>OU426907.1:11997500-13197500 GCA_911387775.1 Thymelicus sylvestris | reverse complement strand
TTTCTAATTTTTAGTTTGATTTTTTGAAATGAAATTTAGGTTTTTCTTTTTTCCGTCTTTTTTCCTTTATTCCTTTAAATATTGAATTGTCATCGGTCCTCGATAAGTTTACGAAGTTTGAAAGAAATCTGACCGTTTGAAGTGAATCAAAATCAATGTTTCAATCAAATTATAATCAAATTAAAGGAAACAAAGATTGTACTGAGTTGTGCTACAATTAATTTTAATGTATGTAATGTAATGTATGTAATGTAATGTATGTAATGTAATGTAGGTTTTCAATTTTGGTATTAATTATTATGGAATTTTTTAATGTATTAATTGTGACTGTGTATTAACATTAATTTATTGATATGGAATTGTGTTCTGACTGAGCTAAATAAATAAATAAATAAAATAAATTATTAGTTTAATTATGGTGATATTATTGAAAAAAATAATCCGTATTTTGGACATATAACTTTGGACTTGATTTTGATTCACTTCAAACGGTCAGATTTCTTTCAAACTTCGTAAACTTATCGAGGACCGATGACAATTCAATATTTAAAGGAATAAAGGAAAAAAGACGGAAAAAAGAAAAACCTAAATTTCATTTCAAAAAATCAAACTAAAAATTAGAAAATAGATAATAGTTAAAAAAAAACTAAAAAACACGCTTTTAGACAAAATCCAACTAAAAAAAAATTATAGTTTAAAGAAAACTAAAAAAAACATGCTTTTATAGAAAATCCAACAAAAAAAAATAGAAAATAAATTTGAATTACGAATCGTTTCATTGTAAAAAAAGCGTGGGGTGCTTTTAAAGATATTATCCCTTCAACTCATTGACACCATGCACCCCACGCTTCTTTTACAATTTTTGTTGGATTTTCTATAAAAGCGTGTTTTTTAGTTTTTTTCTAAACTATTATTTATTTTTTTCTTTTTTCTAATATTATTGAATTGTCATAGGTCCTCAATAAGTCCACGAAGTTTGAAAGAAATCTGACGGTTTGAAGTGGGTCAAAATCAAGTCCAAAGAGAAGTTACAAACAAACAAACATACAGGTGAAGCTAATATAAAGCGTGTATTAGAAAAGAAATATGAATTCAGAATCGTGAATTAAAAGCGTGGGGTGCATGGTGTCAATAAGTAGAAGAGATAATTTCTTAAAAAGCACCCCACGCTTTTAATTCACGATTCTTAATCCAAAATTTTCTATTTTTTAGTTGGATTTTGTAAAGCGTGTGTTTTAGTTTTTTTTTAACTATTATTAATTATTACTTAGCAAAGCTAGCACAATTCAGCACAATACACACTCTTGTATTTTTAGCTTTCAAAAATGGTCGGACCAACTTGTGCAAAAAAATTCTTTTTTTTCAGTGCCTTTATAAAAATTTCTCTAGCAACACAATTAATTTATTTTTTCCCAAATTTAATTATTGCGACAGAATACATAATAGTAATTTTATGTACCTAATGGTACAATATAAGAGTCACTCTGCAAAATCATTTATATGACGGGGAGCCATGCCGGTTGTTATTGTCGGCCACACCTTCTTCCTCATACATTTCAGAAAATGCACAAATAACACTTCCCACAGATAGATCGAATCCTCTTTAATGATTTTACAATGAATTTAAATCACAATATTGATTAATGAGATGGATGTAAATCGATAACCTAATCACTCTCGTTTTTTCGCGTACGCTTCATATCCAACATCACTGTCAGTCATTGACTGATGACACTCTGTCAGTCCCTGTCCGTCAGCTGTCAGTTAACTGATAAACTCTGGCTGCGTTCCAGTAGATGCTCACATCGCTCACAACGATCAAAACGCGTTCCACATGGCGACCACGATCGTCATGGTCGCGGTGAAAACGTCATTGATGACGTCATTAATTTCGCTCACGGCACGCTCAAAACAACCCACCTCACGGGGTGGGTCGAAGTGGTCGAATTGCAGTGTTGCCAGATACGACGAAGTTACTCTCGCCAGTTTTTAGACCTGGCAACACTGGGTAGAAATGGATGGTGATAGAAATTTGGTGCAATTTTATAAAAGATAAGGTTGGTGATGGAAAAAATTACTGTATACGATTCGACAAGAGATACTTTAGTGGATTATAGTAGTTTCTCCATCAGATGCTCGACGTGGGGTCACAAGTTGATATAAATATGTTAAATTATGTAAATAATTTTAATGTTTAATTCACTATACATATAGCCATGTATACATTTTTCCTCGTCGGTCAATGTAAACTTAATTAAAATATGCAATTTTTTATTATATTTGTCTTTTCATAAAAAAATGTTTTATTTGTAGACATACTTTTTTGCTAGTATAAATAAAATTGATAACTAATTAATTATGTAACGTTTAAATATAGCTTAAAAATTATAACATAACCTCTAATCTAAGTTTCAGACTTGTTTTCAAATTCACAGAGTACATTTTGTATCAACGGCTAAAACGTGTAAGTACTCTTTGGCTTGAACGCTCACGTCGCTCACTATACCCGTTCCACTTGGGTGTATGATTGTAACGCTCACAAGCTAGTGGAACGGAAAAATCGCGGTCGTGAGCGTGGTCGTTGTGATCGTCTAGTGGAACGTAGGGTCTGTGGCCTCACTAACGCCATCTTGAATCAGTAGCCAGTAAGGTACGCTGCGACATATACATATAAATGGGGACTCTCGCTCCGACATAATAAAGTGTAATTCAGGTCTCACAGCGCTAATCTCCAACAGTAATTATTTGCCTCTCTTTCTAACGCTACCTCTTGACATATCTTGCAATGTTAGGGTTGTCTTTTTTGTAAGAATATAATTAATCTGAACATTTAATTACCAGTCATGTGCCCATCCTACTTTTATGAACAGATGACGTTTCAAATAAATCTAGGCTAGGTGAGTAGATACCTACTTGGCTACCAAGTAGGTATGTAGATCAAAAAACTATTTTATTTGACAATGTCCACATAGATACTTCAACCTAAGAAGATGGCCGTACGACATTATGTTAGTGTGTACTTACCTTGTCTTTAATACATAATTATTATCTCTTATAGGTGTTATGGTTGTATCGAAATAACGTGTGACATCTGTGATGACGTCATGTGTGATAGACAACGAACGTTTTGGAACAATTATAGAACAAACCTAGAACAACCCAGAACAACCGCCAGAATCGCAATATCTTAAAAGTGCGGTGCCAACTTCACGTTCATGTTTTTAGGGTTCCGTAGCCGAATGGCAAAAAACGGAACCCTTATGGATTCGTCATGTCCGTCTATCTGTCTGTCTGTCTGTCTGTCCGTCCGTATGTCACAGCCACTTTTTTCCGAAACTATAAGAGCTATACCATTGAAACTTGGTAAGTAAATGTATTCTGTGAACCGCATTAAGATTTTTACACAAAAATATAAAAAAAAACAAAAAATTTTGGGGGTTCCCCATACATAGAACTGAAACTCAAAAATGCTTTTTTCATCAAACCCATACGTGTGGGGTATCAATGAATAGGTCTTCAAAAATGATATTGAGGTTTCGAATATAATTTTTTTCTAAACTGAATAGTTTGCGCGAGAGACACTTCCAAAGTGGTAAAATGTCTGTGTCCCCCCCCCCCCCCGTAACTTCTTAAATAAGGGAATGATAAAACTGAAAAAAATATATGATGTACATTACTAAGCAAACTTCCAACGAAAATTGGTTTGAATGAGATCTAGTAAGTAGTTTTTTTTAATACGTCATAAATCGTAAACTGCAAAAAACATTGATCAAAGTTACAACGAACTACAAGAACTTTTATATTATGTTACTTGCTGCTACGGAACCCTTCATGGGCGAGTCCGACTCGCACTTGGCCGCTTTTTTTGGATTTACTCCGAAAGTTTCAATCTCAGCCTTTTGCCGTTTTGGAGCAATATAGAACAAACCTAGAACAACCCAGAACAACCGCCAGAATGGCGATAACTTAAATGTGTGGTGATCACTTAAAAGTGAGAAGCCATCTTCCTGTTCATGGTTTTTTGGATTTACTCCGAAAGTATTAATCTCAGCCTTTGGCCGTTTTGGAACAATATATAACAAACCTAGAACAACCCAGAACAACCGCCAAAATCACAATATCTGAAAAGTGCGGTGCCAACTTCACGTTCATGTTTTTTGGATTTACTCTGAAAGTTTCAATCTCAGCCTTTTGCCGTTTTGGAACAATATAGAACAAACCTAGAACAACCCAGAACAACCGCCAGAATGGCGATAACTTAAATGTGTGGTGATAACTTAAAAGTGAGAAGCCATCTTCCCGTTCATGGTTTTTTGGATTTACTCCGAAAGTATTAATCTCAGCCTTTTGCCGTTTTGGAACAATATAGAACAAACCTAGAACAACCCAGAACAATCGCCAGAATCGCAATATCTTAAAAGTGCGGTGCCAACTTCACGTTCATGTTTTTTGGATTTACTCCGAAAGTTTCAATCTCAGCCTTTTGCCGTTTTGGAACAATATAGAACAAACCTAGAACAACCCAGAACAACCGCCAGAATGGCGATAACTTAAATGTGTGGTGATAACTTAAAAGTGAGAAGCCATCTTCCCGTTCATGGTTTTTTGGATTTACTCCGAAAGTATTAATCTCAGCCTTTTGCCGTTTTGGAACAATATATAACAAACCTAGAAAAACCCAGAACAATCGCCAGAATCGCAATATCTTAAAAGTGCGGTGCCAACTTCACGTTCATGTTTTTTGGATTTACTCCGAAAGTTTCAATCTCAGCCTTTTGCCGTTTTGGAACAATATAGAACAAACCTAGAACAACCCAGAACAACCGCCAGAATGGCGATAACTTAAATGTGTGGTGATAACTTAAAAGTGAGAAGCCATCTTCCCGTTCATGGTTTTTTGGATTTACTCCGAAAGTATTAATCTCAGCCTTTTGCCGTTTTGGAACAATATAGAACAAACCTAGAACAACCCAGAACAATCGCCAGAATCGCAATATCTTAAAAGTGCGGTGCCAACTTCACGTTCATGTTTTTTGGATTTACTCCGAAAGTTTCAATCTCAGCCTTTTGCCGTTTTGGAACAATATAGAACAAACCTAGAACAACCCAGAACAACCGCCAGAATGGCGATAACTTAAATGTGTGGTGATAACTTAAAAGTGAGAAGCCATCTTCCTGTTCATGGTTTTTTGGATTTACTCCGAAAGTATTAATCTCAGCCTTTTGTCGTTTTGGAACAATATAGAACAAATCTAGAAAAACCCAGAACAACTGCCAGAATCGCAATATCTTAAAAGTGCGGTGCCAACTTCACGTTCATGTTTTTTTGGATTTACTCCGAAAGTTTCAATCTCAGCCTTTTGCCGTTTTGGAACAATATAGAACAAACCTAGAACAACCCAGAACAACCGCCAGAATGGCGATAACTTAAATGTGTGGTGATAACTTAAAAGTGAGAAGCCATCTTCCCGTTCATGGTTTTTTGGATTTACTCCGAAAGTATTAATCACAGCCTTTTGCCGTTTTGGAACAATATAGAACAAACCTAGAACAACCCAGAACAACCGCCAGAATCGCAATATCTTAAAAGTGCGGTGCCAACTTCACGTTCATGTTTTTTGGATTTACTCCGAAAGTTTCAATCTCAGCCTTTTGCCGTTTTGGAACAATATAGAACAAACCTAGAACAACCCAGAACAACTGCCAGAATGGCGATAACTTAAATGTGTGGTGATAACTTAAAAGTGAGAAGCCATCTTCCCGTTCATGGTTTTTTGGATTTACTCCGAAAGTATTAATCTCAGCCTTTTGTCGTTTTGGAACAATATAGAACAAACCTAGAACAACCCAGAACAACCGCCAGAATAGCGATAACTTAAAAGTGCGGTGCTAGCTCAAAAACTTCTTTTCACGAATTTTGTGGAAAATAATAGTTTTTCGAACGCGATATTTTGGAACAATATAGAACAAACCTAGAACAACCCAGAACAACCGCCAGAATCGCGATACCTCTCAAGTGCGGTGCTAGCTCAAAAATCGCATTTTTTGGATTTTCTCTGAAAGTTTCATTCTCAGCCATATGCCGTTTTGGAACAATGTAGAACAAACCTAGAACAACCTAGAACAACCTTCAAAATTTTTGTAACTCAAAAGTGCGGTGCCAACTTCCCGGAGGTGGCAAGCATTGTGTTTGTCGCAATAAAATGCATTGTTTTCTACGTGGGATACGACTGGAAGGGCCTTGTCTTATCAGCAACGAGAAGCGATATTGAGCGACATTATACTCTACTTAAATAAATAAGACATTCAGTCAAATATTCTCACATAGTACACTCCAGTAAACTCTTTCATCGTGACTTAATACGAATAGATAGACGTTAAAGCTCATGTTTTAACATTAGCACTAAAACTAAAGGGATTTTATGCATTAAGACATATAAAGGCACTTGAAACTATATTTTGACTGCGGTATATGGTTCTTCATTAAATTTATTCTTTGTTTAAATTTTCTTTATCTTAAGTGGTTTAAGGTAATTTTAGCAGATTTTGCAAACTTCTTTCCAAATAAATTACAAACAAATCGATTAAGCAAAGGTTTTTTTTATAATCTTTATTTGTTTAGGGGTTTTGATATTTTACATATATGACAACCCCATTATTTCCTTACACTTAACACCAGACAAGAATATATTATAACTTAAACTAGCAACGAACATACATCTAGCATTATTCGTAACAATTTTTTCTTACTTGAAGAGATGCATTGATGAATGCGTAAACATGTTTGGCCCTATCAGAGGCTGGCTCTGCCAGGATGCTCTGTAGAGCACCAACATCGAAGATGTTCACGCAAAGGTATTTCATCAATGCATCTCTTTTATCTCTATAAAGATTACATTCAACCAAAAAATTTAGTATCTTCCTGTTAATTACATAGTCTGCAATTACGGGACTGGAAGGAAGGAAAGGATGACATTCCACTATGTCATTTAGATCATTATTGTGGAGTGACCGTGCTCCAATGACACATTTTTGTATCCTAAGACATTCACATTTCATTGAGCAATGTCACTCATGTATATTTTAGCATACAATTTACAGATAAATGAAAGTATACCTTTGTGATTAAACGGAGTAAAATTATCCTTATTATAACCGCTTATCTTATACCGTCTGCAGTATGACAAGTTAGTAAGGAGGTTGACGCCCGGAATAGCGTATGGCGCAGTGCCAACGCTGGAACTAATTCTATGCGCGTTAGTATTGCGCAATGTCTATACGCGTAATTGTGGCATGCGGAAATTAGCAGTTCAGTGTTTATATTGTGTCAAAGAATCAATAAATCGATGGAAGATCATGAGTCGAAATCCTGTTTGGTTTAAATCAGTATAACATTTTTACTAAAACTTTTCATTGACAAATAAATACGTAGATACACATACAGCTCTCGTGTCATAGATAATTCGGATTGACTACAAAAGATTTTTTAATATTTAAGTTTATGACAAAATTAAATGTGCAGAGTCCACGAATTATTAAGCTTAAAATCAAAAGAAACTTAAACTTTTGTATTATTTGATGATCCTGTAGCCTAGTTGGTAGCGACCCTGCCTGCGAAGCGAGGGGTCCCGGGTTCCATTCCCGGCTGGGGTAGATATTTATGTGACAGATAAATATCCATGCCAACCGCGACACAGGTATAATCCTTTTATTCCTTCATCTGAGGTATAATCCTACTGCGAGGGTATGGGTGTGTAAGCGTTTATTTATTGATTTTGATTTTAAGAGTATATTCAAGTGTAATTAATATCACGTAGAAAGTATCCATTCAAACCTGTTTCAAACATAAATATACCCGAATAAATATAGATACGTCCTTGTTCTAAATTTACGTTGATTTTCGCGTAACACAATATTTAATTATCTACATCCGCGTTGTATTATTTACATCAGTTTATTTCGACACAATGTGATTGAAGACAAAATCAATAATATTTAATTATCTGCATCCGTGTCTATAATGTTAAAACACTCTTTAACGAATCAAATAAAAATGTGAACGTTTGAAATGGACACGAATACGAAAGCTTTGAAATGAAAGATTTACAGATCCGTTTCTCATTCTCATTTGCTCTATTTCAGCAGGATGAGTGAAAGTGATATTGCTACTTCAAATACCTAATTCGTAATTAAGCTGTGAAAATAATATTAGTTTGTTCGTACAAATAAAATGTATTGTAATTATAAATATTGATTCAAATAATTTGCATTATTATCCACTAGATATTGATTTAGAAGCAATAATGTATCATACCGGCCAATGAAGAAACGTTCTAAAGCGTATTGGTAAGATAATTTTGACTTTTTGCGTTTTTGACCATTTGCGTTTTTGATTTACGAGTTTGACAAATGCGTATTTGACATTTAGCCTGAAGCGTTTTACTTTTTGTAATTTTGCGTGTTTGAATTTTTGGTCTAGTGGCAGTAGTTCGGTTACTAGTCCGGTCAACCGAACTAATGCATAAAGGTGCTCCCTCACCGGGAGCATTCACATGTAATGTAACATTATAGATTTGTCTTTGAGCATTACATTACAATAATACCTCCCTGACTAACGAGCATTCGCGTGTAATGTAACATTATAGATTCGACTTTGAGCATTATATTACAATACTACCTCCCTGACTGACGAGCATTCGCGTGTAATGTAACATTATAGATTCGACATTATTATTGATGTTACAAGTTGTAACAAGATATTACACATTGTATCATTACACGGTGCGCATTGTAATGCTCGGTTCTCCTCCTTCACTGATGTATCCCCGTTTTGTATCATTCTAAGGTGCGCATTGTAATGCTTGGTTTTCCTCCTTCACTGATGTAATGCTCAAATCTGTAACGTTACATTACACGCGAATGCTCCCGGTGAGGGAGCACCTTTAGAGTATTTTCCATGTTATGTAGCTACTGCCCGTGTAAGATTTATGACATTAGTGAAAATACCTAATTGAAAATTAATGGTAATGTTGAGTTGAAGAAAGATAAATTAATTAGAAAGGTAAGTTTAAAAGAACTTATTACTATTCGGATTAAGCACATTCTTAGGATTAGTTCAAAAACTTTCAAAACATTTAAGTTGAGTAAATATTTTTTTTGTTTCAAGAACTAAGTGGCGGAAAGTTTTCGTAACTTTCTTACTAAGAGCTTATTGTTATTCGTTTAAAAATGTTCAATCAATTTCAGGTAAATTTTTTCAGGATAGTTCACTATTTCTTATTCTATGTACATCATGGTCTACTTGTGTTCTAAGTTTAATGAAAATCCGTTCAGTAGTATTTGCTTTAAAGAGTAACAAACATTTAATTTATACAATCTTTCAGATTCATAATATTAGTAGGAAATAGGGTAATTTTCATAAATATTATTAATTATGGTACCTACTAATAAGTAAGGTTTTGTTAAATGAGACGGAACTTTACGAATTTGTAAAATCCCTAAGACACCTATAATTCAGGTCCTTATAAATCCAGACCCTATTATTCCTCAGCCCTCTAGGGGAACAAATCTTTCTGGTGGCGTATCTTCAGTGACGTGTGGCAGTTATCTAGACATTTTATTGCCCTGTTAGTTTCTCTGTCTGAGTAATGCTGGGATATTTATGGCATTTCCTGTCTTATTATCGGTTCTGTGTTCGACGGTATGGTGAATAGCTTAGAGATTTGCCGTCGCTTTGGCGACTAGGGGTGTGCCATTGAAATTCTTTGTATGAGGCCCGCCGCGGCATTTCACACGGAAAAAATGTGATAACAATCTGAAAGCATAAATTTATAAAAAATACAATCGAGTTTAGAATCCCCTCCGTTTTTAAGTCGGTTAACATTGTATATTTTAAAAATAATTCATCATGGATTTGTATTATTTTACATTAGTCAGGTACCTAATTCAGTTATTGTCATCCAACATCATACAATTTACAAAGTCGTGAGCACGCGTTTTAAAGTGAGATCAGTAATATCCAATTGGAATACTCCGTGGCTGTAATATTCTAATATTATCCACGAATGTTGAGAAGAACCTGGTAACACAATTTATCTATCCCTTACAATGAATCAGGCAAATAAGACTGTTTACGACTCTTACTAAACGGCCTAAGTGTGTCTCATCAATTTAATTCCCTCGCGTCAGTAGGGGTAATATCTTAGACGTAGATGGTGAATTATTCACTTTATGTTTTCATACTTTATGTATGTTTACTTGGCCATAATATATACCTATCTATATACACTACCACGGTCAAGAGTAAGCGGAACCCCCTATCACACTCTGTATGAAGGTCTGCCTTGGGGAGGAAAAAGGAAGATAGGTAAGTAGGTACTTAGTCAAGTATGAATGTTAACGCTAGGCTCTTTAAAATCCACGAAGTTCAAAAACCATTATTCGTAACAATGCTCATTTATCCATGAAAATATTAACATATCGTTTCGACAATATTACTTCAGTCAAGTCGTATAAAACATAAACCTGAACGATTTATTTCATGTAGGTTTAATCAATACACCTTTAACATTAAATACCTACACAGCATGTACAATCACTATCGAAGGTACCAACAATTATACTATAGGTATTGACACGAGAGAGAGAAAGAAAAATAATATACATAGTTAAATTTCCTTTCAAAGACAAAAGCACGTCTAAAACACGTCGCTAGCAAGTAACCTTTCCGCTGTAGGTATATTTCAAACGAACCCTACTATAGGCGCGTCGCCTATAAATAAAAACCAAACCTTTTACTTTAAATTCTTTCTACAGCGAAGAATCTCAAGCCCCCTACAAAGTGTACAAGTCAAGGGAGATTTGTCAAATGGCTGTGACCTCCACGCGGCGCCGCGCCGTAACCCCAGCCTACAGTCTACAGTCTACAGTCTACAGCCTACAGCCTACAGCCTACAGCCTACAGCCTACAGCCTACAGCCTACAGCGTACAACCATGTTTGTTCAGGCTCGACCCTCGGGAAACAGCATTTTTAATACCCTCATATTTCAAAGTTTTGAGAGAAATTTTGTTTTATTTTTGTTACACCTGTTCGTTAGGGTTTGACAGGGAAAACAGTTTGCCTGTGTTGTTGTAGAATTCCAAATTAATACAGTTGGTATTGAAATAAACATAAATGATGAGTTGTAATAAGTATTATGATTGATTGTAAATAACCTAGGATAAGTGGGACCGACTATAGTGTAATGATTGAATGAAGTCAATAATTTAACGATTACGTAGGTAAGAACATGCTATATAATCCTCCTGACTAAAAACCAAACAAAATATTAATACTCCATACTTCAAAGCTTCGTAATCGGAAAATATATCGAGTTTTAGGAGACAGATCGGAGCCAATCACTAAACTTTTACGAAAGTCTTTAATTTTCTATGCGGCAACTTAACAAGGAATCAAATTCACGGGAATACGGAAATACATATAGAAGAGAAAAGTAAAAAACTTCAGAACAGTACGATTTCATTGCAAAAGTTGAAATGTTTGCGGCCCCTGCTGCTCGAAGCATCGTCGAATAAAACAGGAATGGCGCACAATATTCGCTATTTCATGTTTATTAACTATTTTGTTTGGAACTAAACTATTTTAGTTTCTTTCCCAACTTTAAAGGGAGTTTGTGGGAATAAAATTAAGAAGAAAATACGTGAATATGCTCCAACGTTTATTTATTTATTTGATTAACACTATTGTTTATACACCACAAAAATTAAATAATATTCATACGAGTAAGAGCACAAGAAAATAATACAAAACAATGGGCGACCTTATCGCTTTAAAGCGATTTCTTCCAGACAACCCAGTAGTAGAAAGAAAACAGCAAGAAAATAAATTGGGTACAGGCGTACCTGCATACGGTAAAGCAAAGATATTACAATGTGAAAAAGGTGAAGTAGAGAGTAAAATAATAATAATAATAAAAGTATTATCCAAGGACAAACATACCAATAGAAATAGAAGAGCAATGATTAATGGTTAATGAAAGCCAAGAAAAGGAAAAAAGAAAGGATGTTTAATGTAATTTAAACTATATATTATTAACTAATACACTTAGTTTATTTTATACTTAACTTGATCTGGAATAACATACAGGATACTTAATAAGGCGAAAAAAGCAAGCAAAGCCGTGTACTGAGCGCTAGTCAGTAATATTTTTTTATTTTTAACATTGTTCTTTGTATCCGTTGCTATCCGCTTGTTATTTAGCGTACCGTCTGTCCGTCTGTCCGTCCGTCTGTCCGTCTGTCTGTCCAAAGCAAAGCTGAGACCCTTAGTGCTAGAAAGCTGCAATTTGGCATGGAAGCATATTTATTAAAACTCCAGAATCGTAGAATAAAATATTGAAAACATTTTTTCAGGGTACCTACCTCCCTACAGGTAACGCAAGGATGATTTTTTTATTCGTTGCGTACCCTTTAGTGACCTTTTCAACGATACCCCAGTATAGTTGAAAAGGTCTTTCAAAAATATTATGAGTTTTAAGACCATTTTTGGAATTAGGGATCCGTTAACGAAATATTTGGCTTTAAAGTGCTAACTTTGGTTAGAGTCAAATGTCCCCCCCCCCTCACTCCCTGCTGGCTAAACGATTGTAGTTGGATAAGTGAACAATTCTCAAAAATAAGTTATAATATAATGAATTTTCAAGGAAAACTATCACGGCCATGACTACGGAACTCTGCATTGCGCGTGGCCTGACACGTATTACATCTACTTGTTTTGTCTCACTGTTCTCGCTACCAAGTAAATTGTGTTTACTGAACATATTTTGACACAGTTTCCACCATAAACAAATTGACTGGCATAGAATCAAAACAATAGGTTTATTTCTGCATTGCTTGATCGTATTAGAGCTATAGGGAAGATTATGAATCCTTAAGAATATAGTTTGATCATAAAACGGGAAATATTAAAGACAATTTTATTGTATCCATATTGGATAAACGGGATATAAATAAATTTTACTGCGGTGAAGTGTCATTTCAGGAGATCATGTTATTAGGTGGTGATATTTTCATACTTTCTTACAACGCCCAATCAGGAAAAGAAAATAATAATTCTTGACGAAAAATAACCGACTTCAAAATAACTCAAAAACTTATTATTCTATAGGATTCGATTCCCAGCCGGGCCGATATTTATGTGACATATAAATAAGGAGCGATTTAAGTAACCGTAAAGTGACTCTGAGTGCGGTAGTTAAACGTTTTAACTTAACCTTAATGATTTAGTCTACTCGATAAGTTCAAAATGGTTGAAATTAGAGATACTGCTCTTAAAAATACGTGCGATAGCTCATTCTGTTCAGAATGATGTCTAGAAAAATGTTTCGGAAGCGTTTACCAGCACGTAAAAAATTGCAAAAGTTATTGACAAAATAAAGTTGAAAAAAAAAAGTATTTTGTTTTTGGTAATCACTCCGAAACTATTAATATTTAAGAAATTTTAAAACAAGATTCTTAAAGTAGAGGAAATTTCCAAACAATGACTCGCGACTCTCGGAACTCTATCTCCATTATTTATAACTTTAATTTAACGCTGAAAATGGGTCTCCACGCAGCATTTTTAGGTTGCGCGTGCGGCGTCAAAACCGAGTTCGTCACACTCAATATTTTTTTAAGGTATTAATTATAAATTTAAAAAAATAAAAAAAATATGGTGTATTCGAAACACTTCAAAGAATTTGCTCCCGTAGGAAATTTTGCTTAAAGTTAATTTTTCAACAAGTTAGACGATTGTTAATTAACTAAATTTTCTCGAACTTCCATTTTCATTGTACATTAAAAAAAATGTTTAAGTAATTGTCCTATAAATTTTTCGCTTCGTGGAGCCCTTCTTATATACATGCTTAACGAGATCACGTCATAAAAGTTTAAAAAGTTTTAATACTTTGTGTATAATAATTTTATAAGTTGAACAAACAATTTTTTCGTTTTTTTATCGAATCGAAATTAAAAAATTGAAAAATGTTTTTATCTGTACTTTGTTATACATCGTTGTTTTTTTTATTTTTAGGTGTTTCAGAAAAAATATATAAAAAAGTTGAGAATTTGTTTATAAAAAATTGTTAAGTTAAAAAACAATGAAATTGTTGATAAAAATTTTTTTTTTTTACATTTCTATTAAAGATGGTTAATTATAATTTTTAAGAAAAAAAAATTATTAACTAATTATTCAAACAATAGAAATATTAAAAAACAATTATAAACAATTAAATATCATTATTAAGAAAAAATTTTTTTTTTCAAAAATCATAATGTTTTGTAAAGAATAAGATATTAAGAAATTTTTTCTTGAAAGCATTGAAATAGTCTATTTGTTTATAAAAAAAATTTATAAAAAAATGAGGGAATTTTCTTTTTCAAGTCATTAAATGTCTTTTATGAATGCCAAAACGATTATGTAATAATAAATTGAGAAAAAAATATTTTCAATAATATTATTTGGATTTTTCATTTTTTGTTCAAGTTATAAAATTATTATACACAAAGTATTAAAACTTTTTAAACTTTTATGACGTGATCTCGTTAAGCATGTATATAAGAAGGGCTCCACGAAGCGAAAAATTTATAGGACAATTACTTAAACATTTTTTTTAATGTACAATGAAAATGGAAGTTCGAGAAAATTTAGTTAATTAACAATCGTCTAACTTGTTGAAAAATTAACTTTAAGCAAAATTTCCTACGGGAGAAAATTCTTTGAAGTGTTTCGAATACACCATATTTTTTTTATTTTTTTAAATTTATAATTAATACCTTAAAAAAATATTGAGTGTGACGAACTCGGTTTTGACGCCGCACGCGCAACCTAAAAATGCTGCGTGGAGACCCATTTTCAGCGTTAAATTAAAGTTATAAATAATGGAGATAGAGTTCCGAGAGTCGCGAGTCATTGTTTGGAAATTTCCTCTACTTTAAGAATCTTGTTTTAAAATTTCTTAAATATTAATAGTTTCGGAGTGATTACCAAAAACAAAATACTTTTTTTTTTCAACTTCATTTTGTCAATAACTTTTGCAATTTTTTACGTGCTGGTAAACGCTTCCGAAACATTTTTCTAGACATCATTCCGAACAGAATGAGCTATCGCACGTATTTTTAAGAGCAGTATCTCTAATTTCAACCATTTTGAACTTATCGAGTAGGCTAATTTACATAATCTTTCTTCTACCTTTTTTCTTGATCGGCAACTCTTTTGGCAACTGTTTACAAAAAAAAACAGAATTCAATCTAAATAAAAAATACCAATACAAATTCGAAATAAGCCATCAAAGGGTAATAAGAAAGCAAAAACTTCTTCGCTTTTCCATTAACTCGATCGCCCCGTCCGTAAAAGTAGGACTAAAGATTGTTATATCTATTTGTCAAGTTACATTTCAAAGGGAGTGAAAGGGATGGATATTTGGAAAAAGTTTTGCATCATAGGGGGGGGAAGGGACAGACTATTGGCCTTGTGAAACGATCAAAGGAAGGAATTGCGGTCGGTCCTCGAAGCTATGGAGAGGAAATTATTTTCGGTTATGGATATTTACTGTTGCGGAATTATCGGGTTTAATAATATTGTCCGCTAAGGATGAAATAATTATGGTATTTGTCTCTTTGTTATCTATATGGTAGTGGTTATTAGTTGTTGGTCCGGCAATTCGCTCGAGGGCACTGTGGTTTTGTTTGAAGGGTGTTAGGGATTACCCCGCTAATTTGTTTTGTTTTAGTTCTGGCGTTTAGTTCACAGATTACAACAACTCTTATATTTATGATAGTATAATTGTAGCCAACTAATGCAACAACTAAATCGCTAAATCGCGATTTTTACATTTGATGACCTTTGGAGAGAAGACAAAGGCAAAATCAAAAGACTTTTACTCTTAAAATTGAAATAATGACATGGAAATTGACTTTAATTTTATAAAAAGCCATTTTATAAAAGCAGTGTATAAAAAAGCTCAAATCTCTTTTGTAAACGTTCTAAGACGCGGATTTCCGGCGCGAGATGGACGGTGCCTTTGTTAGATTAACGCTTCTAGGTTTGGGAAGCGTATTCCTGAGTCATTTTTTGATTATGATATTATTTTAAAACCAAAATACGAGGTCATCTGTTTACAGAAACAAAATACAAAAAAATGGCATGAGCGCAAATATCTACATCTTGCAACTTGAAGGTTTTATTTCATTTAATTTTAATTGGTAAAGTATTGGTTCACCTTCACTTAGTCTATTGTGGACACTCATGACAATGTTACTTTTCATGAAAATCAGCTATTTTACAATTTAATAATTATTTACGGATCTGGTTCCTTGAGCTGTGAGAGATTGGTATTTTATTTTTAACTTCACCTTTTCTTATTTACAGAGAGTTTACAGACTGACTGACATAATAGACTGATGGACAGACAAGGTAGGGACAATAAGATAGACCACCTGATGGACAGGTAAACGGACGGACAAATAAACGGAGAGATGAAACAACAGGACAGACGGCCATGAAAGTAATCGTATAACATTTCAGTATATTTAATTCGAGGTATGGAATCCATGGTACTTAGTTATCATTTTCAAACCTACAAGAGTCTGTGTTTCAAGCCCAAAAAGTAGATAAATCTATTTCAGAACTGTAAAGAGAGGATATCCAACGCAGAATGAACAGGTTAAATGAATGTTTTTTGAAGTTTACATTGCAGTCCTCGCTTCAGAACCACGCGACTTAACTTTTTAAGCCGCTTACAGGAATTATAAGTATTCGGTGAGTTGATAACGATAAATCAAGCTAAATTACGTACCTAATTTATGTATTGATTTATGGAGATCAACTTGTTCGATTGAACAAATTGTAAATATTTACATTCCCAATATACTCGTGATTCGTATAAATCCAACAGTAATTTTACAATCCAGAAACTTTCAATTGCGTGATTCTTGTGTAAATATTATGATAATCTCTGGGATATTGCACAAATAAAAGTAATTGTATAAACAATTGAAAATCGCCTAGTCGATTATTTATCGCTAAGAATGTTACTGATGGAAATGGAACATCTATGTATTATGTTTCCTATGGCCCTAACAAAATGAATAGACCGATTTTGATAAAATTTTCGGGCACAGTTTGGTAGCAATCACATATGTTTTGGTTATTAATTTTTGACAGGCCAATCACTAGTACAGACATTCCTACCAATTTTTTTAATAACGTATTTTAAACGTAATCCTATTAGTCATATTGTTTAAACCTACCAAATCATAATTAGGCCGCGAAGTCTTTTGGTCAAGATAATTGGCTAATTTAGTCACGTACAGACCCTGGGGCCTCGAGGCACTTCTCAAAGAAAATTAGTGCCATTAGATAAGAACTTCGTCTGACCTCCATTTCTTTATCTTAATAGACCGTTGAATTATGCTTTCTAACACCTGAATTATATTGCTGCTAATTTGGGATTCCATCATTATGAAATCGTTGAAGAAAATTGAAGAGATCGCAGTTCAATAAAGGCTAAGTAGATTTGTGTCGGTCAGGAAATAAGGGACTAATGATAAGATCTTATCCGTGCTTCAGAGGGTACACAAAATCATTTCAAATAATATTATTACAGTAAAGCAGAGTGATCGGTTGAAAGTAACTTACTTTCTACACTGCAATGCTAATGAATTTTATTGCGTTGAAATATTGAGCGTTCTTTCTTTCTTTCAGTTTATAAATATGTTATGGTGGGCTATGTAAAGAGTTTACTCGAGTTTTTTGCAATCTTGAAAACCTGATCATTATGAAAGAGATAGAATCATTTCGAAATATGTGTTTCTATGTATGAAGCAATTTTTAATTTTTTTTTTTGAATATGTTACAATAAATAAATATGTACTCACACAATCACATCTTCGCATTTTGTTTGTTATGGTACACTATAAAATTAGTAGGCTATAGGGTCGTCTAACTATTATACAGCATGGCTGGTATAACTTCCAAAACAGAAAGGATTTACATCTAGCGAAGATTAGGTATTCAATCGAACTATTAATTATACGATGATATCTATTGTTCCGTATTGTTCCGAATTGTCAGGAATAGTACTGAAAGTGAATTCATTGCGGATTCAGATTTAACTATGAACTAACTTTAGTTATGATTCCTAGATGAAGCGCTCACAGCCCGGCGGTATAAATTGTTTGACCGAGTTAAGTAAAGGCGCGGTCGGTAGGGGGATCTTCAGAGGACACGCAAGCTGGTCCAGGTTGTCATCCTGAGCCATCGGGGGGCATCAGACCTACCCGACACCCAAGTTGGCAACTTGCCCCTTTCCGTCAATTCGCACTGAAGCATTTTGATCTTGCTCCATGCCTTCTCATTAGGAGGAGAGACCCGTGCCCTGAAGTGAGCCAGGTTGACGTCATGATTTCCAAGTAACAAGTACGATAAACATTCATGTCATGTGGCATGAAACGATTTGAAACTTACTTCGAAAGTTGAATCAGCGCGCTATTTTTTGCTAAAAATCACCTGTCAACTCTCATTCGTTACGAACCATGGATTGATTGTAATCATTTCTATTACAATAAGTAGATACGTTTATCTTTTCCCTTATGTGTGTGCGTTGCTTTAGGACCTATTCCGCATGCTACAAATGAGAAAAAATCACATTTAAGTCACGTTACTTAGGTGTGCATCGAGCCTAAAATAAAATACGATATCTCAATATAATATCTATTCACCTCAGCAGAGTTCAATGACAGTGTTGGCGTCCACCCAACAGATCCGCAAGCCGAGGGCTCACAGATAAGCCAGAATAAACCCTGGTCGAGAACATGTGGGGTTTGTTTAATCTCTCCTCTTTGAGCTATTGTCCGACGATTGTTGGACAAAAGACGTTTTCTGTAGCTCAGATCTTGTAAGCTTGTTTGGCATTCAGCAAGGCGGAAATCTGGTTCGGAGACAGTAAACTGAATATCGTTATATCAAAATCTTTCCGCCTGTCTTCAACCGACTTTACTGTGCTACTGGGAAACTTCTTGATGCACAATCATAGCGGAGATGCATTGTGTTCAGAGGTTGTTGTGACAGTATGTTTTTTTATGGATTTTAAAGAATTATATTGATTTTAAAAAAGATTTAAGATTTATTTATGGATTTTTAACATATTTTGGGAATACAGTCAGGCCTGACGCACTCCGCGCTTTTGGTATGATGTTACAAGTACGTGCCGCGTTCGACGTGTCGGGCCAATTTCAGAAGGGTTGCCACGCGCCGCCGCGGCGCCCGCTCCGCGCCGGCCGTGTCATACATTCTTAAATTATCACACATTTCATCACAAGAAGAAGACAACCCTGACGTTGTCAAAAAGGATAAGAGTTATGATTAGAAAGAGAGGCAACGCGCAACGTCTAGATGTCAACGTCTGTTGACGATTAGCGCTATGCGACCTGAGTTACACTTTATTGTGTCAGTCCCACTAGTCCCGTTGAGTAGGTTCGTGACGGGACAACTGGCACTGATTAGTACATCTGAGTGTCACTTGTCCCGTGGGACTAGTAGGACTAATATGTCGGAACAAGAGTCGCTATTTATTTAAATGATTTTGCGGAGTGACTTCTGTACCAATAGGTACTATTAACTTGTGATATACTTAGTACAGTTTAAAACTACTGTCTAAGCAAATCTGGTTTTAAAGTTATCATCTAGTTTCTACCTGGCGATTGACATTTAGCAAGTTTGGGTTTCTCAGCTATTAAATGGCTCACTACTTAGTAAAGTACATAGAGCATACTCCATCATGCTGCTACAGTGGGGATTGGTGGAGGGGTTAGTATTCAACCCAAGTAACGGAACTTTTCTTGCCGACCGAGGGCCTAAAACATGACTTAACGACTCTTATCTTACGATACCAACCGTGCCCTCCGAAGCACGAAAGCGCTCGAGATTTTTTTGCTACTAATTGCCAACTATCCAACTACCGACTGCGCTCGCTGTTGCTTAACATTTTCGATGACTTAGGATTGACAAAAGCCGCCTGGCTATGAGCGCTTCTGACAGTAGGTACTTTTAAATAAACTTACAAAATCAATGATGTTGTATGTATAGGGAGGTACAAAATAGAAGTTCTTGAAGAAGATAAATCAAGTTTGGAATAATAATTAGCAATAAATTTGGAATAATTTTTCTGGCATATAACTTTTGTCGCATAACTTTATTATTTTCAATATAAAACTATAACTGAGTACCTACTTCTTTAGTCCGCGAATAGAAGTTAATTACCATAATCTTGCAAAGTAGCACACTGTTCCATATTCAAACAATATTTTATATTCATAAAAATGTAGATTATATATGAGATACTTAATTGTAGCTCACATGCAGAAACATGCATCGTAATATTTTGACTTTCATATTTTAACATTTTTCTATTTTATATGAAAGTGCCAATCTATGTCATACACTGAATGAAAAATGAACATTATGAAAAAAAAATAACACAAAAATTGGCTACATGTCCTATATTTTAAAAACTCGAGTTGGCTGACTAATGAATAGGGATGTTGACTAATTTTAGAAATGAATTTTATTTTAAATATATGACCTTAATGTTCACGAAAAATACGTCACGTGACGTCACTAACCGATATTCAATACAAGCCGTTTAATAAAGTTTGTTGAATTTGCTTTTAAAATACGAACAATGACGTCATATTCTCTCAAAATGGCGTTTGAGTTCAGGTGATAGTGAGTACAATGTTAACATTTTAAATTAATGATATTTAATTTATTGTCCTTATTTCGATAAAAGAATAATATTTTAGTTTAGGCCTTTAAACGTTACCACTAATACTTTAAACATTTTATATTAGTTTACTATTAGTGTCAACAATGTCAACATCCCTTTTTTTTCGTGAGGAAGTCCTTATGGATACCACTGTATCACGGGGAATACATTGGTTATGTCGGACTTGATCTCCCACCGACTAAAACCCCACGGTGTTCCACCTCGTTATTCTACCGCTGAGTCCCGGGAACGCTTTTGCATACATCCACAACCCAACCAGCAATGCCTGTCAAGCCAGGCCTCTGGCACTTTGGGACTCTGTGATGTCCCTTACACCTTCGAAGACGCACCAGGAACACAGCGATGCGCCTTCCACCTCGAGGACCTTTGTTCTACGGATGACAGGCTCCCCGGGCCTGTCTTCCGGAAGTCCTTTTCAGGGAGGCAAGCGCCGGTCATGAGCCAGCCGCCTGCGCCCAACTCGCCTGCGGCGGAGTGAATGAGAGTCTACATCATTCTCCCTTACTCGCTCCGCCGCTTCCTTCTGCGACATCACTTCCTCGCAGAAGGAAACCAACAATGTCAACATCCCTAGATTAACGATATACACAAATAGACAATAGTAAGTTTAGTGCTCTCAAACCGAAAGAAACCATACTCGCGTCCATTATTCAAAACAGTGCACCCCAAATATGGCGCATCAAACACAGCTGTTCATTGCCATGCATCTTTGTCATTTAAACATTCATCTACACTACCTTACCCACAATTTATGCTTACGTAATATCTTGAACGATTCTACTGGCAAGTCGCGTATTAATTTTGGGATTTAATCATAGAAATGTGCACCAAATGTATTATAATCCTGTAGAACATGTTGTTATTTCCTTAATTCTAAGAGTACTTAATAACCGGTATTTATAACCGGTTTCAATCAACTGAATGATTGTTTGCGGTTCGCTTATGTTGTGCGTACGAGAGGGAAATTAATGTGCGGTGGAGAATTGGGGGTGTTTTCGGTGTATTAATTTGGGTTTCATATTGTATGCCAAATTACTTTCTGAGAATATAATTTGTGTTGTGATAATTACTTAACCTAATGAAAATCTTCTTGGGTGAAAAGTATTGTGTAGTAAGAATTATTTTTGAACGACTTTAAAAAAGAGTAGTTTCGTTATTTATCAGTGAATTTAGAAAAATATATATTTTTTTTTATTTAAAAAGGTCTTCCATGTTGGTTTTATTATTCTTTAAGAAATTGAGGGTATTGGAGGAATTTATCCTCGTTTTTTGGGTTCCGAAGTAAAACGGAACGCTAATAGTTTCATCATGTTCGTCCGTCCGTCTGTCCGTCTGTCCGTCTCTCCGTCTCTCCGTCTGTCCGTCCGTCCGTCTGTCCGTAGCAATGCGCCCAGACCCTTAGAGCTAGAAAGCTGTAATTTGACATGGATATACATATTTATTAAGACTCCAGAATTGTGGAATAAAATATTGAAAAAAAATTTTTTCAGGGTACCTCCCCTACAGGTAACGTGAACGTGAGGATAATTATATTTTTTATTCGTCGCGTACCCTATAGTGTGGGATATCGTTGAAAAGGTCTTCCAAAAATATTATGGGTCTTCAAAGACTATTTTTGGATTAGGGGGCCGTTATTTTGGTTAGAGTCAAGTTTATACTTTATACATAGTTAATAGAAGTGTGCGCTAATTAATCATTTCTTAGTAAATTGTTGTTTTAGATTTTTTAATCAATAATATGTCAGATTGTTTTCTATAATGTTTGGAATTGAATTTAATCATTAATTACAGTTTTTTAAACTACGCCTACGGGAGTATGTATAATATTGTTTTACAATAACAATCCTTTCCAATTCCTAGTGGTTTGGAGTGGTTTTCAGAGAAATTAAATACCTACGGCTATAATATCTGTTATTCACTATGTACATATCTAACTACACGGGATTAACCTATACAAAGTATGAATACAAAATATTCGTGCTCCAAATTTTAGTATAAAGGTACTAAAAGGTACTATTAAATAAGTCATAAACTCGTATCATTATGCTAAAAAATGTCCGGACAATGTAAATAAATTATGACAAATATCTACTTATAAATGTATTGAAATTATTTGGAATTAAGTATATTAAAATTATGCGCAGTTAATATAATTGGGGTAAAATCTGGGTAAAATTAATATAAGCGCAAAGCGGCAAGATGTCTGAAGACCGTTTAATCTGTAATGCTTACAATTTAGCTTGACAAATTAATTGCGATAATTATCGCTCAAAATTCTGTTTAAATTTAATAAGTATGACTCGTATCCAGTCAGCAGATCATATTACATAAACGTTTAATTTTATTTTGCGATGTTATTTTAAGATACTCCTTCTCCATAGCAACAGCAATTTGAGTAGTTATTAGGTATGAAGCTACTCGTCTAATGATCGTCTAGATTAACAATTCACATAACTACTTCAGTTTGTATTATGACGTTAAAATCGTCTGTTACTTATACGTAGGTACTTATAACAAAAAACCTTTAACATTTTCCTAACTTAACAAAATCAAAGCCACCCTCTCCGCGTCTTGGATCCTTACACAATGTCTAGTGACGATGAGAGATCTGTTCACTCGACGGCCCCAAAAACCGAGGCCCACTTGTATTTTATTGACGATATTTTTAGACTCCAGCACTCTTGTAAAGGTCGGTCGAGGGCGCCGAAGACTTGCTGTATCGGTATGACTAAGCGAATAAAATAAGATAACGATACATTTTTAAATTAAGATCACCCCGACAGTTTTTAACCGACTTCAAACAAGGAGGAAGTATTCAATTCGACTGTATTTTTTATTTTATTTTTTTATGTTTGTTACCTCAGAACTTTCGACTGGGTGAACGGATTTTGATGATTCTTTTTTTAATCGAAAGCTGGTGCTTGTCATGTGGTCCCACTTAACTGATCTGATGAGTAGTTTTAGAGTTATTTTGAAGTCGGTTATTTTTTCTTGGTAAAATTCAGATTATATTTTCACCAAACAACTAAAAAAAAAGTTACTCGAATACGTCAATTTTCTAACAAGAACAAATCGCATCAAAAACAAACCCCTCTTTTAGTGTCAGGGGTTAATAAAGTAATAAAATGTTTAGCTGTATTAGCTCGTCAGGGACATCCATACTTACGGATAAGTTTGTTAATGTCTCAGTGGTGTATTTGGGCTGTGAGTAGCTCCAAGAAATAGTTCAAGCCAGCTTCGTGCCCTGAATACTTTAGTTAAAGGTACTTACAATCAGACTATATGTTTTATGAACACCAAAACGTTTAACGGACACCTTAACACCTTTTCCGATCGGGAATAGAACCTGAGATCAAACACTAGGCCGAAGTTACTATCAACTTATCGACTAGGTTATCAGGTCGTATTTCATTGTAATAAATCAGCGGTATACTGTAAACTAATCTTTTTGTGAGTTTTGTCAATTCATTTTTACACTTTTTGCTTAAACAATCTTTTTTAAGGTAGGTAGGTATTGGAGAAGAAAACGGAAAATAAAACACTGGATAAGGTTATTCATTCAAATTGATCAATGAAGTGAAGTGATCGCTCAAGGATCCTAAGCTCTCGTAGAACTAATGTAAGATTCAAGGTTCACTCACCTAAATAAAAACAGTAGGTACCTACCTACGTGAACAAACTTGTATTTAACCCCCAACAAACAAAGACGGGTTTTATAAGTTTGACGTGTCTGTGTATCTATTTGTATATAATGTCTGTCTGTGGCATCGTAGCACCCAAACGGATGAACCGATTTTGATCTATTTATTTTTAACCGACTTCAAAAAACGGAGGAGTTTTTTTTTGATGTTTGTTACCTCAGAACTTTGGACTGGGCGAACCAATTTTGATGATTCTTTTTTTTAATCGAAAGCTGGTGGCTGTCATGTGGTCCTACATAAATTTGAACGAGATCTGACAAGTAGTTTTTGAGACTTTGAAGTCGGTTATTTTTTGTTAGTAAAATTTAGATTATTGTTTGAAAGGTGACTTAATCGTGTATATATCTGTAGTGTAAATAAAACTGTCAGGGGTTTTTTAAACTTTAATTTAAAATTATTCAATCCATCCACCTGCACATATTGGAACAAAACACGTCAGAGCAGCCACGCATTAGTAGTTAAAAATAAAGTTTCATAACAAATCACTCAGTGCGCCGCGCGGCCCGCAATGATTTATCGAGATCTATAAAATTTAATTTATTCCAGTCTTAAATTGTGTTCGACAACAGTATAAACATACCCGAGATTATAATACTACTAGCTGCCCGGACAGACTTCGTTCTGTCAGAAGTTTTTTTTTTAGATGTAAGCTATCCTATCTCTCAAGTTGGATCAAACTGCACACGGTGTGCAAATTTGATTAAAATCGAATAAGTAGTTTAGGAGTCCATCGCGGACAAACAACGTGACACGTAATTTATATATATTAAGATGTCTACATGTCGACTACAGATAGTTTTACGAGTTCTTCTATTCTATTCTAAAACGGATTCGTATTTGGAAGGCTTTGAAGGATGGTCTCAAAAACGCACGGTTTGAATCCTGGCACGCACCTCTAATTAAAAAAATGTACGTATTAGAAGTTATCACTTGCTTCTGTGAAGGACACCTGCACATCTAAGTGTTCTCCTTATTATTCTCAAAGGTTTGTAAAATCTACCAATCTGCACTTGGCCAGCGTGGTAGACTATGGCCACATTGTGAAAGGAGACCCGGGTCCAGCAGTGGGACAATTGTATAATTCTTACTCCTATCCCATGCCATCATAGTAGGGTGTCGTAAAAGGCGACAGCAACCAACCTGCGTGGTGGTAAGGCTTCAAGATGCCTCGCTGAGCTACCATCAGCTGGGATTGTGAATAAAAATGAACACTAAATTGATGCAAAGGTTGCAGCTTTGACTCCCGGCCAGAGCAGACATTTATGTGATAGATAAAATAATTGTTTTCGGTTCTGGGTGTAAAAATGTTTTTGTTTTGTTCACGCCACTGACACAGGGAATCCTAATGCGGGGTCGCATTTTTATTTATTGTTACTTTTAAAAGCATTAATTATTGAATTATATTTTTTTGCAACCTACTTTTTTTGCATTTTTAAGAAAGCTGATAGAATTGATAGCTTCTATTCTCGTTTTAAATCCAATTACCCCACGAGGTTTCCATTAGTAAGATGATAAGCTGAGATTAGATGGAAGAAAATTAAAATTACGCGCTTTCTAGCAAGGGTGAATGACACCGTTTCTGTTCCATTTATTTTAGGAAGTCGCTTGGTTCTATGTACTATGTTCTTTTGCGACATTTACAGATACATACTATCTCATACATAAACTTCCTAGTAATATTATTATGTAACGTATCATATATTTGCATAATTTTCTTTTTAAATCAGCTGGATAATTAATATTTTGCCAAATGTCTGAGCAACATGATGCCATTGGCCACTACATTTGAAAAATATCTCCCGTGACGTACAAGCCCTTCCCTATTGTTACCAATTAATTCTGCTATTTAGTTAAAAATAACGCTTCGGATTATATCTAGTAGGTAACCACATTAATTAAAAAATAATTTTAGCTCCATTTTTATATTACACAAATATTTTAACTACATATAAAGAATACACTGTTAAAGTAAGCTTGAAAAATATGTTGTAGTGCATCGTTTGTAAGCATGTAACAATCTGCACAACTCAGACGAAATACGACAACAAAATAACAAATCCGAAACACTTCATTCGTATTGAAACATAAAACACTGAATTCGATCACAATACTCGCTCTTTTCGATACCAAAAGATTTCCACACAAAGAAAACTTATTATAAACAAAGATAAAACTGGAACAAACTGCTTGTGTGACGGGTGTGACAGGTGGAGAACAAAAAATATAATTTCAGTACAAGCAAGATTTATCTTATTGCGTTTAAAACCGTGTGCAATTTACGAGAGGTTTGCATAACATCGTATGAAGGTTTCATGAACGCGGTAATCTATTGTAACACTTATTGTAACACTTATTAAAAGTTTGGAGTTTAGTATTTCCAACCTGGCTTTTATTACATTTTGGTATAATAGTTAATGTTGAGAAACTGTCATAATAATGTACAAATGTTTTTTACCAACATAAGCAACACACATCCCACATTTTTATGGTTGGTTCATGGCAGCATTCGTTTAATATTACCACCGACATCACTAAAGCAAGACCATTTAATAAAAAAATAAGAAACAAGAAATTTGAAGCCAAAACCCTCATTCCGAGAGTGACAAAACCTACAAACTGATATATCACGACACTATCATTTCAAATTATTTTGTTACTAGCTCTTGCCCGCAGCTTCGCCCGCGGTAGAGATCGATTTTTTACAAACCCTACTTACTTACTTTTACTTAGTTATATTTAGTTGCCTATGACATATGTAAATTACATGTATCATATTTTGATAGCGTGATTCAGAACTTGCAAATGAATATTACTAACGCCATCTATTAACAACATCCGGAACTAAATAACTAGCAACTAACAAAATATCGATCTTCCCACGGGGATGTTTTACCGCGGTAAAAAGTAGCCTACGTTACTCTCCACCTTCCTCACTATCTCCACACACAAAAACGTTGGTTCGACGTTCGTTGCGACGTGAAAGACGGACAAACAAACAAACACACTTCCACATTTATAATATTAAGTATAGTATGGATTAGCTCTTTGTCCTTGTTTTCCGGGATAATATTTACTCTTAATGTTATTCTAAATCATGGTATATCTGTGGGCTAAATTTCATGAAAATCTGTTCAGTAGTTTTCGCGTGAAAGAGAAACAAAAATCAATATATCCAAAGAAACTTTCGCATTTATAACATCAGTAGGTTATTCTGTAAAGCTTATTATTATGATTGAACGTACGAGTAACATAAACCTTAGTATTTTCTTACTAAAGTTTTTATCCCTACGCTGGAATTTAATAAAACTTGCGCCCCCGATTTCGTCGGGCTAAGGTGGGTTATGTACTGTTTTTATTAAAAAATGTGCCAACTTTTGCTAAGATATACGATAGATAAGGAGGTCATATCTTATTTTGCGTTTACGTAAAATACTTTAACGTTTTGTTGTTGGCTGGTAAACAAGAAGATTGATCACTTCCCATATACATTTCTGCATTATCCGAAATCCATTGCGCAGTTATCTTTAGATAGATTTTTGTCCCCCCCTCCCCCCCTCCCCTAAATAAAGTCTGTGACATACAAATAGTCATTGATGCGTTGTCAATAAATATTATATTTATCAAAAGAATTAGAATATTTATCAGAAATAGTATCTGAATTGGCACAATGATGTTTTCAGTAACTTAACCGAATTATCCGCCTCCGTGGTAACATGAATCAAATACGTTCGAATTTATTGGTTAGAAGGGATTACATCTAAATAGAAATCGGGTGGAAATTTATCGTAAAAAAGTATTCTATACGGGAAAAATCTTTATGTATTGTAGTAAGTAGGTACCTAACGGATTAGGAAAATCAGAATAAGGCAGATAAGTAATATAGTAATAACTATCTTTCAGTTTGACGGCAAGGGGGCTTAAAGTTAAGTAGCTCGTATTCCGTATTTATTAGACCCGTATGGTACAATGGTTACCAAAAGCCATGGCCAAAGGCCAAAAGTCCATTTTTGTCTATTAACTCACTCAAACATTAATTTACTGGAGAGAATGGTAACGGTTTACTTCAATTACTCAAGTACTCTGATTTTTTATGTAAATAGCCGACAAAATAAATGAGTAGGTGAGCTACCTGACAGTAAGTGACCATAATCGCTGAAGGACATTAGGAACAACAAACCTACCACCGATGCATTGACCACGAAATAAGAAAGAAATAGGTATATTATATTCTGTTATATTTAGCGAATAAAGAATCAACAATGATATTTTGGTAGTAAAACAATAGAAACATCTTTATTACAATATCGGACGTTAGCTAGATAAAACAAAGCAGTTTTTATTCTCTGTCTGCCAATACGGAACAGCGTAGCGGACAACGTATATACAAATATATCTGACCTATATTCAAACGGTTGCTATATATAAACCGCCTATCTTTAGGTACAACGCGTTTAAATAACTTTTACGTTGAAAAATATACCTAAACCTGATTATGATCTAAATGAAAACGAATTGTGCTGTTTCATTGAGTTGATAGTTATATTGAAATAGTTTAACAGACAATTTTATAAACTATGTTATTTATTTGATTCTTATTCAATTAAATACCTAATTAGATGCTATAAACAGAATAATATTAGGTAAACATGACAACGTGTAGTAGTTTAGTAATTCAGTAACAGTTTATAAAATTCAAGGGGAATTAATGTCACTTATCAAAGATCACTTGGACTTCGAAGACCGAAATCCGTCCAGCGTTAGTAAGGTACGGGGTAGGTAACGAAAAATATTATACTAGTAGGTAACCAATTTTGCTTTGCTTTGGTTTTCGCATAGACCCCAAACATTTTAAAATAAAATATAGCCCATTTTACTCGTGCGGAATAGAAGAGCTATTGGTGAAATATATTTTTATCTAAATCATCTAAATGAAGATCAGTAAAGTTGTAGCAAATTCAATAGAACTATTATCCACGTGATTCTTTATGGCGTAAGAATGATAAATCTTTTTGAATTATCCAAATCGGACCATTACTTGCGAAGATATTAAGTAATGAACATTGCCGTTCCGGCCGCTAAAATTCAAAGTACGCGGGTCCGTGTGACGTCATTAAACCCGACCGAGCGCAGCTGGCTACCGGCACTCCTTCTTCATGATTCGACGGAGCCGATCTGATGCAGTTGGTCACTATAGTCGGCAATTTAATTACATGAAGGGCTGTTATTTTTTCATATTAAGTATAAAACGTACATAATATACCTAAGTACTAATAAAGTAGAAGCTGATTTTGTACAAGCTCAATCAGATAAACTTCCAAAAGTGGATTCTTTCATGGTTTTTGATTACCTAGGTAATCATTCTAAGTTCACCAGCGCTAAATCCGTGGTTGGAAAGCACAAAGATAAAGGTGCTGTTTATTTATCTACGTGTACGGTCATCATCAGAAGTAGCTTAACATTTTAGTATCTTGTCACATATTTCTTGAATTTGTCATAATGTTGTTCGGAAACCGTCGGAACAGTTACTATTACAAAGTACTATAATGTTAAGCTGTTTCTGAGGCTGACTGTTGGTAGGTATTTATTAGGAATCTTTAGGTCTAACTTCTAAGCTGTTAGTAGTAGGTAGGGGTAAGAAAGAATGAATGTAAAGTATACATACAGGGATGTAATCAGAACTTATGAATGAAGTGTTTATAGTTTATTGATAAACGAATGTTGTTTTCGGTATAGGTACGTAGATCATTTCGCGGATGACTTTTTACCTACTTGTTCTTTATAGTGCATAGTTCCCTACACTTGCTGATCTATGACAGAAACCTTAATATTGGTTGTCAATAGCTGTTTTTTTTAGGGTATATATATATATAAGAACTATGCTGTTGAAACTTGGTAAGTAGAGGTATTCTGTGAACCGCATTAAGATTTTCACACAAAATAGAAAAAAAAACAATAAATTTTGGGGGTTCCCCATACTTAAAACTGAAACTCAAAAATTTTTTTTTCATCAAACCCACATGTGGGGGTATCTATGGATCGGTCTTCAAAAATGATATTGAGGTTTCTAATATCATTTTTTTCTAAACTGAATAGTTTGCGCGAGAGACACTTCCAAAGTGGTAAAATGTGACTTCTGAAATAAGAGAATGATAAAACTAAAAAAAATATATGATGTAGTTACATTTGATTACCATGCAAACTTCCACCGAAAATTGGTTTGAAAGAGATCTAGTATGTAGTTTTTTTAATACGTCATAAATCGTAAACCGCAAATTACCTATCAATATGTTACTTGCTGCAACGGAACCCTTCATAGACGAGTCCGACTCGCACTTGGCCGCTTTTATTTCCCTCTCACTCATCGTTACAAATCATCCGTTGAGTAGTAGTAGGGGCTCGACCAAAAATAGTACTATAAAGGCAAATATTTCGCAAACGCACCGCTAAATCCAAAAATGGTCCTAGAAGATCCATAATATTTTTCGAAGACCTTTTCAACGATATCCCACACTACAGGGTACGCGACGAATAAAAAATTCATTCTCACACCTGTGTCCCTAGGTACCCTGAAAAAAAAGTTTTTCAGTATTTTATTCCACGATTCTGGAGTTTTAATAAATGTGTATGTCCATGCCAAATTACAGACGGACGGACGGACATGACGAAACTACAAGGGTTCCGATTTTACTTTGGAACCCTAAAAAGTAAAGCGTTTTTTATTTATTTATTTATTTATTGTATTGCTGCTGGACGGTTGAGAAGGTGGATTTCCATGACTGTACTGCTCAAAAAGGAGGCTGCAAACATAGCGTAGCATTTTTGATGTGGCTCCATAGACGCAGCGAGGAGCTATCTCCCACTGAAAAAAAATGTTACTGAGCCGGACCACAGCTGGCTATACATATAGATACAACTACGAAATTTATATAAGTTAAAGATATGGTTCCCAGCCAATGTTCCCAGCTCAGTTACTATCGAAGATAAATCATATATTATCTCTTTTTACAACGGAATACCATTTTCTACGAAGTTTTGGCTTTTTCGGCACGTTAAAAAATAGTTTTTTTGGCGTTTTCATAGAAGTGTTTGAACGTTTAAGCAATATACAATATTGATACATAGTTAAAAGGTGAATTAGGCACAAATCGGACACTTAATTTGTTTCAAAGTCACAAATTATCCAAACAAAACATTACGCGCCGTATCGCTGCCAGCGGCTAACTGGCGGCGACCGATATCGTGACGTCACAGCCTACCGCGGCGGCCCGCAGTGAACTTCGCTAGTAATTTGGTCATAACTTCGTCAATTTTATTAAGTTAGTATTAGTCTACTTTGCAACAATCCGCGCCCAACATGTATGATGGTATATACTTTAAAACATGCGTGGCACCTCCCTCCCTCCCACAACGGAAACATGCACTACAATAATTAAACGTATATACCAACATACATACCAGCACCAACACGTGTTTCGCCCCGAAACGGAGCATCATCAGGGTAAGTTGACTCTACGATGGTTAGTCGGAAAGTGAGCATCGTTCACTGAGCGTGGCGTATTTATACCCAACTCGCCCACTGATTATCTAATGATGTTGTAATAATTAGTAATTAATTAATTATTCAATCAATTAATCAATCGATTAATTAATTAATCAATCAATTAGTGATTCACGCCGGCAGGAACCGGGTCTGACGTAATCTGGTGATGTGTACTGTTGAAAATCCTCAGTAAAGGCGAGTTGGATACATTTATTTGTTCATTCAGCAGTGTAAAACTTGGATTATTATTATGTTTTATTATTTCTAACTGCTCTAGTATACTTAATTTAAAACCCTTATCAGATTTATGTAATATATTATATGTATGGTTACTAGTTAAACTGTGACCTGATTCTATTAGATGTTTAGCGAAATTAGACTTATCCGCGTGACCATTCCTGTACGCGGCCATATGTTCCCGGTAACGTGTGTCAAAATTTCTACCAGTTTGACCCACGTACACGCCATTACAATCAGAACAAACAATTTTGTAATGGCGTGTACGTGGGTCAAACTGGTAGAAATTTTGACACACGTTACCGGGAACATATGGCCGCGTACAGGAATGGTCACGCGGATAAGTCTAATTTCGCTAAACATCTAATAGAATCAGGTCACAGTTTAACTAGTAACCATACATATAATATATTACATAAATCTGATAAGGGTTTTAAATTAAGTATACTAGAGCAGTTAGAAATAATAAAACTTAGTAATAATCCAAGTTTTACACTGCTGAATGAACAAATAAATGTATCCAACTCGCCTTTACTGAGGATTTTCAACAGTACACATCACCAGATTACGTCAGACCCGGTTCCTGCCGGCGTGAATCACTAATTGATTGATTAATTAATTAATCGATTGATTAATTGATTGAATAATTAATTAATTACTAATTATTACAACATCATTAGATAATCAGTGGGCGAGTTGGGTATAAATACGCCACGCTCAGTGAACGATGCTCACTTTCCGACTAACCATCGTAGAGTCAACTTACCCTGATGATGCTCCGTTTCGGGGCGAAACACGTGTTGGTGCTGGTATGTATGTTGGTATATACGTTTAATTATTGTAGTGCATGTTTCCGTTGTGGGAGGGAGGGAGGTGCCACGCATGTTTTAAAGTATATACCATCATACATGTTGGGCGCGGATTGTTGCAAAGTAGACTAATACTAACTTAATAACAATGGATTTCCGCAAAGTAACGCCTGATACTATTAACTATATCAAATCAGCTAGCACAGCTGTACAGGCTAAACTCTACATAAAGTTAACAAAATTACATCGCTTAGCAGTTCAAAATGTTTGGTTCAATCAACAGTGTAAACATTACAATGTCATCCCTAATTACATTAATATTAATACAGGTATCCATAGCCGGGCAGCTAACATCGCTGTTAACAAGGCCAAATATATTTGGCTAAATGAGGAATCACGACATTGGTTCACTGTTAGAGATAATCTCAAATCCCATTTAAAAATTCTTCACATGAGCTTATCTTTCAAATTACATAATGTTGAATTTGATCTATTAGATTACAAGGCTAGAGAATTGGCCTCGTTAGAAGCCCATAATAAGTATATTATTCAATCCAGAAAGTTAAAAACCTTAAGAGAAAAGCGCTCTAATAGTGAATCAATGTCCTCTAACAATAACCAAATTAGCTTGCCTTCTTTTCATCCACGAGTCAAGAATCTCACTGACGTCCAGTTACCTGATGATGAGTTGTCACTGTTGGGTAAGGGTTTGAAATATAACCTGACCCCAAGTTTGTCACAAAGATCGCTGGAGGGTTTGGCCGTGGATGCAGAGATGGCAGTGTTAAGTAACAAGGGTAATAATAACATGGCTAAATACTTGGTTGCGCATCAGATAGAGTCTGCTGCGCAGCCATCTCGATCCATTGCCAACAAGGAGGTTGCTGTGTTAAAATCTATTCAACAACGTATCGTTGATAATAATCTAGTTGTCACAAAAGCCGACAAAGGTAACACCATTGTGGTAATGGATCGAGACTCATATAATAATAAAGTTAACGACATAATACTAAGCGAGGATTTTATAAGATTGAATACAGATCCAACCAATAAATATACTGCTCAGTTGAAGTTAGCTGTCAAAAACACCCCATACGTTTTTCCGAACCCACCACATTCAATGATCCCTATGAATCCTCGCGCTCCTCTTCTTTACGGTTTGCCAAAAATTCACAAAGATAACATACCAATACGTCCAGTTGTCTCTTATGTGGGGGCTCCAGCATATAATTTGGCTCGTCGACTTAATACCATAATAAAATCAAAAACATCTTTTTCATCCACTTTTGGCTTAAAAAATAGCCTCCATTTAATCAAAAATATAAAGGATATAATACTACCCCACAAATCAAAACTAGTCTCACTTGACGTCGACAGTTTATTTACTAATGTTCCCCGAACAGAGTCCTTAATTATACTATCCCAACTTTTTGAAAGATCAAAATTACTTCCCGGAGAAAAGGATGATCTCTTAAGGCTCACTTCATTATGTTTAGATCAAAACTATTTCCGATTTAATAATCAATATTTTTCTCAAAAAGAAGGCCTCGCAATGGGGTCTCCATTAAGCCCATTAATTGCTGAGATTTTTATGGACCACTACGAAAATAAGAATATTATAGGCCATAAACATATATTTTATTACTATAGGTATGTTGATGACATAATTATGTGCTGGACGGGGACAGACAGACAACTGGACGTTTTCGTAAATAAGTTAAATAAAATCCATCCCAAAATTAAATTCAAACTTGAAGTTGAAGTTAATTGTTCATTGAACTTTTTAGATCTTACCATTACTCGGCAAAACAATAGACATGACTTTGGAATTTTCCGCAAACCAACATATACGGATGCGGTCATTCCGGCATCTTCCTGCCACCCATGGCAACATAAAATGGCAGCATTTCACTGCTATGTTAACAGATTAATGTGTGTTCCATTATCACCTCAGAACTATCAAAAAGAATTAAATACCATCTATCACATTGCTGTTGCCAATGGGTATGGTAGGGAGATGGTGGATACTCTCATCCATAAGAGGAGAGGCTTAATGGTGCGTGATCTCTTGTACGCGGCTCCCAATGACATAACACCAAATAAATATCGTTCTAGTTTAACCTACCTTGGTCCAATTTCAGAGCGAATCGCAAAAACGCTCCGTCGTAACAACATCTTCGTTGCATTCAGAACAAACAATTCCTTGCAATCTATAACAAACGGTAAAGATAAAAGAGGTAGACATGAACAATCTGGTGTCTACAAAATTGTTTGTTCTGATTGTAATGGCGTGTACGTGGGTCAAACTGGTAGAAATTTTGACACACGTTACCGGGAACATATGGCCGCGTACAGGAATGGTCACGCGGATAAGTCTAATTTCGCTAAACATCTAATAGAATCAGGTCACAGTTTAACTAGTAACCATACATATAATATATTACATAAATCTGATAAGGGTTTTAAATTAAGTATACTAGAGCAGTTAGAAATAATAAAACATAATAATAATCCAAGTTTTACACTGCTGAATGAACAAATAAATGTATCCAACTCGCCTTTACTGAGGATTTTCAACAGTACACATCACCAGATTACGTCAGACCCGGTTCCTGCCGGCGTGAATCACTAATTGATTGATTAATTAATTAATCGATTGATTAATTGATTGAATAATTAATTAATTACTAATTATTACAACATCATTAGATAATCAGTGGGCGAGTTGGGTATAAATACGCCACGCTCAGTGAACGATGCTCACTTTCCGACTAACCATCGTAGAGTCAACTTACCCTGATGATGCTCCGTTTCGGGGCGAAACACGTGTTGGTGCTGGTATGTATGTTGGTATATACGTTTAATTATTGTAGTGCATGTTTCCGTTGTGGGAGGGAGGGAGGTGCCACGCATGTTTTAAAGTATATACCATCATACATGTTGGGCGTGGATTGTTGCAAAGTAGACTAATACTAACTTAATAACAATGGATTTCCGCAAAGTAACGCCTGATACTATTAACTATATCAAATCAGCTAGCACAGCTGTACAGGCTAAACTCTACATAAAGTTAACAAAATTACATCGCTTAGCAGTTCAAAATGTTTGGTTCAATCAACAGTGTAAACATTACAATGTCATCCCTAATTACATTAATATTAATACAGGTATCCATAGCCGGGCAGCTAACATCGCTGTTAACAAGGCCAAATATATTTGGCTAAATGAGGAATCACGACATTGGTTCACTGTTAGAGATAATCTCAAATCCCATTTAAAAATTCTTCACATGAGCTTATCTTTCAAATTACATAATGTTGAATTTGATCTATTAGATTACAAGGCTAGAGAATTGGCCTCGTTAGAAGCCCATAATAAGTATATTATTCAATCCAGAAAGTTAAAAACCTTAAGAGAAAAGCGCTCTAATAGTGAATCAATGTCCTCTAACAATAACCAAATTAGCTTGCCTTCTTTTCATCCACGAGTCAAGAATCTCACTGACGTCCAGTTACCTGATGATGAGTTGTCACTGTTGGGTAAGGGTTTGAAATATAACCTGACCCCAAGTTTGTCACAAAGATCGCTGGAGGGTTTGGCCGTGGATGCAGAGATGGCAGTGTTAAGTAACAAGGGTAATAATAACATGGCTAAATACTTGGTTGCGCATCAGATAGAGTCTGCTGCGCAGCCATCTCGATCCATTGCCAACAAGGAGGTTGCTGTGTTAAAATCTATTCAACAACGTATCGTTGATAATAATCTAGTTGTCACAAAAGCCGACAAAGGTAACACCATTGTGGTAATGGATCGAGACTCATATAATAATAAAGTTAACGACATAATACTAAGCGAGGATTTTATAAGATTGAATACAGATCCAACCAATAAATATACTGCTCAGTTGAAGTTAGCTGTCAAAAACACCCCATACGTTTTTCCGAACCCACCACATTCAATGATCCCTATGAATCCTCGCGCTCCTCTTCTTTACGGTTTGCCAAAAATTCACAAAGATAACATACCAATACGTCCAGTTGTCTCTTATGTGGGGGCTCCAGCATATAATTTGGCTCGTCGACTTAATACCATAATAAAATCAAAAACATCTTTTTCATCCACTTTTGGCTTAAAAAATAGCCTCCATTTAATCAAAAATATAAAGGATATAATACTACCCCACAAATCAAAACTAGTCTCACTTGACGTCGACAGTTTATTTACTAATGTTCCCCGAACAGAGTCCTTAATTATACTATCCCAACTTTTTGAAAGATCAAAATTACTTCCCGGAGAAAAGGATGATCTCTTAAGGCTCACTTCATTATGTTTAGATCAAAACTATTTCCGATTTAATAATCAATATTTTTCTCAAAAAGAAGGCCTCGCAATGGGGTCTCCATTAAGCCCATTAATTGCTGAGATTTTTATGGACCACTACGAAAATAAGAATATTATAGGCCATAAACATATATTTTATTACTATAGGTATGTTGATGACATAATTATGTGCTGGACGGGGACAGACAGACAACTGGACGTTTTCGTAAATAAGTTAAATAAAATCCATCCCAAAATTAAATTCAAACTTGAAGTTGAAGTTAATTGTTCATTGAACTTTTTAGATCTTACCATTACTCGGCAAAACAATAGACATGACTTTGGAATTTTCCGCAAACCAACATATACGGATGCGGTCATTCCGGCATCTTCCTGCCACCCATGGCAACATAAAATGGCAGCATTTCACTGCTATGTTAACAGATTAATGTGTGTTCCATTATCACCTCAGAACTATCAAAAAGAATTAAATACCATCTATCACATTGCTGTTGCCAATGGGTATGGTAGGGAGATGGTGGATACTCTCATCCATAAGAGGAGAGGCTTAATGGTGCGTGATCTCTTGTACGCGGCTCCCAATGACATAACACCAAATAAATATCGTTCTAGTTTAACCTACCTTGGTCCAATTTCAGAGCGAATCGCAAAAACGCTCCGTCGTAACAACATCTTCGTTGCATTCAGAACAAACAATTCCTTGCAATCTATAACAAACGGTAAAGATAAAAGAGGTAGACATGAACAATCTGGTGTCTACAAAATTGTTTGTTCTGATTGTAATGGCGTGTACGTGGGTCAAACTGGTAGAAATTTTGACACACGTTACCGGGAACATATGGCCGCGTACAGGAATGGTCACGCGGATAAGTCTAATTTCGCTAAACATCTAATAGAATCAGGTCACAGTTTAACTAGTAACCATACATATAATATATTACATAAATCTGATAAGGGTTTTAAATTAAGTATACTAGAGCAGTTAGAAATAATAAAACATAATAATAATCCAAGTTTTACACTGCTGAATGAACAAATAAATGTATCCAACTCGCCTTTACTGAGGATTTTCAACAGTACACATCACCAGATTACGTCAGACCCGGTTCCTGCCGGCGTGAATCACTAATTGATTGATTAATTAATTAATCGATTGATTAATTGATTGAATAATTAATTAATTACTAATTATTACAACATCATTAGATAATCAGTGGGCGAGTTGGGTATAAATACGCCACGCTCAGTGAACGATGCTCACTTTCCGACTAACCATCGTAGAGTCAACTTACCCTGATGATGCTCCGTTTCGGGGCGAAACACGTGTTGGTGCTGGTATGTATGTTGGTATATACGTTTAATTATTGTAGTGCATGTTTCCGTTGTGGGAGGGAGGGAGGTGCCACGCATGTTTTAAAGTATATACCATCATACATGTTGGGCGCGGATTGTTGCAAAGTAGACTAATACTAACTTAATAACAATGGATTTCCGCAAAGTAACGCCTGATACTATTAACTTCGTCAATTTTTGTCGTAGAACAAAAATTTTTACACTGTCTGTTAAGGATTTCTTAGCTCTATAAATCTGCATTCTCAACTAAAAACGTTACGGATCCTCATTGGTCCATTAATTGTAGAGTCTATTCGTTGTGAACAAAAAACACAAACACACAAAACAGTACAGATAAGATTTGCGCGAAAAACATTACCCTTACCCTACAACATTAATTTCATAGAAGTCGGGTAAAGACATAAAAAATCATGTGTGTCTACAAAGGAATTTAATTTTTGTTGAGAAGCCATAATTTTATTTAACTACAATCTACAATTAACTCTACACACAATTCTGTGCACTAACATTGCAATCGAACATCTCACGGCTGATTCATGAAAACTCGTGATAGCTAGCGACCTAAATCAGTAAACACAGGAACAGACTAGAGACGAAATGTTCATAATCCAATAATCGCTACCGTAGTTCTTGACAATATACAAAGTAACATGGTATACAATTTTGTGGTACGGTAATTTATTTATACGACTATATACATAAATCACTTTATACTTCAAAAATCATCAGCGAACAGATCGATAAAAACGGCACTTGATAAAAACGAGTTTTGAAACGTTTATTAAATCTCTACGTTTCCCTTTTGTATATCAATTACTAGATTTTTGCAGAGAGGTTCATCCATTTTTCAGTGAATTGGAATCCGAATTTTAAATTCGATCGAATGGTCGATTCAGTTAGGTTCGCTTCAACACGTCTATGAGTTGCCCCGGCTCTTATAAATATTTGGTTGGGCCTGTATTTCGCCCGAGGGCCCAATTTAGCTTTCAGCATAATATTAATAAGCTAAACGGCGTGTACTTACATGGAGTTATCATTTATTATCATTATATTATAATATGTTGACTATAAATTGCAACATTAAAGGTAATACTTGTTTAAGTACTTTGATCTGTACTTGGTTGGATAGTTTATTCTATTTTAAAATGAAGTTATGTTGATGTTCTAAGAAGTGTGCTATGTTTGATACTGTAGTACATATGATTTAAAATTCACTATCTTCGTTAAACATTTGAGCTAGACTTAAAAAGTGCATTGTAGTTACCTTACAATGTAATTCTAGTGTCTTCTCTCAAACAGAATACTTAATCAAAGGAATTACATAAAGGAGATCCCAAAATGGGGCCAGCTTCATTGTTCATTACAGAAACCACCTAAATGATTTTTGCCTGATTAAATATATCATAGAATAATATAAAGTTGCAATTGGAACGTGTTTAAAAGTTAAAAATTAGTTTATTCGAATGAAATATTTCAACGATCGATTTTTACTACAAAACTATTTTTTTTATTTATTTATTCACTCTTTATTGTAAACCTAAAAAACTAGATTACAATGGGCGGACTTAATGCCTGATATGGCATTCTCCACCAGTCAACCCTGGGTGATAGTTAAAGGTTGCGGTAGGTGCTAAAAAATAAATAAAAATGTATAGATACATACGTTTATAAATACATGCATACAAATATACATCCCTACAAATATAATAAATAAATTAAATATTATACATATAATTATAATATATAATATATATATACATATATATATACATAATACATAAAACAAAAGTTTACATACTTTATGGCAAATTAATCTAATAGCGTGTGATAATGTTCGCGAACTAGTTTCTTAAATTTCCACAGGGTCGAGGCCTTTCTGATATTTACGGGAAGAGCATTCCAGAGCAGGACCGCCCGAAACGCAAAGGAATAATTAAAGAAACCAGTGTTAGATGGTGGAATATGAAGCTTTAAATTTGATGAAGAACGTAGTACTTTGTCATGAGTGTCACAAACGTACTGAAACTTTTCCTTTAAATATGACGGAGAAGAAACATTATTTATAATCGAATAAAGTAAAAACAGAATTCTGGAATTACGCCTCTTGCGAATAGATAGCCATTTAAGTTGGCGGCGATATTCAGAGATGTGATCATACTTTCGCAGATTGAAAATATATCGGATGCAATTGTTTTGAAGGCGTTCCAGCTTATTGAGAAGTTCTTCGCTAAGGTCTGGGTAACACACATCACCGTAATCAATTAAGGGAAGAACAAGAGATTGGATGAGCATAAGTTTCGTCTTGAAAGGTAAAAAGTGTTTAAATCTGTAAAGTGAATGCAGCGCAGCATTCACTTTTTTGCTAATATAATTTATCTGTGGGCGCCACGTTAGAGAATTATCAATCAGCATGCCTAGATTCTTGACAGATTGGCTTAAGGGGATAACATCGCCGTTGTATAAAATAGAGGGTAGTGAAAGATGCTCCACCTTAGCCAACATTCGCGCACTGCCCACCAGTATCGATTGACATTTAGAAGTATTGACTATTGAACTATTGACTTTATGAAAAAGGATATTCAGTAAAAAATTTAAATATGTATATCTATTATATTTACATTTCATTTATATTTTCATGATGTTATGGTAAACAAGTGAGAAACTATCAAATAACATGTATAGTGAAATAATTACAATCAAATAAAATATTGAGAAATCGAACAACTCCATTTTTATTCGAATCATGGATGTTCGATTTACTTGAACAATATTGGAAGTAAACGCTTTTTTTGCAATTACACTATTCTTGATTCAAATTTATCTTGTATTTTTAGTTGGATTTTCTTTAAAAGCGTGTTTTTTAGTTTTTTTTTTAATTCTGTTTTGTACCGTACCGACGCATAGCCTCATTGCTCAGAGGTTCAGAGAAGCTTCACTTGCACTCAAGAAGCATAAAATCTGTTAAATTAACTTCGATAAATAAATTTTGAAAATTTAACTTCCAACATTCAAAAATTAGACTTTTGGTATGAACGTTCGTGCTGCTAGATTTGGGTTCGAATCCTGTAACTAAAACCAGGTGGAACCGCACATCAAATAGTTCTCCATTATGTCTCAACGGTGCGTGAAGACTGACAACCAACACGTCATGGCCAGGCTCAAATTGCTGTAACCTCTCAAATGATGAGAGGAAATCTTGACACAGTAGTCAAACAAGCAAGTTTCACCGATATTAATATATTTATCGAATTCAAAGCACAGAACCATTTTACCATTAATCTAATAATACTTAACGTGAATAATAACTCATCATAATCGCATCAGGTTCTATCATAGCTGAAAACTACCCTCAGCGTGTCCGTTACAAAAAGTAAGAAAAATGGTTGATCCCTCCAAATATCTACCAAACAGCCTCTTATATTTTATGCCTCAATATTTCACCAGTCCCCGCTTGAAAAATACTTGTCATTTATAACGTTCCTTACACAAAGTTACGTCATTATTTTGTCGTCTTGTCTTTTATCTGATCCGTGAAAAATACTTTAGACAGATCTTGAATTGCCTCTACCAAAACTTTAAACTCAATCTTAAAACCATTACTTTCATGTGGGTCTATGTATATATCAAATAATATTTTTCTAAGCTATTGTGTCTTATTGGTGTTGAAAAGAAAAGGCGATAAAAAAATTTCAAGACATTTTGACACCAAAACATAATTTTGGAAACATTATTTGTGCTGAAATGATTGCTCTGTTTAGCCAAGTAACTTTATCGTTGATATATTCATCTACATCACTATAACCCTTTCCCTAATAGCTCTGTTTTCCTATGTCAGTCAAATCAAGAACCAACTTTGGCAGTTGAGTCAACACAAGGACAATAGGGTAGAGTCTAATCATGATAACAACTCAACGACATTCCCTCACTACGTCAATTGCCATCAATTGACTTTTTCTAGCTTACTCGGTTTGTGTGGGTCAAATCTTGCAAGCATTAGTGGATCTACTGCCTCTTAACCCAAGAAGTTGAAAGCTAACATTCTTTACTTTACCTTCTTTCTTTTTCTTCTCGCTTTCTTGACCGACAACGCATCAGTGATATCTTTGGTGTCGCCAATGTCCAAATGCGACGATAGCCACTTACCATCAGGTGGATCATCAGCTCTTTTGCCGGCTATTTCCACAAAAGCTGCTCGATATTAAATTTAATCTTTTCCGGGACAGCTACAAGAGTTTCGGAGTTATTTTTATGTGATAATCCGGTTACAAGGATTAAATTTAATTTCCAATTATACCCGGATTGATGGAGGCGTTGCTTCATAAATATTAAAACAATGTTTATTATTCTGAGTGTTTTGTTGGTAATAAATTTTTGACGTCCCATCGTAACGAGGGATTTCTTTGTTAATATCTCGCGCCTGGTAACGTTAAGGTCTGAAATGCTTCATTTAATCATTTTATCTTTATTGTCGGGAGTTAGTAGTGGACCCTGCTTGCAGTTGTTGGGTACCTTATTCGATTCTCGGATATAGCAGATATTTTATCTGACCAATAAAATGTTTTTCACAACAAATGAATGGATGATGAAATAGTTGGATAGGTCATTAAAAAATCTTGTGGATGTGTGTACACCATTTTATGAATTAGTTTGATTTTTAAAAATACACTTTTAGATAAATACAAATAAACTATAACTCTTTATAATACTGTATTATTAATACACCAAGAACTGACTGCCCTCCTAATGATAAACAACGTATCTGACATTTTTGACGAAAACGAGTTATTAGCATATTCGTAATCAGCCAAATTCGCTGATTACGAATATGCTAATAACTCGTTATCGTCAAAAATGTCAGATACATTGTTTATCATTAGGAGGGCAGAACAGGACAATAACAATGTAACAGTAGGCAAATAACACAAAAGGCGGTCTTATCGCTGCACAGACTGTCTTATCTCTTCCAGACAACCTTGCGATGTGGAGTGGATGAACAGAGTAAATAAGGAGAGGTAGGTGCACGAGTAACGTAGAGGCTAAATAGGCTTAACAAGTTAACTGCTAATTAGTCGATTAACTTACACTGTACATCTACGGAGGCCTACCCGCGTGGCCTGACGTTCTGTTGTTCCGTAGCTCCAAAGTATTATCACTTGCGACTGTCTATTAAAAAAATAGCTTTATTACCACCCTGTTTATTTTTCAATTTTCTGCTTTCAATGTAAAAGTATTATGAATTTGCCAAACACTAACTTCAAAAAACTTTAAACTTAAACTTACAACTTTCATACATACAAACTGTCGGAAAACTTTTCCCCGGAGATGTCTTGAAAACTAACTTGAAGACTTCCATAGGTAGTACTCAGAACTTAATATGAAACAAAATATTTTAACATGAACTCTATTAATAAAGTAATGTTAAAGCGCAGGTTTAACAAAAATCTTTTTATTCCCAATTATTAAGGTTTAACAGTTCGGTATTTTATTCATCATCATCTCTGTCGTTACGCTCTTGTCAGAGCGGTCATGGTCATCATTTCTCAGTCACACGTTTGACGATCCGTCTCCATTCTTCCCGGGCAGCTGCTTTTCGGGAGCACATATGTAATGGGACGTCCACTGCAGCCTTCACTTGGTCCATCTCATAGGCGATCTGCCGCGAGCTCTGCTTCCTTCTACCTTCCCTTGGACGACTAGACGTTCGATGGAGACATTATCACGTCTAGTCACGTGAACAAAGAAAGTGAGAATTCGAGCCTGTATGATGGATGATAGACGAACCTCGTCTATTCATAAAAAATACCTGTATTTTATTATTTTTTATGAATTTGAATAGTATTTTGTTATTTATTGAAAAAGTTTTCCTTCACCACACCAAATAAAAATTGATTTAATAAAATCCAAACCCTGAGATTTTATGTAAAGTTGAAGTAAAACCCTTTTAATGCTTATTTAACCTCTTACTATTCTACTTTTTTCTCGGATTAGGCACTGCTGACACTAAATTTCAATTCCAGTAGAACATTAAGTGTTCTCGGCATAAATAAATAATAGTATGGATATAATTTACAACCATCCGTTTGAAATAATGGCACCTCGAGGAAAACCCTTTTATGCGCGTGGGCGAAGCCGCGACGCTGAATATGATTTAATATTCTAATACATGTCCTACGGTTTTGTTAGCTGCTATAACGGTAAAGGATGGCGGTACCAAGGTTAAGTGTCTACTATTTTACAGTTTTCTCAAAGATTACATAAGGGATTTGTGTATTTGAGTAAAAGGTATCAAACATGATTTCAGATATGTTTTTAGGATGAGTCCCATAAATATGTATTTTATGGTTCTACGAGCGATTCTGTTGCAAGATTTAAAATTCATTACGACATAAAGCAATAAGTTTTCAAAAAAAATAAGCAACTTCAAAATTAGAGATAACTCAAAAACTTCTCGTCAAATCTTGCTCAAATTTAAATGGGAGCAGACGACAAGCACCAGCTTTCGAACATAAAAAGAATCATGAAAATCGGTATACCCAGTAAAAAGTTAAGATGTAACACACATAAAAAATTCAGTCGAATTGAGAACCTCCTCCATTTTAAAGTCGGTTAAAAATGTTTTTTTTTCCTTGTTTTTTCTTAGTTTTTAGTTTCATCTTAAAACATTCAAAGTATTTGGTCGAGGCTTAAACCTAACGGGACTCTATGTGTATGGATATGATGTTTAATTGTAGTCGTGTTCAAAGCCGACATCATTATAAGCAGCGCGTTACGAACTAATCACAAGTGTAAAAGAAGGGCTCTTCCCGACAACTTTGACATCACTGACTTTGTGACATCCAAGGAATCACGTGCTGTGGGATACTGGGTCACAAACTATGAGGTATTAGTAGTGTAAGGTACATATTTTTGTTACTTACATTTCGAAATTAGAATTTACTTCATAAATCACTGAATCTATAATAACATTCACTATCGCATTGGTGTAGGTATTTTAATAAGATTTATTTGTCCGAATCAAATTAATCGAAGAAATAATTTCAGACTTTCATCGTGAAAATTAAGTTGAAATTCAAAAATATGTCAAAAACAAAAAACCCCCATTACTTTTTTAAGTATTGATGTATGTACACGTACAGTCTGGTCTCCACAGCTACATGTGATATCATAACTCGTTATATTTTGTCAGAAAACATTGGAGATGACATTGCCAATTCAAACAGAGCAGTATTGTATTCGATTGTTAACAGATAACATCCATTTATTTATTGTGGCAGCGCACTATACGTATCCGATAATATTGTTTTTGAAATGCATTTTTCAGCGGAACGTCGCTTTGCTAAAGATAAGAACTTAAACATTGACTTTGCTCAGACAATCGCAGCACAGAACAGTCAAATATATTACGGATACTTTGTTAATACGAAAATATTAAAATCTATATATACGTATATAAACCACGCAAAATGTTTTTACGGATGTCCTTTATAGGTTCTGAAACCATCCAACCGACATGCCCCAAAATGGTTTTATTTGAAAGACAATAATGCGAAGATGGTTTAAGACCACTTAAAAAAAGCATTTGGCATATTTTCGACTTTGGACTTTTTCCATACAACATTTTTTCGTGTAGACGGTTAACGTTCAGGTTGCTTTAGGTTTAGTATTAACTAATACTAGTGGATACCCAGCGTGTTCCACTACGTTAATAAAATCTGATGACAATGACAGATCAGTGTTTTTGTGTTGTTTATGCGTTTGTCTCAGTGAATCACAATACAACTCTATCTATTTATGGTTATGGAATAGTTTTCTTTGTGCCATTTAATTTAATACACTGCCGTACTTAAGTCACTTATCGGTTACTTGAATCGCTCCATAATAACAATACAAATTGTGTACTCAGGAGTGATTTAAGTGTACGTTAAGTGACTTAAAAAACTATTCTATACATAGGTAGACATATTCCGATAACTGACATGGGTCTGACAGCACTGGCGACATATACGAGCCAGATCCTATATCCGATACCACTGCGGATAATATGTAAGGCAAATATTTCATATCACTATCCTGATATCGGATGGATTCGATAGTGATACCATATCGATTCTTGAAGAATAAAGATCTTACAAATAAAACGTCAAAGAGAAGCGTGGCATTATTGACAGTGACAATAACTAGTGTTTAGTTAAACTACACATTAAATAGGATAATTGGAACGAAGTTCCTTATCGCGCGTTGCGAAAGGGGGCTAGGCGGAAAATTTGGTAACGACACTTTTTGCCGGCGTAGCTTTTTAAATAGAAAGCAAGCCAGAGTACTAGGATAGCAAAAACATGCAAGCGAGTGTGCCCAAACAAATCTAAGGTATTACATTTCGTGAGAAATTTAATACCTTAGATTTGTTTTGGCACACTTGCTGCATGTTTTTGTTATCCTAGTACTGACTGCAAGGAACTTCGTTCCATCCGGGTATCCCTTGACACCTCTCAAATTTTTTGTAACATTATCTGCTATGCTTTCACTGGAAAGCTTTCCACTGCCTTACTCATCTGCAATAAATTTTTTTTTACTACAAAAAATTGCGATCCAAAAATGTTCAACCAATTCGCATAATCAAAGAGTATAAAAAATGTTGAATAAAAATGTTTAGACATACCTATCTATTTTACCCAATTGTATTATTAATAACCATAACTACTTGAATAAAATGTCAATAGCATTAAGAAATTTTATAAATATGTAGTGCTGATATCTCTTATAGATATTTATAAAATATATTTTTATTATTTAGAGTTTTACAAACACCACAAAAAAAATCTTTATAAATGCTACTATGAACATGACTTATTGACAGATAAACGAAAATGTTTACAACTTAGAGGAAAATACGTCACGGAGTTACGTGAGAGCTGTCATCGAAATATGACAGATACTTATAAATCTCTTGGCACGGTCGTATTCTCGTAAATAAGGCATATTTAACCTACTAACCCGAGCGATGTCGCTTCACCGAGTATAAACGTATTCAACGCCTGACGCTAACAGCTTGTTAAAGTCACCGCATTTTGTATCATAAGCAAAAAAGACGCATTTACAAAAAAAAAGACGCAGGACTGAAGCGAAGGTCTGGATATGATAACCCTCACAAGATTCTATAAACGTCCTACTCACAATCTTCGACACTGCAAACAATACATTAAAGACATTTTACGGTGTATAGGAGGGAGGTATCTAATCTAGCCAGAAACCAAGTCCTATTACGAGGATCTCTTGTTCTAATCCTAATCGGTATTGTAATACTACAATACATAATTATAATCTACAATGTACAATACTAAAATAAAAATAAATTCATATCATACGTATACATACTCATATCGTACGCTCTAGGCCTCCACAAGAGGAAATAGCGTTTTGTAGTATACCATTAATGTTTGGGAGCCAATTCCATGAACTTTTAAAGGTGTGTTATGCCATCTGAACTCTTAATTTGTCTTCTAGTCTGGACTTTGCACTACGGCCTTTGTGATTGGAAACCGGGTCCAGTAGTGAGACAGTAGGTATGATGACATAATTTCAAATACTTTTCTATATTGTTGGGAAATATATTATAATTACTACGTATATCATATTTCCGCAAAAAAATAAGATTTAGTATAAAATAAATACAATTTAATTTATAAGTTTAAAATTCGCATCATAACACTTCAAAGTGTCATGGCGTCGCTTGTGACGTCACGCCTGCGTAAAGTTATAGACAAGATGTCATTTTCAGTATTGTATTATTCGTTTATTTACTTAAGTGTGACGTAATTCGCTCTGATTGAAACTGATTGGCGTTCAAGATATCATGGCCGCCATGCCGTAGTTTTTAGTTGTATTTTATCAAAATATTATATTATTAATCTTTCTCATATTAATACAATAAATGCGTGTTTTTTAATCCATTAATAGGGTTTCATTAAATGAGTAACTACATAATTTTAGTTATTTTTAATTACTGTCATCATGCCTATTATAGATTCTGATGACACGAGTCATTTGGGCTACAAACCAATAGTTTTATACACATTAATCTTCTGTCCCAACTTACAACCATTCACAATCGACATGTGTTAATTTTTTACTCGCGACAGACAGACTGACGTCGAAATGTCGTCATGGAACATTGATAGCCGTAATGCCGAAACGGTTAAATAACAGACTTCATTTCTTTATGAAAGATTAAAATCGATTTTTGTTTAAATCATTTATGTGTTTTGTTTATTTTCGTTGTTTAAACTTATTTAGAACACGAAATAGATAACTTCATATTTGTTTAATAATTTCAATTGTTTTCGTGTATTTTGCTCAATAAAATAAGGAAAACATAGAAGGAAAAAACAAAAAATGTTAAACAGCTGAGGTGTGATGTTGACTCATTTTGGAATCTGGTTTTATTTTATACATAAAACATTAATATTCATGAAAAGAATATTATAAAAATGAAAAAGTTCAATTGTGAACAAAAAATTATAAATACAAATTAATTTATTACCTTCATTATCAAATTTTCCACCAAAAATATCACGTCTTTAATTCATTAAATATCAGTGATCTTATTGAAGCCTGTTTGTCTTGCTTTTGAAATACGAATAATGATTTCATAATTATGTTAAAAATTGCATTTGATGTCACGTGACGTGACAATGAGTATAATTTGAACATTATAAATTAATTATATTAACTTTGCTAGGATTGAATTTGATCAAATAATAATATTTTAGTTGATTAAATATTATCATTAATATTTTAAAGATTAATTTATATTATAGTAAGTTACAGTCATTGTCAACTCCACTAGTAGACATCAAAATATCAATGACTTGAAAATAAATATTAATTCTACCCCGGTCGATAAAAGAACCCGCGACGTAGACACAGTTATTTGAAACCAATTAACTTCTGCCACTCCTAAAAACTAATATTAAACACTCTCTTTTTGAAATTATTTTAAACTATGTACTTGCTTGGTGAGAATTGAAAGAATAATAAGATCTTGCAACTGAGTCAAACGACATCAAAATAACTTAAATCAAACATAGATATTTAATTTATCTTTCCCCCTCATTGTGAACCCCTCATACAACAACTGTCAACACGGCACAAAGTAGTAAAACAAAGACATATCTAATATTATTTAGAAATACTTTCCTTAGCTTATAACACGTTACCCTAATCTGTTTCACAACGGAAAATTATTGTAATTACCCCATGTCGCTCTAGCCATTAACAAACTTCGGTGATTAATCAAACGCGACAATGATAATGTTACAGCGATAACGTTTTGATGTATAAATTTATTCTTGATTTTTAAGGTTCCGTAGCCAAATGGCAAAAAACGGAACCCTTATAAATTCGTCATGTCTGTCTGTCTGTCTGTCCGTCCATATGTAACAGCCACTTTTCTCCGAAACTGTAAGAACTATACTGTTGAAACTTCGTAAGTAGATGTAGCTATTCTGTAAACCGCGTTAAGATTTTCACACAAAGGTAGAAAAAAAAAACAATAAATTTTGGGGCTCACCATACATAGAACTGAAGTAGTTTTTTTTAATACGTCATAAATCGTAAACCGCAAAAAACATCGATCAAAGTTACAATGAACTACAAGTTACTTGCTGCTACGCAACCCTTCGTGGTCGAGTCCGACTCGCACTTGGCTGCTTTTATTTTTCAGGAGTAGTCGATAAGCCATTACAATAAAATAAAATAAAAATATTTATCGTATACGCTGCGTAGATTAGAAATATATAGCCGAAACAGATTTGTCACAAAAGTTGGTCTTATCGATAATTCCACGCGATATATCGGCTACGTTTACGTCACGCCTTGGTAACGCTTTTTCGTGACCGAAAACTCCTAATACCCCGTCTGTATAAAAGTTTCACTTATTTTGAAAATGAAATTGAATCAAAAAGTGATTTAGTAATGTAGTTTTCACACGGAATAATATAAGCGCGTATAAACAAAATTGTGATATTCATAATCGCCAAACAAGAAGAATGCATCAATTAGTTACGCCTTCATTCCGCCTGAGTAAAGTGCAGCAATCTTTCATAGGGCTTGGTGTACCCTGTACATTTCTATAATAAAATTCCAAAATCAATACGTGACTTGCCAATAGAATCTTTCAAAAAACGTGTAAAACACAATTGTTAGGCAAGGGATATTATAGTGTAGACGAGTATTTAAATGACAAAGATGCATGGAAATGACCACTTCTGCAACCAGTTCCGCTCAGATTAGTAAATATTTTTATAATATTTTCTCTTTTGTAATATTTTTTTTTAAAGATGTGCTGAGGAGTTTCTTTACTGCTTTTCTTCTCCTCCATGACAAAGCACCTTTCCGAAAATCTGGTAGATAAAAAAATTATGACGTGCATAAGTGTATCACTAATACCTATAATATGAATAAAATATTTTGATTGGATTTGATTTGACTTCTTTTGATTTGATTTACCAGTATTTCGGCGGCTTACAATACTGACCCCGTTCTTATGGTGTCGTACCAGTGTCTATAAGGGCCTAACTTCCATCAAAGTGTTCCTACATTATTCCCATTACATTATTATTATTGGTTATTATTTTAGTTCTTCATGTAAATACATTATTGATATACGACCCTGTAGCCTAGTTGGTAGCGAGTTAGCGACCCTGCCTGCGAAGCGAGGGGTCCCAGGTTTGATTCCCGGCCAGGGCAGATATTTATGTGACAGATAAATATTTGTACTCGGTTCATGGGTGTGATTGTGATGTGTTATAGTGTCCATGCCACCCCGGACACAGGTAATAACCTACTGCGGGGGTATGAGTGTGTTAGCGTTTATTTATTATTTATTTATTTACTGTTAGGTTATTCAGCCGATAATGAAGGCTTGGTGAAAGACCCAAACCAGAAAGCACTCGTATAAGTGTTGAAGCCAGTTAATGCTGTAGTTGAATAGGTGAATCATGCCTTACTAAATAGAGTCGATAGAATATGAAATACCGAAAGCAATTCACTTAAAATGGCAAAACATCGCATTGAAAACCCGCTTATGTCAATGAATTAAAAAAAACTGGACAGATTAATTAAAGGCAAAAAAATATTCCGGTTTTATCAAGCAATATTTCAATGATTTATTTGCGTTTTTGAGTGGCGGCCACTAATTGATGTGTGAATGGGTTATATTCGATTAATTTATTATTTACTTTAAAAAATATTTTATTTGCGTAAACGCGGCTTTCAAAACGCCAGATTCAGTCTTTTTCATTTGATTTAAAATTTAATTGGAAAAGGCAGCTTAATTTTTTAATCCCTATTAAAATGCATATAATTATAAATTAATCGTACATGACAAAGAGTCCTAACTCGGTAAATGCAATAGGCATGATGACAGATTTTGAAATACTGTTCTATATTGTTGGGAAATATATTATAATTACAACGTATATCATATTTCCGCAAAAAAATAAGGTATAGGGCTTGTTTCACAATATTCAAGTAGAGTCCTGAATAAGCTATTTGCCGGTTAAAGTGACGTTAAAGTGTCATTTTACATACACAAAATGTCAACTTACCAACGAATAGCTTACTTCGGACTTACTTGAAGATTGTGAAACGAGCCCTTAGTATAAAATAAATACATTTCAATTTATAAGTTTAAAATTCGCACCAAAACGCTTCAAAGTGTCAGGGCGTGGTAGTGACGTCAGTTATCAGGAAAACAAAAGACAATAAGTCAATATTAGTATGGTGATATTCATTTGTTTTAAGACGTGTGACGTAATTCGCGCTAATTGAGACTGACTGGCGTTTTAGCTAAGATGGCGGTTTGCCGTATTTTGTAGTTTTATTTTATCAAAAATATTGTTAAAATCACTAATAATAATACGATAAATGCGTATTTTGTAATCCATTAATAGGGTTTCATTAAATGAATACATCGTTTTAGTGATTTTTACTTACTGTCATCATGCCTATTGACTGAAATCTATATTGGAAGGAAACACCGATGCGACATGGACATTTACTGCAATCCTTCGCGTCACGTCATCCATACTGCAGGAATAAAAGTAAAGAAGATAAAGAGAAAGAGAGAAAGGAGAATTTAAGGATAAAAGATCACAACCAATGCATGGCAGCATAGAGTAGGTAGATAACCTTTAATACCGATGCATTTATGTACATAATTTGATGATGATAACCGAAAGATGATTAAATCACTAATAATTTATATATCTTTTAACATATTTGTATTACCTTGAAGCCAATCTGACTATTCTAGACGACCTACATCCTATTGTATACCATCCCTAACTGCAATGATTTCTAAGAATTTCCCACTATTACCTACTTTACCCACTATTACATAACAAAAGGTTCCACAAAACCCATAAGAACATCTGGTTAACTTTCATAAAGCAGCGGCAGAATTTCAATAGGCTTCTCTCTACTATTCGAATTGTACAAGAATAATCTTTAGCAAAGAATAATATCTTTAGAGGATAAAGAAACTCATCTGCTCCGTGTGGTGTAATTTCCCATTCAAGTAGAAACCAGAAAACGCGGTTATTTCTATTCACTGTAATGAATTCTGTTCAACGAATAATATTTTAGGAGGGCTACTTATCTTTGAGGCGTTTTATTATGAGTGTGTAGCAGAGGACCGGAACGCATCTGAATGAACTCTGGGAAGGAACGTAAATGTATATTAATATGGAATTATATAAGCTCAGTCATTTATTTCAGTCAGTAATTTTTATGAACTTACAGATGTTACTTCCCACCGTTTTAGGGTCGAGATATTTAGACGCAATATATTTTAGGAAGCATTCAGTTTAAGTATTGAAAATCAATGCGACTAATTAGTGATTGCAGGTATTTAATGTGTTTACAATGTCTTAATTAAATGTCTTCGTGTTTATCAGCCAACGGTGCTTTTTAAATAGATTTCATTCAAGTTGACGTGTGATTTCTTCTACAAATATTCCTTCATCTTTGCTACGTCAATTATTTATGATTTTACTATAAATAAATTAAGAAGATATAGACCTATAATTAATCATTATCAGATTTTGTCACTAAGAATTTGGTTGTGAAATTATTTATTTCTAAGCCTTCGCTTTTTTCTGCTACAAGCAGAGAAAGCTTAGGTATACTTATTTAAAATATCACTGTGTTTAAACTAAAAATAATAAGATAAATATAAAAACGTAGATAGTGTAGAATATCCTTATAATCTCTAACTGCCCCAGTGAGTCCTTCTGTTAAGAGTTCAGGCCATCACTCTATAACGTAGGCCATGTTGGACAAAGATTGACCTCACGTATCTTCGAGACTGACACTGACTGACAGAGATACACTACTGACATCTTTTAGATCATTATGGACAGATCTTAGAAGTGTAGGCATTTCATGATATTTTTGTTTTCCGCAGCAAATTATATACTTCATTTGTAAGTGTACAACAGAACTATAACATAAAATAACCCATAGCTCCTCTTTTTTTACCGTCTTCAAAAAAGGAGGAGGTATTCAATTCGACTGTATTTTTTTATGTTTGTTACCTCAGAAATTTTAACTGGGTGAACCGATTTAAATGAATCATCAAATGATTCTTTTTTAATCGAAATTTGAGCTAAATCTGACGAGTAGGTTTTGAGTTATTTTGGAGTCGGTTATTTTTTTCTTGGTAAAATTCAGATTATTATACTTACAATATCATTGGCGTAGTTACAGGATTCGATTTCAAGCCCTTTTAGCTTACGAGAATTACGAGTCACCAACGTTGAGACCGAATCCTGACAGCAGAAAGATACCCTCATAACTACTTAATAATTTCCATTATAATCTATTTATAATAATAACTCATATTAAAAATAACACTTGAGCATGCCTTTCATGTAGTTTCATGTAGTAACCAAAAAGTAGTAACTTGCGTAAAATTATAAAATGGATTTTACTGGGATTTTTTTTATTACTATTAATAGCTACTATGACTAGAGAGTCACTAATCAGGTGCCTATTACCAACTAAGCAATTAGGTTGGAATAAAATTAACTTAGACGTAGGTTAAAAATGTTACATTGAATAAATTATAACTTAAGGCAGCTATTTAAAGGGTGTGTGCTCGAGTGCAATGATATACCATTATACAAACTTACAGCAAACTTGTCATTACAAGTAACGTGTTAAAACTAACACCAGACTATAACATACTAAAGAGTATAAATTAGAGTGGTCAAAAATATTTACAGGTTATTTTAGCACGTGAAAATTATCCTAGTTCCTACGCAAGTTCGTACCATAAAACATATGTATATTTTTTATTTATATAATTAAAAAGAACTCTATTTTATAAATTTTATTTAAATTATTTAAAACTTTTTTCCAAGTTACGTGTAATAAAGTTATCGTTTAAAAATTAGAAAAATCAAAATTTACCACAAAAATAATTATATCAGCCAAAAATCCCGATGGTAATTAAAAAAAATTGCTAACTTACCATTTAAGGAGCCGCAGATTCCCAAATCACATCACTACACAGTCCACCAGATCACGTCACATCACTACAACTCCGTCGGTAACGCGCTCGCCTCGCCCGGCCGCCCAAAAGCTTGTGCCTCACTCACGCGGGGCGGGGAGCGCCCCCGCCCATGGGATACTTATGAAAATATCTAGCACTATCTGATTGTACTGCGCAATGTATCCTAGAGTACGTTAATTTATTTAAATCGTATAATTTTATTCATAAAATACAATGTTTTTCGTTAAATAACAAAAATAAACGTCGCCTTAAGGAACGTGATTAAGTTCACAAAAAGCTGCAACAAACGAATTTATTTTTTTTACCAATTTTTTTGTACATTTTAAATGTTTAATATTCAGTTCATTACTCCTAAACTGATTCAAAAAGCCCGTCCCTGTAATTTTCCATTCGAGATTATTCCTGTCGAAGAGACTGGTAACCTATTTGTGGCTTTATGTCGATCGTAAATGATCAATCTAATTAAGCATTCCAAATGCTGGCGGTAATAGTGATATTTACTGGTATGTGTGATATTGTGTACTATATGAAAATGAAAATAGACTACTATTGGAATATTAGACGGCTCCGCAGCCCCCAGTAGTGCTCGGCCTACAACGCAAGGGGGGTCCCGGGTTTGATTCCTGGTCGTGGATCTATGAGTATGTGACAGATGATTAATGTTTATTTTTGACAGAGACGCTGCGAATCCAAGTATCCAATCCTCTATCTTCCAGTGAAAATCCCATTAAATTCTGTTCATTTGGTAGAACAACGTTTGCCAAGTCAGCTATCAATACTATTGATATAGCATACTAGACTGGAGAAGTCTTACGCCCCAACTCAGAGTCACTAACGGTTACTTAAATCTCTCCATAGCATAGAATTTGTATGGTGAACTAAGGAGCGATGAAAGTAACCGTTAGTGACTCTGAGTTGGGGCATTTGTAAATTTAACTAAGGATCATATTTTGTTATGGCGGAGTGTATAATATTGTATAATAGAGCCATCATTGACTTCGTTCACTCAGTTTTCTCAGACGTAAATTATTATAATACTCAGTCTTCGTATTCTAAAAATATTCTTGAATATTTTTCTTTTGTTCTTATTTAAGAAGTTCGTTTTTTAAGAAGAGTAAAGGCGAATAATTTTTTTGCCCCCAAGTTACAAGGTAATTACGAAATTCGCCTATTATTTGAAACACCGAGCTACATTACTACGCAAGTGTAGGTAGGTTACTCCCTAATACTATAACTATAAACTAAGAAGCCATTTTTACAAAGCTTGCTTCAAAGTCAGCGGAGAGTCAACAAAACTTTTATCCCCTATGTGTTTTAAAACTTTGAACCAGAATGTACTATTTTTTATTCAGCTTCTTTCGAAAGCGAAAGTTTATTATTGAAGTAAAAATACAAGAAACATATTTCGTGTCGTTAACAGTTGACACTACTAGACTATTTTATTGTCTTTTCCTCGACCACATTTCTGATCTGAAGGGATATTGACTTATGTTTAGTTCATTGAGTAGGTAACATTATGTCTGGAGAACAGCCAATTCCTTTCAGATCGCAGTGAAGGAAATAAAGGTTAATTCCGCTGTTTTCATTGTTGTATTTTATTTGTCCGTCGTGTATTTGGACTGTGTCTGAATTGATGTCAGGTTATTTATTTATTGTTTTATCGTAAAGCTAAGTTTAACAATGGACTTTGCTTTTTGAGTATTCTCGTATAAAACTAATTTTTTTTTACTCTGACCCATAATTACTTTGATGAATTAATAAATAAATCCTGCTACTATAAATGTGACTTGTTGTAGATTTTTAAACTATTAATTTTCACACGGAATTTCACACGGAATAAAAATTATGAAGACGAAGACGCATAGCCGTAAGTTCAAAGACTTATGATTATTCTTTGTTGGGGTTTATTTTGCATACTACGAGTTTATAGAGATTAGTATGGATCATACATAACACGTAATACCAGTAAGATAGATATTAAATAATTGTTGTTTCCTATAAAATAATATTTTACTTATAAAATGTCAAAAAAAAAGCAGCGCTTTCTAATACCCTTTATAAATATAAAAGTAGGTCCTTTATAATAAGTTTGTCATTACACATAGTATATCATTGATATGTGGTTCTAGGATATTGTCTTGATGCTTTACGATTAAGTTCAATGTATTAACAGTTCACAAAAATTTAACGACAAGGGCTATTTTTCCTGAAGCTGAGCGAGGGCAGGTTCGCTAGTATACTAATAAAAAAACAAACATACTCTTTATAAATATCCTATGAGGTTTATGTCAGTACAGTCAACACACAAAGCGCAGTGCCAATGTTTCTGTTGCAGTTCTAAAGTTTGTTTTAAGCGCACCACAGCGCGGAGTTTGTTTTTCTGTCGCTACTTCCATTTGAGCGTTTTGTTTTGAAGTTAAAATACATGTTACGTTCTAAAGTCAAAACTGAATTAGTGTATGTTAATCGAATAAAATAAAACTCAATTTGGACATTGACAAGATGATTACTACAGTTCAATGAACCATCTGCCTATTTTTCGCCGTATTGGAGTTTCTTAGAATACTAACCCTAGCCACACCGGATGGGTGTCGTAAGAGGCGACTAAACCCGGCCCGCTGGGATTATATTGGTAATGTTGATTGTAATAGTTCATTATTACCATTTTTAATATTATTATTTCTCCACGGGGTCCATCTGAATATCACCCTCTTGCTTTACTTAACCGTCAAACGCCTTGTCGTGTACGGCTGGCTTGAGAGCCAACCTTTGGTCACTCACGGTCATTCCATCGCGTCATTTTTGGAGCCACGCCAAGCGACATATGTCAAAATGGCGCGATTGGACATACAAATTTTTTAAATCTCGCCATCAGTTTTTCACATTCACGATATATACTATTACTCATTAACTACTTATGCTAACATACCCGTGATAGTTTTCCTTGTAAATTCACTATTTTTGAGACTTTTTTCACTTATCCAACTCCAACCGTTGAGCCAGCAGGGGGGGCGGGACACTTGACTCTAACCAAAATTAGCACTTTAAAGCCAAAATTTCGCAAACGGACCCGTAAATCCAAAAATGATCTTAAAAACTCATAATATTTGTAATAGACCTTTTCAACGATACCCCGCACTATAGGGCAGGCAACGAATAAAAAAACTTTCCTCCCCTTACCTGTAGGTACCCTGAAAAAAATATATTTCAATATTTTATTACGATATTGGAGTTTTAATAAATAAGTATATGACGAAGAAGGGGTAATCTACGGTGTTGGTTATTCAATAATATTCCTTTTACTTTGCCCCATGATGTTATATTTCCAGTTCTCCTAACGTTCACATCAATAACAATCTGTACTACTCCGTGATCACTATTCGAATCCCCCACAATGTGCCACACGTATTGTTCTCAATAGATTGACACATTCCTTATTCTAAATATTATTTAGTTTTCTTCATGACTTCTAGTATGACAGCATCTCGTTGTAGAACCAAAGAGGCCGCTCGCCGTCATAATTTATGTATATCCATGCCAAATTACAGCTTTCTAGTACTAAGGGTCTCGTCGCTTTGCTTCGGATAGACGGACAGACAGACGGAGGAATAGACGAACGGACGGACATGACGAAACTATAACGGTTCCGATTTTACTTCGGAACCCTGAAAACAGACTAAAACTAGAATATCATCAATAATGAGCACCGGTTTTACTACTTGCTTCTTGGTTGGCAACGGATACCTTTAATAATTTTATGTAATAAAATACGTTCGGTAGCAAGAGACAGAAAGTTATCAGAGTGATTTTATGATTTGACCATGAATGTACCATTGATTACTGCATTATCATAATATTTTGATGTGTTTTATTCTGTTATTTAAATGCTTTATGTTACACGCGTAATATAAGTAGTATTTATGTTATAGGTAGGTATATTACTTATATTATATTATCTGGAAGACAAGTTTATTGCCGGTAAGGTAGCAAATAAAAATGCCATAAAAAGAATGGATGTATTACACATACCTCGGTAAATTGTTTCACATCAACCGGATAAGCGAGAAGCGATTAAATAACTTAAATAATTCTTGACAAAGAAACCGACTTCTAAATTAGGGGTAACTCAAAAACTACTCATCAGATCTCACTCAAATTTAAGTGGGACCACATGAAAAGCACCTGCTTTCAATTAAAAAAAGAATCATCAAAATCGGTTCACCCAGTCGAATGTTCTGGGGTAACAAACATAAAAAATACAGTTGAATTGAATATCTTTTTTGCTGTTAACTATTAGGTCATTCGGGGTAACAGCACGCGTCGGGTAAGAGAACGCAGTGCTAAGATCTCCGCAGGGTGTGGTGGAATCGGGGGCGCGTATATGGCGAAGTCAGTGGCAAGCGAGCGGTCATATTGAAGCCACAAGTCTAGTTGATGCGCGACGTTAGTGTGCAGAAAAAAATGAAAAATACTAAAATCCATACTTTATTGCGTAGTTTTTTGTTCTACAGAAAAGTTTGTTACGTCGGTGAATACTGGAAAACGCAGTAACTAGTTTTTAGTGTTATAACACCATTAATGCACTATTGTTATCGAGTAAAATGTTTAGGCTATATCTAGACCAAGTGTGTAAAAAATAAAGTAGTCCCGTGGGCTAAGAGAGCGGGGTCAAAAGAACGCGTATGAACACTTACTGCATGCTTTCTCATGTCCACATTAATATTTTGTTATTCTCAGATTTTTACTGAAAAAAAGTGTTTTTCACCTTTTTAACTCCCGACGCGTGTTTGTGTATATGAGTGTCTGTGTGTCTGTCTGTTGCACCGTAGAGCTTAAACGGGTGAACCGATTTGGATGCGGTTTTTTTTTATTTGGAAACAGGTTTTCTAGCGATGGTTCAGATAGGTGGTAGATATGTTTTATAAAATCTAGAATTAAGAATCTAGCTGTGACAATAAGTAAATAAATACATTAAGAACACTAATCTCATTGTAGCTGTATTATTGTTATGATTAATTTAGAATTTTGTGTGTGTTTACTTTGTTAGAAACACTTTTTTAGTGCTTTGATTATTTTATTTCGCTCGTTTCCACCAATTTATTTAAGTGCTTTTAATGCATTTATGGGGTAACCTATATGCGAACTTTTGCCCCCCAGGGTGCGTACCGCTACCCGCATGTCGGGTCAAGAGTTCGCATTCTGACCGAGCCTAATTATTCCCTAATCCTACGAAAACTATATACTTAGCTAGTATATGTTTTTATGTATTTAGTAAAGCGTTTAATACTCTATCTATCAAGCACTATCATCTTCCTGATATTCAATTAGTTTTCTTTAGGCGTACTCCAGAAAAGCAAAGTGCGTGCTCTTGACCCGAATGACCCTAAGGAGTTCCCAAAAGTTCCCAGTCAAAAGTGAAAAAAAATACAGTCGAATTGAATAGGTACCTCCTCCTTTTTGAAGTCGGTTAAACATTCATTTAAAATAGGTTGCTAAGACTCACAATCTCTCAACCTTTTCACTGATATAAATATCAGATCTTATATTAAACCAAGCTGAGAACTGAGCAGCTTTGATTGTGAAAACTCTAAGCCTATTTCTACCGTGTAACAATTATTGTATTTTATGACATGGTATCGGTGTGGAAGGATGTAGGCTGCCGGTTGCACTGGTACAACAGGCGACCATCTATCCTCAGGGGTAGCAACGCATTTGTCACTGACTGACTTCAAGTGGGAATAATATTTTCTATTTATTATTTATGTGAATATTAATTCACCAAAGGGACTTAAATACACTAGCCCTCCTGACCTCCACAGTTATCTTACTAACGAATAAAAACTACTAATATTAATTTTAAAAACACAACACTAATTTGGTATTTTATAATTGTATCGCTTATCGCTTGCGCTAAAACAAGTCCCATTTCCACATTCCTAAATCTTACCTAGCTTATGCAGATTTGGTGAAGATAAATCAACGAAGATAGCAGGAACAATCTCGAACAGAGATTTGAATTCACTAAAAGCAACTAATAAACATAAATATTTATCAAATTTCTGGCGCGAGCATACCAACGACCAAAGTTTTGGATCCCTGCGGAACGACATTAGGCTGGAGTCAGGGGTGGCAAACTTTGGAAACGTAACAAAAACATAACGTTTTATTCAATATATTGTAAGACGAGTACATCGTTTGACATGTGCAGACAAACTTTTTAACTTTACTAAACTTTCAGAGTAGTAATTATTAAAATAATTTGTCCGAGATCTTTCAGAGATTTGTCTAGAGTTATGACATTTGGCACAGCCCTGACCAAATCCCTGATTTGTAACTTCTTCTAAGTCGGGATTTTGGATTAATTGCCTTTATCTAGGCAGGCCTGTAGGTCGTTTGGCCATAGAGCTAGTATGATTCAGAAATGCCTCTAATTATATTTTCACGGAGAAATTACTCAACTGAGAGCTTAGCCGCAAGAATTTCTCCTAGCCAACAATCCAGAGCATATGGCTTAAGCGTTTATTTAAAATTGCGCAGGCATCTCTGTGTTATTTATTAACAAAATGTTCCAAATTGGCTGCTCTACTCACTACTTTTCCCATTCATCTTAAAGTTTTACAAATGAAACAATTTCATAATAAATGATTATCATTTATTTGTTATAATTTTATTGTGGTCATACAATGGTGGTATTTTAATATAATGTAGCTTTCTCATATTTAGCTTGTCCAAGCATGCAAGTATTATAATTGTAACATAACATAGGCGTCGTTAATGATTTTCTTCAAATAACAATTTATACAAATTTATTCAAATGATTACAATGAAATTACTTTTTAGCTATCACGTAATTTTTCATTATAATTTTGTTTATGCGTTTATTTTGGCGTTTATGAAAAAAAATGTCCTTCTTAATTCACCGTCATTATTATTCTTACCTACTATTGTGGCAGATATTTCTAAATCATACGCAGTCTATGGCTGTAAAACTATTAGAACCGCTCAAATTGATTCTTGTTTAAACCACTCAGTCCTTTTTAGAGTTCCAAACTCAACGCCTGTCTGCCGCCTCGGGGAATTTCTAAACTGTATTTAGTACCAACATTTCAATCCCTCATTCAGTGCCATGAAAATATTAATTGTTAGAACAGTTGTCGCATTTGCATTGGCCAGCATCGTATTTATGTACAGTGATCGCTCTAAATAGCAGCAAATACCATTGCACGAGTACCATCAAGATTGAGATTGGTGGTACAAAATTCGGTGACATACAAATTAGTGGATAGTATTAAAATACAGATAAACAAACGGTTTCACGATCGTACCCCCGCAGGATTCCCTTTGTCGCTGGTGGCACAATGATATTTAAAAAAATATGGATACGTTATGCCCTTACAAATCAACCAAAAAATCTGTTCCGAAAAGAGTTACCACACGCACACGTTTATCTTTTGTTTCACTACACCAATCACATTGGTATAATACACGAAGGCATTTTAACGCTGTATGTCAAATGTCAAGCACTTCTGACAACAACAATAGCGTGCGTATCGTCTTGTATTGACAGAGCGACTACGAGCATAACGGTCAATTGCCTGTTCTTACGCTCTTCACCGTCGTTGCGCTAGTGACATATCTACCTCTTTTTACATTATAATATCACTATGGTGGCACGGACAACACAAATAAGACATCACTAAAACATCCATGACAATAAAATAATAAAATCTGACTAATAAATATCTGTGACAAAAAATAGCACAGACGAAGTAAAAAAGCAGAGATGGATGGATAGATAGAGCTGCTCACTAGACTAGGATACGACCTGCATCTCCTCTCACTATTTTGCGTCTTAAGACTTCGCCATGGTAAACAAAGATCTGCATGGCTATTCACTTTTGTAACTTGACAGCGGAATCTGCGATGAGTTTCAAAATTGAAGTTCGAGTCCGAGATCTTGATATGTGATTCTCTAATCATCTGGTACGCACTTGCGAGGTGAAGGGAGTCTCGAACTCTTACTTCAATTTAGAAACTCATCGTGTATTCCGCTGTCAAGTTACAAAACAAAAGCGAACTTGCATCGTATTGACATGTCATTATCTAATCATCTAGTACGCACTTGCGAAGTGAAGTGATCCTAGAACTCGAACGTCAATTTTGAAACTCCGCTGTCAAGTTACAAAACTGAATAGCGTTCCTGTTGTTATACGCTAACACAATATTATTATTATACTTAAGCCTAAATTGTTTACAAAATAAAGTTTCTAGTTATATTCCACTGAATTTGGAAACTCGCATAATTCCTGGAATGTTAATAAAACACGGTGTTTGTCCCTAGGGCACTTTATTGTACATTTCGTAGATGTAGAGTGCTAAAATTTCTGTAATGTGTTTTGTAACTAATTAAGAAAACAGTTTTTAACTATCTTTTAACGTTTTTGAAAAATGTATTTTATACATTCTCTTAATTGCACCATTATAATATTACTTACATTATTATTAGATTTGTTAACCACATAATCAGTATAAAGATTCGCTTGCAAATTTTATTTTTAAAACTTAAACCTTTTTACTGACAATCAACGTCATTATATTATCGAGTTTTCCGAAATATCAGATCATGAAGCATTTTTTCTTCTGAAACCTCAATCTGACAATAAAATAAACAATAACTTACACACAGGTAGAACACGTCTCATACATATAATTATGTACATACGTACGTTGCCGTAACCGAAGCTTCGTTAGGCAGTGGTATAAACCCCTTTTGTTGAGTATAAACCCAATACTGTACAACACAACTTGTAATTAATGGGTGTACTCTGTCGGTGTTCGGACCCTAAGTTGGACTTGGGTTTCAGATTCTCAGGTATAAAGTTCGATACACTACAATTAGTAGCATATAACTAACAATTAATAATGCGGCATAATTATGATATTAGAGATACGCTACCCTAACAAACTTCCGGTATCGAAATCTATTTGGCAATCCATAGATCAGAGTATTGTGCTTCGTTTGATATTTATAAAATCTATAGATATAAAGCGCTCATAGAAAGCGCCTTGTGTCGATCTTAACGCCCCAACTCAGAGTCACTAATACAACGAGAGAGTACAAAAATTGTATTGTGATTCTGTTCTAAGGAGCGATTTAAGAAACCATTAGTGACTCTGAGAGTAAGTGAAGCGGGCGCGGTCGGTAGCTGGATGGGTGCCTACAAGTGGCAAACATCTCGTGGGACCTTTCGTGCTTCGGACGTAAAGTCGACGATCCTGTTTGTTATCGTAAGTTAAGTTATTAAGTTATGCCACGCCGTAGGCCCTCGGGCGGCAAGATAACTTTTGACACTTTGGTTGGCCACTAACCCCTCCACCAATCCGCACTGGAGCAGCATGGTGGAGTATGCTCTAGGCCTCCTCAAGAGGAGAGACCCTTGCCCAGTAGTGGGCTATTAATTTATTTATTTATTTATTTATTTATTATCAGTTACATCAACAAAGTGAACATTAGAACATTTTAGTAATTTATATGGCTACTTAAATAACAAGATAAATGTCACCTTAATTATAGATGTAAACATCATTGTACAGTAAGTGGCATTAATCATGTTTCCTATTTAAAATAATACAAAATGATAATAGTGACTGGATTTTACAATTCTATGTATAATAAAATAAATTAATTACATTGTTGAATGGTATAATACTTAGCTAAAATATTTAGAAGGATCAATAAAATTGTTACAATAGTTAATGTTGTAATTTAGGTTACAAATTAGTAAAATCAAGAATCAATGGAATTAAAAGTAAGTAATTAAATTAAAATCAATTAAATTAAAAAATGCATCGAATAAAAATCAGCTAGCCTAAAAATCAATTAAATTAAAAGTCAGTTAAATGTACATAATACTTAGGTGAACAATAAAAATAAATTAAAAATCAATTAAATTAAAAATACATCAAATAAGAATCAGGTAACCTAAAAATCAATTAAATTAAAAGTCAGTTAAATGTACATAATACTTTGGTGAACAATAAAATAAAATTAAAAATCAATTAAATTAAAAATCAATTAAATTAAAAGTCAATTAAATTAATAGTCAATTAAATTAAAAGTCAATTAAATTAAATAGTTAAATTAAATATCAATAAAAGTCAATTTAATGTCAGGCAAATATTTTTTTTAAATATAGTAACACTGTTTGAGAAAATGTCCAGTGGAGGCAATTTAACTTTTTCTTGCATCCGCCCATCTAATATATGATCAGCTCTGTAGAAGTTGTGAACGGAGTTATAATTTTTTAGAATTCTATTTATGGGAGAGTACTGTCCAAGATTAGAACGTGCTGGTTTCAATGAAAATGGGGTATATTTACCAGATCTAGGGAGAATTCTGGGTACGGATATATCAATCTGTGACAAAAGGTCAGGGGTGTCTGTTATTCCATGTACGAGTTTATAAAGAAACATGTTATCTAATAGCTTTCGGCGAGAAGTTAGTGATTTAACCTGGAAATGGTGGAGTCTATCGTCATAGGTTAGTAATTTCTTTGTCAAGTTACAGCTATATGTCAGATGCCTAAGAAATCTTTTTTGAACACTTTCAATGCGCTTAACGTAAATATCGTAGTGTGGATTCCATACAGTGCTGCAGTATTCTAGGCCACTGCGGACAAGTGAATTGTAAATGGCAATTTTAGTAGCAGGCTTCTTAAATTCCTTGCAATTACGAAGAACGAACCCCAAGGACTTAAAAGATTTTTTAGTAATAGAGTCGATGTGGAGGTTAAAGCGTAACTTGCTGTCAACAATTACACCTAAGTCGCGAATATTATCAACCTCAGCTAGTGGGATTCCGTTTATATTATACATGACTGGAAATAGAATTTTTTTTCTTGTAAATCGGACTAAGTTACATTTATTAATGTTTAGACACATACCGTTGGATTCACACCACATGATAAGTTTGTTTAAGTCTGATTGCAGCAATAGCGTGTCTTGATGTGATTCAACGACCCTGAAAAATTTTAAATCGTCGGCGAACATATAAAATTTTGAGTTAGAAAAACAATTATTGATGTCATTAATAAAAATATTGAATAGCAGAGGCCCCAGGTGAGATCCTTGAGGAACCCCAGAACGAGCAGTAAAAGGCCTTGATTTATAACCGCCAACTACAACCATAGATTGTCTATTTTCTAAGTAAGATCTGCACCAATTTAGAACATGACCATTAATGCCATACGATGAGAGTTTATAAAGTAACACTTCGTGATTTACCTTATCGAACGCTTTGCAGAAATCTGTATAAATTACGTCTACTGTTTTACCTCGATCGACTTCTGATGTGAGATCTTCCACGAAAGACGTTAGATTTGTTGCGCAGGATCGCGCTCTGACAAACCCATGTTGTTGCGGCACAATGAACTGCTTAAATTGCCACGTTAGAATGGGGCATAATAAAGTTTCGAAGACTTTAGCAAATACCGAGATTATACTTATAGGTCTATAGTTTTTGACTAGGCTAGTATCTCCACTTTTGAACAGTGGTACTACTAAGGCTTCTTTCCAGGCCGACAGAAAGACGCCAGAGCATAGTGATTTGTTTATAATTATTGCTAAGGGTGTTGTTAATGCTCTAGCACAATTGGAGACAAATATTGCTGGGATTCCGTCGGAGCCGGCCCCTTTCGTTGTGTCAAGTCTTTTTAACACCTTAAAAATTTGATACTTAGTTACGGTTATAGACGACAGATAGTTGGTACAGGCAGGTGTTTGTGTTTGTCTACGAATGGTGATATTGGTCGTGTTATAAACTGAAGAGAACTGGGTGGAAAATAACTCGCAGATATCAGTGCCATTTGTAGCAGTCTTCTTATCAGCGTACATTTTGGCGGGATAAGAGGAGTTACTTCCTCGCTTTCTCTTAAGAAACGTCCATATCATTTTTGGATTAGACAAAAAGGATGACTCTAACCGCTCCAAATACCTTTTGTAATTCAAATCATGAAGTTTTATACTTCTCTCTCTCAACAATTCAAATGTATATTGGTCGCGAGGATTTTTATATTTACGGTATTTTTGCCTGTATTTTAATTTTTCCTTGTATATTTTAATTAATGCTGCTGAGAACCATATTGGATATTTAGTGTTATTAAGATGTCTTGATTTAGGTACGTGTTTGGAAATTATAATCCTTAGAATTTTATAGAAAACCGTGACCATTTGATCTACCGTAGAACAGGCTAGTAATTCATTTGACCAAGAAATATTGCTAAGCTCACCTATTATGGTTTCATAGTCCGCTTTATGAAAATGAAATCTTGTGTCAAACTTTGTTGGTAAATATTCAGGGCATTTCAAGTCAACATTAAATTGTAATGGTGGATGCGAGGGGTCAATTATAGAAAGTGGATCTGAATGCACATTAACATTTGTTATTGCCACTGTGCTCAATATTAAGTCCAGAATTTTGTTTTTGTTATTTATTTTTGAGTTGTACTGTGCAAGGTTATTAAGAGACATAAAGTCAACTATCATATTATTTAGCAAGCTGTTTGATATCTGCGGTGTAAGTTCAAAGCTGGTACCCTTATTCCAATGCAAACTGCCTAAATTGAAGTCACCTAGAATAATAGTGTCTCCATTGTATTTTTCTAAAACGCGATTTGAGTTTGTAATAAAGCTGTCTAAGATATGTTTCTGCACGGGTGGGGGTATGTATACGGCACAAATGTATAAGGTTTGGACTTTATTGTTTGCATCCCGCGCTTCCACCATAACCCACAAGTCCTCGCAATCAGAGTCAAACTCAGACATTCTAATCGATTTTAAACTATTTGAAACCGCAATCAGCACTCCACCACCATCCTTTTTATTATGGAATCCGCTACTTTCGCGATCGCGCCTATAGACAGTATAACGCTTATCAAACAATTCATTGTCATAAACGCTGCCATTTAGCCAAGTTTCGGTAAGAACTATTATATCAAACTGATTGCAGACAACATTTTTGAATAAATCTAAGGTTTTAGTTCTTAGGCCTCTGACGTTTTGGTAGTAAATATTTAAATTGTTTAACATGCCTGTTAGTAATATAAATAACCCTAGCGTATTTATGACAATCGATTTAGCAAGTCCAAGTTTTTAACATGTACGTAGTTACTTTCTTCGTTTTTCCTCATGTATATTCTGCCGTCACGCACCCATACAAATTTATATTTAAGTTCTTTTGCTTTACTACGAGCGGCTGCGTGAAGGGACTTATTTTCAGGAGATAGATGCTCTGCGATGTATATAGGGCTTTTCTTCTGTCCACCTATGCCCAAGTGGCTCGTGTTCAGTTTATCGTCCTTGTTGTTTTTATTATACTTCATGGTCGCTGCGAGGAATTCATCACGAAGACGTGGGCTATTAAACTTGACCAAGATCGACCGTGGACGCGGGCTAGCATCATTCTTCTTCGCCAGTCTGGAGCAATAATGGATGCAGCTTTCACTGACCGGACATTTAATTACTTTGGCCAGCTGTTGCACAGTGTTTAATAAATTCTCTTGCTTGTGCTCTGGAACACATTGGATCATGGATTTGGATAATGGGGCTGAAGCTGTGTAGTCGTGTACTGTATGACGATCTTAATCATTAGGTTTGTGTTTATACAACCAGGAGCGGTAGGAGCCTAATTCTCAAGCCGTAGACATCATTTCAAAATCGAAAAATCTCGCGAAAAATGGATAATGTCTACAGAAACCTCATTAGATGTCACGTTCGAGAAAATGTCTACGCCCAGAGTATACTGTAGACATTTTGTAGACATATTTTTAAAGAGAATTAAGATTAGATATTAAATCTAAGGGTAAGATCTATAAAAACGCACTTAGACTTTGTTCAGAAAACAATCAAATTTTTATATGACTGACACTGTTTGTACGAAAAAATTTAGATAAAAACATTAAATTATTTTTGTTCGAATAATAATTTAGTCTCAACAAGGCATGAGCTGAGTACGGTGTATACGCGAGAATTGTTCTCTAGGTAAGTAAACCCTGTGTGTGTACATATCCAGTTATAAATAGATCCTCAAGTTATAACACTTCAGCGGGATCTCAGAAACTTTGATTTCACCTGCTGAATCTCAGACCCTCATCTTAAGCTAATAATGAAACTTCCGTTGTATTATTTATGTGCTTGTTAGACCACAAGCGAGTAACTAAAGCGTTGTAAAGTAAAATGATTGACTTGAGTAAGTTTTTGAGTTTAATTACTATTCAAAAGCGATTTTGAACGATTAGTTTCCTTGTATATTATACAAATAACAATGAAAGAATTATAATTGTATGCAATCTAGGCTAATTATTTTAATTGTAAATATTACCAATACTTTGGCTTCAACCTATTTATGGCCCACTACTGAACACAGGTCTCTCCTCTTGAGGAAGCCTAGAGGATACTCCATCACGCTGCTCCAGTGCGGATTGGTGGATGGACCAACTCAGTGATGGAAGTTTTCTTTCCATCGCAGGCTTCCGACATGGCTTAACACCTGCTGTCTTGCGATAATCGAGACCGACTGCTAAAGCAGTAACGTAACTCAGCGGTACGTAAACGTACCCTCCGAAGCACGGAAACGCTCAAGAAACTTTTGCCACAAGCCTTCAGCTATGATCACGCTATAAAACAATTAATATAATTATGTTCAATAAACTCTCTGGAATGTTCCACTAATATAAGACGTCTTCCAAATCTTCGCCCGAACGTTCCAAAAAAGATTACAGGAATCTAAAAGACGTCAAAAGATCCCCTTTTTCAATTCTAAAACTCCTCCCCGTTAACCAAGCTCATTTATTTCCGATATCTCGATCTGGACGATTACGTTCTCACTCCGTCTCGATGACGACGCAATGGCTTTCACTCTGATAGACCCGGCGTAAGAGAACTTTATTGGGCCATAAAATACTCTTCACAAGACATTATTTGAAATGTGCATATATGTATCGATTTTTCGTCAGTTGTATTTTTGAAGTGAAAACTTCTTTAGTACGGGGGTGACTTGAAATTTTATGAAACGTAACTTTCCAGTGGAGACTAGAAATGAGTGGAGACTGACTTGAATTTTTTTTGAAAAATGAGAGATGATTTGAGAGATGAGTTGAGAGATGAGTTGAGAGATGAGTTGAGAGGTGAGCTGAGAGGTGAGTTGAGAGGTGAGTTGAGAGGTGAATTGAGAGGTGAGTTGAGAGGTGAGTTGAGAGGTGAGTTGAGAGGTGAGTTGAGAGGTGAGTTGAGAGGTGAGTTGAGAGGTGAGCTGAGAGATGAGTTGAGGGATGAGAGATCATTACTAAAACCTACAATTATCATCTTCCCGAAATTTTACATTCGTCTCATTATAACTTGAAAACAAAATTTTTGAAGGTTTCACTTCTACTACTTGTGAATTGCACACATTTAAATTTTTTAATTTAGGATTATCGGATCATCAATTTAAATAGTCAATAGCTTCGTAAAGTAAGACTACTTCCATTGTTAATTGTGAATCTATATTTTATGAAGAACTGTCCGTGCGTATGGATTCATTCATCCTTTATTTGAAAACGATGCTCCGTTTCATTTGCCTACTGAAATAGATTTGAAACGATAGTCCTCTATAAACGAAGACAATACGTGTACAATCTGTCATTCCTCGTAAGGAAGACAAAATGAGGAGCTTCGAGGGTCCTCTCGGGATCAGCTTATTAGGACTGCGCAGAAAGGAATTCTGCACTCACAAGATTTCCCGATGCCAGGTCTGATATACGAACGATGAATACCAAGGAAGTTTATCAACAGTGACACGAAAAAATCGAAGTTTTAGCTCTCCGGGTATCATAAAACTATAGGTCGCAGATGTGACTTAACCACCTATGTAACTATGAATTCTATACCTCAGTCATACTGTCAATAATAATCTGAATTTTACTAATAAAAAAATAACCGACTTCAAAATAACTCAAAAACAGATATAGCTCAAAAAGTGGGACCACATGACAAGCACCAGCTTTCGATTAAAAAAAGATTCATCAAAATCGGTTCACCTAGTCGAAAGTTCTGAGGTAACAAACAAAAAAAATACAGTCAAATTGAATACCTCCTTCTTTTTGAAGTCGGTTAAAAATACAGTCGAATTGAATACCTCCTCCTTTTTTGAAATCGGTTAAAAAGAAGAACAGAACACTAGCTAAGACAAACTTCATTAAGAACCCTCTATTAAGAACTTTCTTTAGAACTAAATTCCTTCTCTGACACACAGCAGTAAAATAAATACATACTGATAAATAAACGCTATCACACACACACATACACACACACACACACACACACACACACACACACACACACCTGCCGTAGATTATTTACCTGTGTCGCGGGTGGCATGGACGACACATAACACATCACAATAACACTCATGACCCGAGTACTAATATTTACCTGTCACATAAATGTCTGCCTCAGCCGGGAATCGAACCCGGGACCCCTCGCTTCGCAGGCAGGGTCGCTACCAACTAGGCTACAGGGTGTCCAAAGCAAGTCAAGCAGTGCGTCCCGTGCTTATCTTAATAGATAAATCACGTGTCACGTTGTTTGTCCGCGATGGACTCCTAAACTACTTAACCGATTTTAATCAAATTTGCACACCGTGTGCAGTTTGATCCAACTTGAAAGATAGGATAGTTTACATCTCAAAATAAAAATAAAACTTTAGGCAGAACGAAGTCTGTCCGGGCAGCTAGTAGTTTATTATATTGTCATCTGTAATCTGTGTCTTCTATATATTTCGTTCCATGTTCCCTTTGAAGAAAATATAAGAAAATCACTGGAATAAAAATGTCTAAACGAATGTGAACTGTGTCAATTTGAAATAAATACGTCGGCATAGTCATCATCTCTTTCCTTTGATATGTTTACTTCAAAGAAAAAGAGAATTGGGTAATTAGTGTGCTTTGCTTTGGAAGAAGAAAAATATATGTGAAATTACAAAATGTTAGCAATATTCTTTTAATTTAATAAGTGTTTATTTATTGTACATATTTTGTTGAGTTTTGGTACATGTGTGGGTGATTTGTACACATACTTGGATAAGTTTCGGCAGTCTTTTTTATTTTGTCGTTAATATAATTAGAATAAAATAAAAATAAAAGACATAAATAGCAAAATTAGTTAAACCAATCACAAAGGCATAGATATTAATAGGCGTAGATATTAATAGGTAGACATAACATTATTTTATTAATTTTTAAAGAACCCGAAGCCACAGAGCATGTCGTAAGCATGTGAATTGTGCATGTGCATTGTGCATGTGCATATTGTGCATGTACTGATAAAAGTGTTTTCCATGGGGGTAAATGCAAAACAGTGGAAAACATTTACTATTTGTCTATAGCTTCTTCTTTTCTTTTTAAAACAAAAACCTGTAATTACTAAAAAAAACTCAAATTGAACCTAGTTTAACGGTAACCATTGGAAATGATGGCGCTGAGGTATTGTTTCAAAAGCAAAATATAAATATACTAGCTGTTGCCCGCAGCTTCGCACGCGGAAATTATGCTTATTATATTAATCCCCTATTTCATCCCCTTGGGGGCTGAATTTAAAAAAATTCTTTTGAAAAAGTGGATGCCTACATCATAACAGGAATACGTGGGCGAAATTTGAAGTTTCTAGCCCTAAGGGATTGGCCTGTGCGTTGATACATCAGTCAATCATTTTTATATACGTAAGCAACATCTGTTGCTCAATTTTGGCGATCACTTTCGATTACAATATAACAGGCACTTCAATACCAAATACTAGATCGAATACTTACGAAAAGCTAAAGGAAAATTCCGATACAAGTATTCTGTGAAAAGTAAAACGAAAATTTTTGCCGACGACTAACATTTTTGAAGTACAACCCATTCCTTTGAGTTGGCAGAGAGGGCAAATATTCTTATAACTTGTACAATTTCCGTAAACATGTTGATTTTGCAATTCAAGATGTCGCTTTGCTACCTATTGTGAGCTGAACACGTCCGTAACGCGCAGGTATTGAGTTTATATTTCTTTGATTGATTGTGTGTTAAACACGTTGAATGCCTTACAAGTTACAAGTCAGATTTGTCTGGTCTAGTCTTTATTATATTTGTTTCTCTGATACACCTAGATTCATCAAAATATGTATCTTATCCCGTAGATGCACAGGATTCAAATTAATATTATTATCTTAATATTTGAATAATAAGAGCATATCTATGAACAACAGAAAACACATAAAAAGCGCTTGAACTTCCATAAAAATCGTCAAAGACGACTAAATTATTAGGTCATTACAAACAGCTATTAAGCCCAAGGAAAAAAACTTTATTAGCAACGAAAACACGAATCTAGATTCTCTGTTCGGCAAACAAAATCAATACAAAAATAAATGTTCTTCTTTCTTTCTTTCTTTCTTTCAAACTGGTAATTAATCACGTCAGTGTGTTGGTCATTTCACTTATTTTACTGGATAATTTTATAAGTGGTATATTGCTTTGTTCTCATCATTTATATTAGGTAAACCTACCCACGCGGTTTCGCAAGGATTGTTGTAATACTTACAAAACATGCTTCCGACTCCGTACTAGTGGATATTTTGTTGACTCGACATGTCTACTCAACTTTTGCCATAACGAAAAACAGTTTTATCTAAAACAAAGGCATGTTTTGCACTAATTTATCCTCGTCTCCATTATGTAGTACTTACGTACACAAAAGTATATAGTATTTGGAAATATAGGTTACTTGTATAGCTCTGTACGACACTAGTTGCCAGGTTAATACATCCGTTCTTAGCTACCACTTTCACGGGACTGTCCAGTGTCGCCATCTACCCGAGATAACATATTATTCTACCATACTCGAATGGACAAACACTACAATTGTAATTGTTTCTATTCAATATACAAAATGCATAGCTCGCGGATACACTTACGAATAATAATAAGGTCATCACGATCGAGTTAAGGACCCAAACACACGTAACTGACCTAGAAGTAGACCCAAACCCCTATAACGTGGGTTAAAAGTCACACCCGCGTCCCATTCCACTCCATTTCATGATTAGACAATTTCTGACACGGAAACTGTGTAGTACGGGAGGTTGCTTTCTTTGACTATTTAAATGAACTGAAATGGATGGATGGATCCCTGAATAGGCTTATAAATTGTTAGCAAATTATATTATAATAAATGAATTTATATTAAATTATATTATACTAGCTGCCCGGACAGACTTCGTTCTGTCAAAAGTTTTTTTTTTATTTTGAGATGTAAAATATCCTATCTTTCATGTTGGATCAAACTGCACACGATGTGAAAATTTGATTAAAATCGGTTAAGTAATTTAGGAGTCCATCGCGGACAAACAACGTGACACGTAATTTATATACATATATTAAGATTATAAATATTATTGTAAATCCTAAAGGATGAAACTGAACCACTGAGCCTTTTGAAGCTTTATTCATGGTAAACAGATGCGGTGGCAATATCGTACGAAACCTATGAATTCTATTTAAATGTAACTGTTATTTTGATAACAGAAATGCAACCGACTCTCGTACTAGTGCACGTATCAGTGAGTTTCGTTCAGTTTAGAGGAGGAAACGTTTGAGGGAAATAATATATTGTTGTTAATTAATTGTTATTGAACCCTTACATATTGAATGTTTCAGTTCCCAATTATAATTTGTGAAATACGCGCTCTTATACTTTGTAACAAAAACATCGTAACATAACACTAAATGCTATGTTAATGCTAGATGCTCGCCATATGTCATGTTGTTCGGTGGGGGACCGGGGAATTCATCTATACCATAATATATCTAAAAGCTATGTTTTACAAAAACTACTTATTTAAAAGTCTTTAAAACAAACAAGGTGGACACAGACTACAATAAATGACTTGTCTTACAAAATCCTCTCCAACTTCAATTCCCATTTTGCATGGCTATAAAAATGAAGGCACGATAATAACTCTTCAAGACGTAAATTTGTTCCGCTATCCAAGTATGATTTACGGAATTTGGATATTACAAAATCCTTTAAATTTATTATGACATGGTCAAGGCATAGACGGAAACGTTTGCTGTCCCGCTCAATAAAGCATGCACTGTAAGAAAATAAAAATACCAAAATATCACTAACAATGTGAAAACTATAATTTGAGATTAGAATTTAATTGTGTAACGCGAATGGAGAGTAATACTTGTTTGGATAACATAGCTCACAACGGTAATCGTTGTCAGTCTCAAATACTGCATCTTGGCTTATCAGATCATTCTGCACAGTTGCTCAAGTATCCAGTAAACCTAAGTAAATATGATATTGATTATTGGTATGTAGAGACTCGCGACTACAGCAACGATAACATGGTAAAATTTAAAGACTGTATAGAACACATTTATTTTACTGATGAATCGTTTGATATCTTCTTTCATATAATTACATTATTTCATAGTTTATGTTTCCCAATAAAAAGAGTAAAAATGTTCTCGAAACCAAAAAATAAATGGATAACAAAAGGAATTAGACTGTCAAGTAAACGAAAACGAATTTTACATAGGAAAAGTTGTTATAATAAAAAAATTTTATTAAAAATACTTATCTTAATTATTTACAAATATTTAAAAAAGTTGTAAAAACATCCCAATACATTTATAATAATAAACTGTTAATAAATTCTGAAAATAAATCTAAGACATCATGGCAAATAATAAATGGTCAGAAACATAACAAAAACTCTAAAATCGATGCTATTCAATATAATAATAATTTAATAGATAATCCTACTGACATTGCAAATATTTTTAATAATAATTTTATTGACATTAATACAATTTCATTAAATAATATATCCAATAATAAGTCTACCAATTCAATTAATTATAATTCGCAATCCATATTCCTTTATCCAGTAACATTGAATGAGGTTCATAAAATAATTAATGAATTAAAAAATACAAACAGTGTAGGATATGACGAAATACCTAGCAAGATCCTAAAATGTTGTTCGCTACACATTTCAGCCCCACTATGTCATATTATCAACCTGTGCTTAAATCAGGGTGTTTATCCGAAACAATTAAAAATAACATTGATAAAACCACTGTATAAAAAGGGGGATAAATTGAACTGTGACAATTACAGGCCAATAGCGTTGATACCGGTTATTTCAAAAATTTTTGAAAAAGTTATCTACAAACGTATTTACAGTTTTTTTGAAAAATCTAAAATTTTAATTAATGAACAGTATGGATTTAGAAAAAATAGATCAACAAATCTTGCTATATTTGAACTTTTGAAAAATGTTACTAGTAGTCTGAATAATAGAGTCCCAATACTTTCAATCTTTATGGATATGACACGAGCTTTTGATCTTGTTTGTCATAAAACATTACTGAAAAAGCTCTATGCGTTAGGTCTCAGAGGTCCTGCTCATAACTTGATTGAGTCATACTTGAGTGAACGTATGCAATATACTGAGATACCTTACATAGATATCACTGATAAAGTTGAACGAAAAGCACAATCTCTACTAAGAAATGTAGAGCGAGGAGTACCACAGGGTAGTATATTGGGTCCACTACTGTTTATTGCCTATATAAATGACTTTCCAAGCTGCACAGATCAAAAAATGATATTGTTTGCTGATGATTCGACGTTAATTGTAAAAGGTACCAATAAGTCAACCTATGAACATATTGCTAACAATGCTTTAGAAGGCAATATAAAATGGCTCGTAGATAATAATTTAAAAATTAATTTAAATAAAACTAAATACATTCAATTTCAATTTCATCAAGCACAACCACCTCTATTAAACATTGAATACGACGGGAATATAATTGAGCAAGTTAAGGAGCATAAATTTTTAGGTCTTATCATAGACAATTACCTAAATTGGATGGCACATATAAATTATTTATGCGGTAAACTCAGTCGATTTGTTTATGCTTTAAGAAGACTGACAGAACAGACCTCGAGGCAAACCGCAGTAATAGCGTATCACGGGTATGTCCTCTCTAATTTAAGATATGGCATCATCCACTGGGGAAATTCCGTTCATAGCAATCGAACATTTAAATTACAAAAAAAAAAGGTGTAAGAGCATTATTTCGCGTAGGTCAAAGACATAGCTGTAAACCACTGTTTATTGAGCTTAAATTATTAACACTACCATGTCTGTATATACTCGAAGTGTGCATTTTTGTAAAGGAGAATTTACACCTATTTGATGTAAAACATACGAGATGTCCACGCAAAACTAAAAATAAATATAATGTAATGCCAAACGAAACAGCGAAAACTAGTTTTTACCAAAAAAGCTTATATTGTATGGCCTGCAAATTATTCAATCATCTACCAGATACAATAAAGGAGCTTAATGTTATAGGGTTTAAAAGGAAATTAAGATATATATTAACAGCCAAATGCTATTACAAAGTAGATGAATTTTTGATTGACAAATTAGATTAAATACATATATATACAATTTTATTTTTTTATTTTTAAATCAAACTAAATTAGATACATAATAACTCTAATTCTAATTTATAATAATGTTGACAATGTGCTTTATGATCATGACGTTTTATAAATAATTTATCACTGACATTAATTTTATATTATTGACATCTTGAGTTATTTAATTGTTTGTTAAGTATTATACTGTTTTTAAATTGATCTTGAGTAATGCATGGAATTAATTATAATTTTTCTAACGTGACATTTGTAACATTTTGCAACGCCCACAAGTGGCACATGTAAGTTCGTTTAACATACTGTTTGTACCACCTTTATCCACTACATGATTGCAATAAATTGATTTGATTTGATTTGATTTGATTTGAATATAATACAAGTAAAATTTAATTATGTTTTTAGCCTTAATAAGTTAGGAGTTATATATGTTTTAAATGACAAAAATCGAGGCAGTCAAGTTTTTCTATCTATCTAAAGTTTTTTATATGTATATCTAAGGGCTTGATGCTAGTAAATTAAAAGACGTAAAAACTTTTCCCTAGTAGTAGTGAGCTAGGTAGTCTTCTACACACGGCTGAAAAAGGTGTTTATTTAATTAATTAATTATTATAATTAGTTAAATAAACCCCTAATAATAATTAAATAAACCCATTATAATTAATAATTAAAAAACCCATTATAATTCTCAATGTAGAAGGAATTTAAACCTGATTATTAACATTTCCTTTTAAAACTTGATAAGAAGTGGTTCATTTATCGAAGTTATCTCCGCCGGTACTTTCCGCTAATCATATCGCTAGTATCGCTAGCATTTAGCGCTCATCACTTGCACCAACACAAGAAAATATCTAGAATCATTTGGTGTGCAAAATTGGAATCAAAACCCAGCACTGATTAAGGAATCAGGATTATCATCAGATATCATAACCTTTTCGCTTATCTGACCAAGGTATGGTAAGTGAGATATTTGTGACACACTTACTGAAAGAATGAAATACAATTTTTTAAACATAACTATTAGCAACGAGAAACTAATTAATTAGGATACAATTATTAACATTATGTGGATAACAATATACAAAATGATATAGATTTAATATTCAGTTGATTTAGACGTTGATGATCAAGTAGGAATACCTTTAAAGAAAAATGTTTGTATTTACAAAGGTATGTTTTCTTTATTCACATAACATCATATTATTATGATACACGTATAATACTCCAATGTATTTACGAAAAGCATTAAACTAGCAGTAAAACGTGATAATGTAAGTGTTAATGTAAGTTCACGAAGACAAAAGAAAACAAACCCACCTCGCGTTTGAATCGAACAGAACATCATGTGTGAGAGTAAAATTTTTACCTATTTTAATATGTATTAAAGAATGAGGCTCAAAAAAAGCCAGCCTTGAGTGAGAAAACACTACTTGAGCTATTAATTTTCAAACATTACTTCATACACGAACTCTTTTCATGCTCTGAATTCATACAAATCTGCTACAAACCGAAAATTCTGTTAGGTTCGTCACACGCCACATCCGTGTGTATCGCAACAAGTGAAAATGAAATCATGTTTTCAAACGTCGACAGTCCTGAACTAATATTTGGGTTCCGCGTGACGAAGGTTTTTCGCATTGTGCTGTATTTACATGTTAACAAGACCCCGGATAAGGGTTTAACATAGTTGTGGAATTTTACAGCGAAACTTTAACGTCTTAATTAAAAATAAAAGTAAATTTTATTTATTTATCACCACAATATTGATCTACATATAGAAATAAATGTATGCTAACATGGATTATATTAACCGACACGCGAAAGTAATACTATGTTAATCGTTCAACAAGATTAACCTTATTGTTGACTTGTGTAGACAAAGCTTTATTGTGTTAGTTCTAATATCGGGGAACAATGTAAGCTCTGATATTTAGGTCGGTTATCTAGTTCGATGTAATTAGCACAGTTTATAATAATAGAGGATAAAGGAAGCGGATGTGTTAGGATAAATTTTGTAAGGGGTTTCATCCATCATCCATATTTAGTATAAGCCAACCTTTCCTGTTCTTGGTTCAATCTGAATCCTATCCTTCTATTACTATGTATTAACAAGCACTATGCCCACAGCTTTTCTTGTTTTCCGGGTTTTTAGCACCCTTTATCTTATTGCTGATCACGGTATAGTTATACCTTGTCGCTAAATATAATGAAAATCCATTCAGTAGCTTTAGGTGAAAGAATACACAACCACACATCCTCTGGGATATGATATAAATGTTTGTTCCGTACTCTTTCACGCCAAAACTACTGAACCGATTTGCATGAAATTTGGCACACAGGTAGCCTAATGACGGGCAGAGCGCTAATAATGAATAATGCTATGGTGAACGTTCCCTGGACTATGTACTATTCAGTTTAACCCGACGGTAGGTACTTATGCCTGCAGGTGGTAGATTAGGAGGAATCCCATCCCAGATGGGTGTCATAAGAGGCGACTAAATCCGGCGGCTCGTGGAAGGGCCCCTCGGCGGTGGAAATTTGGATTTTAATTGTTAATTAATACCATTATTACTATTATTATTTCTCCATGGGGTTCGCCTGGATAGCTACCACCCTCGAGCATGAGTCAGCCGCCAAACGACTCGTCGTATTCCGGATGGGGGCTTGAGAGCCAGTTCTTTCTTTCTTTTTATTCACCCTTTCTTGGCCGGCAACGCATCGGTGATGTTTTCGGTGTTGCTCATGTCCATAGACGACGATAGCCACTTACCATCAGGTCGACAGATCGTTTTCCGACTATTTCCATAAAAAAAAAGATTTACTCGCCTGCCAAAAAAAAATTACGCTTTAACAGTAAAAATATCAGTTTTATTAACCGACTTCAAAAAAAGGAGGAGTTTCTCAATTCGACTGTATTTTTTTATGTTTGTTACCTGATTATGACAATTTTTCGCTTATCATATTGCAGCGATTTAGAATTCTTGAGTAATTGGTCTTTTGGCGTAAGTAGGTTGAACTATACTTTCATAATATGATAAAATACGATACTTAATTTTTAATCTAAATGGTAATTCCTTAAGTATACAATTTCAATTCTTTGATGTCTTGATTAATTTGAAAAAGCAATACATACTTGAATAAGTCCGTGCTTTGATGTCAGTTACTTTTATGATGAAAAAGTACGATCACAAGAATTCCTAAACCGTATAATAGAATTAGTTTCATCTTGACGCCATACATTGCTGCACTATGCTTAACAATACTTCTTATTAACGTTGACAAGGAGCAATGAACAGCAAATAACAATGTTACACTGAATATAGAAAGATCACTTGTCTAATGTCTTGGTGACTTGTTGAAGGTAGTCTGGTCATTGCCCTCAAACTTTTACCTAGAAGCTCCGTGATCGCCTTCATGATTAAACATGTTTCGTTTGATTGCTTGAACACCTCTATTCTATCTCGCACTAGACTTCCATAATGTTTGCATAGCTGATATAGACACCACAAAGTAATTATTAATAGCATAAAAACTAAATTAAATACAAGGTTTTATGGTGTCAATGTAGGTATTAAATAAAATAATCAGAGTTCTCTCGCCTGGAACCAAACCTGGGCTATTCTCTAAAACACAAACTCGAAATCGAAGCTCACTCAAGTGAGATTCCAAAGCGAACTTGCATCATCTTGATATGTCATTCTCTAATCATCTAGTACGCACTTGCGAAGTGAGTCTCAAACTCGAACTTCAAACGACTAAAGATAGGAATTTTGACATTCATCGCGGATTCCGCTGTCGAGTTACAAAACAGAATAGCCTTGTCATGCCTCTCACAAAAATGCATTGTCATCAGAACTACAATAATATATAAAATTTCAACTCCTTAAAGAGGAAGGTGGTCTAATTAGGCTAGCAAAGTTTAACCCATAATATAAACAGGGTAAGCTAAATAAAACCGTTTAAAATCCTGCCAGGAATCAATTCAAAGAAATCTAGTATCAAACATTGTTAAAAATATTTCCAAAAAATGTTTTTATTTAGCTCACAAACCGGTGAATATTCCAGTAAGATAATACCAGAAAAAGGATAAAAATAATAAAAAGCATGAAAAAAGTGTTCAAATTAATCTGCCACGCAGCTAACTGTAGCTTTAAGATGGCAACTGTCCGAACACCAGCGAGTAAAGTAAGGCGAGTAAAGTTTTTTGATCGTTTCAGAGTTTCAGACCCACCATATATATTTTTTACTTATTGATTGATAAGGGCAGCAATGGCTTCACATTGCTGCTTCATTATTAAGAAATATATTATAATAATTGATGCAGCTCAGAATACTGTTGTAAGGGTTAAACTTAGAATTTAATAAATCTCTTTGCACATTGCTCGTGTTTCCATTGAATCCAAAACTGAGCGATAACATATTTTGGCAGCATTTTAACCGACTTCAAAAAAGGAGGAGGTATTCAATTCGACTGTATTTTTTTATGTTTGTTACCTCCGAATTTTTGACTGGGTGAACCGATTTTGATGATTCTTTTTGAATCGAAAGCTGGTGCTTGTCATGTCGTTCCACTTAAATTTGGGCTACATCTGACGAGTAGTTTTTGAGTTATTTTGAAGTCGTTTATTTTTTCTTGGTAAAATCCAGATTACTAATCGCTCATAGATTATCGTTTTGTCGCCGATAGTCATAACATCGCAATTCAGAGGCGAAGAAATTTTGTCTAGATTTCAATTTCAAAGGCAGCGAATTTTCTTCCGGAAATTCTTCTGGTATTAAATAGTAGTATTTGAATAAAACTATTTTCATGGGCATCCGAGTTTTTATTCAATTTATTTAACTTGACTTTATGACTGTAAGTAATAGTTTTGTAGGAACTTTCTTGCAACATAATTATTTTAACGGTTAGTTAGATTTTTATTTTTAGCAGCTGATAATGTCTTATTATGTTTGATTTATTACAAAGAAGTCAGTTATTAATTGTTTTAAGAAATTAATTACTTTGAAAAGAAAAAGAGGGGTCTATCCCGACCCGAAGGTAAAAAAGTGTCAACGGTAAAAACTGAGCCGTACAAACCCCGCGACCTCATACGGGGATGTGACGTCATTGCTTCGTACATTGTTCCTGAATCTGTTATGGCAGAGGAAAGTACAACGTATTATAGAGAACACGATACGAAAAATCCTTATAAGTTTTTAACCGACTTCAAAAAAGGAGGAGGTTCTCAATTCGACTGTATTTTTTTTTATGTTTGTTACCTCAGAACTTTGGACTGGGCGAACCAATTTTGATGATTCTTTTTTTAATCGAAAGCTGGTGGCTGTCATGTGGTCTCACATAAATTTTATTGAGATCTGATAACTATGTAGTTTTTGAGACTTTGAAGTCGGTTATTTTTTGTTAGTAAAATTTAGATTATTATATATCTCTAAAGATCTGTAAACACAAACATTAAACTGCCGTACTGCCGTAATATAAACCATCCTAATTCTACCTCCACTACAACCAAGCGGCGATGAAACTTTGCCCACGTTTTCCGGGATACTAAGTAGCCTATATGTTATAGATATTTCAGATAATGGTGATCTGTGTGCTAAATTTGATGAAAATCCATTCTGTAGTTTTTACGTGAAAGATTAACAAAGATTCATACATCCTTACAAATTTTCACATTTATAATATTACGAGTAGTAGGAAAATAAAATTCCGAACTCACTGACGGACTATTCAATGCCTAGACAAAATTCAAAACGGTGAATTTGTGCACAGAGGTTTTCTATCCAACATAGACAAGGGATAGAGACAGATTTTTAGGAATTTTGGTATTACACCTACGTATGTTGCCGCATCGTACATCCCTATTGAACGCTATAAATTATCAAAAACAATAATAAAAAGAATACGTCTACAGCAAGTTGAATTGAGCTTATTCTTTTTTTCATTTAATAAAGTTTTAAAGGTTTGATTTACTAAAATGTCCAATTATATCACCGAAAGGACGTGTACCGACTGTTACTAAAATAATGACATTCTACTTTAACAAACAAATATTTGCCAATAAAAGTGAAGCTATTAGTGAAGTGTAAAAACTAATTTGTGTCCAGGCAACCATGAAATTGCATTCGCTAGTAATAGGTGTGCTGTCTGTATATGTACATACATCCGGAATATATTATGACTTGTGTACCAATTTGGGCCGTCAAGCGAAGCATGCATTGACGTTCCGGGTGAAAGGATACACGTATACTGTAATGTATAACGTATACATGACGACTCTGTAGCACAGTCAGCTTGGTTCCAGGTTCAGACTGAGCTTTTTGTGCCAAATTAATTGTTATCGGGTCGTCCATAATGTAATTTCATTCGTGTAGGTCCATTGTAATAATTTAAAGGAGTTGTAAAGTAACAACCCTTAAATTTCCTACTGCTGGGGTCTCCTCTCACAATGTGGCCATAATCTACAACGCTGGCCAAGTGCGGATTGGTAGACTTCACACACCTTTGAGAATATTATGGAGAACTCTCAGGTGTGCAGGTTTCCTCTCGATGTTTTTCTTCACAGAAGGAAGTAAAGGAGTTAAATGAGCATTAATATATCCGTAAATAAGAACTATTTGTAAAAATATATATTTTATATCACTCATTTTTTAACATCTTATATTAGTCATGTAAAATGTATTTTGAGGTGTAGATTTGACGATGTCGTAAAGGTAAACAAAACAGAATTACTTGGGTGAAGTTTTGGGGCTTCAACTTTTTTATAGGCCACTACAGAGTATATGGTTTCTGAGGAGGACTAGTCCTAGAGTAAGCTCTACCACGCTGCTCCAGTGCAGATTAATCCAGTATTGGGTGAAATTTCAATGCCTCTATTGTATTATTAATATGTTCAAGATAAGTACTATTATTTCTTCTGTGGTTCATGTACAAAAATATTATTCCACCAGTGTATTTTTCATTATTAAGCATCTACACAATAAATAAGGGCTCCCTTCTATTTATTACGGTAAATTAGGGGGAAAAATAAAGGTCTCTGGGCATCTCGTTAGCTGTTGTTTTGGCTCGCGCCTTGTACAAGGTATAAATTTCCATTTTATTTCGCCAACATCGCGTCTTGAACTGAAGTCGCTTGTTAATAGAAAATTTATACGGCAAATTAACTTCTTGATAGAAAGGAATATATCTACAATTCTACACTAACGTGTTGGAAATAGGGAATATGAAATACTTAGCAATAATAATAAAAAGGAAATACTTAGTTCAGCAAGACTATTCACTTTTGTAACTTGACAGCGGAATCCGCGATGAGTTTCAAAATTGAAGTTCGAGTCCGAGATCTTGATATGTGATTCTCTAATCATCTGGCACGCACTTGCGAGGTGAAGGGAGTCTCGAACTCTTACTTCAATTTAGAAACTCATCGTGTATTCCGCTGTCAAGTTACAAAACAAAAGCGAACTTGCATCGTATTGACATGTCATTATCTAATCATCTAGTACGCACTTGCGAAGTGAAGTGATCCTAGAACTCGAACGTCAATTTTGAAACTCCGCTGTCAAGTTACAAATCTGAATAGCCTTCCAGGTCTGAATTATTAATAGCAGTCGAGGAGTACCGTGCTCAACCCTCAGGATTGGGTTTCTAAGGTCAAGTCTTGTGTAAGGGCTAAGTCTAGGCTTTGAGGAAGTCGCGTTTGGTGATAAGACTTACAGACTCACTTAAGGATTATGTTATAGATATTATTAATGGTAGGTATTACTACTGTAACTGGTAGGTATTGTACGGCTAGTACCGCCTTCTGGCTTGAGTGAGCCGCTAAACTACTCGTCAAAGATAGCTAGGTTTCACAGGAAAACCACTGGTGCATTTAAATTAGAACCTTTCTCATATTTAGGTTACTGGCTAAAAATAGCATAATTTGTTATTGACTGGTATTAGTACTGACACAATAGACAATTTAATAGAAAACAGCTATTGCAAAGAACCTTTATATTTCTAGGAGTGACAGCAGACAACAATAAGACAACAATAATGGCTTTACTGCCACTACTGAATGTCCGACACATAAATTTAATAACACACAAAACTTACCATGATGTATGAAATCCAATTAAAATCCACTGTCAGTGGATACCAGTAACATTTTGTAACTAACTAAGGTTTAAACTGAAAAGTACAATTACGTCATAAGTCTAAAATTCCGCGCACGGATTCAGTAAATGTTATAAATTAACTTACCTGCTCGTTGAAATAACTCTTACTTATGTTAAAAGCTTGTATAATTCCATTTACATCGTATAAATTAGGTGCAAAAAGCAGTAGTTTGACAAACAAAGTTTTAAATTTTCAGTCGGGTGACGTGGATTCCAACTCTGGCGTTCCCGAAACTTTTTGCTGGAGTTGATTTGACTTGAATCTCTTGATGTTTCCATACTGAAGTTAATTCCACGTGAGCTTTCTTTACAATATAACGAATGTTATTGTGTATTTTCTGTTGTTTGTTTACCTACCAGAATTTTGAATTGGTCGCAACTATCATTCGGCACAGGCAATCTGATCGCATATTATCAATTCTTGTTGCAATGCGTGGAAGACTTATAAATATCCATACGAACTTTCACATTTATTATATTAATAAGACGTGACGTAAAAAAATTACTAACAAAAAATAATCGACTTCAAAGTTACTCAAAAACTACTTGTCAAATCTCGTTCAAATTTATGTGGGACTACATGACAAGCACCTGCTTTCGATTAAAAAAAGAATCATCGAAATCGGTTGGCGTGATTTGAGTTATTCGTCCATTTGTCGCGCAAATACTTAATACAAATTTAAGACTTATATGGTTTTCTCATGGATGCCACTGTCAAATCTCAATAAAATTTAGATCTACATGACAAGCACCAACTTTCGATTAAAAAATGAATCAACAAAATCGGTTCACCCAGTCGAAAGTTTTGAGGTAACGAACATAAAGAAAATGCAGTTGCAAACCTCCTCCTTTTTTGAAGTCAGTTAAATATACAAATAGCATGTTTTAGCCTGACGACCCTTACGACTCTGTTTCATTTGAGTTCATTACACAAACGAGCGTGTGGCTCGGCGAGCTCGATACCCATTTATAATTCCGCATTAACAAAAACATTCCCACGTTCCTAATCAAGGTGAGCAATCCACCGAACTTTTATATTACAAAGGCAAATTGTTTTACCAACAAAACCCGAGGAAGGGTGACGGCAGGAGTGTCGGATACGTTAAATCTTAATTTTAATTTGGCAACTTTTGAACGTCCAATAGCGGTCCTTTCTGATGCAAATACTCCTAACTTTCGGCGTTTTCATTATGGAACACGAATTAATGCTGAAATGTTCTGGCATCCCAGGATTCGTGGTTTACGGTTGATTAGAATCGGCGAAGATTATTTTTAATGATTTTCTGCTTCAGAAATTAAAAGATCCTGAATCCTGATCCTTTAACTTTGGTTATAAAAGAAAAAGACGATTAATTGTTATAAGAAGCCAGAACGCCGAGAATTTTGATTAAATATTCTAAAAATGGCCAATTGTGAGATATTTAACCAATTTTACGAACCAATGTTATCGCAATTGCCGCAAATAAATATATTCAATCATTCGTCCATTCATTGAATAATGTCAGAAAAAGAAATTTTGGAATATGAATAAGTACCTAGTTACACAAAATAATACAATGAGGTAAAATGTTGTGATATGTGAGATATCATATTAGTAATAATGGTATTCATTAACAATTAAAATCAATATTACAAATATAATCCCTCGAGGGGCCCTACCACCAGCGGATCGAATTTAGTCGCCTCTTACGACATAGGTACATCCGGCTAAACTATAAAATGGCTGGCATTCAACAAAATTGCACCCCGATGAATGGTATTTTATTTGTTTGAGTTGTGCGGCAGCCGGAACCATGTTTTTCCTATCGTATTTTATAGAGATATAATGCCAGTTTCACATCACGAACGTAGTTACTATTATTTAAAATTTTCGAAGTTCGTAGGTCGATTTCAAAGGGATTATTATTATTTATTATTTTCATAATGTTTCTAGTAAATATCTTAAATCATTGTTTTGTTATTTTATTCGTTAAATTACTTCAATTCTTAATCTACATCATTCTTCGTCAGATGTTCTTTTTATTTAAATGAAAATATTATGTTCAGACGACAATCGACTCTAGCATTTGCTGCTGTTGTCTAGTATCTGCTAGTCGTCACTCAATTTCTCTGTCCATCCCTACCTTTTCATTAAATACCAAATTTAATTTTAATATCTGACCCTTATTTTATATTGTTGCTTTTTCAAAACTCATACGATTGTCTTGAAACAAAATACACTGAAACAATTCACCAACCTCTAATTATTTTATTTTTTCTGAAATATATTATAAAATGTATTGACACATGATACACAGTATAAAAATATACAAAATAGCAAGAAAACTTATGGAGTGGAAGACAAAAACACGAAGATTATACTTAGTAGAACAAAAGTGTTAGCGGGTAATATGTTTAGTGCTTTACTAACAAAAATAAACCTTCGTTTCGGATGAGACCATTAAAAACATTTATGAGGCTCGATATTGCACAGATATGTTTATTTAGTCTTCAGTTTCTGGGTCAAATGCTCATTGTTTAAACAAAGGGCTACTAACGTATTTCTGGCTTATACTATGCTTTGTCAAATGAGAACTGACATTAACAATGTTCATTTTTTTATATCGATATTGATATCGTGACATTCAGAACCAGTTACAAGATTTTCTAAATTTTCTACTTTAGATACTGTTTTGGGCTGTAATAGTGTTACACAAATTAATTTTGTAATTGTTACATATTTCATTTATTTTTAATTATTTGAAACGTCTGGAAGTGCTACGAATATTATTGATTACATATTCTGATAGATGTATGAACTGTGTCACACCTTACATGACCTATGCACGTCATTTCAGATGAAATAACAACTTATTTTTTAAACTAACGCACACTGCTTAAACAAAACAATAATGTATGATAATTAATCTTTGACTCTGAAATCTGACATACCTCCTATTTCTTTTATTAAAAAATACATTTAAATGTGCATTAAGCTCCATGCACGATATTTTACAAAGGCAGATAAGTGGTACTCTGTAAAGCATTTAAACCTACATCCCATTCGGCACAGATACGCGGATCGCATAAATAAATCGTGTGCAGAAATACGACACGTTAATAATAAAATGCTGTAATGGATGTTATATTCCTATTATTTTAATGAAGGAAATTTAATACGCAAGGGAATTTAAATAGCATTAAAATCAATTAGGTGGGAAAATCAGTAGATGATCAAAGATGAACTTCAGCAGGTCTAATGACGTGTGGCATATCGCACATACGTCACACGGCGACGTCACGCCAACCTGAATCACGCTATCAAAGTTTTCTTTATCGGTTGCATTCTACAATGCCCCGACTAGATTAGTCAGGACTAGGATTAGTCGCCCCCCAGGCATCACCACCTCTCCTAGTGGGAGATCTCCTTTTGCTAAAATGAATTAGAGTTCCTGAATGGCGGCCACCTATTGAATTTATGATTTTAAAAGCCTCATATCAATAGTGACAATGATAATGATTCATTATTTACTTCAGTACTTAATATAAGTTGTTTGCAGTAAAATATTAGTCATAGGCATTGAAGTATAATATCATAGAATAGACATCTCAAACAAAATGTATGTCCCCGCCGGGAGGTTCTATTTTCAAAATTGGGCCCCCGTTCTCCTTTCAAAATCGAACAAATCCATTGGCAATTGAAGCCGCGCGGCGCCAATTCATTGGAACATACATTGTGTTCGCGGTGTCCATTCTATACGCTAGTAATAATACTTCAATGGTCATAGGTGCATTTTTTTTTCTAATTGTTACAACAGCAAACAGTCTTAAATCCTTAATCCTTCGAAAACGAAACTTCAAAAGCAACAGCAAAGCAAATCGCCTTACAAATCTGTCAGAAGTACTCAAAAAGTGAAGATAAAACAAAGAATGAACATCAGCAGATATGTCCATCGCTGCGTTCGCCAAACAACGGCGTCCGAAATAACGATAACAGTTTGTAGCCGGTCCTACTACGGAAGTATTATTGAAACGAACAGAAAGTATGATATTTTCAGTAGTTGGAAAGTACATTACATTAGGCGGAAATGCTTACATTGCACTGTTTTGTAAGTATATAAACATTTACGTTTTTCTTTTATTGAGTTTCAACCCTACACAGTATTATTATATTACTAGCTGCCCGGACAGACTTCGTTCTGTCAAAAGTTTTTTATTATTATTATTTTGAGATGTAAGCTATCCTATCTTTCAAGTTGGATCAAACTGCACAAGGTGTGCAAGGTTTGATTAAAATCGGTTAAGTAGTTTAGGAGTCCATCGCGGACAAACAACGTGACACGTAATTTATATATATTAAGATGTAGAAGTTGTATTATGAAAAAGACTCGTTCTCCTTAATTTTCTAGTGTCCCACGTCTTTAATCTTGACAATACCATCTAAATCCAATTGAATTTTGTACGAAATCAAATCGATTATCGAAATTGAATGAGTATTTTATCCGTTGAGCAAGAAATTCTATACAAAGAATAAACTATGGTAAGGGGTGCTCCAAGCTTCATACTTCAGTTCCTTTTCAGATAAGATACACAACTTGTTTCTTTTATACGCCAACTGAACCCTGTGGTACGATGAGGAATTTATTTTCACTATCTGATTTATATTTTAGGGTACCGCAACTTGTTAAAAATTTTAAAACAATTAATAGGATCACACGCTTATTTGTCTCTATATATTACACATTTTGTATTTTTTTCTAAACAGTGTTCAAAATTAGAATAAGTACCCATAGAATTTCATAACTTATTAAAGGGCTGACAAAATAAAGTAATTCGAATTTAGTGTAACTTGATATGTATAAAAACATAAACACAAAAAACCAGCATACCTACTTATAAACTCTAACGAATAAATTACAGGAAAATACGTATTAAATCGTAAAGAAAAAGATTAAATAAAAGGTTAGCATGGAACCCAACACGAAGCGAACGAGACGAAATTCATAAGTACAGTTATATTTAGTTTATTTTGAACATATTTTATTTTCTGGAACCTTGTTCACCGCCTGTGGCAATATAAATTTACTAGAATTAAATATAATAGTAAGGTAAAAATAATAATCTGGGGCAAAGTACTCGTAATAAAATTATTTTCCATTAGCAACTATCGATGAAGTTCATGTGGACATATCAGAGAACCACAACTCTGTTTTTTTCATTTTTCTCCTTGTGTAATTCTCCTGTTATTATTGCTATGCTGTTAACGTATACTAAGTCGAAGCGCCGTCAACACTCAAATAGATTAAATAAATGCTTTTGTAACATATTATTATCATTGTTGTCAACGTATAAACCGGTGAAAGTGCAGTGTACTAATCCGTTTCCGGGCGGCAAGTAAAGAAATAAGGGTTTTATGATAACCCTATTCCATTACAATTAATCTTAAAGTAAAAATAACTCTCAGCATAAACTAAGGCGTGGCAATATCTTCATTAATTCTTTCTACAATAGAATACTGACCCCAATACTATGCTGGTAAATCAGGGTGTCGAGACAGGCGACAGAAGCAGGCTTGGTGTTAGAGCTCTACGTAAAGATTATAATTTCGAAAAGTAATCACTCATGTTTAGCTTTGAGTATTTTACCTTTACACACAATTATATTATTATAACAGAAGATCGGAATGAGTTTCAAAAAAAATGTTGAGAAGACTAAAGCTTCAGAATAGCTGCCAAACAACAAAAAAAAACCGTGTAAAACTACAGAAAAAAAAGTTACTGACATGTTTTTCTTTGTCTTCGCCTATAGACCCTATAGTTGATCAGCAGGGTTCACGAAAAGAGGGTAATAACTCGTTCCAAGATAAATACTTCTATCGATACCAGACTTTATTAATCCAAGTCCTTGTAGTAGATATGAAAAACACGTGTGTGTGTGTGTGTGTGTACTTAAGTACGTAAGAAGTTATATTTCTGTGGCGTAGGTAACAGAACAAAAATAGCTAAAGAGTTAATGCCACAGAGAGTATGCCACAACTCTTTGTTTGTAAAAGGAATCAGTTATCAGCTCACTTCATCATGTTGCTTTTTGGCTGTCGGTATGCGCGCGCATCGTAACACGGAAACTTGAAAGATAGTTATCAGTTAACTTCCTCATGTTGCTTTTTGGCTGTCGGTATGCGCGCGCATCGTAACACGGAAACTTGAAAGATAGTTATCAGTTAACTTCATCATGTCGCTTTATGGCTGTTGGTGTGCGCGCGCATCGTAAAAGTTTTATTGTCATATTTTTTTCCAAACTCGCCAAAAGAAGTATAACTTCGAAAACACGTGGAGTCACAAAATCAGGTCAAACTCATATTTCAACGAACCGTCACAAATTAAAATTGCGCCTCGCAAAATGAAACACAAATCCTTCCCATGTGCTGGTGGAATTAAATTGTGCTGTAATGGTTTTACTGAAATATTTTTGATTGATATGTAAATAATTGCATAGTATTACGAACGACCAAACTGTTTTGACAATCTGGTGAACATAAAGGAAAAATTTTTTCCATGTCATACGGTCGTTATCAACTACACTAGTAGTTTTTATATTTATGACAGTTACGAGGCAAGTGCCTCGAGGATTACGGATGGATATTATAATATTGAAAACGGTCTTTATGTCTCTTAGCTATTACTGCATCTATGTAGCGAAATCGTTTTCTATTAAATGTTCTTGATCCATACCCCATACATCGCCAAGAGTAAGTGCATTGCATGTAACCACATGGCCGGCTAGTTGAGGGATGTAGCCTGTTGAAATCTCTTTTTAACCGTCTTCAAAAAAGGAGGAGGTATTCAATTCGACTGGTTTTTTTTCTTTTTTTATGTTTTTTACCTCACAACTTTCGACTGGGTAAACCGATTTTGATGATTTTTTTTAAATTGAGGGCTGGTGCTTGTCATGTGGTCTCACTTAAAGAGCGAGATCTGATTTTTTGAGGTTTTTGAGTTATCCCTAATTTTGAAGTCTGTTATTTTTTGTCAAGATTATCGTTTGACAAGTAGCAAATTAACTGGCTCTCGTGACCTTGTAACGAACACATTTTTATCCCAATAAACAAAACAAAAAAGAGAATAATGAAAGAATTCTTCACCCTTTTCAGAAGGTGATGTGAACAGTTGAAGCTCATAATTCAACAAACCGACAAAACGAATATTGGACTCGCCAAATGAAATGCAGCAGTACAAGGTGCCCGGGACACGGAATTAATCAATAAATTAATTAGTGATTGGACCTTCGCTATCATAAATTATTTTCTCTTTCATGGATCTTTTTACGGAATTACGTATAAATGTTTGTAATGACGTTTATTGCATGAAAATTCATTTAGAGTCTCGAGTACCTACTCGTGTTTGGTTGAATATAGTTCAGTGGTAATGTAATGAATGAAAATAATGAAGTGAATGAAGAATTTAGTGAAAGGGCTCCGACCTTTTTAAATTCAAGCTCTATTCTAATTTATAGTGTTTATAAACGAACAACGTTACCCCACTAGGATTACCTGTGTCGTGGTTGCCATGGACAACACACAAAGACAGAAACACACACACACAGACCGAGAATAGAAATTAAAGCTCATCATTAAAATTACCGCTTTGCGAGAGAATCGAGGAATCGAACCCAGGACCCTTGTCATGGCGACAGCGCTCTAGCATGTAACCAAACGCCACACGGGTCGTCAAAGCTTCTTAACCCACATTTTACACGCTTTATATTAGCTTCACCTGTATGTATGTTTGTTTGTTTGTTTCTTATTGTTACATCAAGGTTGTAATTTGCTGTGTAAAGGGAACACCTAACTTACACATCCACCCAAACATTAGCATCCATTTCCCACAAATACCACACCTGCTCGGTAAACCAATCCAATCGAACTTTTGTACACTCGCCAACAAAAGCCTGTAAAATAAACGACTCAATTATCAACTAAATACGTTTCTGGTAACATATTCAGTCTATCACATAAACATTAATCGTGCCATTGCATCGCGTACAGTCGAACGCACCTGTGTCTATTTACTGCCAATTACTTATTGCGGACGGTATGCAAATCGACGATTTACGCAGAAATTATGTCCGAATGAGACAATCAGTATTATTGACTGGGCAATTTGACTAATAGTTAATTATTTCTAGAATTTAAACTTGTTTAAAGCATCTGACTATAATACAGTTGTTATTGTGTAGCGGAAAGTAGGGTAATGGGAGTCAGTGGGTAATGGGAGTCACCCTCACATCCACGAAACAGTACGTGCGAGCAACGTAAACGGCGTCCCTAGCTCCGTTCTGGCCCTCCAGCACTGCCTGGAATGGCTCGCACCAGTTAGCACCCGCGCCATTGAGTTACGCTGATATAATTTTACATCAATTACCATAAGGCGCTCCACCCACTGAAGACGCGTCCCGCCGCGGTGCGCAGAGCGACGGAAAACGCAACTGCGCGCGGGGCGCCTTCCCGCGCGTTGCCGCGTCGGCAGTGTGTTGTGCTAGGCGTGATTTCTATATAAATTGAGATACTTGCATACAATGGTAAAATCTGCCATCCCGCGCTACGCGACGGGGCGCGGTGCAGTGCGTGGAGCGCCTTACTGTTGGATTAATATCTAAATAAATAAACAAAGTCAGTTCTAATTTTATGGCAATAGGTGCGTAAAAGTTTGTTAAAATGCGTACAAAGCAGGGAACAACAATAAGTGCTGAAAACTATAGCAGCTCAGAAAAGACCTTAAAATAACGACAATTTTAAGGAGTATTTTACTATAAAATTAGAATTTTATCAGAGTTTACGATTAGCTTAATTGTTTAACGTCACTAAGCATAAGACAAAAGGACTCTTACCCCGTTCAAAGTTCCTTCAAGAACTGATATTTTTAAAGGAGATAAGACTCAATTCATTAATTTAGCCAAGGACTGAAATAATTCGGTAGCCTTTTTTAAAAAACAAGTGGCCGTTCCCATAATTCACGCTGTAAATCTACTGATTTAGCAGATGAAGGTAACGAAGAGAAATTTATAATTACGGACTTAAAAGACGTTTTAAGAAGGCGCCTTGAAATTTAATTTCTGTTCTCACGCTGAGGGTTTTTGTTTTTGTTTATAGCGGCAGTATATTTTCTGTCAATTCTTTTATATTACAGGCTTTGATCTTTGAAGTTCACAGCAATTACCTAACCATTCCAGTAACAATGTTTTGTTTGTACGAATAAAGTGTGAAAATTTATAGAAGTGATTATGAGATTATACAGACAAGATTATTAAATGAAATCACAAAGTACACCAAGTATTTCTAATTTAAAACATTTTAAAATGAATATAAAAAGTGTATTGTTTTTGTTAATGAATTCATGCGAAGCTTGTCTTTATGGCTCTAAAGAAGTTTACGTTTGCGGGAACGCTAATTGTAATACTACAAAATTACGCCAGCGGCTTAAATTAGAGGGCTCGTGTGGCAACATTCCAGAGAAGAATTACTACAACGTAGAAAACATTCTCAGTTTCTGCACTACAAACAAAATTAATTATAACAGTTTTGGTGCTGATGTTACTTATTTTATATTATGTGATATTAAACACTCCTTATAATTTCAAAAATGAATTTTATACAACAATAACAATTATTTTTTTAAGTAATCACAACTAAATATCATCCAGAAGCCTCAATAGAAATAAACTCGAATAATTGGAGAAGCAAACTTAGCACCAATAGACCAATACACATTCTAACGAATGAAAAATTTTAGAAGAAGGAAATACACGATTGGAATTAATAAAATTAATTAAATTGTTATAATAACATAACAACTATACTATAAGAATAATATTTTACATACATAATAATAATATTAATCCGGTCCGCAATGCAAAGGATTCTAGAGTAGCAACAAAGCAGTTTACAGCAACATATTGAGTAATTATTTTTAGGGTTTCGTAGCCAAATGGCAAAAAACGGAACCCTTATAAATTCGTCATGTCTGTCTGTCTGTCCGTCCGTATGTCACAGACACTTTTCTCCGAAATTATAAGAACTACACTGTTAAAAATTTGTAAGTAGATGTATTCTGTACACCGCGTTAATATTTTTACACAAAAATAGAAAAAAAAAACAACGAATTTTGGGGTTCCCCATACATAGAACTGAAACTCAAAAATTATTTTTTCATCAAACCCACACGTGTGGAGTATCTATGGATAGGTCTTCAAAAATGTTATTGAGGTTTCTAATTTCATTTTTTTTAAACTGAATAGTTTGCGCGAGAGACACTTCCAAAGTGGTAAAATGTGTCCCCCCCCTGTAACTTCTAAAATAAGAAAATGGTAAAACTAAAAAAAATATATGATGTGCATTACCATACAAACTTCCAAAGAAAATTGATTTGAACGAGATTTAGTAAGTGCTTAGTTTTTTTTTAATACGTCATAAATCGTAAACCGCAAAAAACATCGATCAAAGTTACAACGAACTACAAGAACTTTTATATTATGTTACTTGCTGCTACGGAACCCTTCATGGGCGAGTCCGACTCGCACTTGGCCACTTTTTATTTTAAGTTTTTGGCTGTTAGTGCAATATTTGTCAGGCAAGTGGTTAAATACACGACAGCCATACAATATGCGTTATGTTGGATAATGCATTGATGTAGCAGCCGTAAAGGGAACGCGACAATTTACCATGAGATGGCCCACTTGGTGCTTCCATACAGGTCTTTGTTGGTTATTCGCATAAAAAAGATCCGTTCCACACTTGTATCTCGCAGTGCAATTTGAGCCACGATCCGATACAATCACGTCTTCCTCTGACCCGGATTCCAGCTCTTTTAGTTCGCAGCTGTTTAATTCTCACGCTACCGTATGTGAAACGAACTTAAAATTCAAAGCAGGATTTAGTTTCTCTGTAAAACATCTTTGGATCATAGAATTTCATCGCAGTAATAGTATGTATTTGCAAATGAAAATGATATTTAAAATACCTATTTAAGGTTCACTTAGTAATTTTTGGACTTATTTTTATAGCTTCAATTTTAACGACATTAATAACAAATGACTATCAGTTTATTATAATAGACATATGTCACAGTTTAAGCAATCCAATACAATCATAACATGTCGCCTTGCTTCCATTTCAAATATCCCCGTTCTGTTGCAAACAGCATGATCCTTAGCTGCCAGTCCGCTTCCTCAATGTCTTGGACCTCCACCAGATGGCATTATCTACTGACGACAAAGTAGACAGAGCACCTGCTATAATGCGTTTCACGTAAGTGTTCCCTTCTCTGCCATACTATTAGTATCATTACTAACGTGAAACTAGCCAACATGATCGACTAACGAAGTTTTGATACCAAAGCTCTTCACAATATTTGACGGCCCTGTACGCTTGTTGATAGCGACCCTGCCTGCGAAGCGTGTACCGGGTTCGATTCCCACCCATGGCAGATATTTACGTGAAAAATAAATAATTTGTACTCGGGTCATGAGTGTTATTGTGATGTGTTATGTGTCGTCCATGCCACCCGCGACATATGTAAAATCCTACTGCGAGGGTGTGAGTTTGTAAGCGTTTATTTATTTATTGTTTGCGACTGACGACTGTAGAAGTATCACATGAAACATAAAGATGTTTACCTATACGATACGGCTGATACGAGCAATGTACAAAACTTCGATACCTGGTAACATACAATTTATTTCTGCTCCCACGTTATGTTACTCGAGTTTCCAACTAATCCTACCTGTACGGGTGTGAAACAAAGTAAAGAACTATCATTATCACGAGCCCTCAAGACCCTTGTCAGGGTTTAGTTAATATATATTTAAAGCCCGACGGCTACTATATTTGAATCTTGTTTGTACTGAACGTAGTAGGTATGTATCTCTACTTAGTCTGTGTACGATAACTACTTGGTAACAATTTTCGTCAATCTGTATCGACTCAAATGCATAACGCATCATGCATTAGTGCATAAAAATTGTGGCTAAAATAGGTTTGACTTTTCAAAATAGATAATTTCATTAATCGCTATTGAGATTTTTAGAGCGAAAAAGAAATTTTTATGTTGTATTGCAATAGATATCTAATTTAAGTCCGCAGATTAATCTATGACAATTGTTTTCAAAAATATCGATAGCGTTCCTTTGGGGGTGCCAAAGACAGTGCGATGCCAGACATAAAACATTTTGGGGCGCGCCGAGGTGATGTTATATAAAGCAAATTAGATGTTATGTTGTACCAATATTCAAATCCTCACATCATAAATACGCTGCGTGGGTGACACACACAAATAACAAATTACTGTCACATTACTGTCACATTACTGTCACATTACTTACACATTACTGTCACATTACTGTCACATTACTGTCACATTACTGTCACATTACTTACACATTAATATCCAAAACCGGGGAGCAAACAATTAATATAATAACACAGATAATACGACTTCATTTAGAAACCACTTTTTCAAGTTAGGTATTTCTTCCAGAATAATGTACTATTATTTCTTATTTGATAATACACAGATATCTTCCTGGCAGTCAGGATCTCTCCATCGATCCGCACTGGAGCAGCATGGTGGAGTATGCTTTAGGCTTCTTGGGCATCACTAAAATATTAAGTCGAAACATTACCTACTTTCAATATCGTGTCATATAATTCAACATCTAAGTCAACTCAACAGCTCCAGCTAAAAAATCCTTATTTACTAGCAATCATTTGTTTCTGTCCCAAGCTCCCAGCCCCACCTGTTGCGATAAGAACCGAAACTAAAGAACTAACATTACTTACCGTCCCTAAAAACCCTCGTCAGGGGCTAGTTAATATTTAAAGCCAGAAAACGACTCGTCGATGTAAATCTTACTTTCCCACACCCTTGTCCCACTGATAACAGCACCATCTATGTACACTGAGCAAAAGAAATAGGTATGCAGCCTGCAGGGCATAACTCTAAAACCTTTTGTTTATGCCTTAGTGCTTGTTCATACTGACTCGCGGGCGCGGTCGCGGGCGATGTCGCGAAATTTCAAACATATGAACTACTATGGAAGTGTTCACATACAAAACGCACGTGCGGTGTAAGTAGCGGGCACGCTAGCGACAACCGCGCGCGGCCCGCTAGCGGCAATATCAAATGCATGAGAATGTATGAGTGTGTTCACACTGAACTAGCGGCGGAACGCGCGATTATGTCAGGTACGTTCAACCATTTTGAACTTGTCGCTAGAAACGATAGCACATGAATTCATTATGTCCCCAGATTAAAGGGTTGTTCTTTCATCTAAGATCATGTCCTTCAATACAGAAGAATTTATTAGTATCTACTATTCAGGCTAGAACTGATTTGATTTGAACTCAGATTTGGCAGAGTAAACACAGGCATCTTATGAACAGAAACATTCTTAATAAACTATGGGAGGAAATTGCTGAATTGTTTCCTGATATGGAGGGTGAGTACCTAAATGGAACTTTTGGTATGAATTTTCGGTTAAAAAAAGATCGTCGTCCATGTTTTCAACCTCTGACAACATGTCACAATCGCGCAAACGCCTGGCGGCCAGTGTGAACACGAATCCGCCACCGCGCCCGCGACCGCGCCCGCGAGTTCAGTGTGAACACTCACTTAAGCAGGCAAACCAGCAGACAGGTCACCTGATGGTATGTGTTCACCGCAGCCCATGGACATTAGCAATATTAGGGGCGTTACCAATGTGTAATGTAACCTTTTGTAATGTTTAATATTACAAAATGTTTGTGTTATTAACCGATTTCAAAAAAAGGAGGAGGTTCTCAATTCGACTGTATTATTTATGTTTGTTACCGCAGAACTTTGGACTGGGTGAACCGATTTTGATGATTTTTTTTAATCGAAAGCTGGTGGTGGTCTGACAAGTAGTTTTTGAGTTATTTTGAAGTCGGTTATTTTTTGTTAGTAAAATTTAGATTACATTACAGAATGTTTGTGTAATTTTATCAATGTTCAATTACGTATGGTATAATTTAATTTAGCTAATAACGTAAACAATATATAATACGTATAAAAAATTGCGGAAGGTTTTTGAATCATGCCCTGCACTGCATACGTATTTCTTTTGCTTTGTGTACTTTTCGGTGAACAACCAAGCTAACTGATTTTGTTTACTCATCAATTATGCATGTTGTTTCGGTGTACTAATGAAAGTAATGAAGTGGTTTGTATTTATAGGGTCTCCGTGTGTCTTGTCAGATCCTAATGGAAAACAGACTAAACTCTGGATACGTCTGAGGCACTGGCTGAATGAAGCTGATTGCTTGTGTTGCGAAAGAATGGGAATCTATACTGGTATTTGGGATTTGGGACTTGAAAGTTATTTTGGTAAAATGATTCTGTATGGTGGCTTCGAATGGTTCCATGGAAAATGGAGCAGCTTATTCACTATTCACTATTTTATAAAATGTTAATGATAATAATTTATATTTAGTGTTCGAATTTGAAGAATAGTTTTGCCTTATTTATTTTCTGTAAACTATTTTCTCTTCTGCTTTGAAACATTTAACGTTATTTTAGAAATAAATCGTTCAGACATTAGTTTGAAGTACCTACTTAAAAATCTCATGAATAAAACAGATTTAAAACCAACCAGCAATACACTGATCTCAATGACATCCAGATTCCAGAGTCAGCCCATCATTAATCAGACCAAACATCATACGATTACAGTCACGATACGACCTGAATTATCTAGGCTTGTGGCATCCCGGGAGAGTCACATTCGCAAGCCCGCGGACATCAATCACAGTCAACGACAGGGCGAGAGGATACCGGGATCACACACTGCCAGTTCAAATAGCCAACATGAAGGTAATTCTCTTCATTCCCAGGTATTCCCACACAACACACACACACACACAGGGAGTCCTAGTGTGGGAGCTAGTGCACTGAATCTTTGTGTAATGATTGATGGTTGCTGAATAAATCATTTTTCATTTTCATTTTGTGTGACGATTTTTTGCCGGTTCTTCTCGATGGACAAGAACCTTTCCGAAACGGTTTTATGAGATAAAAGTTAATAGATTAAAAAATAAATAACTTTACTATAAATTGGGCCAACTACTTACTCATAAATAAACTGAGTCTAATTATGATAACTTCCTGTTCTTATTTTAGCGCCGTGTCCCAAAGGGAGTGTTGGCTACCAACACGAGAGTTTTCCACTCTCCTTGGTCCTTGGTTAACCTTTGGCAAGCACGGTAGCGGTCACTCATACAACTTCCGAATTTATTCAACGTTACAGTTACATTGAGCATATTTATAAATACACATACCACTTAAATATAATTAGTTAACACTTGCCGAGTGAGTGTATTACGGGGCTTGCGGTGACTTGCCGGTGTTTGGGAGCGCCTGCCTCACTTCGGAGCCCTGTCGGTTTTTGTACGCAAATCAAAGGCGCTTGCTGCCTCCACACGTTGGTTCATCACCGGCCATTACGCACAATTAACGCTTGGTTCAGGCTCGGTCAACGTGTATATAGGTGGCTTAAGTGAATCCGAACACCCAACTGCGTAATGCTCTCCACTCGTCTCGCCCGTGTGTCACCGAGCTGTCCGTATTGCGGCTTCACACGCGATGAATCTAGGCAAATGTCCGTCATTGTCCATGGCTGGATTTGTAACTGCGGCTCCTATTATATCACTCAAACTTAAACTTAACCACGCATGCTAATTTTGCGAAACGAATTGCTTCAAGTTGGAAGTAGACTAGTGACCTTTAAAGTCTACGCCGCGCCGTCTACGGTCATGACAGAGGTCAGTCTTGATGCTCCGAAAACGACCCAACTTCTGTCGAGTAGGTAATTGAAAAACATTTATGGGAAAGGAAGAAAAAAAAGTTGCTAATAAGATTAAAACTCCTTTCTAAGATTACCTTATAGCTCAGGTGTACATACCAAACTCGATCCTGGTAATGGCAATGTGCAAGGCAATACAATGTTTGTATTCAAGGATGTTTTGGACATCTTGGTTTTTTTGCTCTATTTTAGAAATATATATTCTCCATCATACATAATATTATAGTTACAATGCCAAGCAAATTAAGTTTCATTATAGTAACATCTAATAATAAAACTATTTCTTGCACAGTGACAACAATAATGTGTACCGACCCTAACGTACATAATTATCACGCTACGCCGAAAATTTTTGGACGGAGATTTGCTTAATGCGAAAATATTTGGAGATTATACGGAGGACTTTAGGCGAAACGTTTTTCGCTTACAAAAGATCTTTCCTCTTATTAAATACAGTGAATTAGACGTTGCGGACGGTGAAACTGATTTAAATTGAATTTCGCCGTGTTATCATCAGACCGGCGTGAAAAAAGTTTCTATTGAAAAATGTATTTCTAAGAGAAATTTGGCCTTTATTTCAGTTTAGCAGAATTACCATTAAACGTATTTGAGTAACGTGTTTGAGGAAAATGTGCTGTTAATGTATATTATACTAGCTGCCCGGACAGACTTCGTTCTGTCAAAAGGTTTTTTTTGAGATGTAATTATCTACTATCCTATCTTTCAAGTTGGTTCAAACTGCACACGGTGTGCAAATTTGATTGAAATCGGTTAAGTAGTTTAGGAGTCCATCGCGGACAAACAACGTGACACGTAATTTATATATATTAAGATTAACGTTAGTGTTATATTATTGCCGAGTATGTTTGTTTTGATGTCCTCTAGGGCATTCTATTCTGGAGTTACTTCATCCATTGTAAAAAAATCCCAAAACATTTAGATATACTGAAAATAAAATACAAAATGATAAATTAGCCTTCTATTTGGTATCACTATATAATTCGTAATATCGTTTAAATTAATTATGTTTCTAACTTCCTTAAATACTTTTTAACAAAATATGACATTGTGTGTAACCATTATTAATAAAACCCCGAGAAAACAACAGAAATTACGTATTCCAGAACGCACCTGTAGCATTTAATAAAAACAGTAGGTACCCTTCCAAAATGAAAGGGCTAAATTCACAAAACAGGTTTCTTCGGGAATTTTATTAAGTTTCACCCTTTCTCATTTCAATCCGGGAATAAAGTAAGCAAAGTAAGTAGCGAAAAAGTCTTTATTCGTGAGCGGAATTTGTGGGAATACCGGGATAAGCAAATCCGGGAACAAATCCTCTGAGTCATGGATATGGAGTCAATGTAGTATTGAGGGGTATTCACAATACGACCATGAAATCAACATCAAAATCTACCATTACAATAAATACCAGTACAATCTAATATATAAAATTCTCGTGTCACGCTTTTTTGAAGTTGAACTACTCCGAAACGGCTCGACCGATTTTCGTGATTCTTTCCGTGCATATCGGCTAGGGTGGAGAATCGGACAACATCTATTTTTCATCCCCCTACGCTACTAAATTTTTGGCAGAACAACGTTTGCTCGGTCAGCTAGTAAATCTATAAGACCAAGTACGCTTTTGACAAACTTTTTATCTAGTATTTGCAAGGCCTAGTATAGGTAGGTATGCGTATCTGTCAGAACCCCAATGAATAAAAATCGCGCAATATATTCATAGTAAAAGCTGACGGAAACTTTGGTTATCAACTAACATTTCGACGCGCATTGAGCACAGTCGCCAACTTTATGACAACGACTGACATTCGCAGTTCCCGGATTTTGGTAACACATAATGTTCGGTACATCCCATGATAGTTTATTCTGAAGTTTCAGAAAGGTATTTGTAGAAGGATATTTTAGAATAAACGTTACAAACACAAATTCTTTATCCTAAAGCATAGTTATCATGTCCTTTTATTTTTGAGGGCTTCCCTCAATCCCCTCATGGATCCCATCACAAGAATTGAATTTTGATAAATATGGAACTAATCTAGAATTAATGTAGAAAACATTAAACATACAAAAACAATTTAAAACCCTTTTTTATCCCACTACGAAGAAGGGTTATGTTTTTCACGTGTATCTTGTATGTATGTACCTATGTAAACATGTAATATTCTTTATTACCTCATATCTTACAAACCGCCGAATATTGATAACCCAAGTGTTCTTAAGTATCTAAGTGAAATCAAAACAAACCAAATATGGCTGTGAGATGCCATTGATTGAAGTATCAAAAAATAAAAATAAATTGAATAATGTATCAAATTAAAGAAGTCATCATAAGCATTTCAAAAAGATAATTATCATGCTAGCTTTTTTGAGAGCAGGCGGATTTTTTTAATTTTTAAATTTATAATAGTTCAAGTTTGTTAAAAAAGTACCAAAACGTCCACTAAAACCAATTCTGTGAACGTTTTTTTTTATATCTTATAAGTTACTGCTTGACTACTATCCCACCTGATGGTAAGTGGTGATGTAGTGCGTGTTGTACAAGTAGTTACATAGAAAATAACTTTTAAACCTTCAATGAATTACTTATCCTAAAAAAGTGTGAAGTCATATTATGAAGAATATCTAAGACCCAAGTTATATAAAGCGTTTGAATCTGTCCATAACTCAAGGTATACTCCGTGGAGTGGAAAATTGATAGTCTCGTGTAGAACGCGAAGTGTTTGCCGAAAGTCTGTCCGTTTCGTATTCAGAGCGCATTCGACATCCGTGAAACTGAATTCTGTCCAGAAATGTCTTTTGTACATTCTTTCTGTGACTTAATTCCTTTGTCTCTGTTTTGCTTCCTTCTGCAGTTGTTAGGATTTATTTGCGTTGTTTATTAAATATTTTTCTGGTGACATGACTCATGATGTTGTCGCGTTATAAATAAAAATGATAGAAAAATTTTCAGGTGGGTTGCAACACAAATTAAACTAATGAAAATAGGAACGACATGTGTTCGTTCTTATAAATAACTTTTGCCTACAGATTCTCTTGTGTAAATTACGTTTTCCAATGTAGAATTGCCAACAATCATCCAAAAGTCACTGAGACTCAAAGTAGTACGGTTATAGATAATATAATAATAAGTTATTACTATTGAAACAATATAAAATTATAAGGGTCTTAAAAACCCTATTATTATAAAGCGTGCTTGCGTGGATTTAAATAATCCTGAAAATACTTTACGAATCATTGTAGTAATTTTCTGATACAGAAAATTTAAAGCGTTCATTATTGCAAGCTATTGGGTAATTTTAAAGTCGACTTAACCGATTTCAATCAAATTTGCACACCGTGTGCAGTTTGATCCAACTTGAAAGATAGGATAGCTTACATCTCCCATAAGGCACACGGAAGGTTTAAAAAAATCTTTTGACAGAACGAAGTCTGTCCGGGTAGCTAGTGATATTATATACTTTCTTAACTTGATATTACCTGTGGGTTGTGACCGCTTGTATTTCTTACAGATACCAAGATAATATCGGAGAAATTGTTACACAAGAAATAATTAATGTAATTACACCAACATTTTGTGCTCCAGCAAATATTTTCTACCGTCCAATATTGTAGTAACTTATTGAATTTCTGTTCAGAGAACGAAATCTTGCTCGACATTTATTAATTAAAACTATCTTGCAAGAAGTAGGTAATATATTTCTGAAATATTTCCCTGAAATTTTACTTCTTTTTCTTGTGCGACAACGTCGTTGACACATCGGTGATACATTTAGTGATGATGTTTATGCGACGAAAATCACTTGCCATCAGAACCTACTTGCTGGCGTGTCATATTTTATAAACGAAAATCACGAAATTAATTTTTAACCAAATTAATAATAAGGTTTCTCACTTCTGAAGGAATTTTAAGTGTGTTATCAGATCGTCAATCTCAACCTTAGATTGTCAGATAAAGTCTGTTATTTATCAAATGATTTGGATTTTGATTTAAACATGCAATTCCAGATTAGTACCATTATTATCAAAAAACAGTTCTGATGATGGGATCCTTGAGATATTGAAAGAACTCGTAAATTTTGGCAAACAGCATGGAGATTTTGATATATGTTCACCGATAAATTTAAGTGGTCCTCTGTCGAAGACAACCTGTTTGAAGTATTTTTTTGTTTTTTTTTTAACTCCATAACCTTGATAATAATGTTCCCTCCACTAACATTTTCTCGCTCGGTCAACTCGGTCACCTTCCCGATTCCTGTGACACAAGTGCCGAAGTCACTGCTCTTAATTACGTAAGAGCTTCCTCTTTCGACTCTCAAAGCTAGCCTCTCAATTTACTAATAAATAAATTTAGCGTTTCTAAGTGTTCGTCGCATTAATAAAGACAATTAGGTAAATTGCGATGCCCTGAGTACAGTGTGAAATAAATTTATTTTTAAGTAAAATATAATAGGTATTTACATAATTGTAGCTAGCAAATTAATAAGTAGGTAAAATTGACAATTGTATTAATTAATATTGACATAGGTATAAAATTAGTAGATAGTGATACAAAGATATTGACATTTTAAATAAAAATAATTTATTTCAGTAAAATGAACTAATTTTGATGTGACATTGCAGTTTGTTTTTGAAATTATCGTGGACAGTAGCAATCTCAAATCAAAATGTAAAATATTATTACGGCAAAGTTCATCGCATCTGCTCGTAATTAAATAAACGGTTACTAATAGTCCCGCACGTCCCGGGTACCATGGACTACACGCATAAGACTTCCCTAACATCTTTGACCCAAAGCTTCACACTCATATCCCCACACTAGGATTCCTTGCGTCGTGGGTGCCATGGACAACACACGACAATAACACACACACCCAGACCGAGAACAGACATTCAAACTCATCCAAACTGCCTCGCTTTGAATTGACTCCGGGACACTTGGCACGGTGATCTGGCAGGATAACCATTGCACCACACTGGTCATCAAACTATAAATACAATCATCTGTCACATAAATATATGCTCCAACTGAGTATCGAACCTTCAAGGCAGCTGGGTCGCTTCAGATGTAGGGTTCCTACCGACGCTATGAGTTCATCTGACATTCTTATGAGCGCAAGCAAATTCTTTTTAACCTGGATCCTTAGATCTTCGTCGTCACGGCAGGTGAGATTGATGCCGGCCCTCTGTCTTGTGTTTATTAACTTCGTAATTAAATACCTTATCTTTAAAGCATATTTTTGTCGTCACAAAATTAAATTTCCTTCGTTCCTTAAAGATAAGGGTGATACTTTTTTATTAATATTAATCAGGGAGATGACTTGCTGAATAAACTGGATTTTGAGGGTTTAACATTGGTTATCAACACATTTTTTCACATCTATGGGATATTTAAATCCAGAGAAATCGTAACCTTTTGGCAGAGCCATCTAAAATAATATACAATACAATACAATACAATATACTTTATTGTGCACACTATAAGTACTTAAAATATTATAATGAAAGTAGTATCGACACAATAGGCGGTCTTATCGCTGTAGTAGCGATTTCTACCAGACAACCTAAGGGTAGAGGACACAGACGTTCAAGAAGTGCGTAGGTAGAGGTGCAAGCTAAAAAATGAGCTGATATTTAATACCAAAGAAGAGGTAAAATATGTACATATGAAGGTACATAAATAAAATATATATATATATATATATAAATGTATATATAATATGTAACATATATAAATAATATATATATCATTACGATAGTATAATAATACATAATAATATACTACATATAAATAAAAGTCAAGTAAAATTTGAAAGTCATTTTATGCCAATTTTTATGTCATCAAAGCAATCATTTATAAGTCAAAAATCAAAGGGTTAGATAGTATTCCTTAACTTTATACTTAAAGGAGAGGAGGGATTCAGAACGTCGGATGGATAAGGGAAGAGCATTCCACAGTTGAACAGAGTATATAGTAAAAGATTTTTTATAGAAGGTTTCCCCCTCTACCCCGCGATCGGTGCAGACGCTCATACAGTGTTCTCTTAAATTATTTATCAAAATCTGTGTAAATAACGCATTTATTCACCAAAAAATTACTTACATGTACAGTCTGACTGAATCCCTACAAGCTGGTGATAACTCTTAAGCCAAAAGTGTTGTGTAGTGAGTGTAAAACAATTAAAAAACTTAAGATGTGTGACCGGTAAATCAATTCAAAAGTGCCGTGCAATAACAAGTACAGTGTATGACTCATACGCTCGCCGCTCAGTTACTGACTGCTACCATATTATTAGTTTGAGACTTTGAACAATAACAATTTTCGTTGTGGCTAACGTTAACTAGATAGCTCCGGCGGACGGACACTGACTAAAGTTCGTCTCAAGGCAGAGTTCCCAAGTTCAAAACCTGCAAAATTTTTTTTTTTTTTTTTTTTTGTTATTATTGTTTTTAGTTAATGGACAATAATTTACTTAATTTTTCTTCATTTTTTTTTTTTTTTTTTTTTTTAACTCGAGAATAAAAATAGAAAACAATTTTTAATTATAAAATACAACGTCAGCAATGGATAAAAGTGAACTTTGCGCTGGTTGCAGTACAGTTCTCAGTGAGAATCAATACATAAAGTGTAATACGTGCAAGCTGAGATTTGATATTGTTTGCGCTGGTTTCACCGAATCATCATTTAAAAAGTTATCAAAAAGTTCTAAATATGCGTGGGTTTGCCCTAATTGTCGCAGCAAAATACCAAAGAGTGATAACTCCAATACTCCAATACGACAGGCACATGCCCTGGACCCTAAATCCGTATGTGACACAATCTCTCCCGGAGATAATGTTACCCAACGCACTAAAACTAAACGTGACACTACGACTACGGCTACAAAAGAGATAGAAACTTGCGAGACCAACGAGGGAAGAATAAGACAGATTATTAGAGATGAGATTCAGTGCGCAGTAAAAGAATTGGTCGAAAAAAGTATTAGTACAATTTGTAGTGAGTTAAAGGAATTCAAGGAGTCCCTAACCTTTTTCAACTCCCAATTCGAAGAACTCAAGCAAGAAATTAAGGAAAAGAATTTAACCATTGAAAGGCTTGACAAAGAAAACAAAGACCTGCGACATTCGGTAACTTATCTCCGGACCGAGATGAATGTATTGCAGCAACAATCTCGCGCGAACAATATTGAAATTCAGTGTGTGCCTGAGAGTAAGTCCGAAAACTTGTACTCTCTTGTGAAACAACTTGCCACGACAGTAAAATGTGAGCTAGCGGAACATGAAGTTTTACACTGCACCCGTATTGCTAAGCAAGATTCAAAATCTACACGGCCTAGATCAATTGTTGTAAAATTCAGCTCTCAGAGAGTCAGAGATAAAGTTCTTGCGTCATGTATCAAATACAATAAATTAAATCCCAAAGAAAAATTGCACGCGTCTCATCTTGGAATATCTAGTGAAAAAATCGTCCCCGTTTTTATAGCAGAGCATTTGTCGCCAGAAAATAAGAGTATCCATGCGGCCTCAAGAAGAAAGGCCAAGGAATTGGATTATAAATATGTGTGGGTCCGCAATGGCCATGTCTTCATGAGGAAAACGGACTTCTCAGAACGCATTTTTATTAATAGCGTCGAGAAGCTGAATAATCTAACTAGTTAACATTAAGCAACGAGCATGTTTCAGGTGAACATCGTGTAAATTCTCAGCGATTAATATTAATATTTATTACCAAAATGTCAGAGGCCTGAACTCTAAAACGGCAGAGTTTTATCGAAATGTGTGTGCTAATAGGTATGACGTCGTTGTCTTGACGGAAACGTGGTTACATGAAGGAGTCTCTAACTCAGAACTGTTTGACGACAGATATATTGTATACCGAAGGGATCGTTCTTCATCTGGATTCCATAGTAGTAAGGTTGGAGGAGGAGTACTCATAGCAGTTGATAAAAAATTAGTCTCACGGCAACATAAAAATTTCGAGAGTAAATGTGAAGATTTATGGATTAGCATTGATTTCACCAATAGTAATAATAAAAAAGATAGGCTCATATTATGTGCAGTATATTTACCGCCACCGCTTAATGTAGACATTTTTAATAATTTTATATGCAACGCAAATAATGTACTAGATAAGGTAGAAAATAAACTTATAATAGGTGATTTTAACCAAAGTAAAATTACCTGGGGTGACGATAATATAACCCAAGGTTCAAATTCCTTATTATTTAATATGTTGATGGATTTTATTAGTTTTCACGGGCTGAAGCAGTGTAATAATATTTTAAATACTCAATCAAGGGTTCTTGATCTTGTGCTTACAAATGTGTCTATAGTCAACCTTGTTAATAGTGCCAGTGTCCTGAGTGTCATTGATCCTCTTCATCCCCCTCTAGATTTTACAATAGTAAGCAACGAAGGGAAGGTTTTGCCGAACAAAACAGAACGTCCAAACTTTTTCAAAGCGGACTATAATAAAATAGTGTCTGAACTCGAAAAGGTCAATTGGGACATTGTTTTTGGAGATGATTTGACAGTAGATCAGATGTTGAATATTTTCTACAACATAATTTATGATCTTATTCAACGTTTTGTTCCTCCACGGAAGCATTCAAATAGTAGCTATCCGGTATGGTATACTAGGCAACTTATCAAACTACAAAAGGAGAAATACACCTACCATGTAAAGGTCAAGAAATTCGGTAACCCTTTAGATAGTATTAGTTTTGAAATTCTTCGAGATAGATGTTCTAGACTTCAAAGTATTTGCTACAAAAACTACGTAACGAGACTAGAAGTGAGCCTTAAAAATAATCCTAAGCTTTTCTGGACACATGTCAAATCAAAAAAGCAGGGCACCATGTCTTATCCCCAACAAATGGAGTTAAATGGTGAAATTGTTTCAAGTAGTAAAGACATATGTGACCTCTTTGCTAAAAATTTTGCTTCCATATTTCCTTCCGACACCAATCATTCAGTGCAACCACTACATAACCAACAAAATTGTAGGTATTTCACAACTTGTACTTTCTCGGAAGAACAAATACACAAAGCTCTCGTGGGCTTAAACCCATACAAGGGTGCTGGTCATGACAACATACCCCCCATATTTATCTCGCGATGTGCCAAATCACTAGCATACCCTCTACAAATCATTTTTAATAAGTCCATTTCGAGTGGAGTATTTCCCACAAAATGGAAAAAAGCACGAATAGTTCCAATCCACAAATCAGGTGATAGACAGTTAATAAGCAACTATAGGCCAATATCAATATTGCCGACATTTGCAAAAATTCTCGAGAAACTGATGTGTGAACCTCTGATCTCACACATAAAACACTCCATTTCCGGAGATCAGCACGGTTTTTTGGCTAACAGATCAACGTGTACAAATCTGGTCTCTTTCGTTGATACCATATCCAAATGGGTAGATTCGAAATCATCCGTTGACGTTATTTATACGGACTTTAGCAAGGCTTTCGACCTCGTTAATCATTCTATCCTAATAAATAAATTGTCAAGAATGGGAATAGGAAACAGTTTACTCAGATGGTTCCAATCCTATCTGGAAAGAAGATCAGCAGTTGTGGCCGTTAACGGCTCTACTTCTTGGGAATACCCAATGACTACTGGAGTACCACAGGGATCTCATCTAGGCCCTATCTTGTTTAATATTTTCATCAATGACATTCCTGATGTTATACAGCATTCTCAATGTCATTTATTTGCAGATGACCTTAAAATCTCGAGAAAGGTAGATAGTCACTGCGATTCTTCACTACTACAGAAAGACTTAGATGCTTTGTCACAGTGGTGTAAAGTAAATCAGATGTCGTTAAACGTTGAAAAATGTCATTACATACGATTTTCTAGAAAGAGAAAGATGGACTTTAGTGTTACCTACACAATCGACAAAACGAACTTAAAAAAAGTTGATACAATTCGTGACCTAGGTATAACATTGGACAGTTCACTGCGTTTCGATAAGCATGTCGATAAAATTGTAAGTAAAGCTTTAAAATCACTTGGCTTTGTATTGCGTAACTCCAAGGAATTCAAAAATCCTGACACAGTTATTCTTCTTTACAATGCTTTGGTAAGAAGTTCCCTAGAGTATTGCAGCGTAGTATGGAACCCGCATTACAAAATCTACAATACAAGAATTGAAAGAGTCCAAAAGAAGTTTTTGAGGGTTTTAGCATATAGACATAGGTTTCGTTCGCTTGCCGACTACACTGACAGATTGAATTATTTCAAAATGAATACTTTAGAGGATAGAAGACACATGCATGATATGTTATTTCTATACAAACTGGTAAACGGTATTATTGATTGTCCAAATTTGCTGTCGGAAATTAACTTTGGAATACCAACTAGAAAGCCTAGACCAGGTAAATATAAACTTTTTGTTCCTAAACCTAGTCACACTCATTTAGGTTATTACTCTCCTCTCAATAGGTTATTAAGTTTTTACAACGCTATCACTGCCTCTCACTGGACACTAGACATATTTGGGAGTTCATTGTTTAAATTTAAAAATCACTTTAAAAATTGCAAATCTAGGATAGACTCATAAATTATTATTTTTGTCATTTGTTTTTAAATCTCTTTTGATTATTTTTATTGTAATGTAATAATTATTTTAGATTTTGTTTTAATTTTAAATTATACATACATATTTATTAAATTATGATTATTTTTATTGTAATGTAATAATTCTTTTAGATTTTGTCTTCATTTTAAAATTATAATTATTTTATTGGTTTTAAATTTGATTTTGTTTTATTCGATTTGATGTTTATTTTAGTATCAATGAATTAATTTTATTTTAATATCAATGTATTTTCAATTCTAAATTATAATTATTTTATTTGTTTTAATTTTGAGTTGTTTTCATTAGATTTGATTTTGTTATGAATTTTATTTTGCTTTGCTACTATTTTATCAATTTTATTAGATACTATTTTAGAATCAATTTTTATGTTATCTTGACATTTTAAACTGTAACCACTGTAACTATAAGTGTTGATAAAATTAGTAATAAGTAGTATAAATCTTTTACAACTGAGCGTTTAATGTGAATGCTGTGCTCACCTGTAATTGTGTGTACACGATTGTAAGTTTTGTTTCTCTTGTATAATATTTGTATTGTGAAGTGTAACATACGTTGGTGTGCCGAATAAATAAATAAATAAATAAATAAATAAATAAGGTAGTTGAGCTAAGAGGAGTGCTAAGGAAAAGATTATCGGAGGAACGAAGATGAAGGTCATGTCTTTCACACCTAAACTTAAACCGCTCTTTTAAGTATGGCGGAGATGTAGGATTGAATAGTATGCTATAGAGAGTAGAAAGTATATGGGCATTCCGGCGAAGGCGGATAGGGAGCCACTTGAGCATGGAGCGAAATTCTGAGACGTGGTCATATTTGCGTAATCCAAATATAAACCTTATACACATATTTTGTAATCGCTCCAGCTTATTTAATTGCTCCTCTGTCAGGTCAAGATAGCAAGAATCAGCGTAGTCTAGGATAGGCCAAAGAAGAGACTGAACAAGTTGTATCTTTGTGGATGTAGGAAGAAAATATTGTAGTCGACGAAGTGAGCCGAGTGCCGCGAATAATTTTCTACTTACATAGTTTAGTTGTGGATTCCATGAAAGACATCGATCCATTATAACACCCAAGTTTCTCACAGTGTTGCTGTAAGGAATGATGATTCCGTCAAAGATAATCGGCGGCAATACAGACAAGTCAATGCGAGCACTTAGCCTGTGACTACCTATTATAATAACCTGCGTTTTCAGAGGATTGACAGTAAGCCCATAGGTTTTGCTCCAGCTTAAAATTGTTGTCAGGGTGTCGTTAATTTTCGCAATCGCAGCAGGCAAATCATGTAAGTGCGACTGTGTATAAACTTGAAGATCGTCTGCATATAAGTGGTAGGGTGAAGAAATAAATGAGCTAATCGAATTGATGAATATTGCGAAGAGAAGCGGCGACAAGACTCCACCTTGCGGTACACCGGCCTCTGTATCAGCCCAGGAAGAAAATGAATCCTTAAGTCGAATACGCTGCCGGCGCCCACACAGGTAGCTGCGAAACCACTCCATTGCTGTCGGAGATACGTTAATAGTGCGCAATATGCCTAAAAGGATTTCAAAATCGACAGTATTAAAAGCGTTACTGAAATCCAGCAGTGCCAATACAGTGGCTTGCTGTCTGTCCATACCCAATCGGATATCGTCAGTAATCTTGAGTAGTGCAGTAGCCGTGCTATGGCCGGGACGGAAGCCAGACTGAAAAGGGTTAAGAAGGCTGTTACGGGAAAGATAGGAATTAAATTGCTGGTGAACAAGACGTTCTAGGACTTTAGATAGGAAAGGAAGTATTGAATATAGTGATATTAAGAAGGAATACTAGTAGAGTATTTTTGATGCAACATGGTACATCGTAGCTACAACAAAACATTAAAGGAACATTATACGTAGACAATATAGCGAACCTCTATCTAAAACTTATTAAATATTCTATACCTAGTCAACAAAGATATGTCTAACCTAACTTTTTACTGTTATTGCTCTTTTTTCTGTTGTTGTTGTATCTCATTGTAAATGAAACTTTATTTTGTATGAGAAATAAATTCTTTAAACCTAAACCTTTTGTTGGTAGCCTGTACATTATGTAGGTACGTTATGTTATTACTAATAAACATGATTTTCCTTTACGTTTATAAACGTGTATATTATCACCGACAACACCGTTGGTTGCCGGCAACAACAATCATCTCTAGAATAAAGAATAAACCCAGAATAAATAAATCCAGAATAAACCCTTTGGACCTTATATAAGCTCAACACTAAAGTGAAACTAAGGTCACCAATACGTTTTGTATTCTAAATTCAGAGTGCAAATATAATATTCAAACAATATTCTAGGGAATATTCCATTTCTGTACCAATATTCGATATACCCGCTGTCTCGTCTGCAATCGCTCTAATATTTTAAAATAAAATGTAGCGTTGAGCTTGCGAAGAAAGAATGCACTATAAGTAGAAGAAACATTCTCTTAGTTCATTTTTGTCATACTAATATGATTGAGTAACTAATTGATACAAATCAGAACGAATACTTACATTCTAAATCTGAAGTGGAATGAAAATCTAATCATTCCATGTTAAATGCCCTCTTATTTAACACACGTTCATAATATGGTTAACATAGAAAAACCGTGATTAATTTCGAAGTTCAGAGAGCGAGGGTCTGCGAGTGTGGGTTATATTTTGTATTTATAGTCAATTATGTTATAACTATAATTATTAAAATACTTATGCGTACTTAATCAACACTTGGCGTCCACATCAAACTAATATTTACTATCGGCAACCCAAGTAGCACTGAAAACTTGTATATGGCATTTAATTTAATTAATGAACGCAGTTGGAAGGGACCCGTGTATGGGATAAGTGTTCTTTGTCGAACTTCGACCCACTTTGGGGCTTAAACATCACTTCCAGCAAACATCAGCACTACACAGAAGCCTACAAAAGCACAGGATTATGCGAACTTGAGGCATTAAGGAAGGTTGCGTTGATGTTAAAGTAACTTTGTGAAATAACCCAGAAATGAACTTTAAGAAAATACAAAACATAGCTTAAAAACTTTTTTGTAATCGTATAAATACAGTTTTTTTAACGTTAGAAACTCTCTCTTTAAGCGCTTCCAATTTCATCCACATGCGAAATACGTACCTATACGCAATTTTTTTTTGGACTGATCGATAAATAGGTTCGCCAATTGGGGGTGTCGGTATCTTAATACCAAAAATATTCCAAGTACAAACATCTACAACTGCAAAACATAAGGTAAAGTTTAGAACAATGACTCTGAGAGAGATTTACAAAATGAACTTAGACTTTGACTTTGCTACAACAATCAATGTACTAGACGAGTGACATTTTGTATTACGAAAAATTAAAAAGTCATATAAAGCAGCTAAAGTTAAGTTTAATTTAGAACCATTACCGTACTTTTATTTGGGTAATTTTACATTTCAGTAAAGCCTAAGTATGGTTACAGATATCACCCTCAATGTGTTCTGAACTGACCAATCTTCTTATTTATTTATTTATTGAAATGAATGAATAAGCATTAACACACACACACAATAAACTTAAATTCAATGAACTTAAAAACCTCATGTGACTGATAGAATACTATACAACTCTCTTTCTTTCTCTCTCTCTTACCTAAACTAGGCATTTAACATTCTAGAGTCCTAGACAAGTTAATTCCCTAGCCAACCTTGCCTGAAATACAAGTTTGGACTGTCTCAGGAACTAAAGGTAGAATTAATACCAGTAAGCACTAAGTCAATGTTAGTGCCTAGTTCAGGCATGCAATGGTGTTTGTATGTCCATCAAGATTATGGCCATAGACCAAAGCATCCCAAGTAGCACAAAACTGCATTATAAACCTTCACACAAGGCCCACATCGTCAATCTTAGCATTTGTAATGACTTAAAAGAGTTCCTTCGGTCTGTAACAGCTGTATAGAAGGAAGCGAGGCTCAATATAATGCTTTATTCTGTATTGTGGTTCTATTAGGCACCACACACAAGCCACAGACGTCACTATTATTCAGCGTTTAGTACTGTTGTGCCCTGTGTGCTGCAATAGCGCTGAATAAAAGGCCACGAGGGTACTTTAAAACTATTGCATTTTAAGAGAGACCTTGTGAACTACTATAACGCACTGCTCGTGACAATGCCGGTTGACATAAAGGCTTTGACAGGTGGATGTCGATGACGTTTTGACAGAACGCAGAGTGACGAATGACGTTTCTAATTTTCTGTCTTCCTATTGGTCGCTCGAGCGTCGGTGTTGCCCGCGCGTGGGTGTTGCTGCCAACGAAAATGTTATGTGTGTGACGTGCCTGATTTGTTTTTCACAAGTGCTTAACTATTTTACTCAATGCTGAATAACAGGCCACAATTGAACATTACATACAGCCCTTAGCATTAGGTTAAGATTACAACTGTTCACTAACATATCCGCCATATTTAATATACTGCGTATTATTTTACAATTATAACCTTTTTAGTTTGGTTTATTTTAAGATATATCGACGCCAATTTAACTTTATTACCACTGACTAATACCTAAAAACAACATTCCATGCATATAAATGTACAAAATAATATTTTTGTTTTCTTTACAGTCAATATTATGTTCATATTTTTTTTTTATTATGAGGTTATTATGAGGGCGCGTGAAAATTTTGAACGATATATATATGGTATTTCACGATAAAGTTACCTTCCCAATAAGATTTCGAATATAATAGTAAGAAATCGAAGTTTTAACTATATTAAATTACATTTTCCTTGTCACAAAATGGCACCTGGGATCTTGCACACAACAAGTTTTAAGGTATTGACAGTGACATTTCATATCACAATTTCGCTCGACGTTTACTTTCAACTCTATTTAAAACATTAGAAATGTTCACTTTGTTTTTATAGGGTAACATGTGGTTTGTTAATCAGGCAGTGTTCAGCTCTTGTAACGTCTGTTACCCACCTAAAATGCTAATATAATGCTGATATAATCCAATTATTTAGTAATGGGATATCTTATACAGCTATGTGCTGTCAAATTTGTGCCCAAATTAGAGTTATATCAGCTGTATAAGCGCTTATAACGCTACTATACTGCAACTTATCAGCTATCGTTTCCATTGTGCTTGGTTTTTATACTGTTATACAGCGCATTTGTGCTACTTGGGATAGACCTAGAGGCGAACAGAAGTGATTATTGATTCACAGATTATAATAAAAACAATTTGTTACTATTATTCACTTAAGATTCACAGCTCATAGATGTAAATGAAATTATTAATATTATTTTTTAACTAGTAAGATACCTGATAGTAAGTGGTGACGGTCACTCATGGACATAAGTAACACCATATGATACTGATACATTGCAAGACTGAATAGAGAAGTAAGAAGAGAAGAGATAATCGTCTAACACATTACAACTTTGAACTCTTTGCAACTACCGCGTAACCTGATAGTTAACACTATTGGACTTCTAGTTCTAGAGGGGTCAAATGTGACAAGGAATTTCGTAAAAGTATCATTGAATTTCACTTACAGGTAAGTTCATTAATCATTCAATAATACTCTACAGATAAGTCAAACTATGTATAACTATGACCCATAAGTGTTATTTCAACGTTTATTTATTGTTTATTTTTTATTCATTGCGTAGTATTTCCGTCGAAAGTTCGTGAATTTATGAATGATTTAGATACCATTCAGATATTAATAGGATTTTATATAATTTCATACAAAAAATTTAAACAAAACAGTTATTGCAATATATGACCAAATATACAACATAACACGAACAAGGTGTTGACATTACTCGGAATAAGCGCAACATTTTGTAATTCACTTTAATTTGATACAAGACAATAGAAACGACGCGATTAAATACTAAATTATTATGTCACGGTTGATAAAGTGCGCGTCATTTCACTCGCAGCTCTCGCCGACTGCGGTACCAGACGACAGACAGACGTTTATAGGTTAAGTATTACTACGGTCTAATGTACTATTTACTAGCTCTCTGCCGCGGCTTTGCTCGGGTTTTCCGGGTAATAAGTACTCTATGTCCTATTCCAGGTCGTGGTCTATCTGTGTGCTAAATTTCATGAAAATCCGTTCAGTACTTTTTGGGTGAAAGAGTAACAAACATACATAAATCCATACATCCTTACGAACTTTATAAAAGTAGGTTTTATAAAAGCAATAATAATAAAACGCTAAACAAACTCATACCCCCGCAGTAGGTTATTAGCTGTGTCGCGGGTGGCATGGACGACACATAACACATCACAATCACACCCATGACCCGAGTACAAATATTTATCTGTCACATAAATATCTGCCCCGGCTGGGAATCGAACCCGGGACCCCTCGCGTCAGGGTCGCTACCAACTAGGCTACAAGGTCGTCATAATGGGTAATGGTATTTATGTTTGATAATGATGAGAATTTTAGTAGCACTGTTCAGATTAAGGTAAGGCGTAGCGTTTATTTTCATTGCTCCTTGGGAAAAGCATTTTTGTAAATCAGTTTACAAATTAGTTAATATTATATTCGACTAGGTACATAATAATTAATAAATCATGATGGACATGGACTTGAATGAGTCAAAATAAGAAACTTTGTCATTAAATTGAATATCCTATCTTTAATAAGGACACTTCCATTCATGTTGTGATCTTTAATTGTATATTCTAAGCTAGATGAACAATTCTAGGAATTGTTTTGTACAAGTACTCTATAGTCTATTACCCTGGGTACCAAGTTGGTTTCTCCGCCGGGAAAGATTATTTATATTATTATAATATTCTAAGAACGAACTAAGTAGTTATACGTTTTAAGGCAAATACCACTTGTACAATTGTTTACAGTAAAAATTAAAGGAATACAGTGTCTGTCTAACTCGATTTTAATGTACCTAAATATTTATACATAATATAGGTAGGTTATATTTATTTAAATATATTTTTGTGATATTACGTATGTTTTGTGTTGTTGAGAAGATGTTATCACACTCATACGTAACTATACAAATTTTTGTTTCTTCCTGCATACTACGACACATAATACTAGACAGCATACTACGGTTACATTGCATCAGTCCTACGGTATGGCTTAGTACTCTGGGGTAATGCAAGAACAATAGATAAAGGTCTTAAATTTCAAAAACGTTGTATCAGATCTATTTGTGGTTTAGGTCCACTAGACAGCTGTAGGCAACACTTTAAAGATCTAAATATATTACCCCTACCGTGTATGTACATAATTATACGAAATATGTCTGCTAGTATCAAAAAATAAACAGTTATTTAAGACATATAATGAGGTTGGTCTTGATAGATGTAGACACAAAAATAAATTATGGCTTCCCAAACAACGACTTACACAATTCAAACAAAACGCATATTGTATGGCTGTTCGAGTATATAATCACTTACCGGACAAATATCATAAACTTACAGTTAAAAACTTAAAAACGGAATTGCTCAATATGTTGCTAAGCAAACAATATTATAATTTAAAAGATTATTTTAGTTATAAGATTTTATAAGAGATTTAGCAAAATTTTATGATTGTATTATTAATATGACATTTATTATGACAATTACTTTATGATTATTATGGTTAAAATTATTTTGGATGACATTAGAATTTTATAATTTACCTGGACATTTGTACGCCGGTTCCACCGGCAAAGTGTGCTGGATTTCAATGTACTGTATATGACCTAATTGTACGCATACTTGAGCAAATAAATCATTCATTCATTCATTCATTCATTCATTCATTCATTCATTCCTTTCGCCCCTGCCGCACCCTACACCTGCCCCTGCCATACCATACCCTCTTGCCTTCAAAAGTGCTTAGTTCATAATTTGAACTGTAAAGCAGATCTTTCGTACTTTACAGGAAAAGCCTACTTACATAAAATACTAACGGCGATACACAAAACGAAATCACAAAACGAAATCACAAGCATTATAAACGTCCAAATCATACCAGGGTAACATAACAAGAGACATAACAGAAGACACAGACATTCACTAGTCTGTCTGGTGAAAGCTGATAGTAAGAACGACTAGCAAATTTAAAAAATCCGCTGTTAACACTGAGCTTAGTTGGAAGAAATAATATTGATATATTTTTTTAAAGGTATGTTTTATATTGAATTTAGTAATCTAAAAATATTCAGTTTATTAGTTTTTAATATTACAATACTGGGTAATGCTGCGTAACGTCGAATGAAACGCGTATGCATTGGTCAGTTGGTCATTACATTAATTTGGTTTGGTTCGTAAAGTATGTTCTGACTTCTGCGCAACCACTTGGCGCTAACTTCAGTCACTTCAGACGTGCTACGAGTGCTACGATCTGTCGGTTGTACTGTACCATAATGTACTAAGTATTTTTAATGTTGCCAGCTCTCCAAAATGCCGTTATCAGACGATATCTGTGTGTTTTATCTTCATCCGTATAACGGCTAACGCGTGGTGAAAAAAAAGAACTTTGAACATTTTCACAAAGTTTTACATTTATAATTTTAATGGTACAAGATTTTACATTTCCAGTAGGTACCTACACTATACCACTCAAGCCTTTCGGATTTAATCAGTTTATTTTATTCAAACTATTCACGTGAAATAAAATGCGTCTGTATTTATTGTTCTCCAATTTAAACCTATTTAAATTAAACCCTGACTTTCTAGCTTCATTTAATAAATAGGTGAGCTGAGCTACCTTCACATTCACAGAAATAATTAGCATTCACTCCACGTGCATGTAATTTGGCGGCTGAACACCTGGACGATTTCAATTAGAGAAAAAACTAAGCACATGTTTCCGACCAGAGAAACTATAACGTATAGAGACGTCGTCATTTTTTTTCTAGATGACAAGAATTACAAGATACGTCACAGCAATCACACAGTCACAGCAAATATTTAAGATAAAATTAAAACAATACATAAAATAAAGACTTAAAATAGAAAATAATAGTCTTTTTAAATCTAATTAGAGACTTGATTTAACAAAGACTGAAAATAGAAAATAATAGACCTTTAAAATTTATTTAGATTCTTGATTTTTAACCGACTTCAAAAAAAGGAGGAGGTTCTCAATTCGACTGTATTTTTTTTTTTTTTTTTTTTTTTTTATGTTTGTTACCTCAGAACTTTGGACTGGGCGAACCGATTTTGATAATTCTTTTTTTAATCAAAAGCTGATGGCTGTCATGTGGTCCCACATAAATTTTATTGAGATTTGACAATGGCATCCATGAGAAAACTACATAAGTCGTAAATTTGTGTTAAGATGTGCGCGACAAATTGACGAATAACTCAATATCACGTCAACCGATTTCGATGATTCTTTTTTTAATAGAAAGCTGGTGCTTGTCATGTGGTCCCACATAAATTCGAACGAGATCTGATAAGTAGTTTTTGAGAATTTGAAGTCGGTTATTTTTTGTTAGTAAAATTTATAATTGTTGAAGTTCAATATTAAATCGATTTCATTCAAAGATTGAGTAGTTATAAATTTACAATAGTAGGCAGTGATAATTATGCTCCGAGCATACTGTACACGTAGTCATAAGAGAGACAAAAAAATGTTCAATTAGTACGATATTAATGTTTTCTCGAACAGAAATTGAACCATGTCGATGTGGACAATCTTTCCTATATAGCCTTCAAAGGAAAAGACAGGCCACGATGAAGATGTGGTAAAATGAATCGTATCTTGGTCTCCAGTACTGTAACTTTCCGAAACCCTTTTTACCAACAAAGAATTACATACAATTACAAGATACCAACAGTTAATTTTTACGAGTGACTGCAAAAAGGTTAACTGGATGAGGTTGCTTTATTAAGTTCGCCTTTTGTTCTTCTATTTGTATGGTATTAAAAGTATAAGTAAATTATACTTATACAGACGCACAGATATACATGCAATACATGTTAAACCAACACTCGTTTTTGCTTCGAGGGTAAATAAATGATGTTGATTTTCAGTTTAAGATACCCGACTCTGATCCGATCCTACATTATACCCTACCCTACTGATTATACAAATTGATTCTGTGCACCATTCCACATCAACAAACCATTTCATTTAAATTATTATGTACCTAGCGAGTGATAAGAACCCATTTCTACTAGTTAGCAATTCTATTTTTTCACCAGCAGTCACTTCACACACGTTCGAATGGCCCAATTAAATACGGTATTCACCAGCGGGTTAATTAAGGAGAAAATTATCTTCTCAAACACAGGCAGAGGGCATGACGGAATGGTTCGAGTCACAGGCGATGAACTAGAATTTGGCTCCTTCAAAGTAGTAATAGTTCGTCATAGTAGTTAGTACTACTAACTACTTAGTAATAGTAATAGTACTTAGATGATGTTGCGTGTGTTTCCCATATCCTAATAAAATTAACTGTTTATTGCTTTAAAACTTTAGTAACTACATAAGTAGAACAGATCTACCGAGTTCCTTAAATAAAATAAACTGGTACCTGCTAAGTAACTTACGTTCAACAATTTTTGTTATTCTGTAAGTGCAGTGCTCTTATTAATTTGCAGACAAATTTCCGTCGGTGGCAAAACGGCAAGTTGTAAGACAAGCGATGCAACTTTAAATTAATTAAAGACGAACTACTTCTTGACATCTTTATGCGTTTCGGTGTCCGCTCTACCAAAAACAGCATTGCAATGTCGATTGGCTTTTCTGTAGTTATTTTTACTGTGAATGTATTGTATCACCAAATTTACGGCACGTAAATTCACATGAATATGAATACTAATATAAATAGAATATGAATATCGAGCAAAAACATTCACTTTTGATATTCAAGTCATAAAATATTGAAGTTATTATTTTTTTAGTGTCACTGAATATTGAAGTCAATGTGTTTGCCTCAATGAGTTTAATATTGAACGATATTTATTTAACTCAATGCACCTATTCGTAACCTTTAATAACATGTTGTATCCACTTTCCGAGTCCATGTGCCATTATTTAAAAGTAAAGTGATGATAAGCTCATGTAACGAAAGAAGAAGAAATTAATTGCAATGAAAGAACTTGTAACAGGAAACAAATTACTAATGCGCAACTTTTTTTTAATTTTATCTTTTTAGCTAGCATTAACTGGGTTTATACAATGATATAATTTTTTTAATATCATTGGGTGTAAGCATGGTGTAAGCGACTATTAGTACTTACTGTTACTTTACCCGTTCCTTTATTGGCTTGTAAATTCAGCTGGTAAACAAAAAATCTAATTTTATTCAGCAGACAAGATCACTTCTAACAAGGCTAAGAATTTGTTTAACCATCTTCCTTATTATTCTATCAGCTATTCATAATGCTCAAGTGACATACATTGCAACTGTCAAACTGACTTTTTACCTACAGTTATCCAATAGAATTTAAATATAAGGATATTTCAAATCTCAAATAATATCCGCTTATCGCTCTCACCTTAAATCTGTACGTAATCCGAACGACCGTTTTCCAGCTGAATTATGGCTCAAATTCCAACAGAGAAATGCCTACTCGTAGGTACTAAATTACAGCTAATGAGACGAATATTAAACGAAGGGAGAGGCTTCGTCTCACTTTGTGATCTGTTTACTTCTAGAGAGAATAGAAAAGTATCTTCTTCGAGTGAAACTTTTCTAAAAACATATTTCATTCAAATTCTTGGAACAATCACGGGGAAATAATAAGAACCAGAACTTATTAAGTCCCATATGAAATAAGCTGTACCGTTCCGCCTAAGATCCTTGTTTGTTAGCAAATGAAGTTGCATTAAATAGCAGATACGTTCCTACTTAAGTAACTATTCAAATACATGTGAGATGTTTAACAGGGAATTCTATTACATATTATTTAATAGTGAGTCTCATGAAATAGCTGCTTAGTGCAAAGCTCGCTACTGCATTTCCTTTAATTTATTATTGTCTGCACATCGCTATTCCAACATTTAGAATCAGGAATAGAATATAAATGAAGACAGTTTTCGTAAATTACGTTCCTAGTTCGAATAGTTTTGTATGTCGATACGGTGATACGAAAAGTGCTGAAATAAATTGTACTTAGGTTAGGTGCTGACAGTCGTTTGTTTTAACTTATCAGTTAGGTAGGTTTAGAGGATTTCATTTTACTTTGGCACTGATATGTATTAGAGCAGTATACATTATTTTGAATATATAATGTACAAGGGGGATTGGCGGGCCCCATAACACAAACCATAAAACGGGCACGTAAACGGTTTTATGTGAATACTGGAGTGAAAGACTAGCGACTTACCTGCGCGTTCCAGCTATAATGGGTATGCTGATGCAGTCACATATATATCACAACATATTTACAATTTACAACATATATTATATTATAGCACAACATACAAATTACAATAAGTGTACTGTATGATTGATGTCTCTTTTTAACTGACTTCAAAAAAAGGAGGAGGTTCTCAATTCGACTGTATTTTTTTTATATTTAAATTAAGTATGTGCGCGACAAATGGACTAATAACTCAATATCACGCCAACATATTTCGGATGATTCTTTTTTTAATCGAAAGCAGGTGTTTGTCATGTGGTCCCACATAAGTTTGAACGAGATCTGACGAGTAGTTTTTGAGTAACTTTGAAGTCGGTTATTTTTTGTCAGTAAAATTTAGATTATTCCTTGAGACTCTTGTATAGCCGACAAAGGAGAAGACGAGGTATCTGATGGCAAGTCATGGACAAGGATGGACTGGTTGCCGCAATGCGCCTTGCACGACTGTTACAAGAAAATCTCAATGAATTGCCCTCTATGAAAGAAATGAAAAGAAAGAAAGACTTCGTTAACGAAGACAATGATCCATATGCGTCATTGATGAAAACATTACAAACAAGACATACCTTCAGAATTTATAACGTAGTAAATGTATTCAATCTTAAAGAAAGAAATACATCAATGTTCGATTATAATTAAAGTTGTACGTGATGAATATACTAAATTTTCGTGTATTAAAAACCTTGCAGAAAAAACCGCTCAGATCTTGTGTATTGAAAAAGAAGTAAGTACAAACAGATAACTATATTTATTACTAGCTGTTGCCCGCAGCTTCGCTCACGGAAATTTTATGTTATTCAAAAAACGGCGAATTTATATTGAAGTACTTATATTCAGTAATTTATATACTGAAACCCACGATAAAATCACAAAGGATTCCTCCAGGAGCGGGTTTCGAAATATAAGCAATATTCACATTCATTTGTATTTTTTTTCTTTTTTTTGCAAAATTTTGAAAAACTGAAAAATATGTGTTCTATAAATTTAAGCAAGGAACATTTGTTGTAAATTTGAAGCAAATCGGTTGATGTTTTAAAAATATTCCATACAAACTTTCATCCCGTTTCCCGGGGAAACCTTTTAATTTTCCGGGATAAAAAGTATCCTAAAATATGACCCGGAGTATTAGTAACATTTTAACCAATTTTCATCGAAATCCGTTCAAGGGTTTTCATGTGATGCCCGGACAGACAAACAGACAGACAGACAGACAGACAGACAGACAATAATTCAAAAAAAAATATTTTTGTGCTCTAACACGTTATTGAAGTGCCCCTTAATCAAAATTTTTTAAAAATATTCAATGTACAGAAAATTTGCCCTTTGAGTTTTATTATAGTATAGATTTTAGATTAATATTAATTATTAAAAAAATCCAAATCAATGAATTATAAAGGTGGTACTATACACTATTCACTGATACAAGGAAAACATAATCAATTTTATTTACACTCTAGTGTATTGTGTGCAATATATTATTTAAGATAACTAACGCCCCAATTCAGAGTCTCTAATGGTTACTTAAATCGCTCTTTAGTAAAGAATTACCATACAAATTCTGTACTAAGGAACCATTAGTGACTCTGAGTTGGGGCGTAAGAAACTTTACTAAAACTACCTATAATAGAGATCCGTAAGATCCGTTAAGACACGTAAAGTCATCAGTCCCGGTTGACATTCATTACATGCTATGTAATGTATGAGCTATGTATTTCTGAACCATGGCTGAGATGTTCAAGTGGCATAAACATCCGACACTTAGCACGACACTAACCTACAGCGTGGTGGAGTATGCTTTAGCACCCGCAAGAGGAAACATCCGTGCATGACGACCCTGTAGCCTAGTTGGTAGCGACTGCCTGCGAAGCGGGGGATCCCGGGTTCGATTCCCGGCCGGGGCAGATATTTATGTGACAGATAAATATTTGTACTCGGATGCAGGGTGTGATTGTGATATGTGTCGTCCATGCCACCCGCGACACAGGTAATATAACACCTACTGGGGGGATATGAGTGTTTTAGCGTTTATTGTGTCGAAGCCAAGCAGGAATTCTTGTTAACTAGCTCAGTATTATTATAGATACAAGTAACTTACTTACTGATTATCTTGTTTCGACATAAACAGTACCATTTAGCTACGTACAGTCTCTCGAAACAGCACAAGAGGCGCTCCGACGCCGCGTCGTCGATACTACAGCGTCAGCGAACTCTACGACGAGCTAGTGTGGCCGCTGAGTCAGTGGATATTGATTATTTTTTCTTTCATGTAAACAGCTGTGTTCAATCCTTTAACACTGGTCGGTGTGAAAGAAAAAGTAAAACCCTTCCAAAATTGACACTTAATGTCAAAGGAAAAATATCGCGAGTTGCGTCAACTCCGTTAAGAAGATCGGTAGAATTCACGACGTTCGTGGAGTTTCCATCTTCAGAAGACCATAACGTTTATGGTGCTGTCCTCCGGCCGTGCCGTGAAAATTTGAAGCAGTCGTGCGCAGCGCAATCCTGCGACATTGGATGTTAAGGTTGGTGGGTTCTTTCTTACTGATTTTGGTATTGGATTGGACATACTACCAACCTACTGCTTCATACATACATACATACATACATTTATACAGTCCACATTACATACATCGAAGGATCGCCCCTGCGATTACCGCACAATTTTTTTGTGGTCCTTCGAGCCGGATATAGAGTAGGCAATTCTTTATTCATTTATTTTATGTGACATAATATTATATTTAGTTCGCACGTTGCAATGGCTACTAAAAAGGGTCAGAAGGTTCAGGAAGTGTACGAGGAGTGCATCGCTGATGTTGAATTAAACGTTTTAATCAACAAAAAGCAAAGAATTTTTGAACAATTACAAATAATATCTGACATGTCACTAAATGTAACTGACAGCAATATTCGTGAAATGTTTCTATTGCGTGTCACGGATATAGATGAGCTACGTTCATCTTTCGAATTATGTATTTTTGAAATTTATAAATGTCAGTTACAAGCTGGTATGAAAACCATATTTCAAAGTCAGGAATTGAATAGTTTTGACGAGTTGTATTTCCGTATAAAATTGATTTCTTCAAAATTACTAGCGAACGTTAAAACTGAAAAAACACAGTCGTGCATCGAATCTAGACCACGTCTTCCAAAATTGGAGTTGTTTTGTTTCGATGGAAATATTGAGAATTTTAATACCTTTTACGAGACATTCTGTTCGTTGGTTCATAATCAGCCTCAGATACCTAATATAGATAAATTTCACTATTTACTCTCATGTATCAAAGGTTCCGCTTTGAACATAGTCAAAAGTATTCCGATATCTGCTAATAATTACGACATTGTTTGGCAAGCTTTACTCGACAGGTATCAAGATAACCGTATGTTAGTTGGGAATTACTTAGATAAAATGTTAAACTTTACACCTATTGCGAAGGAATCATCCTTTCATTTGAATAATTTCTTGGAAACCTTTGATAACTCATACAAAGCTATACAATCTCTTAATGTTGAAGATTTGAATAGTTACATTCTGTGTCATATAGCATTACGAGCCTTGGATCCATACACTCGTAGATCATTTGAACAAAGTATCAATCAGAAGTCGATACCAAAATTCTCTGAATTGATTTCTTACGTAACTAATCAAATAAAAGTGTTGGATCATTCTAGTTCTTATGGTGCTAGTACAAGCAACCAAAACGTTGTACAGAATAAACGTCAACCAGATGTAAGTAGGTTTACGGCGCGAACTAGAAACAATGCACAGAAAAACTACGCGCATGCATCGTCATCAAACTCAAAAAATAATTTATCTTGTTTGCATTGCGGAGACAATCACATGATATATCGCTGTGCTCAATTTCGTAAATTGAGTGCTTCGCTACGAATCAGCCGTGCTGATGAGTTGAAGTTATGTCATAATTGTCTTAAACCTAATCATACTGTTGAACAGTGCAGGAGTGAATTTAAATGCATTATTTGTGAGCGACCACATAACTTATTATTGCATCAGGACGTAACGAAAACGTTTCTCGCTTCCTCTTATGACTCCGGTAATGCATCGGTTCCTGCAAGCGCACCCGCCCAGTCGGGAGGCCCTTCAACTGATAATAATAATAGTTACAGTACGGTGTTGTTGGGTACCGCGATTGTTTATATTTTAGATAACTTTAACGTCTATCAACCATGTCGCGTATTAATTGATTCCGGTGCACAATCCAATTTTATTTCCGCTGCATGCTTACAACGTTTAGGTTTATCTCAACGTAAATGTCCATTTAGCATTTGCGGGTTAGCTGATGGTTTAGTTAAGAACTACGGCATGACGTCATGTAGCTTAAGGCCGCGTCACACTGATAAACCTGTTTTTAATATTGATGCTGTTATTCTTCAGAAAGTAACTTCAGATCTACCTACCATTAAAATTCCTGAGTATATAATAAAACAGTATGATAATTTATTTTTAGCTGATCCTCATTTCTATAAGCAATCGCCAATTGATTTAATTTTAGGCGGTGACGTTTTTCCTCATATTTATAGTGGGAAGAAAATTATTATGGGTCCCAATATGCCAGCCGTGCTGGATAGCGTATTTGGGTATATTATCACAGGTAAACTAATTACCCCGTCGACTAATGACGTCACGGAAGTGAACGTTGTAGCGTCTACAACGTTGGTGTCGTACACCACTGATGATCATTTAAATGATACTCTTAAGCGATTTTGGGAAATAGAATCCTCGCCGTGCGATGTTCCTTTAAATCCCGATGATGAAGTCGCTGAAAAACTATATATTGAGAAACATTATCGTGACGAGAGTGGCCGATATGTTTCACCTATTTTACTAAAGCCAAATCACGAACCGTTAGGTAATTCGTATGACATAGCCTTTAGGAGACTCACGCATGTCGAGCGTCGACTTGCGCGCTCACCCGAGTTCCGAAAGGCTTATTCTGATTTTCTGAAGGAGTACGAGTCACTGGGACATATGGAGCTATATCGTGGTACGGAGCCGTCTAAATATTTTATACCACATCACTGTGTGTTACGGCCTTCTAGCTCCACAACACCGTTGCGTGTGGTCTTTGATGGATCACAGAAAACTAGTACTGGGGTGTCACTAAATGACAACCTTTTGACCGGCCGTAAATTACTTCCAAATATTTTAAAAATTATTATTAACTTTCGTCTCTACGACATATGTTTTACGGCGGACGTGTCAAAAATGTATCGAGCCGTGCTCATCGACCCCGCTGATAGGTGTTATCAACACATATTATGGCGTGATACACCGTCAGACCCAGTACAAGTTTACGAACTGAAAACGGTCACTTACGGTCTGCGTAGCGCGCCTTACACGGCTATTCGCACGCTGCTTCAACTTGCCCAAGACGAACGGTCAGACTGTAAGGCTTCCCGAGTTCTAGAGGAGGGTGTCTACGTTGATGACTTTTTGTGGTCATGTCAATCTGTAGACGAAGCTTGTACCTTACAAGACGGTTTAATGAGTCTTCTGAAAAAAGGCGGGTTTGAATTACGTAAGTGGGCTAGCAACTGTCCCGAGCTACTGACACGTATGAAATCAGAACAAATAACGCAAATAAATTTTCAAGATGATACGTTATCATCATCCTTAAAAGTCCTAGGATTGACATGGTTGCCCTCATGCGACTTCTTTTCATTTAATTATAATTTAAAAGATAATGACGGAACAAAACGTTCAGTACTTAAGCTGCTTGCTAGTATTTACGATCCGGTTGGTTTTATTTCACCGTGTACTTTCGTTGCCAAATGTATCATGCAGGATCTTTGGAAACTGAACCTCGGCTGGAATGACCGTTTACCATATGAATTATTACAAAAATGGGATAAATTTATCGGTCAATTACCGATCCTTTCACAACTTCGCATTGAGCGACACCTTCTAGTGAATTCGTTTGTAAACGTGCAATTAATCGGTTTCTGTGATGCGTCATCACTGGGTTACGCAGCTTGCATATATTTTCGTAGTACTGACAAGGATGGGAACGTCAAAGTCAAACTATTGACGAGCAAATCTAGAGTTGCTCCATTGAAGCCGTTAATGTCTATCCCTAGGCTTGAACTTATGGCAGCCGTGCTGTTATCGAAGCTAGTTCGTTTTGTCGTACAAAACGTTAAAGATTTTAATTTACCAATAGTTGCCTTTAGCGACTCGAGTGTAGTTTTGTCGTGGCTACAGACTCCGCCATACAAGCTAAAAGTGTTCGTGGCTAACCGTGTTAGCGAGATTGTTGACGTGATTCCGCCCAATTGCTGGTTTCATGTAAACAGTGAGAACAATGCAGCCGACCTCTGTTCTCGAGGTGCGCTGCCTGAACAACTTATAGCAGTAGCGGACGAATGGTTTAGTGGCCCTGCATGGCTTGCTGGGGATCCGCGTAGTTGGCTAAGAAGTACATTAATTTTAAAAGAAAATGATATTATTCCAGAACTTAAAACTAACGTAGACACATTCACTTTTAATTCTTACAATTTAAATAACTTTAATGATCTCGAATATTCCTTTAATAAAATTTCATCGTTTAGTAAACTCGAGCGCGTAACAGCGTGGTGTCTTCGTTTTATAAATAATTTAAAATGTAAAAAATCTGATCGAACATTTGGTTCACTAAAGTCTTGTGAGTTAAAGCGGGGGCATGATTTAATTATAAAAGTCTTTCAAAATAATTATTTTTATTCTGAAATGCAAATGCTAGCAAAGGGAACTCATGTATCATCCCTTCGCAAACTATCTCCCTTTATAGACCCTGATAATTTCCTCAGGGTGGGGGGTCGAATACAACAGTCGGATTTACCATATAATATAAAACATCCGGCACTATTACCCAAGAAGTGCCACATAACTAATTTAATAATTGATTATTTTCATAAATTGTACATGCATGTAGGACCGCGCACCTTGCAAGGCATTTTGAATAATAAATACTGGATAATAAACGCTCGTAGTGTAATTCGTTCAGTTTTGTCGAAATGTCGGGCTTGTTTTAAATTTCATCCATACTCCACACAGCCTATGATGGGTACGTTACCTGCAACTAGGCTTAAGGCCAACAAGGTGTTTGACCATGTTGGTTGCGATATTGGTGGTCCATTCTTTATAAAAGAAGGTATGCGGCGAAATGCAAAGGTTACTAAGGCATATTTGTGTTTATTTGTATGTTTCTCTACAAAAGCAGTGCACCTAGAAGTGCTCTCAGATTTATCTTGCGAATGTTTTCTGGCCACATTTGATCGTTTTGTGGCACGCCGCGGTCTCTGTAGTTGCTTATATTCTGATTGTGGAAAAAACTTTATTGCGGCAGCTAAACATTTAAAAAACGTTACTAATTATTTTAATTCTACATCAAATTCTGATGAAATCCTTTCTGGATTATCCTCGCGAGGCGTCGAATGGCGCACGAACCCGCCTAATGCAGCTTCCATGGGTGGTCTGTGGGAGGCAGGTATAAAATCAGCCAAACATCATCTCTACCGTGTAGTAGGTGATAGGTCCTTGACTTTTGAGGAGTTGAGTACTTTATTTTGTAAAATTGAGGCGATTATGAATTCGCGACCATTATGCTCCCTTTCAAATAATCCTAATGAATTTGAAGTTCTGACTGCGGGTCATTTTTTAATTGGACAGAATCTATTAACTGTTCCGGAGTATAATTTTGAAGATGTACAGATGAATCGATTGTCACGTTGGCAATGTATTCAGAAGGCATCACAATCATTTTGGAAGCGATGGTCAAATGATTATTTGCACACTTTACAGCAAAGAGAAAAGTGGTTCACCTCAATTCCAAATGTTAAGAAGGGTGATTTAGTGCTTCTTAAATCTAACTTAACCAAACCGTTGCAGTGGCCTCTTGGTAGAATAGAAGAGGTTCACCCTGGATGTGATAACATCGTACGGGTAGTTACTGTACGTACGCAAACCGGGGTTTATAAAAGACCGGTAAATAAAATCTGCCCATTGCCATATGCAAACTAAATATAAAATTAGGTTATTATTAGTTTAGGACTTAGATTAGGCACATACACTCAACTTTTTTACTTAACACTAACAAGTTTCTTTATTTTATTTTGAATTATTTCGTAAATATTCATTAACACAAATTATTAACACACTCATTCTTCACACACCGACACTATTAGGAAATCATCACACTGATTTCGGTGGGGGGTATGTTCAATCCTTTAACACTGGTCGGTGTGAAAGAAAAAGTAAAACCCTTCCAAAATTGACACTTAATGTCAAAGGAAAAATATCGCGAGTTGCGTCAACTCCGTTAAGAAGATCGGTAGAATTCACGACGTTCGTGGAGTTTCCATCTTCAGAAGACCATAACGTTTATGGTGCTGTCCTCCGGCCGTGCCGTGAAAATTTGAAGCAGTCGTGCGCAGCGCAATCCTGCGACATTGGATGTTAAGGTTGGTGGGTTCTTTCTTACTGATTTTGGTATTGGATTGGACATACTACCAACCTACTGCTTCATACATACATACATACATACATTTATACAGTCCACATTACATACATCGAAGGATCGCCCCTGCGATTACCGCACAAGCTGATAGACAAACAGACGTGCTACTTAATGTTATATAATTATTATTGAAATATTCCGAGATTGATTACCGAGTCTGTAACCGCAGCGTTGTTCATTATTTGCCAAATTCGAACACGTTACTATTTTTATAGCTCGTGTAGAAATTGCCTTTAAAATTAAAAATAAAATACTTATTGTTAGATCCATTTTGTATGTGGCAATATTTAGGAAATATTTTATCAAATTTTTTTACGAAAAAAAAACCACTTGAATGTTATAATTATATAAACAGATATAGTTATATATAATATTTAGTGTATTCACGTTCATTATTAAATTAGACAATCCAACAATGTATGGATTGGTGAAGAAAAATTCTACAAAGAAAAATTCAAAAACCTCCAGTTTTGATCTATTTATCACCTGGCTGTAACTTAACGCTAAAAAGTATTGATTTACCATTTACCCCCCTGGAGACAAAAATTATCATTAATCTGGGAGATAGCTATTTTGATTAGCATCACTTTGTATACGCTGAGGCTATGGCCCCCTCTAGAGCGGCTCGGTCAGCGTTCCGCAAGATGTCTCGATTAATGAGCTGTTGACTACCTTGAGACCTTCCCGAGGGAGCGGCAACATTGCTTGGAAAATCGTCGAGCACTTTAACACTTTCAATTTATTTAAAATACTTGTAGGTATTACGAGTAAGTGTCTTTTGTTCTGTGACCTTCGCAAAGTGTTATAACCGTTCGTGTATTTTGTAGCATGCAGTGTTAACTTTCTTTGGTTTATTGTGTGCTTAAAAGTAAAATTTTAAGATAAAAGATAGAGGCCATCAAATACCATGTAATTGCCGCTTTGAAGACCAAAATGTTTTTTGGCTATGATATGATATTACCTGTAAATTAGTTCTTTGACAAGGCTACTCTATAATTAAAAAATCTACTGTTGATTTTCAGTTAACCAGACAGGAAAGGAAAAATTATAACTTTTCATCCTAACTAGATAGCATATTATTGTCAGCTGGACTTGAGTGATAAAATTCGCCTCACAAATCCCACTCTGTAATTATATCCGAGACAGACAAAGATCAATCATAGATCAATCCCCGCGATAGCTCCGATAGGACTGCAGTTGAACGATCACTGTGTCTCGTGAACTTTGAACTTCAGATGAACAGATGAAGATTCATTGACCACTACTTATCTGGTCTTTCAACTTAGCTCGATGTAATAAAACTTGATTTTATTCTAGTGACAACTTTTAATGCCCTTCGTCTTATTGAACAAGTGTCTCAATGTTAGTGTTTTCCCTTGATTGAATCATAGTTTTAAATTATAAACCAAGTAAACGCTTAGAACGCAGAGTTATGGTGAACGCTCATTTATCGACATTATCCGCGCCGGACGCATCGCATTTATATGAAATCATATGAGAGCCCCATGCGGATGACAGATGCGTCGGCATACATATTATGTCATCCGCATCTGGCTGTCATATGATTTCATAGGTATTATGTATTATGTATAGATCCTACACACGGTTGTATTGCTTATAAAGTAAATGGAAATGTATTGGATGATTCACCGAAGCTTGCCGCTTCCTACGCCCTTGTGTCCCGACCACCTGAGCAATGCAGGCGAAAATTTCCCGATAAAATTATCATAATGGCACCCAACAACGAGTGGCCTGGGAATGACGCGGGATAATCCTCCCGCCGCTGATACGTGAGAAGTAATAGCTTCTCCGTTTTTGCATGCACCTTTACTTAAGAAGCCTTATTGAAATTTGAAGTGAGGTACAAGGTAAAAAATCTGATCCGTTTTTGCTTGTCCGTACTTAAGCGTCCTTGATAAAACAGAAGATTTTGAAGGCTTCCGGCTTGAAGGGATAAAAATTTTGCGGCTAAAAGGGACTTCAATAATTAAGTAGGTAGTGACCGAATTTCGGTTCAGCAAAGATGATCTTTGCCGTAACAAAGAATTATTACATCGCTTAATTATAGCTATATGGACATGACGTTCATACAATTTGTAACCTTGATATTTAGCAGGAATACCAAAGTATTTTTTAACGTAAAACATTTTTCCTGAGCTCTCTGTAAGGGCAATGCGTCAGCATCATTAGTTCATTACGTTCATGGTTACGCCCAATGACAGTGGTAAAGCTGTGGACAAGCTAGCGAGAGAAAAGCGAGTTTTTTAAAAATAAATAGAACTAATAAACATTTGCAGGCTCTCGACCCTCACTAGGACAATACAATACATGGGGTATTGGGAAAATATTAAAAACACCATAATCACCCACTACCAAAAACTTCTATGTATATGTGGAAGAATGCTATGGTATTAGTTATTCAATAATATTCCTTTTACTTTGCTCCATGATATATTGGAAGTTCTCCTAACGTTCACATCAACAATCTCTACTACTCCGTGATCAATCGAATCCCATAGGATGTCCGGAACATAATGTTCCAAAGGTTTCAAATAGATTGACGTATTCCTTATGCTAAATAATATTTAGTTTTTCTTCATGACTCTTCTTGTATGACAGCATCTGCATCGGCTGATCGTTGTAGAACCAAAAAGGTTGTTCGCCGACATAATTATAGATACTTCGTTCTGTAATAATTTTTTTTGAGATGTAAGCTATCCTATCTTTCAAGTTGGATCCAACTGCACACGGTGTGCAAATTTGATTAAAATCGGTTCAGCAGTTTAGGAGTCCATCGCGGACAAACAACGTGACACGTAATTTATATATATTAAGACTAGACAGACTTCAACGATTTGGTTATACTGCTTGCTCTTATGTTATTCATACAAGGTGTAAGCGAGATAGTAAATGAGTTATACAGAATTGACCGTAACTTAGTGCGCAATTATATTTACCAAATATTTACCTGCCACATAAATATCTGATGTGGCTTAGAATCACACCCAAGGACCCTCGCTTCGCGTTACTACCAACGTAAATAGATATTAGTCAACTTATAAACAAACTTGTCATGATTAAATCCTTGAATCCAAGTTACCTTCAAATCAACCTTTTGGTACACCCATCATACCATTTCATGTGCTGTTTCATTTCGCTTATTAATTTCATTTCATGACTCTTCATGCTCTCATTTGACTTTCAGGACTATAGTTTTTAGGACATGACTTATTTGGTAAATAATTGCAATTTAAAAATTACTGTCCCGTTTTCGTTTCATCGACTTTCAAATCACTACGATGCTAAAGAAGTTTTCACTTCAATAATATATTATTTTGAAAATAATCGTCCGCTCATCCCATCACAGTACCCGCTCCCCTACAAGTTAATGGAGCCTGTCCGCTCGAGATACGCCGTCCAGCGCCGCAAAACACCCACTCACTCTGATTCCGCTACTATCTCCGACGCAATCCGCTAACCATCCCGCGTAACTTGGCTGCTTGCCGCCATATCTTGACTTAGAAATATCTACTAATATTTTGGCTTCAATTTGGCTAGCTCTGAAGACTAATAACTATCGGAACTGTTTATGCGATTTTAAAGTTGTAACGGACTTTCCGCTTGTTTCTATTGTAGAATTGATTACTAATCCTATTTTTTATTGAAATATCGGTGTAATTAGAATACGTATCAGTATTACAGAAAAAAGTTACAATATTTGATATAATAATGATATATGATATATTTGAAATCTATAAAGTTTCATAAATATCGCGATATTTTTAAATGTACTACTTCCACGTCATAACAATAATACAACGCCCCCACGTTAATTTTTGAAGTAGACGATCTGTAAACTCATATGGAAATCGAAATGAAAAATTTCTTCCGACTATTCCTACTGCTAGTAATGGTTTTCAATAACTATAAAATACCATGGGAGAGTAGGGAGAAGAAATACGAACGTTAATGCTTTAGTAATACAGGTTAACCTTAACAAAATGTTAAAAAATTTAGTAAATTTCCCAGTCACTTCGTTACACATAACTTAAAATAGTGCTTTATTTTGAACCTTTTCCGACGATAGCCCCTGAACGTGCTTTGGCCCATTGCCACCGTCGCGTCGCCAAGCGCACGTACGGAACCCACAAAAAATATTCACACAGACAGCACAAATAAATTAAGAAGCTACAAACATTCAGATAGAAGTCTGAAGAAAAAGCAAGCATTTTTGCTTCTAGGTATAATGTGATAAACTTTTATGAGGTTAATGTTTTGCATGCTTTATATTTGTACGTGGTATCCTGATTTCATGTTTGTTAATTACACGATTTTACTATAGATAGCAACTCCTATCTCAAGGTGAAAGTTAACCAATTTCTTAAGTACGGTCCTGATTTATCGATGTTGAAGATTGAAGCCCGCTTAATTTTAATAGTTCAAGTTTCTCATTTACCTAATATTTAAGTTTCTCATCAAGTTAAAATATTGTAATATATGATTACATGTAGGTACATTGCATTGTTGCAGGAATTATCAGTCTGTCTACTACCCTCTCCCGACTTTGACGTTAACTTTATCTTTAACTGAAATGCAGTGTACTTTGATGTCATTGTAGTACGTGTAACGTTGTATTTTTGTTCACTCCGTTACAATATACAAATTGACATCAAAAAACACAATTAAAATTCAATAGGAAATTGACGTCTATCAGGCTGGTATTTTGTTTATTTAAACAACAATAAATTACAAAATATGTAATAAACAGATTTTAAACTTTGCGGAAGTGTCATCTAAACAGGGTAATGGCAAGTTCGCCACGTGCCGGATATTCTGAGCCTCGCCACGATTTACCTGTCACATATTTCCGCCAGGGGCCCAATAAGCGACGACGACTAAGTTTGCCAACCTCTTCTAATTAATTTCAACTCCGTGCCGAGGAACGAGACCTGGTTGCTTGGTCCAAGTGGAACGGAGCAAATTTTAAAGGCTTTAACCGAAGTGGAGGGACCGATTGAATCTGTAAACAATTTTGATATTTATTCTGTCTAGAAAAGTAATATCATTGTACTCGGGGCAAGAATATAATATTCTGCTTTTTTTTATTGATGGACGGCCAGATATAATAATTGCAGTTCAATACAAATTTTATAATTTCATTCCTGCAATTATTGTTTAACCATTTAAGTTTCAACATAATTAAATATTTTTCAAACTAAACGCTTCCTAAAAAATAAAAATGTTGAAAAAATCCCATTTATTAGGAAGGAACAAAAACTTACAAATGTAGAGCACTTTAAAAACAATTTATAAAATACACTGTGTGATCCGGCTCGAAGAACCAGACCTTGTGCTCCAGTTATCAGCCGAAGCACCCTTCGATACGATAGAGTGGACTGTAAAGATTTGAGCTAGAGACTGATAGCATACAGAATTAGGTACAGATACGGGTACGATTACAAAGGTACTCACCGAGGTTTCTTCTTAGTGTATATATGAGCTAACTGACGCTGCGCAGACACACCAGTGTTTCGCTCTCCAAACTCCTTGACGATAGACCCCTGTATCCTCCACGTGAACTGTCCGTCTTCGCCACTATCAGTCCCATACGATAATGTATTGTTTAACGATAAATTAGCCCGTTCGGACTCGACAAATGATATAATTAGGCTCCTGCACTAAGTGCTCGCCACGAAAACGAGAAAACGATAAAATACGAAAACGACAATTTGGAATTAGCACGTTCGCGCTCCCGCCATGCTAACTTCTCAACGACAAGAACAAGACTCTCCATAGACAACAACTGTCATAGAGTAACAAAATATTTTTAACCATCGACAAACGTGAACATACACATCAAAAAATCTACTAGAAGCTGCGGATTTCAAGCATTTTTGATCTACTTTCGCTGTCATTGGAACCGTTGACTCATATTATTATTAAAATTTAAAATTACCCGATAAAGTCACTATCACACTTACCTAATTTATTCACGAGTGATAAATCAGGGTCATAGATGAACAACGCCAGTATCTCGTGACACGCACCACCGCCGTCAGGTGTGGGCATGGCGCAATGGCGTGGGGCTACTAACCCTCAACGACTCAGATTACAAGCGCTCACTGAGGGTTGACTGTCGGCATAACATTCTTCTCTTTAAATTCTAATCGTTTTACTGCTTGAGCTTCTACTTCTGTTTCAATGAATTAAAAAAATCTCTTCCGCTCTTTCTCTCATTTGGGATTTTTGCTTCTTAAGATTAAATCCCCTAAGCTTTTCTAATTTTTCAATGTCATAAGATTCTTAAAGGTAGTCCGCTAATCTGCAAGTACGATAGTAATCCTAAGAGAAGATTTACTCAGCAAAAGTTACTCAACAGTGGGTGGACATAATAATAATTATAATATAGTATAGTGCATAGCACCTGCGTGCGCCCCGCGCAACGCCGCAGGTCACATTGAAAAACAGCGGACCTCGCTGAATGTGACCTTTTTCCGTTCCATCGCGCATCGGCATGGCACTGCATTTAATTTTTATTCTTTACATTAGACTTAAGCATAATATTGTTATCTGTTGCAGTGCCCTTTGAGGGAAATAAATGTTTTTCTTTCTTTCTTTCTTTCTTTCTTACATAATAGTATTGTTTTAATATACTTTTGGATAAGTACTCCGGAAAAGTTTCAAAATTTTTGGCGTAAAAATAAAGATTGATTGATGGTTTGATTAAGTACAAAAAACAGTACAAAATAATTTTAAAAACTCTGTACTGGTGAGCATAATATGAAGCTTGTAGTAGAATAAATAGCAGCAAGCAAATTACAGGGACAAGGGGACAAAGGACAAAATGACCATTTCAATAAAATACTGTATTACAACAATCATACATAAAATGTAATAATGATCGTAATTCAGTAGTAAACCAATTTTAAACTGTTACTTTACTAACGATAATTTCAAAATAATCGCGTCTGACCCTTCTCACTGCTGCTCCTTTACATTTTAGTTTGGACAATTAGTCGGATGTTAATTAAAATTTACGTGCAAATATTGCGACAATTTATACCGTCGGCGATGTTTTATGACCGACCTTTGTCTACTGTTTATTTGCGAGGGAATTATGCTGATAAAACATTATGTTTGCCCGATGTTTTGATGTGAGATTCTGATAAGATTCATGTTTTAAATCATAATCATAATTTCTGAATGAGAAATGTAATGTTTTCTTTTATTATTTTAAAAATATGCTGGTAATTTACGACGTACATTTTGCTTATTATACCTGAATGTCCTAGAAGCAACTGATATTTTTTTTTCGGTTTTCCGTCATATCTCCGCAGACTCTGTAGAGAGCGGGTCCCCCCTTTCTCTCTCAATCGAATACATCGATGATGTCTTTGTTGCTATTGATATCTCTGGCTAGCGATAATCACTTAACAAAAGTATCACACCTGTGTGTAAATCTTCAAGTTTATTATCTTTAGAACTGTTATACCTCACTAAAACCTTTACCTAAGTATGTAGTTGCATTGCAACAGATAGCTTGGAATTTCGCCGGCATCTGTGCAGCGTAAGTAGCTTATAGGATTTCAGTTCTTTCACGCACTGTGGGAATTTATCTAGTCTCAGCGGATTATCTAGAAATACGGTTAGGAATATCTTTCATGGAGAGATTCTTTTCACAACCGGGTCGACAATATATTCGTAACTATATGGTAACACTTTCGCAGTTTCTTCTCTTTGATAAAAGAAACGTTTAAACAATAATTAAGCATACGTGTATCTACATATATCTATGAATGTATGAATTAATTAAAGCGCTCATAACGCGCACTACTTTTGTCGATCCTAAGTGATCGACTGAGTTAAGCAACAGTGGGCGCAACCGGAAGATGGGTGCCCGCTAGTAACAAAAATTTCATGAGAGCTTCCATGCTTTGGAGGGTCGATAAAGCCGTCGGCCCCGGTTATCATAACAGCCGCTAAGCCAAGTTGGAGGCCTCCAGGTAGCATGTAAACCCCTTGTATTTGCCACCAACCTCTCCACCAATCCACATTACATTGGAACAGCGTAGAGGAGTATGCTCAAGATGAGAAGAGACCCGAGCTCAGTAATGAAGCTATTAAAGCCAGCCATGGACAAAATAATGCCCATTATTATATTATTATCTACATTACTTCACACAAAAATTCAGTCTATCAAATATAGAGTTGTCAAGTACGATCTAAGTAGCTTAAAAATATAACATAGATCTACAATAGAGCTACAACAGGCTTTACGAGTATATTCAGATCCTGCTTCTTAAATAACACAACTGAACAAAGTCTTAAAAGGTGTATATTTAATGAATAAATAAATTTGATTTGATTAAGATTGTAATTTATTTATTATTTATTTATTTATTTTCAAGGATCAACAAACAGTTGCACAATACAAATTATACATTTATAATAGTAACTAGCATGCATGTAAATAATTGTGTAACCAACACCGTTGACCACATATTACTAAGAGAAGTGGGAATAGATAGTACAGTAGCGCAGTTTAATGCAAATGTGATTTCAAAAGTTATACAACAAAAAGACAAGTGTAGAATTAAGTACGAATTTAAGGTGAATCTTGTAGTAATTTCAAGTATAGTAGCGCAATTTAATGCAAATGTGGTTTCAAAAGTTATACAACAAAAAGACAAGTGTAGAATTAAGTACGAATTTAAGGTGAATCTTGTAGTAATTTCAAGTATAGTAGCGCAATTTAATGCAAATGTGGTTTCAAAAGTTATACAACAAAAAGACAAGTGTAGAATTAAGTACGAATTTCAAAGTGAATCTTGTAGTAATTTCAAAGTAGCTTGTTTAAACTTATGTTTAGACAGGTGAAATATATCGAAGGAGTTAAATTTGGAGTTATAACATTGCGTTACTCGACGTAATGGAGAACGAAGTAATAACACGACTTTCAATGTAATAGAGAATACTTGATCCGGTGCATACCTCGCTGTAGCCTCATTATTTTAAAAATAAGTAGGAGCATCATAGAGACTCGTTAGTGAATAGTTACAGCTCAGATAAAAATTAGGTTAACGAACTCAAATGTGAACTGGCTCGGGCTTAATTAAATATGGAACAAACGAATATTATAAAATAACTATTACATTTATGGAGAACGCTGACAAAAGAATGCGAGGTTACCTTATCTGTATGATTAGGTTTGCAAAATTGTTTTGCAGATAAGACGTATTATCATAAAAAAATGGAGGAAGAAAATGTAGACCGAATCTATAATAATTGTTCTCACCCTAAAAATATCATTTGAGCTTTAGATACAAGTATAATTCTATGGTGAAACCGGGCGAGTCATTTATCAGTTTTGTTTCGGATCACAGTACAAATGTTAAACTACCCACTTTCTGTAAGTACGCTTAAGTAATTATCTAAATGTATGTAATTCTTGTTTCTCAGTTAAGTGATTTGTAAAATCTTTTGAGAAATTAATGATCTCAAACCTTATATAGATAGATATAGATTGGAAAAGTACAGAAATTGTGTTCTCCGTAATATATCACTTATATTATGATTTCTTTGTTCTTGGTCTGAGCGTGTGTGTTAATTTTGTCTTCGTGTGTTGTCTATGGCACCATTGCAATTGGCACCATTGGCATCGACGACACAGCTCCTAGTGAGGGACTATTACTATGTAGCGTTTATCTAAGTGTATATATCTATATTTATTTTAATCATTACGTCAGTAAGCATCATACGGCTTGTACGCCGGTAACATGAGTAGTTATATAACTTATAACTATTGAGAGTGCATCTTGCAGCTTCTCTCACGCCAGTATGTTCTAACTTTATAAAAGCTTTTGAAGTTAAATAACTACATAGGGAACCTAGTGAGTGTGCTATGTTTACCTGATTAGGTATTAGAAATAAAATACAAAGTGGTTTTCAGTGCTACAACACAACCCGCGCACTTGATGGCTAGATGGTGAATGCCTTGTGTGCGGGTAGTGCAGATACCCTTTTATTATAGTGAGGGGCGTTTTATTTATTTATTGCAATGAACATTAACACTGTCCCTCTTTGTGGCTATGATCTTGATCCCGAAAACACTTGTGCGTAGTAGTAGGGTTACAAAATTTTCCTGGATAGCTAACATTCTTTCTAGAATCAACTGGAAAGTATTTTTAAATTTGGCTGCCCTGGAACTATCAGTTAATGAGAGTACAAAATAGGTTCTTCTCTTCCTTTGCTTTGTACAATTTGCGGTGAATGAACACCGATGACCTTTATTAGACTTACCCGAGTAACCTGTCCACTTCTAAGTCAAAAGGTCAAAAAAAAGGGTGGTTAGGGTTTTGACGAGTTGTTAACGATAATAACTTTACTTTGGTTAGCGGACCGAGTCACGGCTCCTCATGTTTACATATGTACGTTACCCCGTTACTAAAATAATACCATTCATACCACTTAACACCTGGTCTATATTTAATCAGTGACCGAGAATATATGCTTCGATTTAACTGTTTTATTAGAGCCCGAGTTAGTTTTGCCTATATAAAGATTAGGTATATCAAGTGATAAAAATATGAATTATAACACTGTGTTATCATCATGTGAGCATCTTAAGGATATTTTGTAATTAATGACTTTACACTTATAACCAGTCTGACTATTAACGACTAAATATACTAATACTACTAATACTAAATATACCTTTACTAATATATCGGCTAAATATTCCTTTGTCTTATACTCAACATATAATTATTAAGTTGTACCGTAAGCAGCGAAGGTGCATAAATTCCAGTAGCCGTATTTAATGACAGCTCAATGGCAAGTGTATGCCATTAAAAACACATTAGGGATCGCAAATCGGAGTTCATAGGTCATTAAGTTAACCCGTGTGTTGTGTTTTACAGCTCCTGAACTCTTAGCCACCTAAACAATCACAGAGATGACAGAAATAACTGGAAACTATAGCGCTCTAGCCGCGGCTTTCCGGGGTAAAATCTAATTCCAGGGCATAGTCTATCTGTGTAATAAATTTCATGAAAATCCGTTCAGTAGTTTACAAAATTAAAGATTGTACCTGTGCTTACTGTTGACTGTTGACTTGGCGTACTTAAACAGTCTGTATTGTCGGTAGAAATTAATAAAATTGTATTATATGCAGTGAACATGTTGAGTTGAGACTAGAAATATTGATATCGTCTTAATATAAGGAGGCCATACACGATCAAGTATACTTGTCAAGTCTGCAGTTTGACTTTACTTGACGCGCCATCCAGTGTGCATGATACAAATATATGGCAGATAGCTATACCGTGGCCATACACGATCAAGTATACTGGATACCGTCAAGTCCGCTTGACGCTTCATCAAGTACACTTGATCGTGTATGACCTGCAGCATGATACTATTACAGATTTTATTTCATTGTCCTTCAAACTTCTGACCATAGAGATATTTTTTTCAGAAGCGAATCAGTGGATTCATAACTATGTAAGGACATAGTGAACTGCCTTGAAATAAATGTGCGAACAGGTAACCTCACCGTATTCTCGCGAACCTGAGACAACAAAAGACCACCATTTTCCTAATTTTCCAACAGAACAAACGCGCAGATTTATTATCAACCTGGCTTAAGCTTCCTTTGCACTGTCCATTTATAATACTTCATTTTATTCGGCTTTTCTTTATTTTAAAATTTCATGCATCAGATAGGCTGCTAATTTTGGTAGACTTAATATTTAATAGTTAATAATTAATATTAATAGTTAATCTCAATGAATTAACTTTATTCATGATGTGCCATGAAAATATAAATCACTCGTCGACTGATTAGCAATAAAGACGACAAATTAAATGTCTATATTTATATTATTATCTATATTATTATCTATATTATGTCTATATTAATCCTATTTGTATGTCACACAGTAATATATCAACTTAATAAGGGCCGTATTAATGTACCTGTTCAAGAGCACTATCGCAGATCTTCAAATATCTTTTTTTCATATGATTTGGCACATTTCAGCATTCTCTTCTCAAACCGAATTTTGAGATCGCAGAGATAGAATATAAAATTAACATTATCAACTTCACAATCACCGCCAATCTTTACACAATTTGTGGTAACAATTAGAATAATCTAAATTTTACTAACAAAAAATAACCGACTTCAAAGTCTCAAAAACTACTTGTCAGATCTCATTCAAATTTATGTGGGACCCATGACAAGCACCTGCTTTCGATTAAAAAAAGTATCATCAAAATCGGTTCGCCCAGTCCAAAGTTCTGAGGTAACAAACATTAAAAAAAATACAGTCGAATTGAGAACCTCCTCCTTTTTTTGAAGTCGGTTAAAAATAGCAATAAACGGTGTGCGAGGGGCTTATTTCAAAGCGAGATTTAACTCGACGTCTTGTTACGGCAAGTTTTCCGGCGTATAATTTATGTTAGTGGCCGAATTTACATATCGCTTCCGCCACGGACGCCGACTGACCCTTAGCGCTATAATACTCACCATTTATAATAGTATGTGAACTGAATTAATACATAAATTTACTTAATGGGTCATTATTCATGTTACATTCAGAATTTTATCTGAAGCGTTCTGTCAGTTGTGGTTAATTTAAGCCTTAGTTAACAGTAGAAACATTCAGAGGTCCGACATTGATGTCAGAGAAATTTTCAACATTGTAAGCAATGAAATTACATTATTATGGATCTTGGTTATCTGGCATAAAAATATTATTATTATTATTTATTATTATGATATTGGATGATAACTTGTCTTAAACAACAAGAGCTCAAAAAAAAAATAATCTATCAAATCAATGGACAAAAAACGGAGTTAAGAGGTAACAAAAATATAAAAAATACAATCGAATCGAAATACAACACGACGATATGTTATTTCAGCTAACAAATCAGTACCTACACCTCAGATTAAAGAACAATTAATCTGAGATCTACACCTATGTATACAGCCCAAAATAAATCCTACCACATCATTTAACTAACGTGACACCCAGTGACAGTCCCGCAACATTGTCCCGGCAGCGCTAACGTCACGCTGACGTCGTGACAGACACGTCACATGTGGATGACGTCAATAAAAACGCGACGCGACGTAAATCCCAGCAATATACAGAGATCAATCCGTCACTAGCAATAATCTGGCGCGTGTATTACGTGACATACGTGACATACGGACATGTGTACAGATTGTGGAAGGGTAATAATAAAATTCACTTTTTGGTATTTAAATGTTATGGAAACAGCGCAGCGGTTTGTGGTGCATTTTGTTTGTTGACATGTGCTTTTTGCAGCCACAGTTCTATGTATTGCACTAGACCGTCTACGCGTCTGTGCCATAGAAATAAGTTACAATCAAGAGTAGTCATTTATAATGCTTACAATATTTTTAAAATACATGGTATTATTTGTCCACCTAGTTAATTACAAATATATTTTTAAGTCAATCGTGATTGTGTTTTTAATATAATTTTTGAGCGCAGTATCGGAGAGCCAGGTTTTTATTTATTTTTTGACAAAATTCACAGGGTGACGTTGATGACCACTTATCTTCCACAAAATAAAGTTTTGTGTTTCATCTGTTTATTTTACGGCTATTTACATAAAGTAACCACATATAAATCAAGTTGAGACCAAACTAAAACTTCATATTACCTCATAGACCTAATGTAAAGGGGTCTTTATCCCACCATAAGATACCCAAGTCGTTAACGATTATGTTCACCGGTAAACTGTGACCTGTTAATAACTAATTTAAAGTTTAATTATGGCCATTAGTGGACCCCCGGGGGTACTGTAATGGACATAATATCGATTAACCACCCCAGTGCCTACTTCAACCTGTTTATGATATTAACTTGCACCGGTGAAGAGTTAATGAGTGTGACGTCACATGAAAATTACTTTGTGAACATCACACGTAATTCATCACCTCATCTCTTCATAGCTTGTCATGTACCTATCCTTTTTTACGACAATTACACGGACGGAGGAGTATGAAAGGCATAGTTAAAGTTTACATGGAAAGAAAGCTGATATTTTTATATAATGTGTATATTAGAGACACATTAGACATTACACAAACTCACACACCCATCCCTTGTCTACATACATATGTAACGTCATATAGCTAGTAATGAGTTTAGAAAACCGACGTACAAGCCAACTTTCAGAATCATTAGCTCCAAATGCTTCACTAACGTCTTGCCAACAAGATAGCAGGGTGCCAGTATTACCATAACAGAAAAGGCTTAAAGAATGCATCGTTTTCGTTTTGCACACGAAATATTTAAAACCTTTATGATGTGGTAAATGATTATCAAACTGAGCTAGTCCCAGAGAACAGGCCAGAGCCAGAGAACTGACACATAACAGAAACCGCTAGTAGCTAAAGTCTTAACTTGTCATTGTTAGTTAATATTATGGCAAGGAGTGATTTTTATATTGCTCACAGAGCCTCCGCAAAACGATTCCCTGTGTCGCGGTCAGCATGGACAATCATTAAATAACCACGACCCGAGTACCAGCATTTATCTATGGCATAAAGATTTGCCCCGGCCGGGAACCGAACCCAATGTCACTACCAACTATGCTAAGGGCTCGTTACTCTGTGCGCATTAATACATTTTTACGATATTAAAACTATCACTTTCGTACGCTGATCATACGGCGATGAAATTCCAGGTACATACATTGTTACATTCTCGTGCGTCTTGAAGGGAGGAGCACAAAGACAGTATGTCACGAAAATATACGATGACACAGCAGATATTATTTCTTTTATTACCTTTTTATTCCGGCATTGATAGCAATCATGGAGACAAATGAGGACGTCGTCGGAACCCCTTATTGCTCAAAGGGGCCGCGACAACAATTGTTTCTCATCGATGAAATGATCAAAGTACTACCGAGAACATATACGGCAAATATTTCTTCAATTGACAAATCATTAGTTATTTATATCTCTTTGTATTATATAAAACTCTAGTACCTTTTGACGGTTTTCCAAGTGCTGTTTTGCAAATTTTTGCTAATTTGACTTTGCACGCCTAGTAGGCGTGGATAGGAAATCTGGAATACCCCTCCCCCCCCCCCAAAATATTAACCTTATCCTGCAAATAAAGAATTAATTGATTGATACACACGTTTATTAATTTATTATATTACTTTCCGAGAAGCTGGCTAGTTACTGCCTTCTTGATTGAGTTTGTCGTCAAACAACTTGTTCTTGAGAATCAGTCCTTTCTTTCTTTTCTTTCTTGGCGAGCTACTCGTCGGTGATTCCTTTAGTGTTAAATACTGAAATCAATGACAACTGTTACCATTCACCAGTTGGATTGTTTCCTGTTCTATTTGATTCTCTTCTTTGATTCTCATTAAATAGTAATTCATGAGGAAAGGATTGACTTGAAATAAATATGAAAAATTTATAAAACGCTTGATAATAACCAGTAGGTGTTGTCTGGTTTAACACTGATGAAATTATAAATATTTCCAAGCATCGTACACATCGTATTTAGAACAAGACCAACCTACATACCTTTTTGCACACTTCGCAATTTTTCACCTCCATACAAGAAACAGAACGTGCAAGAAATAAAATAAATCACGTCACTCAATTACATAGGCTGGCTTTGTTTCTCTTCCTAGGGCTTGTTATATTTTCCTTAATTGAAATACTAAATCTATAAACATTACTAAGCCAGAAAACAATCACGGTTTCGAGTAATACAGTAATTCATAACAAAATTATTCTCTGAATTTAGGAATATGTACTAAGTCCTAATTCATACACAAAACCGATGCAATTTCAAAACACATGCAAGCAAGCAAGCAACAACCCATAATTGTCCCACTGCTGGGCTCGGGGTCTCCTCGCAGAATTTGAGGTTTAGGCCATAGTCTACCACGCTGGCCAAGTGCGGATTGGTAGACTTCACACACCTTCGAGAACTTTTATGGAGAACTCTCCGGTGTGCAGGTTTCCTCACGATGTTTTCCTTCACCGAAGCAAGTGATAATTAACTTGTAATACGCACATAATATTTGAAAATCAGAGGTGCGTGCCAGGATTTGAACTCGGACCCCTTCGTTCGGGAGACCAACGTTCTACCGCTAGGCTATCAAAACACATACCTTGGAATATTAGTCTTATCACGCTACTCAGTGCAGAATTAGAATTCGGGCCCGAAAATCTACATTGCAACCACCTAGTAATAACGTTCGGTTGTCATACAAAGTCAGTAAATTGCGAATTTCTTTTAAAAAAAAATTATATCCTTTTACAACGAGGACAGAAAAAAGAAAAAACCAAGGCTTCAGATTGCTCTAAGAAAGTAATTTGCAACTCGCCGCGGAGAGAGAATCGTAAACAAAACTAGTTAAGCCATAATTTGTGCCGAGTGTTCCTCTCTTGTCTTCTTGTGATAATTTGCAAGCTGAGTTTTGCAACTTAAAAGCTAAAAGGGAAAACCGTTGCGTTTCGTAACGTTGTATTATGCAGCCATAATTGCGAATGTTTTCTCTTGTTTTTCTTTGTCAAAAAGTCTCTCACAAAGTAAGATTCAGGTTTCTTAGATATTACACTTTTCTTAGATTTCCCATAGCACTGATGCTGGGTACAAATTGTGTAACTTACTTATTTGGAATTAAATTGAATGTTTTTATAGATGCAAAATAATCAAGTCTGATAAAATTGTAGTTCGTTAAGTTCACACATACCTAATTGTAAGTCTCTAAAATAAGATTTAACTTCCAATGACAGTAATATAAATTACGACAGACAGCATTCTCATGCGACGGAAAAGCTCGCGACAAAATTTGGTTACATAAATTCTAGTAGAACTTATAAAAAGTATAGTAAACACTCAACTTTTTATTCGGAATTTAATTCGCAAAATAGACTAACCTACAGAGCGACTCAAATGTATAAGTTCACTGTACTCACCAAACATTATACTCAGTATACGTAGACACATTTAACTACATGAAACTTTAACACGAATGTCCCAAAATAAATTGGACTTTCACAAAAACTGGCCAAACCAAAATCTGCAAGGATGCAGCAGCCGTATATTTGGATTTAACTTGAATTTTTCAGTAGGTTTCCGTTCTAAAAGAAAATAGTGTCGTTAAAATTCCGTCCGTGTGCATAATTTCAAATTTACACAACTCTATTTCTGTTCAAGCTCCTTGTAAGCTAGGGTTGTCACGCAAAAGATAAATGAGATACTTGTGATGCTTCAGTGTTGTTGTTTTGTAAAGTACAGCGATTCACATCTTTGACATTGCGGTTTTACTTAGTGAGGTCTAGGTTATTGGTCAACATTTATATCGGAAGCGTTTAAGTCGGCTATACGCCTCTGTTATGGAATAACTATCCTTATCTAGTGATAACCGCTGCGACCATCTAACCAGGGAAAATTAAAAACACGTTCTGAACCAAGGAATCCTACGAAATATTTTCCAATAAATCTTTCCTAATGTTAACTATTCATTGCCACCACCATGTGATAGAAGATTTATTCAGTTAGTTTTTACTGCTGTGAAAATAGCTAGTTGCAACCCTGCCTCAGTTGTAAGTAGTGGTTCTAATATGTCATAAAGAAAAACCGGCTCCCATTGGAATTACAAAATTTATACAGTTTAAACTCGGTCTAGTCTAGACGTACTAAATTCACAGTCAAATTTTCTGGGTGAGCTTAACATACAGTCATAAATTTCTGACAGAGTAACAGAACTAAACTGATGTTTATTAGTATTCATCTGAGTAATGCGGCATATACAGTTGCAAAAAATATATCCATACTGTTGGAAATATCAAAAAAAATGTACGAGATTGCACATAACCTTGGCTATAAAAAAACTTAAGAGCGAGACGGATTGTAGTAGTTGAATCTGATAACGTTCTCTTCAGGATTCAGTAGACTTGCGAATTGTATCGACATAGCCTACTCGGGTCATGGGTGTTATAGTGTTGATAGTAGATGTTATTTGTGTTGTCCATGCCACCCTGTATCAGCGACAGGTTACCATCTAAGAAGAGAGAAAGGAATTTCTTTTTAAATTTTGTAAGAGGCTCTCCAGCAGCATGAGAGTTTCAGGCACTTGGTTCAAACAGCCATACACTAATCTGCAATGGAAGAGCATATTAGTACGCAGAAAGCATAGTATTATTATCAACTGGATGGACGGATGGATGAAGAGAAATCCGTAGATACGCAGTGGGTTGACAATGACATAGCCAAATAACAATAACAATATAAATGTTCTCTATTTCCATTTTTTATCAAAACCTGTACCTGCATTCTGAAATAAATTTTGTATATTGTAATTTTTTTACCTTCATCGAACTGTGTAATATTGGTTAGTAAATAATAACGAGAGGCAGTCACTCTGAAAGCCATTAATCACGAAGATCCGACAGTCGGTTTCGATGTGTTCCCGGCGCGTTACACCGGGTACTGCGGCTTCCGGGACTACCCGGTAACGTGGACTTTTTACGTGAATTCTCGGTCGAGTAATCAAAGCTCTGAATAATATCCTTTCATCGGGCGTGAGTGACTGTGTGTGGTTTAATGTTTGCAATTCTGTTAGAAATGTTTCTTGACAGGTACAGAATAAGAAGAATAATTTATTGAAACAAAATCATACAATGTATAATACAAAATTATAAAGGTAAAGGGTCATACAAAAATAAAAAACATGCCGGTAATCGTACAATAGAACTTGTGTGTAACTTGTATGTTAATATACTTCAGATTTCAGAAAGCTCAGGGCCGGTCAAAGTTGCGTAAGTTAGGACTTAGGAGCCTATGTCCAGCAGTGGACCTCCAAACGCCTGATGATTTGACTGATTCAGATAACACAGCCGAATATTCGTGTCATCGCCAGTAAATAGCATGAGATGTGACAGCGAACTCTTTCTATTAGGTAGAGAGTAAAGTTGGCAAGACATGGGCAGAGGCTTTGATTCTCACGAAAGAAAAATCAGGTCATGCGTCCGACACTGATTTACTGCCGGAACAAGATTTCAATGAAACATTTTAAGTATATTTGAAATTTCAATTCAGTGATTCTTCGTTGCAGTATCTTTGGTTTTACTTTTCGTTGTTCTAGTAAAACATTTAAAAAACCAACTTCAATGGTACCAAAATATCTTACTTATTGATTTAATTTTTTTAATCGCCCCTCCCCCCAGGCAACATCACCTCGCGTGGCCGCCTAACTTTAACAAAAATATATTTTCAAAACCCGTGTCGAACAGCTACAATATGCCTATGTAACGTAAGATATATGTAATTACTTACTTTTACGTGTAAGTCAAGAACGAATTTTCCACAAAGTTCTACTTCAAGATACGGTCTTTCACTTACTTCTCGATCAGTCTCGATCACCCATCGGTGGTGGCTGTTTACCAACGTCTACCTCGTCTATCGTCTAACGACTACGTCATCGTCTACAACGTCGGGTTTTACCAGATCCTCCGCTCACATCCCAGCTGTAGCCATAAAAAAGCGTCATAACAACAAAGACAGCCAAATGGACAATATCCACAAGATTTCCATGTCACAGTGACGGCAGACAGACGTCACAAGGAAATAAAGCGGATTTGGGACATCCGCGTTATGACGAGGGTAGCAACATTCGAGGCTTTGGACATTTAAATGGACATTTGCAAACATGTTGTAAAGACTTTTTAAATGCGGAACTTACAATCTACTTACAGCATTCATTGCGGTTCGCGGGAATCTGTCATCGTCAGAACTTAAAGAGTTTTGTCATTACAGAACTTTTTGCCTTCTAAATAATTATGGTCAAAGCTAATTTACTAAAATAACTATTTCCTTACTTACTTACTTTACACTTCGTTTCAAAATGTCGTTACTAAGAAGACGATGTAACAATTTCTGAAATTAACGATTTATCATTATACTAACCGAAAATCCTAAAACTTTAATTCATGGTTGATTTTAGGTGTGCGCCATAATGGCTATAAGGAAAGATGTACAAAACATATTAGTTTTGAACCGACTGTTGTAAGAAGGTATGTCTGGCAAGACCTACACGCCAGACGTACCAAGGTGCCATAAATCAAGAAGGGAGCACAGAAAACACAACACCGTTGCTGCACAGTGAACATGATTCATTCAGCCAGTCCGCGCATTAAATCAAACCAGGCACGTGCGTGTTATGAACAGACCGCTCTACATATACGATATATAGCTAAGCGTATTGATAGATTAGTTAATGTTGATTTGTGTTTACAAATTGGCGACAATTTAAAATTGCGACGTGTCTGTGTATTACTAATAAGGCTGTACAACATTTTGCTTAAATAAATAAAATCATTCATGAAATTTCGAAAAATAAATTGTGTGACAAACAAAGCAGATACGCAATTCTAAGGGTTCCATTGAAACCCTAAAAAACAAAATATAGTTTTGAATGGTATAACAGACAAAACAAAATGTAAAAAAAGTTTCAACGCAATCGCGCAGCGCGACCCACGTTAAATGAAAAACCGCGTTCTACGTAGGACGACCAGGATTCATATCCGATATTCCATCGGAGCGCGGAGTTAACAAATTGTTCCGAACAGACTTCCATTTTTGTTCGTTTCAATTTCTGTACTAGTTATACTGTTTGCACAGGTGACAACTTTACAAAAACGAAATTGGATATGGATTCTACATAGTAGTTTTTCATGAAGAATGGTTTAAAAAAGGTTTAAAATGATAGGCGTCCTGAGGGCCTAGGCAAGACACCTTTCTACAATTTCTAACGCTTGAAAAATGTATGGAGCGAACGATAATTCACGTGATCTAAACGAACGAATAGAAAAGTCGTAGCCAAATACACAAGGTTAACGAAGCGCTAGCGATAGAATAAAACTAATCGTTTCTACAGTGCAAAAGTGTTCTAAAGATCACACTAGATCAAGATTCAAGATTCTAGAGATTAGAAACGAAGCTTTTGGCTAAGGGGGCTGGTGTGCTAAGAATGGAGTCCGAGGATCAATTACAGATATTTATGAAGACTGTTACATTATTTCTGTTTTCCTTGCCAAAGTCAGTGAAAATTATTAATAGCAAAATGCAAATTTCTTTCAAAATGTGTGCAAACCCCAATGGGGACCACGTTTAAAAACCCTGTGTTGCTAGTGTTTAAAAAACTGCTTTATATTATAAAGTAAATGTTAAGTTAGCGTAAAATCTGCATCGTTAGAAGAAGTGCTGCTAGGAACATTTCTGGCGCTCGTTCAACGCTCGAGCTATGAGTTCATAGTTTATGCCATAACTCCTTGTCCGCATTGTGTAGGTTATTGCAGTTAAAGGATGACCATGCATGCAGATAGCCGCTTCGTAAGAGATTTTGATACTATAGAAATTTATTCAAATTCGCTTGAGGCAGCTACGATGCCGTTTAGCGGATCCTATCGCTTAAACTTATTTTCTGGATAAAATTCAGTCTATTTACATCTCTGTCATCTTGACTATGTCTATTTTCAGGCGGATCGGGCTAGTTGTTTGTTTTGATAACTAGATCTATGATCTATGCACTGGACTTAGGTAGCCTAGTAGAAGAAATCATACAATTGAGGACATTCGACAACTCTTGTGTATTAAGATATTTCATTTAGAAAATGAATACAGCGAAAGTAAAGAAACCGTCCTTACTGTAAATTGAATTGAACAAAGAATGATATACTTTATGATATACCTGACTACATTTTATTTACTTTTACAGAATACCATAATAATAATTGAATAGCATTAAGCTCATCATTTGTACTATAATATTTTATATTTTGGCCAGTTCTTTCTTTATTTTTCTTCTCTCTTTCTTGGCCGGTAACGCATCAGTGATGTCTTTGGTGTAGCTGATGTCCATGGGCGACGATAGCCACTTACCATCAGGTGGATCCTCAGCTCGTTTGCCGGTTATTTCCATAAAAAAAGTTTACATAAATAAATAAATAAAATACCCTATCGTAATGAAATGTGGTAATCTAATGCTACAGCAATGCAAATGCAGCTGATTTATACCACTATCACACTACTTGCATTGTGGTATTACTACACTGCAGAATTTTTAGTTCGTTGTTCTATGTAAAAATGGGTAGTAAAAGTTTAGATGCTATAAATTAGGTACAATAAACGAGGTTGAGGATAATAAACAAAATATCACTTTATGTTCTGAGAAGAAAGTTGAAAATGGCTTTTATAAACTGAAACGGTTTATTGATTCCATAACTTTGAAACATTATGTACTTTATAGTTAACTGACCTTTATGATACCTATAAATTAAAAAAAAGAGTTGCGGAATGGTTTAATGAGATAGTGAAATGAGACTTCAGAGATAAAAATATTACATCAATGCGCCTTCCGGGAATTGAACCCGTGATCCCTCGTACAGCAGACATAGCTACGATAGCTCTTGATAGAGCATAATCTAAATTTTACTAACAAAAAATTACCGTAACAATAAATTAAAAAATGACTTCAAAGTTTCTCAAAAACTACTTGTCAGATCTCGTTCAAATTTATGTGGAATTACATGACAAGCACCTGCTTTCGATTAAAAAAAGAATGAGTTATTTGTCCATTTGTCGCGCACATACTTATTACAAAAAGACTTATATGGTTTTATCATGGATGCCATTGGCAGATCTCAATAAAATGTATGTGGGACCACATGACAGCCACCAGCTTTCGATTAAAAAAAGAATCATCAAAATCGGTTCGCCCAGTCCAAAGTTCTGAGGTAACGAACATAAAAAAATACAGTCGAATTGAGAACCTCCGCCTTTTTTTGAAGTCGGTTAAAAAGCGTAAACATAGTATTTTATATCAGGCACTCTCTAAACCAACTATTGCTGAATAGATGCCTAAAAGCTCCGTAACTAACTTTAGCGTTTGCGCGCTGCAAAATTTGAGAAATATGAAACCGTTCATATCTTTTTTTATAGATTTTATTTTTCATCGATATACTCGAATCACTAACTCTCTTTCATACTGACAACCTTATAGCCTAGTTGGTAGCGACCCTGCCTGTGAAGCGAGGGGTCCCGGGTTCGTTTCCCGGCCGAGACAGATATTTATGTGATAAGTAAATATTTGTACTCGGGTCATTGTGATTGTGATGTGTTATATGTGTCGTCCATGCCACCCGCGACACAGGTAATAACCTACTGCGGGGGTATGAGTGTGTAAGCGTTTATTTATTTATTTGTACTATCACAGCAAAATATATAAAGCTTGAAGAATCCTTATTTCAAGCGATATGTAAGATAAGCGTTGGTGCTGTGAATAGGACAAAGCGTTACAGCTAAACCATAGCTCAGGGATTCATTTTATTAAGCTAACAGTCTTATTAAAAGTTTTACGAGTAGCAACGGACAGCATGAAAGGATATTTGCAGCATCTAAATGCGAAACTGTACTGTGTAGTACTGTGTAGTGTCACTCGGGAGTCGTACAATTTGATATAAAACGCGATATGATGAATATATCCTGCAAAATATTCTAAAGATATGCGGTAAGAGCTACAGAGAAAAGGATAATGGAGAGGATATACCTACTAGAAGATCGTGCATCTATTTCTATACTAGAATAGATTTTTTATTTTCATCATTTGCAGCTTGACGGAAATAGGCTGTGTTATCTATATAATTACTAGCTGCCCAGACAAACTTCGTTCTGTCAAAAGTGAAATAATATTGGGACTATAAATTGAGATGTAAGCTATCCTATCTTTCAAGTTGGATCAAACTGCACACGGTGTGCAAATTTGATTAAAATCGGTTAAGTAGTTTAGGAGTCCATCGCGGACAAACAACGTGACACGTAATTTATATATTATATTAAGATTACGTGAAAGGAAAGCTTTTTTAAGAAAAACGCATGGACGTAGGAATCTGAGTAGGTATATTTATCAAAGAAAATAGAACACTTAAAAATGACAGTTTTAGGTCATCCTTTGGTCTCTAGCTGTGATGAATACTTAATTTGAGACTGCGACTTTTTGTCTGTATGTACGTCTTTCTGTACGTGACCAATCCTGATGAATTTTTTTACGTAGAAGAATTATTATGTAGAGTATTATTAAAATCTACGGCAAGTCAATTTATTTTTTGGCGTTATTTTTAACACAGTTATAAAATATTCTGTGGGTAAAGTTAAAAATATTCTGAAAGGACTTTTCATTTTAACGACAACATTCAATGCTTTTACGTATGTTTTGTATTGACTCTCGGTTTTTAGATGTTTTTATTTACTTTGCTACCGGGCTTCACATTTGGCGGAAAACAGATTTACCCATGATTCGATTTTTTTCTTCGAATTGTGTGCCGAGTTTTTATTTGACACAGATTAATTAATTATTTCATAAATTGCTAATAAAAATGAATGTATAGAAAAACTAAAATACTAAAGTACTAATGTATTAAGTCAGTTAGTGTGTATGAATCATAAAGAAATATGATTAAAAATCCTTAACTTTGGGTGTGCTCCTTGAAAACCTTTAAAACTATAGATAGGTAGAGTTACACGTGTAAAACTCTGGTTATTAGTTATTTTTATTCCTATCAGCTAGCTGTGATTGAATGGGCAAAAAAACACTTAAGGTCGATGCATACGTAACGTGGACGGGACGGGGACGGGTCGGGAACGGGGCATAAATATACGTGCGTGCCCCGCTCCCGTCCCGTGCGTGCCTCCGTGGCGTATGCGCTATCGTTTACATTTTCTATAAAACGATGTTTCGAAAACTTCACGTCCCGTCCCGTACGGGAATAAAACACGTTACGTATGCATCGACCTTTATTGTGCTCCAGAAATGTAATTTGAACCTAATTCATTTACACTACATTCCAGCCAATTCTGTGAACGAAAAAAAAACATCATTTGCGTATAGCCACAGAAAAAATAATAATACTTGTATGGTATAGCCAAAAGTCACCCGGATAAAACCAGATTATGATTCTTAACAGTGGATTAGGGTTGTTACATTTTCAATATTTGTTAAAACGATTACGATAGCTTAATATTTTACTTAAAATTCTTCTATTTTCTAAAATGCTTACCATTACTGACTCACCAACAACGCATAGCATAAACAGTGGAACTAGTGAATGAAATATAAAATTCATTAAAAAATAAAAAGTCTACTTTCAATTTGTAATATTTTGGAATAGCTGCATTTGTACAAATCCAATGTGTGTGTGTAAATAAATTATTAAATAAAATTAACATTTAATTTGAGTACAAAACACAAAAATGTGGCATAATTATATATTGTGTGGTTGACAAGTACTTGATAGTCTAGTACTTTATAGAAAACATTTGTTTTCTTTGTAGTTCCATCATTATCTCTAAACAGACTATAATGATGCACAAGATTATTTTATACACCCATAAACTCTTTTTATTTTAGTGACTTTAATTTTACTGAAAAACCGAATTAAAACTCACCTAACTCTTACAAATTAGGAGAACAATATAAAAGTTGAGTGTGACAACCCTAAGCTGGATTGAACCGGCTGTGGAACACAATGGGCTCAGAGAGTGCTAGCAATGAGCCGAGCAAACAGTCACTAAGAGGGCCTCGTACTAGCATTCTTAATTAGCTGTTTTTAACTGGAGTTTAAAAACAGGAGTTTAACCAATGAATGGCTTAATTCCGGGATGCCCCAGTTTTTACCCTCTTTTTAAACGATCACGGTTTGAGCTCTGCAAAGTGCTCAACGGCAATTGAATTTCATTGATGTGCAACATTAACTTTGGTCACAGTGTAGAGTAAGGAAAATGCGGATTGATAAGCACATCTACGTGGTTGCAGTACATACATACATCTTACAAGATTTTAAACTTAACTCATCGTAGACGCAACACATTTTGCTATGATACGAGTACTCGCGGTATTTATTTTATACTCCGATATTTCGACCTAGTTGCATGGATTGTGGTCAAAGATGAACTGCGGCGGCGCGTAGAAACTTTTGACAGGATGACAGGTGACATTTGACACTAGAACATAAGTCTAGTTCGTTTTTGCGTTTTGTTAACTATATTACGACTCTACACTAACCACATCTTGCCGCACAACACTACAATTTTTGGGATTTACATAGAATAACCACTGGATTCCATAGTTGCGCTAATTTAAATCCATCCTCCCTATTGAAGTTTTTGGGGTGTTTTTTAATCTCGATGGCCTCTCGTACTAGCCGTGGGATGTAATGGCGTTCCGTGGAGATTACCTGTAGGCTATGAAGCTCAATCCAGGAATAAGTCCCTGATTCAAGCAGGTGTTCTGCTCTGGCTAATTTCTTCCTTTCATCTTTCTTGACCGCTGTGATATGTTCTTTTATGCGCTGCGATATGGATCATTTTGTCTACCCAATGTAATAACTACCGCAGCTACAGTCGACCTTGTACACCTGGGCACTGATAGGGTATCCTGTCTTTGCAAAAGGTTTTTATTCTGTATTTTCTATTTAATATCCTACCAATTTTATCAGTTACGCCCTTAATGTAGGGAAGAAATGCTGATTGCCGTTCAACCGTGCTAATGGTGGTGCGCCTCTTGTGTGTACCTATGTCTTCCGTGCTTTCGAAATATCGGAGTACAAAATAAATATCATGAGTACTCGTATTATAATAAAATGTATGTATATGTTACCGGATATCTGTATAATGCGGGTATTGAGCACAATCCCTAGGCACTGTGAATAATACCTGGGTCGTTTTGGCAATGTATTAAATGATATTAATATGTGGCAACACTATTCGTGACGAGCGGAAGATTCCATCGCCGCGCGCGCCTGGACACCGAGCAGCCATCAAGCCGCCAGCCGCCCCCGCGCCTCGCGCCATTGCGAGACCGGCTCGGACGGCGAACGCACGCGCTTTCTCTCACTTAATAATTTGCTCATTTCAACCGTTAACTTTTTCAAATCTTGTTAAATCTTGCATCAGCTTAAAAGTTGTACTTTACTACGTTTTCAAGTTAAATTTCTCAAGTCAATTTGTAATGCAGTAATAATAATTGCTTAAATATTGTTAATTAGAGAATTTCGTATCAAATTAAACTAATATATTGAAATCGTGGGTGTTCACTCATTTCTCTACAACATTCACCCACAAATATTATTCACCATTACATACTTTACCTAGGTAATGTATACGTTTCCGAACTACTATACAGAATACCTACAGGTCCACCGGCAACGAATAAAATTAATAGATTTGGGTATGTGTATTCGATGAACTGTCATTGAATGGCAATTCATCGAATGACAATTCCTTGAATTGTAATTTTTCTTGTTTAAAAGATTTAAAGATTTTATTATAAACAGAAACAATTTAATGCTTTTTATAACTTTTTTGTATTTCTTATTTTTTGATCAATAACAATTTAACATTTTTCCGTACATAAAAATTTTAGGTTTACTTTCTTCCTTGAATAATTTTTTTTTTCAAAACGTTTACGTTAGTGACAGAAACGAATCGCTGCAAAACCGACTCCACGTAGTCTTGTTTGCCCTACCCCTAGAGTGTAATGTAAACCCGCGTAGGCGCGGAGGGTAGAGGCGGCCCGCGAGCTAAGGAGCAGGTGGTTTTAATGCTCGCCGCAGCAGCTGAGGCTGGCCGGCGCAGCCGGCCAGCAAGCCGAAGCTGCTGTGACGATAAGCTCGCGTGGGACCACCGGAGCCCCGGAGCGCCGGAGCCGTGACAGAAACTGTGCTTGCTGCATGTTGCATTCTGCTTACGTTTTAATGCTGCCTTTCAAGGATGGGTGACATTTGAAATAATAAAAAAATATTTATTAATGATCATATGAAAATTATATCATTCGATTCGGCCAATTGTGATTCGATATTTTGTAATTCGATATATTGTCATTCGATGAACTGTCATTTGATTAATTGTTTTCGATTAAATGTTAATTCGATTAATTGTGTTTTCGATGAAATGTTCATTCGATTAATTGTGATTTCGATGAAATGTCGATTCGATTATTTGTAATTCGATGAAATGTGACCGATGAAATGTTTTCGATGATTTTTCCGCAAATCGTAGTGTTTGCGCAACTTTGTAAGAATTCCATGTATCGTTGCAGCAGCTTTAGCCTTTGGTTCAATGCACCGCCAAAAGTTGGGGTTTTTACCTTAACTCGTAACAACTGAAGGCAATCGGTATATTTTTAATGTAGGTACGTTATGAAAAGTAGAGCTCGGGTGAGCGGGTTCCTGGTACGTGCGGTAAATATACCTACACGTATCTTAGTCTTAGAATTCCACAAGATTGGCCGTGCCCCACTCGGATACAGCCCAAATTGTGAGATTTATACGTTTCACCACCACTCTGCTATCATCTGCGTACCCATAGACAATAGGCATGAGCGGGTCATTACTATGTATAAAGAAGAAATCCCAACCCTAGCCGATAAGGACAGAGGATATGTCGGAGCTGGAAGCTTGCTTAAATGTAAGAATGCCAAAGTTTGGGTTTGGCAGCCAAAACCATTTGTGCCAAGTAAACTGTCTGCCCTCACGTCTCGCTTCTCTCCCACTTCTTGTCTTTTACACACATTACCAATTACGCATGGAGTATTGTATAGAATACCTGGGCGAAGTTTGAAATAAATAATATTCGAAACGTTACCTGAACGTTTTAGATATTATATAAATTGCCTAGGTATTGTATAGAGTGCTGAATTATATAGATATCCGGTAACATATACACACATACATATTTATACCAAACTAGCTGCCCGGACAGACTTCGTTCTGTCAAAAGTTAATAGTAATAAAAAAAAAAAAATCAAAATTTAGGGGTGGACTTAACATTTAGGGGGATGAAAAATAGATGTTGTCCGATTCTCCACCCTAGCCGATATGCACGCTAAGATTCACGAAAATCGGTCGAGCCGTTTCGGAGGAGTTCAACTTCAAAAAAGCGTGACACGAGAATTTTATATAATAGATAATGGACTAGTATCTCGTATCTTACGTCGTACCTTAGTCTCAGTATTCATATCGCAGAATAATAATAATATCTCAGAAATAATATCTCAGAATAGGAAAAGTAATAATAAGAATTTTAATAAAAGCCTGAGATTTAATGAAGTTAACATTTGACCTTATTTAACTTGCATTACTTTTGAATATTGCCAAGGCAAAAATCATTCATTAAATACATAATGTCCATGTCACGGTTGTTCACGGCATTATTACTCTTCAAAGTTGTAGATGGAACATAATTATTTATTATTAAAGAAAGAATTTTATAGCAGACAGCCCTTATGAGAATTTCGTAATAAAGTATTTTCTTATAAAGTCTTTAATAAAAATAGAGCATGATGGATAATAAAAGGTATTCATAATTAAGTTAGGTACTCACTACTTGTAAATAAAATTTTAAATTGATAAATGTAATATAAAAATATTTTCGGTCACTTACCTTTATTCACAGCGTGACCTAAAAGCGGCATATCTAAAAGACTAACGTAAACGCGCCTATTACCGCCTCCCAAAATTTGTATCCTATTACCGCCAGTTTTTTTAATCACTATTTTAAGGTATTTTATAGATTCCATGAAAGTTGCAGCCTAAAAATATTTTAGGTATATATATTTAGAAACAAAAAAAATAAAGTTTGTGTGCGTAAATAATCAGCAAACAGAGTAAATAGCCAATAATTGAGACGCGGCCGCAACGGACTTCCGTGTCATAGTGTTGTGCTCCCAGCTACATAAGAACACCTCGTTATTACTTAAGAGAAATTAACATAAATAAAATGTGTATACGTGCATGCAATTAAGTAACTATAATAAATAATACATTGGTTTTCTAGATTAACATCTAATACTACCGTTCTGGCCATGTCTTGTCGTTTAAATCGAATTTTACATTGGGGCGGTATTAGAAACATAATTTTTATAAGTTGCTTCTATTAACGACCCATGGCGGTGTTAGATGTTTTACAATAGTTAGTATTTTAGCTTTTATTTCTTTGAATACATAATTTTAGATGTTTTTTTTTAACTTGTTTGATTCTAAAGAGTATATTACATAATTGGATCAATTAACGCCATACATTTTGTCTTATGGATTTTTGCCTGTTGTTGTTTCTTTTTTGGTCGGTAATAGAATCTTCATACTTAATTCTATTACCGACTCATACGGTCTTATTTATAAAAGTCTCTTATTGTAGGTAGTAGCGTACTTTAGTTAAAATGCTGATAAGCCTACTATCAGTTCCTGTGTTCATAAATGTTCTATAGGCCACACATAGGTATTTTTAACCGACTTCAAAAAGGAGGAGGTTATCAATTCGTCGTATATGTTTTTTTCTTTATATGTTCGACCAATTTGGATGGTTTAAACGGTATTAAATAGGGGATTGCTTCAGGGTGGTCTCTTTAACATCATGGTGAGGATCTTATGAAGGGTTCTGGACATATAGAGTGGAACACCTCAGAGGTTCGTTGACATCTCAGGGTATAATGATGTGAACTGGAGACGAAATATAGGTATGTAACTCCTCAACGGATTGGAATAATTGAACCGTTTTAAAAGGTATATTTTGTTGTTGGTAAATATTTACACAGCAAAATCAGTACATCATTGACCATTCTATGGTCTGATGATGTTCCTTGGAGACAAAATGTGTAACTCTTGAATAGGAGAATCGGAACCGTTTTTAAGAATTTTTTTGCCAATAACTTTATTTTTGCAAAACTAGTACCTACATCATAGAATATCTTAGGGTCTGATGATGTGATTTGAAGGGAAAATGTGTAACTCCAACGGCTTGGAATAACTAAACCTTGTTTTAAGATATTAACCTCCATCTTATAAAATTTCAGTAGATAGTGTTTTTAATAATATGTACTTTAAATAAATTATTAAGAAGAAAGCTCAGTTTTTAATAATTATTATTATTGATCCCAAATGTTTTATACCAACTTAATACATATTTATTTTGTTTTTTTTTTAATTTAATAGTATGGAGAATGTGTTCCTTTTTCAGTAGTCGGTAATAGAAACATGAAAAACGGTAATAGAAACAACATCATCCCATCGGGCGGTAATAGAAGCAGCCGCAATTTCAGATAAAATTATTATTTATTAAATATTGTGTGATTTAATACTACATTTAAGTACTGAATGTCATAGAATATTTAATTATGATAAAGAATAAATTAAAACGCCTGTCCTAGCATAACGGCGAATATCTAATTTTCTGAAGTTCATCCAAAGTCAGCTTAAACTGGCGGTAATAGGAGCGTTTACGTTATTTCATTTCTGCTTCATATTAAAACATTCAAATTCACCAACAGCAACCAATTCCAATTTAAATTTAAAGTATTTAACGGAAACCACTCGTGTATTCCAACCAATCCAACCATTCAAACCATTCCAACCTTTCACTTCGATATTCAACATTAGAATCTAAATTCAAAACTGTTTCATTCGTGGATGCAGTGAAATGCTAAACACGGCAACCTCTGTATGGAGCCGCAAAACCGCGCTTCATGTACTGTTGCGCATAATAATATAGTATTCGTATGTAGACCCACAGATCAAGAAGGGGAAATGGCTTTCAACGAAAAACTTTATATATTATCTTAATCTGGACGGCAAGCTTCGAAGTGGTACCTGAAACGGATCACGTCACATTGGATGAATGATGCCCTATCATTGGTCGAAGTTATACACCGAGTGGCTACAAGTCTTATAGTTAACGTCAGGCCTATGATCTCTGCGATGTCCTGATTTGGTTTGAGATGCTGATATAATAATCGAATGGAAAAATTACATATTTTGTAAGATCTGAAATCGCGCTATTGACCCGACATCTGTGTACTAATACAGGGCTAAGTTTGAAATCACAAAACAATCACAGTCTTTGTACAGTTTTTTTTATGGAAATAGCCGGCAAACGAACGGATGATCCACCTGATGGTAAGTGGATATCGTCGCCCATAGACGTCAGCAACACCAAAGGCATCACTGATACGTTGTCGGCCAAGAAAGAGAGAAGAAATAGAAAGAAAGAACTGGTTATCAAGCCCCCAGCCGGAACACGACGAGTCGTTTGGCGGCTGACTCATGCTCAAGGGTGGTAGCTACCAGGCGAACCCCATGGAGAAATAATAATAGTAATAATGGTATTAATTAACAATTAAAATCAATATTACCAATGTAATCCCTCGAGGGGCCCTACCACCAGCGGGTCAGATTTAGTTGCCACTTACGACACCCATCCGGCGTGGGATTGGGGTTAGTATTCTAAGCCGCCCCAATATGGCTAAAAATGTTATTATGGGGTGAGATATAGCTAAGAGTAACGCAACGCCCGCGCCGGGCCATTCCTATCCTAATTTGAAAAACAGCACAGCCGTGATCTGTCGGGACGAGGGGCGCGGGATGGGGCGGGACGGGGCGGTAGTGAAATCGTTTCAAGAACGATTTCCAATGACAACTCCGTTTTGGGTATTAGATGGTGCAAGTTATAACTGACAGCGGAAAATTTCACAATGCTGAAGTCCATGGGTGACGCCAAATTCAAATTCAATTTTTTTTATTCGAAATGAAATGAAATAATCTTTTTTGAAGGTACCTATCACTGATACACTTATGCTCGTCATTTTTTCAATCTGCCAGCCACTTACTAGTTATCAGGCACATGATCAAGACGCTTTTAACGATTCGATAAAAGTACAATTTAGACGTTCTTCAACAGTAGGTACACAATTACAAAGAAAAAAAGGGGCTGAATAAATAACTATCCTTTTGGCATCTTGTAGACGCATAAAAACGCTAAAGCCTGCGATTTAAATCAACACATTATACATTCAAATGCCTAAATGGAAGAAGATGTTATTCCAAGTGAATTTATGCTACCTTTGACCGAATTGTTGTTTTGTTATGCGATACAGAAAGACATTGAAATTCCTTTACAGCAAGAAGTCGCGCTTTGAACCGTCCGGGTACGTCCAATATTGGATATTTTATTCTGAGGGTATTCCATTCAATGTTTTAAGTAAAGATATTGTTGTAACGTTTTGTGAATTTCAAAGATCGCTTGCAAATACGCCAAGTTTGTTTTCGAGGACTGAAATAGCAGAAAGAATTTCTGAATTTAGAGTTTTTTTAGAATAATGCTTATTAGGAGCCGAAATACTGGCGCAGCGTTGGTTACAAAGTAATATATTACCTATATATACATGAAGTAATAAAATCATTTTAGATTGCAAATTAATCAATGGAGATAGATAAATTGGTTTCGGTTATGAATGTAACAGTTGTTTTCCTGACCTCAAATGCTTCTATTTTCAATTGATTGCTGTGTTTCTATCTCTGGCAATTCTGACATAGTAGGTGCTTACGTGAGTTTATTAGTTTTTTTGTTAAGTGACTCGATTTATGATTCAAATCCTGATCAGGAACGCTATTCAGTTTTGTAACTTGACAGCGGAGTTTCAAAATTGACGTTCGAGTTCTAGGATCACTTCACTTCGCAAGTGCTTAATAAATGATTAGATAATAAAAAGTCAATATGATGCAAGTTCGCTTTTGTTTTGTAACTTGACAGCGGAATACACGATGAGTTTCTAAATTGAAGTTAGAGTTCGAGACTCCCTTCACCTCGCAAGTGTGTACCAGATGATTAGAGAATCACATATCAAGATCTCGGACTCAAACTTCAATTTTGAAACTCATCGCGGATTCCGCTGTCAAGTTACAAAACTGAATAGCCCTGCAGCTCTAGAAGGTTATCAGACATTTTGTGTGTTTGCTTTATTGAATGTTGAGTAACTTTTACAGGTTTGATCGATTCGTAAATTAGAATCTTGTTCCATTGATGTTAGAATAAAAAATATTAAAGGCATAACGCTGACTAAATATTGTAACATCATTTGAAATCATCAGGACACTCAGCTACTCACAAACTTATGTAGTTCAGAGCTACCGTGTTAACATCTGAGTATTTTTAATTACAACGCCTTTTCCAAAAAAAAAAATTCAAAGTGACTCTGCAGCACAATTGCCGGTATAATTAGAGGTTGTAATTCTGGTGGTAGCGACGTGGGTCGTGTGGTCGTGGGGTGACGTGGGGCTCGGCCTGACCTCTGGCGTTAATTATGCAACGTTTATTTAGGCAGTGCGCCGGAATGTCAATGTTTGTTGGAGAAAAACTTGTATAAGTCGCGTTTGTGTGCTGGTTGTTGTACTTATAGCCCTAGAGCTATTGAACCATTTGACTATCCCACTTCCCACAAAGCTAGAAATTTATTAAATGATATTTTATTATCAGTCAAATAAGAAAGTACCGTTCTGGCAGGCATCTCGCGGTTGCGTCATCATCCCTTAAATTTTTGAAAATGCAAAAAATATTTTATTTTTATCCCACTCCCACAAGGCTACAATTTTAATATGTTGTAATTTACATATGTTTAAGTGTAAAAAAAAATTGCCAGAACATTTTGAGGGTTGCAAGTGTGTGCCAGAACAAAGCAAAGTTGTCATCGGGAGAGGAATTCATAACCTACTCGCACAAGGCTCAAATTTTCAGGGAACATTCTTTCAATTGTTTAAAAAATATATGTAAACAGCCAGAACATTCTAGCGGTTGCAAGTATCTGCCAGAAGAGTATACAGGGTGAATTTTTCAAGTGAGCGTGGATGGACAAATTCAAAACTATGAGGAATAGCGAAAAGTGGTCAAAGGAGTCTCAGGGCTGATTTTGAAGAAAACCAAAACGGCATAATTAGATTTTTGAAAAATTAATATTATAAGCCAGGAATCAAACTCGCTGATTTTGCCTCATGAAATTTTTTTTTTTGTAGGGTAACACTGTTTTTTTTCCACCAAAGTGTACAATCTGTGAGATCCAACGATAGTCCTGAACATTTAAATGACATCAAAAGCAGGCTAGAGCTTGAAATTATGCATAGAAGGATACATTTGTATGAAAATTATAATTTTTTGTATGGATATACTGAAATTTATTTCCACCAAAGTATACTATCTGTATGATCCAACAATAGTCCTATACATTTAAATGACATCGAAAGCAGGCTAGGGCTTGAAATTATGCATAGAAGGATACATTTGTATGAAAATTATTATTTTTTTGTATGGCAATACTGAATTTTATTTCCACCAAAATGTACGATGTGTAAGATACAACAATAGTTATGTACATTTAAATGACATCAAAAGCAGGCTAGAGCTTGAAATTATGCATAGAAGGATACATTTGTATAAAAATTATTATATTTTGTATGGCAATACCGAAATTTCTTTCCACCAAAGTGTACTATCTGTAAGATCCAACAATAGTCCCATACATTAAAATGACATCAAAAACAGGCTAGAGCTTGAAATTATGCATAGAAGGATACATTTGTATGAAAATTATTATATTTTGTATGGCAATACCGAAATTTTTTTCCACCAAAGTGTACGATCTGTAAGATCCAACGATATTCATATACATTTAAATGACATCAAAAGCAGGCTAGAGGTTGAAATCATGCATAGAAGGATACATTTGTATGAAAATTATTATATTTTGTATGGCAATACCGAATTTTTTTTCCACCAAAGTGTACGATCTGTAAGATCCAACGATAGTCCTATACATTTAAATGACATCAAAAGGAGGCTAGAGGTTGAAATTATGCATAGAAGGATACATTTGTATGAAAATTATTATTTTTTGTATGGCAATACCGAAATTTCTTTCCAGCAAAGTGTACTATCTGTAAGATCCAATAATAGTGCTATACATTTAAATGACATCAAAAGCAGGCTAGAGCTTGAAATTATGCATAGAATCATACATTTGTATGAAAATTATTATTTTTTGTATGGCAATACTGAAATTTATTTCCACCAAAGTGTACGATCTGTAAGATCCAACAATAGTTCTGTACATTTAAATGGCATCAAAAGCAGGCTAGAGCTTGAATTTATGAATAGAAGGATACATTTGTATGAAAATTATTATTTTTTCTATGGCAGTACTGAAATTTATTTCCATCAATATGTACTATCTGTGAGAACCAACAATCGCCTTATACATTTGAATGATATCAAATCAGACTAGAGCCTGAAATTATACATAGAAAGATAGAATTGCAATCCCGATGACAACTTTGCTCTGTTCTGGCACATACTTGCAACCCTCAAAATGTTCTGGCAATTTTTTTTTACACTTAAACATATGTAAATTACAACATATTAAAATTGTAGCCTTGTGGGAGTGGGATAAAAAAAATATATTTTTTGCATTTTCAAAATTTTAATGGGCCATGAAGCAACCGCGAGATGCCTGCCAGAACGGTACTTTCTTAATTGACTGATAATAAAATATCATTTAATAAATTTCTAGCTTTGTGGGAAGTGGGATAGTCAAATGGTTCAATAGCTCTCCAGCTATTAGTATAAATTAAAAGACCTAAAAGACTCAGCAACCGAAAGAAAAAATCTACTTACACGTAGATTCAAATGTAATAGACGAATGTAAAGGTAGTTGTTTGCAATTTTTTAACTCGTAACATGACTGAGGTTAATATGTGACGTGCTTACCTAATGAGGGTCCCGGGTTTGATTTCCGACGGGGTCAGACATTTATGTGATGGGTTAATGTTACATGGGTCATGGGTGTTTGTGATCTGGGAGCACGGCAGTGCCCCCACCAAGTCGAGCAAAAAAGCGGCACGGCCGTACCATCCTTTTCTCGAAGCAGTTCAGGCCATTTTCAACCCCCTATAACTTCGTTGTGGATAAAACTAGAAGCCTGAATTTTCAGTAACCAAGCAGGCATTGTATAAACACGGTATATTTCTAATTTCATTCAATTTGAATCAGTACGGTGCAATCCACCCTAAGGGTGGTAGGCTCTGTTATAGTTTTCGTCAAAGTTAACTTTAGCGGTAACAATAACGTTGACAATAATATTTAACAATTGTGTGTTGCACCGTGAAATTGTTCGTGATTGTCAAAGTTAATAGGGTTGCAAAGAACAATGCCGAAAAATTATTTTTATTTTTTGTAGCGTCTTAAAACGTCAGTTACACCGAAGCAATTCAATATTTTTTTACGTTTTTTAAAATTAATATCTGTACCCGTATTACCCAGGGTAAAATAATTTTAATAATAAGTGATGAATTGACTATAATAATAAGAATGATGTCGATATTGTCCATTTTCATGCGGTAAAAATGTTACCATTTCATACTTTTTTCCTTTAATGGTAGAAAATATATTTTGATAGTCGTACATATTTTCTGATTTTAATTATATCATATTGTATAAAGTGAGTAATTTGGGCAATCTTTAATAAAAAAGTAACATTCTGCTTGGACTTTTTTATTTTTATATTTAAAAATATTTATTTTCGTCATGCTCATGAAATTCTTTTAAGTAATTTAATCTTTCAGTAGTAGTAAAATGGCAACTTCTGAATCGTTTTTAAAATTGACGTTGACGTTTAGTGAGCAAATCTTGACATCACTGTCATCACATACTCTTCCGGCATCGTTGTTTTGTTGTGTACCAGGTACTCTATGTATAATACTTCTATGGTTATAAAACATTCAATATCAAAATATTTTGGTTCTGGGGTGTGCCTGCTGAAAATTCTTATATATCTAAGCTATTAATGCTCAATATCAGAAATTAATGCTGTATTTTTTAGATTTTTTTTTTATTTTAAGACGCTTAATTTGAAAATGAAATAAAACTATGTATGGCAGTTGGGCATTGTTCTTTAAGGTTCCATATTTTTCCTTAAAAATGTATGGGTAACATATTTTGATATGGCAACACAAAATACTAGCTGTCAGCAGTGTCAGCCTTTCTGGCGTTTCGGCTCTACGACATAAGATTGTGATGTTGGCCGCGTTCCACTAGACGCTCACAACGATCAAAGTACATATATTTTGATCGTTGTGAGCGTCTAGTGGAACGCGCACGTTAAGTTGTGATTGTGGCCATCAGCCAACAAAAATAACTTCACGAGCAGCTTATGAGACACAATGAAGAAAAACATTAGCTTTGAATTAATGAAACTTCAACTACAAATTGATATTCTTCAAGACAAAAAAATGGGACAAGTGCAAATAAGGAATTTTTATATTAGGGTTTTGTAGAAAAGTTTGCAAATAAAAGATTTATTTTTTACAAAATTGGGTTTATTAAATAATATTCATACTAAATACCTACATCTGGCCCGCTGGTGGTAGGGCCCCTCGAGGGATTATATTGGTAATATTGATTTAAATTGTTAATTAATACCATTATTATTATTATTTCTCCATGTATTATCTTCATGTATTATCCGACACACACTCGATTTATGGACACCTGCAGCATCCCCGATGTAACGTTGGAATGAGCCACATGCATAGAATTCTAGGGCCATTACTATTTGTTGCTCAGGAGTAATTGTGAAATTCCTGAAAAAAATAAATATTATTATTATTATAATAGGCCAATAAGCAGCAGCAATTGTACAACTAATATAGATATCAAGTTTTCACACATCACAATAGGTTAGTTATTATTATAAGATTGAGTACTGTATTAGTAACTACATATAATAGATGGGTACTTACTTCATGGTCCTACTTTTCAGCAAGGGTCCTAAATGAGCAGCCTAGTAAAGCCCTTGGAAATCCGAAATCTGACCAAAAATTCAAGATCATCCCATTTTCGAAATCGATCAATTCGAGGTTGATATACTTTTTTCTCTTGAAATTCGGGTACGTTGTTATCACTGTCGTCATCAGAAGAACTGGATTCCTACAGAATATCACGAATTAAAGCCATAATAAGGTTTTAGACTAAATATAATAATATTTTCCAAACAATTTGTAGCTGAATGTGAAGTTGACAGTTCATTTGACAATAACAATAGCAATAACCGGCCAAAATCGATCAGTTAAAGTTAGCGTTAAGTTATGACGTCATTACAACCGTTGCTAAAATGGTGCAACGCAAATGTTGCTTAACCGGGGATTTGACGGCATGGTTGTTGTTGTATTGTGTTACATGGTGCAACACACCCTAAGAATTATAACTAGTCAATGTTTCTTAATTTTGTCACTCACTCACTGACTGCCCGAACATCAAAACTCTAATACATAACATAAAACATAAAAGATTTTTGATATTGATATGGTCTCTATTAGATGTTGGTAGGTTAGCTAATTACGTAATAACTTAAGACAGAAGGACCCGGGACTGAATAAATTAATCGACTTGGTAGTTATTACATGGATCTCAGAACTTTATACGGTAGAACTGAGTTGCGAGACTTGTAAAAAAAACAAGTTATGTTTTTGATGGCATTATTTTAACATATTGTAGAATACTATACTTCGACATAGTAAGTTGAATCATAATAATATATTTTTAAGTATGAATACTCACGAACCTAACTTATTTATTTCACTAATTTTATTTACATTTTATTATATCAGTTTTCGACGGTCCATTGTATGAGTGCACCAAAATGACGACCAACCAAGCAAAATGGCAAGAGATTGTGAAGAGAATTACATCTGCCACAAATGCGACTTCATGATGACCACGACCGCTCTGCCTAGAACGAAACGATTAAAAAGAAAAATATTACTTTTATTGATTATTTATTTCCAATTCAGAAAAATCATACGTTTTAGTACTACTTTAAAACTTCATTTCCTTTCTTTTTCTTCTCTCTTTCTTGGCCGGCAACGCATTAGTGATGCCTTTGGTGTCGCTGATGTCCATGGACCTCGTTTGTCGGCAACGATACGCTAAGTTAATATATTTATTTGTATTTACCTATTAAATATAAAAATACATTGCCACTTACAAGTTGTAACAAAAATCCATGTTCATTTCTAAGTAGATCTAAAACTAACACGACTCCTTGCGTACATACAAACTTGATAAACACACGAATAAAATGTTGGTATTCGTCTAATCCAATGTCAGTGAAAAGGTTATGTCGTGATTCACATTCCCTTTGTGATTGCTGGCCGTTAGGGGGCGCTGATGGCCGGTTTCACTCTTAATTGAGGTCCGCCCTTTGAGGTCTTGCAATAACTCAGGTTCCACCACAAAACTATTGTCCAATCTGTGTTTTGGTTCTTCGTTCCATTAAACAGTCGTTATAATCGAAGAGAAAGCATGAATTATATGTTTCATATATTTTTATTCGGTGTGACGGTATGTTTACCACATATCATTTAATAATCGAAATTTTACTAACAAAAAATAACCGACTTCAAATTCTCAAAAACTACTTGTCAGATCTCGTTCAAATTTATGTGGGACTACATGACAAGCACCTGCTTTCGATTAAAAAAAGAATCATCGAAATCGGTTGGCGTGATATTGAGTTATTCGTCAATTTGTCGCGCACATCTTAACACAAATTTATGACTTATGTGGTTTTCTAATGGATGCCATTGTCAGATCTCAATAAAATTTATATGGGACCACATGACAGCCACCAGCTTTCGATTAAAAAAAGAATCATCAAAATCGGTTCGCCCAGTCCAAAGTTCTGAGGTAACAAACATAAAAAAAAAAAAAAAAAAAAAATACAGTCGAATTGAGAACCTCCTCCTTTTTTTGAAGTCGGTTAAAAATATGGTAAAATGGAAAATTTTTCGCTTCTTTTCTAAAAATCTATAAACACTCCTCTTGAGGAAGCTAGAGTATACTCCACCACCATGGGCCTAATAAAGATAATCGTCCTAACCGCGTAATAATACATCAATGAAAACCGCATAATAAGACACACAAATCTACAAACAAAATATCTATAATAGTCCATTGAAATGTTACATTTTTTAGGCCTAACCTTGCGTTTTTTAGAGGACGCAATTTTATTTTTTTGATGTGTAGGGGGGGTCAGTGTAAAGCTAAAACCAAGTTTGTGGGGTCGCCACCCTTGTCCCACGGCCGCCATCTTGAAAATAGGGGTTGAAATGGTTCTTACGATATATCTCTTAAACTATTTATTTGATAAATAAAAATTGTTATCATTTTTTGTTGCAAATGAAATTCTCTACATTTTTGGTCCAGTAACTTTTTGTCGTAAAACTATAAATAAAAAAGTTATAAGCGAAAATGTTCAGAAAAATAATGTATCTTTCTATGCATTATTTCAAGCTCTTGCCTGCTTTTGATGTCATTTAAATGTATAGAACTATTGTTGGATCTTACAGATTGTACACTTTGGTGAAAATAAATTTCAGTATTGCCATACAAAAAATAATAATTTTCATACAAATGTATCCTTCTATGCATAAATTCAAGCACTAGCCTGCTTTTGATGTCATTTAAATGTACATGACTATTGTTGGATCTTATAGATCGCACACTTTGGTGGAAATAAATTTCAGTATTGCCATACCAAAAATAATAATTTTCATACAAATGTATCCTTCTATGCATAATTTCAAGGTCTAGTCTGCTTTTGATGTCATTTAAATGTACAGGACTATTGTTGGATCTTACAGATCGCACACTTTGGTGGAAATAAATTTCAGTATTGCCATACAAAAAATAATATTTTTCATACAAATGTAACCTTCTATGCATAATTTCAAGGTCTAGTCTGCTTTTGATGTCATTTAAATGTACAGGACTATTGTTGGATCTTACAGATCGCACACTTTGGTGGAAATAAATTTCAGTATTGCCATACAAAAAATAATAATTTTCATACAAATGTATTCTTCTATGCATAATTTCAAGCTCTAGTCTGCTTTTGATGTCATTTAAATGTATAGGACTATTGTTGGATCTTACAGATCCCACACTTTGGTGGAAATAAATTTCAGTATTGCCATACAAAAAATAATAATTTTCATTTATAACTTTTCTGAACATTTTCGGTTATAACTTTTTTATTTATAGTTTTACGACAAAAAGTTACTGGACCAAAGTTGTAGATAATTTAATTTGCAACAAAAAATGTTAACAAATTTTTTTTATCAAATAAATAGTTTAAGAGATATATCGTAAAAACCATTTCAACCCCTATTTTCAAGATGGCGGCCGTGGGACAAGGGTGGCGACCCCACAAACTTGGTTTTAGCTTTACACTGACCCCCCCTATACATCAAAAAAATAAAATTGCGTCCTCTAAAAAACGCAACCCCAAATGTAACTTTTCAATGGACTATAAATAATTCAACAGTTTTACTCAAATATGTTCCATGTACAGTAGCTCGAGCACGAATATTTGCGAGAAAGTATCGTATGGTTAACGTAAGCAATTTGTATGTCATTTTTTCAAAAGCGCCCCTATCTTTACTTTATTTAATTTAATTTATTTATTTCCCCAAAAGATACCGCATACAAGGCAACTGACGCGCGCCAACATGTACTAGCATTTGCAAGTCGACGACAATAGTGTCGACCAATACTGACCCGTCAAATCCAAACAATGTCGGGCGGATGACAATTCTTCTAGCAACATATTATATTGGAACTCCTCGGCATATGCATGAATACGCTCAAAATGCCATGTATGTCTGTTATTACGGCACTGCAGATTTATTTATCACATTCACATGCAGTCTTTAGTGAATAGAAATCAAACAGGAGTTTTTACCTTCAAATTTGTCAAATTTGTATGGCATTTTAGTACCATTTACGCAACGTTAACCCATAGATTACCCCCAAAAGATACCGCATACAAGGCAACTGACGCGCGCCAACATGTACTAGCATTTGCAAGTCGACGACAATAGTGTCGACCAATACTGACCCGTCAAGTTCAAGTATGAATTAGAAATAGCCAATCACAGCGCATATTTTTGTCCCCCGCAACCCGCGCCTTCCGCCAAATTTTGTGAGTTCAAACTCTAAGAAAAATTAACTTATGCGGAATCTATTGGGGGTAATCTATGCGTTTACCATACGAATACTTTCTCGCAAATATTCGTGCTCGAGCTACAGTACACTAAACTGTGGAACTGTTACAGTTTTATCATAAACTAGCAGCCCGCCCCGGCTTCGCTCGGGTGTAATTTTATTTTTAAACATTTAGAGATATATTTATAATTTTATGTTTTGACGACCCGTGTGGCGCGATGGCTACCATGCCGGATCGCCGCGCCAAGGGTCCTGTGTTCGATTCCCAGCGAAGCGGAAATTAGAATGGTGAATTTGAATTTCTGTTCTCGGTCTGGGTGTGAATGTCCTTGTCTAGTGTGTTGTCCATGGCACCCACGACACAGGGAATCCTAGTGTGGGGCTATGAGTGTGAAACGTTATTATTTATTATTTGTTTTTGTTTATTATCTTTTTAAAGGACATAGGTATGTGTTATTTCTTTAAATATTAAATTTGTACTTGCCAACCTATTGTTATTTTTATAACATAAACATCTTACTCAATTAATTTATTTGTAATGGGTTTATTTTTTTACTTGAACTATTTTTTTAGATTCCTCTATTTACATTTTTGTACATACATACATCTATTTACATTTTATTGCTTTAGTAAATAAAGGCCTACGCTACAGTTGCTTCTCTCTTCTGAATGGAAAGTCCGATTTGAGTAGTTCAAAAAGTTATCTATAGGTATTGAAACAGTTTTGAGTATGAAATGATTTATTTGGATAAGGATTAATACGAAGGTATGGTTTTCATGATCTGATTTTGGTCATCTTTTTTATTAACTGTTAAAATGTAAAAAGCGGTTATAGTGACATAACGACAATAGTTGGACATATAGTATTGCGAGGTTTTTTGTAGATATTGATATGTTCTCTAATATTGTAAAACATTTTTTGTTCTATCATCAATAGTTTCCGCACTAAACAACTGGCTGCTTTCCATTCGATATACATAAACGTTAACGTTAAAAAATCGTGTTGTCGTGTGAACGACTGCCTCGTATACGGGGAAACCGTATACGGGAAAAAATCGAATCGAATGGACGCCGTGTGAACGTATCCTAACGCGGGAGCAGGAAGACTATTTAGTTTTGTAACTTGACAGCGGAGTTTCAAAATTGACGTTCGAGTTCTAGGATCACTTCACTTCGCAAGTGCATAATAGATGATTAGATAATGACATGTCAATATGATGCAAGTTCGCTTTTGTTTTGTAACTTGACAGCGGAGTTCGAGACTCCCTTCACCTCGCAAGTGCGTACCAGATGATTAGAGAATCACATATCAAGATCTCGGACTCGAACTTCAATTTTGAAACTCATCGCGGATTCCGTTGTCAATTTTCAAAACTGAATAGCCCTCCAGGCAACATACAACTGTCCATGAGAAAAGCATGGGTTTTCCAGATTAACGCCGCAAATACTTAAAGACTGACCCTGTGATTTATTTTGTTTATTTACTTTTACAACTGTTGATCTTTCATTATGTGCAGTCGATCGGCGACGATATAGCGGATAGCCATCGTTCCCGGTAATTGTTTCTGCCACTAATTCCCGTGGACACCGTTTCGAAAATTGACCATCTACCATACATAGCAAGCAAAAGCAAAAAGCAAGCAACAACCCATAATTGTCCTACTGCTGGGCAAAGGGTCTCCTCTCAGAAAGTGAGGGTTAGGCCATAGTCTACCACGCTGGCCAAGTGCGGATTGGTAGACTTCACACATCTTCGAGAACTTTTATGGAGAACTCTCCGGTGTGCAGGTTTCCTCACGATGTTTTCCTTCACCGAAGCAAGTGATAATTAACTTGTAATACGCACATAATGTTTGAAAATTAGAGGTGCGTGCCAGGATTGAACTCGGGCCCCTTCGTTCGGGAGACCAACATTCTACCGCTAGGCTATCACTGCTTGATGCTACCATACATGGTGAATTTGAATTGAGATTTCCACATGGGCCATGAATCATGTTTTTAATAACAACTTCATGCAAGCCTGGATCAACTTGTACATCAGGATTGACTTATACATCAGGAATTTCAGCAGATGTGATTTGATCAAATTTATTTGGTATCAACTTTATTTTCTCAATTAACCAAATCAAGATTATGAGCATGAGGCAACCTGCTCGCAGCGCGTCTCACCAAGTACACTGTGTTTCACAATTAAATCCATTAACCCTAGAGTACTAACCTTTTTTTTACACCGCACAATACTAACCATCGCCTGGGAGGCTACTTTTTAGAAAAAAAATTTTTTTTTCAATACTTTTAATTTCAAAGAAACAAATTTGTTATAACATAAATGGTCATCTTCTGTACTTTTTAAAACAATAACAAAAATATGTGAAGTACAATAGATAGTGTATCAAATTTAGCCTCAAACTTAACGCTAGTCACGACCATTTTGACGTAATCGTCTTTTGGTCTTAATATGAAAAAAATTAATAAAATTAAGACAATTGGTAAAAAAATATAACGACTTATTAGAATAATGAGTAAGTATTTAAATTAAAAAGTTAATCTAACTTTATCAATCACAGTTTTTAAGACACATGGGATCAAAAGCAGTCTTCTTATTTTCTATCAAGAAGAGCAGTAAGGAAATTATGTTCCTGCTTGTTCACTACTGGTAGATGAGTTATCATTCCGGAGAGATGGATATGTAATTATGTGTGATGATTTGTCTTCATCTAGGCTTGAGGGTAAAAACGTCGGGTCAACAACACTGTCATCCGAATCGTAATCTTCAGTTTCTATATGATCGTCTATTTCACTTTCTGAGTCGCATTCTAATAAAAGCCTCTCTATTTTTCTATCTTCTAGGTTCATCTATAAACAAAACATTGATATTAACTTAAAAATATACGATAATTTAGAAATAAATTCAAAAATAAAAAATAATAAGTAAATTTTATTTTTACCTTTAATACTAACGATCGCCTCCCAGGCGATCGGCATATCAATATCTCCGCTGCGGTAAGAGCCCGCGGGACGCGAGTCTGCTATCCTTCGGGTCGCGGGGGGAACCGAGTTGGCTCGGGCGCACGAGTTGTTACGGCCGCGCATATTTCAGAAAAAATCAAAAAATTGTCCGCGTGCGGCCTCCCAGGCGATGGTTAGTACTCTAGGGTTAAAGATTTCAACTTTAGTCGGAAGACTCGTGCAGTAATATCATGGCGATCAATCGGTGATTGGCCAGGTAAAAACTCCTGTTTGATATCTATTCACTAAGACTGCATGTGAATGTGATAAATAAATCTGCAGTGCCATAATAACAAACATACATATGTCATGGCATTTTGAGCGTATTCATGCATATGCCGAGGACTTCCAATATAATATGTTGCTGGAAGAATTGTCATCCGCCCGACATTGTTTGGATTTCCATCGGTAGTAATTGCATCTCGAAGGTGAATACATATACTCGTCAGAACGTAGTTTGGTCTGGTTCAATCTGATGAAGGTCAATCTCTCTATGTTTCTATGTTTACATCATATCAACAGCATATTGATGAAATAATCGCCGACATTTCTATATGTGATTGTCTTTATTTTCAGGAACTATCAGACGGTATGAGTAAAAATTTATTGAACTAACTTTTTTATTAGATTCAGCTCCTGTAAATAAGATAATGTTTTGATGACAGTCATTCAACAATAACATAATTGTAAACAAAAACAATGCAATGACACTTTATAATTGCCGAATTTAGGATTTATCATCTTGATTGAGAAATGATAACCATCTTCACCTTTCCAAAATAATATTGGATATTGTAACGCGTCATTTGAGATGTGATTCATGCACACGCTATAACTGATCATTTCTGCGATGTAAAACAATATCACGGGCTTCCAGATTTTCTCCAACCATTACAATGGCAACTTCATAAATTTTTGGTGCATTGAAACGTCTCGCATGTTGTCCTACAGGAGATTTATCAGCTCTGCTCTGCTCTTGCTTGCTCAGCTCTGATTACAATTTTATAACTATCAGATGGCATGTGATCCAATGCAGTTTTAAAAAATGTAATCAACTGATTATGTAAATTCCGTGGGCCTTAAGGAACATACAAAAAATTACCCGAATTTGTTGAATATCGGGTACTCTTACAGAATTAATTTGCGTTTTTCCACCACTTTCAAGGTAAAATTAATGAAATGCTGAAATTATATTGGAGGACATAGATAGGCAAAAAACATGCTCTTGAAAACAAAATAAGAAAATAGAATATTATTATATTATTCAGTTATAGGGTTGTGAATTAATGAAAAAAATAACTTAAGGCATTTTATGGCCTTTCCATGTAATATAAGTAAAATTTAAGAAATGCATGTATTACTCTTTTTGTACGGAGTAAGCGTTTTTTTTATTATTTAAAACAAATCAGCTGACATTTTTTATTTTTCCATACAAAATGTCCTTAAGGAACTCTTTGGTATGGAACCCTAAAAAATAGCTTAAATGCTAAGTTGAAGTCTTTGCAATATCCTAAATAGTCCTGTTAAAATTCGTTCAGTAGTTTCAGAGATTTGGCTAGTAGTTATTGGTCATTGCGCGGCGGCGGCGGCGGTATTTATTATCCTGAAGTCGTAATATCTTCTGAATGGAATATCCGATTTGAGTAATTTAAAAAGTAATCAATAGATATTGAAATAGGTTTGAATATGAAATGATTTATTTGGATAAGGATTAATACGAAGGTATAGTTATCATGGTCTGATTTTGGTCAGCTTTTTTATTAACTTTTAAAATGTAAAAAGTGGTTATAGTGGCATAACTACAATAGTTGGACATATAGTATCGCGAGGTTTTTTGTAGATATTGATATGTTCTCTAATATTGTAGAACATTTTTTTGTTCTATCATGAATAGTTTTCGCAGCGCACGCGATGTAAAGAATATTTTAGGTAATTTTTTACACATTATTGGAGTTTTAGTAAGGATCCCTATTTTTTTTTTAAATATAATATAGCCTATGTTCACCGCAAATAGTGTAGCTTTCTAACAGTGAAAGAATTTTTCAGATCGGTTCAGTAGTTTCGGAGCCTATTCAATGCAAACAAAAAATCAAATCTTTCCTCTTTATATATTAGTATAGATAAATAATCTATGGTCCAAATATCCGCCATTTCCATCACGTCAGCTTCCAAATAAAAAAAAACACATCATAATCGGTCCATTCGTTTAGGACTTTAGGAGCTACGATGCCACGATCTTTTTGCATCGGGGGATTAAAAAATTTGCTAATTATCTATAATCCGATCATTACACCAAAAGCAAAGAACAGCAAAATATTGCAATGTGTTAACAAGAGCCATAACCGTGCCCTACAGCTATTACGGGCTACAAAGCATCCCGTATTTCGTGTCGCGACTCTAGCAGCAAAATTAATTAGAACTACTGTCGCAGCTAACGGATATTAAGGGTTAGAGAAAAATTTATTGGACAAACTATTGTCTGGCGCAACCCGGGAATGTGGCGTGGTTTGTATCCGGATTTTTGCAAGTCATGAATATTTAGAGCATTCATAAAACCGAGTACGACTTTTTTAATGCCTTTTGGTTTGTAAATTAATAAGAGAAGCGCTCGTAGCACACTTGCAGCGATTCTAAGTTTTAAGGCCGAGTTAAGGAATTGTGAGTGCAATAGATAGATGTAGTCGGTATAGATGTAAGATGGGATGTGAGATTGGATGGATGTGGGATCTCTAGCGGTCAGCTAGTGAAAAAAAATTCTTGAGCGCTTCCGTGCTTCGTAGGGCACGTAGAGCCGTCTGTCCCAGTTGTTTTTGTCACATAACAGTTGTTAATCCATGTCTGAGACCTTTGAGAGATGAAAATTTGCAAAGTCACACTTGGATTGGCCCCTCTACAAATCCGCACTGGAGCAGCGTGGTGAAGTATGCTTGAGGCCTCCTCAAGAATTTCAGACATTTACTAAAAGCCATTGCAATGTCAGCGATATTGGTTTATACTTTGAATTTTAATTTTTGATGCGTATTTTCTCGGTGATCTCTTTCTCTGGGTACTATAATAATGTAGGGGTACTTGTATTATATTTAATACGACTACGTACACTCAAAACACTTCAAACTTTGCAGTGTCAGCAGGTCAGCACAAGGCGTTCTTGAAATATCAATCCCAGCGTATAATTATCATCGTGATTTCCACAATGGCTGTCCATTTCCGAATCCCAGTGATTGTTTCTGACAGAAGTAGCCACGGTTGTGATCGATTGCCAATTAGGACTAATTACTATTGAACTTCTGTTCTCATGGTACTTTTCTTGATGGGTTCTACATCTACACTGCATTATTTTAAAAAATTAAGGATATTTTACAGTCTTTCAAAGAGAAGTATGTACCTAAAAATTGTAGATTTAATGGTGAAAATATAACAAGAAAATTCCTCATCAGATTTTTAACATAGTTCTCAAAATTGTCTAATTAGCCACTTATCGTAATATTTTTTGCTGAAAATGTCAAACTAAATTTTAAAAATATATGCAAATTATAAAATAAAACTATGAATTAATTATAAAATCCATTCGTTTCCATAAGATCCAGTAAACGTTATGGATACTGGATGCATAAACTGCGTCCACTGCGCCTGGAGTAGGGACAGCATATAAACAAGCATTACACTAACTTAATGACTCTATTCTAATTAACAATAGAACGCCCGCGCCGCTCGTTGCGCTTCTATCATAATCCTTGAATAGCTGCGTAATTTCTGGGCAGATGTTCTATATTGGGACTGTTGTGGTTAATACAATACAATCAAATTGGACTTAATTAAAAGCTTTTTTATAGAAATATGTATAGACATAATATTGTTTTATTAAAATGTATCTATATATCGCCTCAGCGGGGATGGCCGGCGGTAGGCAGTGGGTGATGGTATGGACAGACCAGTATTGTATGTTTTTCATTCTGATATTCCTTTGGATATCTCTCAGTGGGTGTACGTCTGGTTGCTAAATAAAAGACAGGATTCCAGGCACACACATTCTCGATTTATTGCCTGTAGGTACTAGATACTATTCGTTATTTAGTTTCGACTTGGATTACAAATCTTATTTGTTCGCGCGCCATTGTTTTTCTCCGTCGTCACAGAGTGCTTGAACGTTTATGTCAATCTTACAGATACATCATTTCTACAAAATTACCACAGATAATGCAACGTAACTTTATTCTATGCTGAGTGCCGACATATGTAGGTATATACCAAAAAATTTACTGTAAATCATATCCATCAAATAAAATTATAAAACATGGCCACACCTTCCTTATTTTATTTAACCTGAAAACTTCTATCAGAAGATGTAACATCTTAGTATATCTCAGTAACTACTTTTAATAGTTTTTACATCTTGCCAGACATATTAAAAATCAACATTGATGCAAGAAATGGTATTCTAAAAAGCCGATAAGGCTCAGTAGAAATCGTTTCTTATTGAAGCGTAGATAGATGTACAATTTATTATAAAATTATTTTATTTATTTATTTATTACATTCAAACATACAGCTACCATTACAGGAAATTCCCAATGCGATAGTGTAGTTACATTTTGCTTAAATAACAACAAAATTAGTTTTCCAAATAACATATTACATAAAGTGTTACTCTTGTAAACTCGCTCAGTGAACACGAGAATAAATCTAATTTTTCCGCTACCAGGTTGAGCGTATGAATTGTGCGCGTGAGGGGGGTGTTACGTAGCAATTTGGTTGTACCGCGCGGTACCGCGAACAAAGTCGGCCGGCGTCGCCGCTGTGCGTAATTATCGGGAACACTCAAGCTTATCCACTGCAGCACACCCGGATTACTTATGTAACCGCGGAACACTTTCAGTATATAAGACGCTAATGCCATACATCTCCTTGTTTCCAACTTGTTGTACCCAACCATGCCCAAAACAAACAAGGTTGGATACATCAAGGGGTAGAAGGGATACACTCCATAAAGCCTTAAGTACATGTATCTAAGGTATTTGTTCTGTATGCGCTCCAACATCAGACTATACTTAGCCTCATGTGGAGACCATATTGCCGCATTACATTCCAATTGGCTCCTTATTAGAGCATCATACAATGCAGAAATGGCCTTAATATTTGTGAACGTCACTGCTCTCCTAAGGACAAATCCCAACTGTTTGTATGCTTTCTTGCATACACCAACTATATGCTCACGGAACGTCAGCTGTGCATCCATTCGAACGCCTAGATCTCTCACTGACACCTCTCTTTTCATGGGTGCGCCGTTCACTTCGTAGGTGTATTGAAGCGGTACCCTTGCCCGACTAAAAGTTAAGATGGAACATTTCGAAACGTTGAACTGCAGTTTATTGTTTTGACTCCATTCAACTACTCGGTCGATGTCCATCTGTAGGCATCGGCAGTCCTCTTCATTTTTAACAGCGAGGAGCAACTTAAGGTCATCGGCAAACAAGAGACACTTAGCGTCCATTACTACCTCTGGCAGGTCATTAATCATTATTATGAATTCTAATGGTCCCAGGTTGCTTCCTTGACTAACCCCCGACCTTGTGAAATATAGCTCAGACTGGTAACCTCCATATTCCACATACTGCTGCCTGTCCCTCATATAGCTCGCAAAGAATTGGAGCAGTTTTGGTGTGCAGCCAATTGCCGCCAACTTCGACAGTAAGATATCATTGTCTACTAAGTCGAATGCCTTCTTAAAATCAATGAAGACAGCATCCACCTGCACCCCTGCGTCGATATGAGGAACTAGGTATGCCATGGAATTCAACAGGTTACTGGTTGTGCTACGCGCTGGTCGAAAGCCATGCTGGGCATCCGATAGTTGCGACGCAACCTGCTGTTGGATGCTTCGCTGGACAGCCGATTCAAACACCTTTGCTGGTGTTGAAAGAATCGCCACTGGTCTAAAAGACTCAATTGTTCCATCCCCTCCTTTAGGTATCGGAATTACGCGCGTAACTTTCCATCGTTCTGGGAAATATGAATTCTCTAAGCATAAGTTAAAAAGATGTAAGAGCGGTTCTACTAATACTAAGCGGCAATCTCTCATTACAAACGGCGGAATACCGTCCGGCCCCGCTGAGCGTTTTGGCTTAAGCCGAGCTAGCGCTGTGCTCACTTGGTCGGCCGTTAGCCGCGGCACATGCACGCGAGCGCTGCCCGCGCCGCTCGCCGCCACTGCCTCATTCACCTCGAGTCGCGCCGGCTCACTATTGTACACAGAGTAGAAATATTTAGCAAATTCCGCGGTACATTGCAGATCTGATAACACTGTTCCATTTTTTACAATTGGTTTACGATTCACAGATCCCTTTTTTGTCCTAATGTGATCCCAAAACGACTTGGGATCCTTTGTCAGGTTGCTTTGCACTCGATCCTGATAATTCTGGAATTCGAGGTTAATACTCTTTTTAATTCGAGCTCGGCATACCGAAAAAGCTTCATAATCAGCCCGTGATCCTGTTGATTTATATCGCTTGTGATGTCTCACCTTTAACCGTATATCCCTAATTATTTCTCCCGTGTACCATTCTGGATAGCAATATTTATGATCTACCGGTTTCGGATATTTTTTAGGTACACAATTATCTAGTACACTATTAAAAATGTTATAAAAATATTCTAAAGCTACTTCTGGTTCTTGCATGCTGTAGATAGGACTCCAGTCTACAGAGGCTAATGAGTAGTATAAAAAATGATAGTCAGTTTTGTGAAAGTTCCATTGAGGTACAATTTGTCTTACCGATGCCTCACGGTCTGAAATTGTGGATGCAGCAGCCCGCGCGGGCGAGGCGGGGGGCAGCGCGCCAGCATTAAGCACTAAGGTTATCTCGAGAGGTGGATGATACGCATCGACCGGTACCAGAGCCTCCTCCGCCTCGCATACTTGTATTTCATCACACAGACCTATCGAGCATAATACTAAGTCTAATTGTCTTTCATTACAGTTAGATACAGTATTCATCTGAGCGAATTCACAAAAGGACATGAAATATTCAAAATAATTTCTTATGTATTACATCAGAGTTATCGGAATTTCCGAATTGTAATTCAAAGCTCGTATCAAAGACATTCTTATAGCGAAAGTTTAATGACCCACAATAATTTGGATTCTCTCTGTTCTATATTCCTTACGGGAAATATTTTCTAGTATTCCTATTCACTCGTACCCAGGGTTAGGTACTGAGATACGGTACGTAATTTAAAGCATCTTAAGAAAATGTTTCTTAAAAATTACTTCGTGTAAAAATCAATTAAACTCAAGTCTTACGGCACAGAAACATTTTTTTCTGCTATACAAAAACCTGGAAATAGTTGATTTGTGAAATTACAGTTCTCCACTCCTAAAGTGGACGAATGGGCATAACCATTTTCTCCTCATATGTTCCATGGTATGCAGATTTATTTTTAATTTGGTTTCAAATCATATTAAATACCAATATTTTTTATCCACTTATTTTTGCTTAGGTACATATTTTTAAATGTTCAGTACCTACCTGATTGAATTTTGTACCAAATATTAATTTGAATTTTGGAAGTATTCTTTTTTTAATTTTTATTTATTTTAGATTCACCACATCAGTCGTAAAAAGTAAAGGTTGAACGAAACAATATTTTTATTTCTTTCGCTATTTTTCTTCCCGTTACGGGTGACCGATCGGTTCACAGTACTCAACTTCAAACTCGAGCCGCAACCATTGAACTATTACTTTGTACATATTATTATTTCAATGACCGCAACCCCAATTATCTTAAATTAAAATTTAAAAACCCCCGACAGTGTTATTTACGCTAAACATAGCTAAAAACACTCTCGATTATGTCACCTTTCAAAAAAAAACTAGATCAAAATCGGTTCATCCGATTCATACGATACCACAGATAGACATACAGATACTCAGACACGTCAAAATTATAACACCTCTCTTTTTTCGTTGGGTTAAGAAATTTATTTATGCGGTTAACAACAGGTTATTCGCCTAACAATAAATTGTTTACATCACCTTTTTGTTGCTAATATATTGCTCCGTTTTATTGTATCCATCGAAGATCCGCTAAAGTCTAAGCTATGCAATACCGTAGTTCACATAATATAGTGTTTCACTTAGCTAGGTAAATGAAATTACTGGGGCGAACAATTCAACTAAAACGCGTCGTGTGCAATTTGTAGTCGCTGCAGATTTGAACAGCATTTGAATTGTTAATGTAAGTTAACGTTTGTTGTATCAATACACTTAGTCTTATCAGCTCTGGAGATTCGAATAATCTGCAACTGGAAACCATTAGCTTCCAGTGTAGTGAGCTGGGACTCTGCGTATTTGGTCTGTATTGTTGAACTGTCTTAGAAGTTTATTTATTACGTAAATGATTCATTATAATATCCGAAATAATACTAATTCAATTACCTATTATGTTTTATTGAAATGCGATTTAATCTGACGTAGCTTCATTTCGTTTCTCCTATCGTGATGTCTAGGATTCAATATTGTCTTAGTTCAGTGAAGGCAAAAATCGTGTCGTAACCCCCACACCTTAGGGATTTTGTATAATATTGAAAACGTAAATGAAGCCAATCTAAATTCTAGAAAAAAATATAATTATATTTTTTATATCTTTCACGTTTGACTATAATCCCACATGATGGTGTGGATGTAGTCATGGGTGGTAAAACGCAGTAACTCAATAAAAGCCTATTCACTCTTGCCTTGAAGACACTTACATTATAATCGAGCGGACACACCGACGCGGGTAATTTATTCCAAACTTTCGCTGTACGCATAATAAATGATGACGTGAAGCGCGTCGTCCGTACAGGGGGAGAATTATCCCCCTGGATTATTATCATAAATTAATGATGATGAAAGTCGATAATAAACTTAAAAACTGTCTTAATAGAGATTTCATTACAATCTTGACCATTACGGTTGACCACGACCGTAGGTTATGTCTTAGTAAAATTTTTCGACCTAGTTACTAAAAAAATCTAGTGTACATTAAAATATCAAAAAGCAATTTAAGACGAAATTGTTACGCCACGTCAATGTCGGCCTTGATAGACGAGATATAAAAAATAAATGAACTGTTCTTTTGGAAAAATTTAATTTGAAGTATTAGTTTCTCATTCTATAATGTTAAATATGTTTGTTCGAATAAAATGTGACTTTTATAATCCACGTATGATCTCACAACTTGATGACGTTCTCAAATTAAATACCTAAGTACCAACAGATTATTAGCAGATCGATTCGATTCGTATATCTGAGATTGATTTCAAAATACGCAAGTTATCGTCTATGTATTTTTGTTAATTTAACCTAAATCACACCCGTCCTGAAACACGCTATCGATGTTTTCTACATCAATCGTATAAACAGAAGTTCCGAACAAAAAATATCGGTAGCTCGAGCACGAATATTTGCGAGAAAGTATTCGTATGGTTAACGTAAGCAATATGTATGGCATTTTTTCAAAAGCGCCCCTATCGTGCGTAAATGGTACTAAAATGCCATACAAATTTGACAAATTGCTTACGTTAACTATACGAATACTTTCTCGCAAATATTCGTGCTCGAGCTACGGAGCACGGTCGCTTCCTAGGCATGATTACTATACATTTTTTGGATTGATGATTATACGATAATTGACATCAAAAACTTGTATCTCATATTTCGTCTCATAAAAGAGATATTACCTATCTCAGTAACGATAAAAATATGAATTTATTTTATTAATCGTTGGTATTAAAGAAGATTAAGACGTCCGTCTATCAATCCGTCTATCAATTGTCTGACAGTCCGTGTCTAATTTTGGTATAAATTTGTTAGAAATAAACTTGTCAGGGTTTGCCGTCAGTCACTAAAACAAAACTATATGCAGGTGGACGATACTGAATTCAAGTGAAATAAGAAAAGAGTAGTGATTTGTGACAGAAATAGTTTGTTTTCAAAATAAACACACTCTCATGGCCTCACTGTGTGGGAATGCGGGAAGAAAACAAACAAACTAACTAACTAGGAAACGATTAGATGGTGATGTGATGGTGACATGTCGTCACCATAAACATATTAACACCAGAAATATTACCAACACGTTGTCAGCAAAGACGGAAGCTATTAATTTTCTCATTCATTGATTTTTTCAAGAAAAGATGTTCAGAAAACTGCACCTTAAGCAGTGAAAGTTCGCTTAAGGATAGATGAAGAAGAACGAAGAAGAAGATACAAGAAGCCTCTTGAATCCTAACAACTATATGTACATAATTATGTACAACACACAAACAACAATTTATTTAGCACAGCCAAACACACAAATGACCAGTGGCATTGTTAAGCCGACATTTTATGTCAGCTACTAAATTAGAGAAGCTACGAGTGTATTTGGTGGCAAGTAAAACAGCTCATGTTTAGCAACTCTCCGCGATTAGAATGCAAATTGTTTCAAAACTCCGAATCCGTCAAAAGCACAGCTACGCTGGTCACCAGCTCGCCACTGTTGTCTCCCAACACGGCTACAAACTTATCCTTGCCGTTTCACCACTAAATGACTTATCCTTTATCCCAAAATAGACTCTATTGTCTTATGCGCAAAACTCAAAGGAAATTGCTTTCCATTACGAAATTGCAGCTGAATGTTGCGCGGAAAATTAAATTACAATCTTAGTGTTGCGGCTGGATATCTGACTTGGTTCCAAAATGAACTTTAGGCTGTTACGGTTAAGGCAGTAAATTATTTTTGAGTAGAAATTTAGCGGTAAAACAAAGGTTGTCTCAGAAGGTTTCATGCTGCACTTGAATGAGAATTAAACGAGCATTCAGGGCTTTCTCGTGCAATGTTTATGTAAATCGTTGACTGCTCCTCGTTACTGAAATTTTGTAATAGCCGATATTGGAAAATCGGTAAATTTGGAAGTCAGTTTTTAATTAATTTTTCAGAGATTGTTGCTTTAAACTACTTAGCTACTCTTCGGATGAGGCTGTCTTAAAGTCCTACTATATTTTCACCAAATGAATATTCGAACACCATCACGTAAATGTATAAGTACATATAATAGTCTACAGTCTACACAATTAAGACAATTGAGCACAAAATCATCAATTTTTGTATAAAGCTTGACTACATAAAAAATATGTTATATATTTTTTTATATTTTCATACTAATAAGCATGTTAATCAGTTAAGTGATAGCCTAGCGGTTAGAACGTTGGTTTCCCGAACGAAGGGGCCCGAGTTCAAATCCTGGCACACACCTCTAATTTTCAAATATTATGTGCGTATTGGAAGTTAATTATCACTTGCTTCGGTGAAGGAAAACATCGTGAGGAAACCTGCACACCGGAGAGTTCTCCATAAAGTTCTCAACTTGTGTGAAGTCTGCCAATCCGCACTTGGCCAGCGTGGTAGACTATGGGCTAATACCCCTCACATTGTGAGAGGAGACCCCGAGCCCAGCAGTGGGACAATTAAGGGTTGTTGCTTTTGTTTTGCTTTAAGCATGTTAATACAGAATTGTTCCTATGTGACAAAATAGATAACGTAACACAATTGAAACATTAGCGTAATGAAATTCCAAGACGTGTTTTGCCTTGGCTTAACAGACTTTTCTACAAAATCGAACAATAAATAAAAAATACATTAAACATAATAAGTTGGTAGTAAAGTTTATATTATAGTGTATCTGTAGTGAGACGCGGACGAAGACGAATGGCGCCACGACAGCACGCGTGATAGATGTCCGTCCACCGAACTCGTTATCCTGATGATCCTCAAATTGCCGGAAACTTTGACGGAAACTGTAAAAACTAAAAGGAAAATCTGAATTCATTGTATATTAATTTAATCTACATCACAGTTTTAACTTTGTGATTTATGTTCTTTGTTGTTTTGCTTATCAAAACAAGTTAACTACTTTTTATAAGTTAGTCGTCAACTACAATTCCACCTGATGTTTTATAAAGATACTTTACACAAGTAGAGTAATCAGTTATAGCGGTTAAACGTATTAACTCAGCAAAGACCAGTTCACTCTCTCCTTGAAGACAATTACAATAAAAAAAATCGATTAAAAAAACAGTTACATAACTCACTGAAAACTATAGACCAAATATAACTTCCAAGATTTGATTACATCCAAACAAGTAAAACTAAACAATATACATACTTATTTTTAAAATAGTGTAGAGATAACTTACAACTTAAGTGGAAACATTTGCATAAATAAAAGACGAAAAGATTCGTATCCATACTAATATTATAAATGTGAAAGTGTGTTTGTTTGTTTGTCCGTCTTTCACGTCGCAACGAAGCTGTTATATGGTGTGGTTTTTGTGTGTGGAGATAGTGAGGAGGGTGGAGAGTAACGTAGGCTACTTTTTACCGCGGTAAAACATCCCCATGGGAAGATCAATATTTTGTTAGTTGCTAGATATTTAGTTCCGGATGTTGTTAATAGATGGCGTTAGTAAAATTCATTTGCAAGTATTTTAAGTAAAAAAGTAGAATTTGTAAAAAATCGATCTCTACCGCGGGCAAAGCTGTGGGCAAAAGCTAGTTTACAATAAGCGTATTATTAAACCTCATTTAGCCTTAGGTAAACTTTTGAAATTCTTACAACTTCCGTAGACATTTTACTGCTTATAACTGACAATGTGAATTTAAAATGAAATGGATTTTCGAGACAGACTCATCTAAGTTACATTAATATTTACCAATCGGCTTTCACATTGTGACAAAAGGGTGGATAAAATAGAATAATAATCATTTGTCATCTCTTTAAGCAAATAAGTAATTGCAGTAGGCCTTATCGTTTAAATGATTTACGACAACTCCTGGGATGAAAGTGAATTTGAATTCCAGACAAAGAACTAATTATTGCCCTTTGAAAGGACTTCTGTGAGTCGCGGCTAATTTAAATTACCTCCATTATAACCCACTTTCTCTTGACCTAGGGTTACCAGACGCCAGAATGAGTCAACACAGATCCTAATAAATTTCGGACGATTTTTCAATACGTGCCATAATTTTTCTACACTCTATAGACAATGTATAGTCCTCCGCACCATACTGCATAGACACTGCACCGTCATCGCATAACCGCACCGCCATCGCACCACCATGCCACCTCACCGCCATCGCACCGCCTTCGCACCATATTTCATTCAATTTCTTCAGTCGTATCCTATTGTGTCTCTGGTGGTCAATAATTTCATATCGAGCTTATTTTCCATAACCAGGACTTTCATCATGGCTTGAGTTCGCCTGGTAACCCTACTCCGGCCCCCGTCCTTTGGTTCCGATATCTTTAAAAAGTTTTTTTAACTTACTTATTTTTCGTCCTTTCATTTTCTTAAGATCGATCTTATAAGTTTTGAAGTAACTTTTTCGAATTATCACTGTAATGGTCTTCTATTATAATTTGCTTGTTTGCTTCAATCCCGTAATGGCACTCTACAAGGCACAGTTCTTTAAACGTGTCTAATTGAAGAGGCCTGAAGTTTACTCCATCACGGTGTTCCACTGGCAATATTTGGTGAGGTATAAGAAACCAATCAAAGCGTACGAAGTTCTTATGGACTTAAAACTTTCGTGGTCTAACACTTGCTATCTTTGTAGTGTGAAACAGTGTGTCTTAGAAACAAAAAAGAAAAATCTTAATTAGTTTCAGCGGCTTATGATAGGGCTCAATGTTTGTCGCAATTTAGTCTCAAACTTGTTAATTGATGAACTGAACTATTGAATACATATTGGAATGCTCAAGCAACGTGTTAATGATACAGAACTCAAAGATAAGAAAAAAGAGACTTGTTTTAGTAATCATTGAAAATTATTTTCCTTTTCTTCTCAATTAAAGCAAATTGTAGCAGAAGCGAAAAGTGGCCTGCAAAAGCGTAAACAAGAAAATATCTCTGTCTTTAATTGTTTTTGTATTAGCCGTAAATACATTAAGAAATTATGCTAACGGTCACCCATCATCAAATTACCACGGATGCTACTGTTAAGTCAGTTAATTACGATTCACTCAAATCATCGCGTTGTACATACATATTACGTCAATGTTTCACAACTGGAGGGCTATTCAGTTTTGTAACTTGACAGCGGAATCCGCGATGAGTTTCAAAATTGAAGTTCGAGTCCGAGATCTTGATATGTGATTCTCTAATCATCTGGTACGCACTTGCGAGGTGAAGGGAGTCTCGAACTCTAACTTCAATTTAGAAACTCATCGTGTATTCCGCTGTCAAGTTACAAAACAAAAGCGAACTTGCATCATATTAACATGTCATTATCTAATCATCTATTACGCACTTGCGAAGTGAAGTGATCCTAGAACTCGAACGTCAATTTTGAAACTCCGCTGTCAAGTTACAAAAGTGAATAGCCTTGCAGCTGTGTACAAAACTTTTGATGTTAATGTAGGTAACTCAATACATTCTATTACTCCTAGAAAACTACTTAGAAGATAAGTAGTATGAAGTCTATTATCAATGAAAATACAATGGTGTAATCGTCGTTTATTGGTGTTTGCTTTGTACTCCACGACGCCATGATGGCTTTTATCACCTACACTAACACTTTTATATCGTGAAAACATACAGAACGCTATTAGCCATCCAGAAACCCACCCTTGGTAAATTAGAACTCATTAAGCCTATAATAATTATAATGCCGCTCATAGCCCGGCGGCTTGCGTCGATCCTATGTGATCGACAAAGTTAAGCAACAGCGGGCGCGGTCGGTAGTTGGATGGGTGACCGCTAGTGGCAAAAATTTCTTGAGCGTTTCCGTGCTTCGGAGGGCACGTAAAGCCGTCGGTCCCGGTTGTTATCATAAGATAACAGTCGTTAAGCCATGTCGGAGGCCCTCGGGCGGTTTGAAAAACTTCCGACACTCGGGTTGGCCACTAACCCCTCCACCAATCCGCACTGGAGCAGCGTGGTGGAGTATGCTCTAGGCCTCCTCAAGAGGAGAGACCCGTGCCCAGTAGTGGGCCATTAATGGGTTGAAGCCAATTATAATGCCAATATAAAGTACTATAAATTATTTCTTTCAAGTCATTTGCAGTCATTTTTCTTGCAAATATTAATATTTAACTTACAATTAAATAACTTGTGTACAAAACTGTAACTACTCTCTCAACTTGTTACATAAAATTATCAAAAAGCGAATTAGTTACCACATTTTTCTAAAAGCAAATACGCAGGAGAGGACGTAAATAAATTTGCCTCAAGCGAGTCGCTACTTAAAAAACATTAATTTTAAACTGTGGTAGCTCGCACGTTTCAGCAGAGTATAACTCACGATTGCCGACTACCCCATATTTCTGAGACTATTATAAAACGTACTGTGTTATTCTAGTTCGTCAATAATATGATTTCATTTTGCTAGTCAATTATTTGTATGGAAGTGATCACTGTCACCTAATTGAGTCTGAATCGAACCTAGAACACCTCTCTTCGGAGACGGGGTTACTACCAACTAGGCTACAAAGCCTACAGTGGTCAAACAAACTTCCATTATAATAATTATTGTGTCAAGTACAAAAAATACTGTACCAGAAAACATCGCACCTAATGTAATCGTAATTTAATTCATACACACTTTTAAGGGAACACTTTTAAGGGGTAAATACAAAAGTAAAATAAAGAAACCTGCAATGCAATATTGTAACGAAGTGTAATATTCCTTGGCTAGTATTTTTGGCTTTTTTTTTGCAAAAATTATGTTTTTGTTTGCTAATAATTGCTATTACAATTTTTGTTATTAAAGGCTGTTGTTATAGCGAATTAAATTAAATTATTTTGCTGAATTGTGAACTGAAGTGAGTGAGTGAGTGAACTGAGTTGTGACAGCTTATTTACAAGAATAATGTACAATGCGCTAAGATTACTAAATCTTGAATTATGCTGAAGGAGCTCCCACCTCGCAATATCTCCCCGTGAGTACACAGCGTTATAATGTCCACTATAGGCACTGGACATAAGGCACACGCACTCACATTTTACGACACAGTATTAATGGTGACAATCATGCGATATTGTCACGCAATACGAGGTTATAACTTGTTGATAAATCGCATATTAGATTACTTAATGGGAGATTTTAGTCTGAATATTAATAATGACCGCCATTTATTATTCAAATTCATTATCGTCGCTCAATTAATTACATGCTCCCTCGATTTTCCACGCTGCTAATACCTGTTATTATCGCACGTTTAAGATGATTTGATCATAGCTATATTAATCGTTTTTATATAGCTTGTTTCAAATGTAGATTAAGTCGTGAACACTTGGTAAGAGTGGTGGAATACAGTCCTCACCTATGTTATAAGCACACCCGAGCCCAGCAATGAAATTAAATTATACAGCAAATTTGTTAAAAAATGTACAAAATGTGTTTGCGGGTCTCCGGTGATATCTTCCTACTTTAAGAAATCTTAGATTTCAAATAGGTATATTTGTTGTTAACCGACTTCAAAAAAGGAGGAGGTCGAATTGAATACAAATTCGACCGTATTTTTTTATGTTACCTCAGAACTTCCGACTGAGTGGACCGATTTTGATGATTCTTTTTTTAATCAAAAGCTGGTACTTGTCATTATGACCCCACTTAAATTTGAGCGAGATCTGACGAGTAGTTTATTAGTTATCCCTAATTTTAAGTCGGTTATTTTTTTGTTAAGAAACATTTTTGCATCGTTTTCATTTAATAGCAACAGCTTTTATTCGCGCAAAATTTCCTCATCAGTCAGTAAAGTATGCCATGGTATGGTAGAGGGTAGATACACAATATTTTACGCGGCCGGTTTGTTTGCAACACAATGCGCCATCAATTTTTAATTAAAATGGCCCACTTGGCGCGCTAATTAATTTGGTCGTAAAGGTCTGAGGTTAATATTTGAGACAACTCGAGAAGACCACAGAAGGCACAAAAGTTGAATTATTAAGTAATTATGAATTTACGGTTTACGACTCATTCCTTTGTGACGATTTTATTTCACCCGCCATTTATTACGATAATACAGTTTTAAGCTTCATAATTCATTATCTTGCTACCGGGCAAGAGCTGTGCAATGACCGAGGAAGATTATAAAATTACAAAGTGGTCAAATATGAATGCTAATCACAAAACAGCGTATTCATTTGAGATAATTATAATAATAAAGAAGCCATTAAGAACATTAAAAAGAAAAAGAAACATTCAAAATATTCTAAAACAAGAAGAAGAGGTTAAAGAGACCATTGAGTATGCAATATGCAATGGCAAACAGTAGGTTATAATAAAATTATTGGTACAAATACTAAACAACAAAAACAGCAATATTACTGTATGCATTGCTCCCACTATTTACATCTTACCTGCAGAAATTTATTGAGAAGGAAACTCATCTGAATGTTTTAAAAAGGTCAGAAAAAAGTGTGAAGTATTCAGTATCAAAAAAAGTTCAAAACCCGAGCTCGATTAAGGCGAGTGCGGGAAGGAAGATCTGTGCAATTTTCTGCAGAACCTCCAAACACTTACCGCAAACCTCGCGACTGAGACGGGATTCGATGGACATGGTAGATTTGAATTTTATATTTATTTAAAAATTTAATTTCTTACTAATTAAAGAATTCGACAATCCATTTATTTTTAATCGATTTGTCAATCAACATAATGTTGTGCAAATCAGAGAAAAGTAACATTCATGGACGTAAGCGAAGTCAGAGAAAAACCTAATTCATTGTAATATTTTTAACCGACTTCAAAAAAAGGAGGAGGTTCTCAATTCGACTGTATTTTTTTTTTTTTTTTATGTTTGTTACCTCAGAACTTTGGACTGGGCGAACCGATTTTGATGATTCTTTTTTTAATCGAAAGCTGATGGCTGTCATGTGGTCCCACATAAATTTTATTGAGATCTGACAATGGCATCCATGAGAAAACTACATAAGTCGTAAATTTGTGTTAAGATGTGCGCGATAAATTGACGAATAACTCAATATCACGTCAACCGATTTCGATGATTCTTTTTTTAATAGAAAGCTGGTGCTTGTCATGTGGTCCCACATAAATTTGAACGAGATCTGACAAGTAGTTTTTGAGAATTTGAAGTCGGTTATTTTTTGTTAGTAAAATTTAGATTATAATCAATTGAGTTATTTCTAAATGAAATAAAATTCTTGAAATTGAACAACCATTTTAATGTCATGAAACAAAAATTCCAAGTATTAAATCCCTAATTATGTCAAGGTAAGGATTAACAGTCTGGACCCATTTTAATTTTACAGGGTTGCTTGGGAAAAAAAACAAACAAGATTTGTTTGGTTGAAGAATGGTTAACTTCCTATGTGTTTAATTATTATGCAATGTGTGTTTCCATATCAAAAAGCCATATCCACGACATCATTTATCTTCATACATCCTCCGCTATTACACGCTTCTCAGAGGGAAATTGCCTCGCGCACTTCATTTCTCTTGTAAATTTCATTTTTTACCCATCCACTGTATCCCGCACACTTTACAACTTGTTTGTATATCAAAGGAATCCTTTGTCGAATGATTTACTTTGAAACGCAAACGTGAGGAAACATACTTGTAATTATTTTATAGTGTTTTTAAATTTCATTCATTATCTGTAAGACCATTTAGCTAATCTACTAATGTCAGAATTATGTAGGTTGAACCTAACACAAAATATTTGCATAAAAAATATTCAAGAACTTCACTTTCCACATCTTCGCAATATTACAAAACCATTGTCATCACAACTATTCATTATTTTTGGCGTTCATCACCACTCACTACTTTCATCATCGTTACTTTTGGCACATCAATCATAATGTTACTCTTCTTCAATTGTACACTTTTCACCTACGTAGACTTCGTTATAAACCGAGGCCATCCGAGGATTTCTCTTAGTAACTGAATCGTCACATCTGCAACTGAGTTTAGATTCATGTAGTTACTATTCAAAACCGATCACGCTCTATTTGCCAGAAGGGACACAGTAGTTTTTTCATTGTCCGATATTTTTTAAACCATTAAAAAGTTTCACAAAACGGCCACCATGACAGAGTATTGCGTTATTGTGAAAAAAGCGCTCTCCACTCCGATACAATGAAAAAACTTTTTGAAAGCGCTATGATTGATCGTCGCCATTTTAGTGGCGTATTAAGGAATATCATATAGTTATATGTGTAATTCACAACGATAATGAATTTGCCTTATAATTATACGTTCCTTGACTTTTCTCTAGACAAGGTAATAGGTATATTAATTTATTGACTATATTTTAATTTGATTTCTGTATTCATCCACATCCATCTAATTAAGAGTTAAAACTGAGCAACTTTACTACAGAATACTGTCTTCCTTAATTATTCTTTTTTAATACATATAACATCATTGTGATTAATTTTCTTTGATATAAATATCAAACCGGAAACATGATCAGCGATAATAAACACGAAATCAGCAATTGCTGAGACATATTATAATAAATCTTTTAGTGTTCTGATAACGTGGATTAATCGCATACTACATACAATACTCGTACTTACATGCTCTATTGACTTTGATGAAAACATCACAAACACCGAAATACCGAAAATTCATCTTGCCTTTTCCTTCATTATTGATCCCAAAACAAGTTTGATGGTGTGACTTCACGAGTGTATTATATACCATACTGTTATTTTACGATAACTACGGGGACCTACGGCTTTTGCTATTTGCGGTCACCCATCCAATTACCGACCGCGCCCGCTGTTCGTTAGTTTTCGATCATTTACTTTCGGTTTACACGTACGAGTATTAAGTAGAACTAAATTTTAAGTAAATTAATACGTGTAAACGGACAATTTAGTACTTAAAATTTAGTAATCAATTAGATAAGTAATTTAGAAATTTTTCTATTTTCTCTGATAAGTAGGTGGGCGGGGCTTATTACTTACCACGTTTGAACAGGCACTTTTTAGTTAAAATTTACTAAAATTCTTAAGTAATTACGTAGAATTGTATGAACTAAAGAGCTTTACTAAATTATTACGTGTGGAAGCGCACTAAAAATTATTCACTTAAAATTTAGTTAAAATTTAGTCAACTACTTAACTACTTAATACGTCTAAACCGAACATATAGCTCGGACACAAGCCGCCATGCTATGAACGCTCTATCTATAACATACGTATGGATCCAAATCCGTGCAGTTAAAATATATGAACATAAGTTAGTCCTCGTCAAAATCTCGAATGGATATTACACACCGTGATTAATATCGCGCACATTGCTCATACGAAGCACTAATGACGCCGCTTAGCGCGTCGTTACAGGTATTCGAGTAATGAATCGAGGGTAATTTCCATGGAGATCTCATGGATACCATATGCTGCAGATGCTATGTACCTTCCGTTCCTTTAATTTTGATTATATTGTCCATTTTATTTGCCAATATCAAAAACTTTCACTCTTCACTCCACTATGATGTTAATTAAATTAAAGGGCCGTTACCCATGCACCCACTGGTTTCACTGGTTGCACCCACTGGTTTCACTGATTGCACCCACTGGTTTCATAGTGTTAAAATGAAAAATACCATGACAAGGTCGACAACTTAACACCATCATTATTATTTCTGGCTAAAAAAACAATTCATGCCCGTTTTAATTCCTTAGACATTACGTAAACAAATCCTATTATATAAAGCCTAATTCGTTCCCGGGAGAAATATCGGCTCGCGTCACGTTAGAGGGAATGTGTTTAAAGGGTCCCTTGGTGGGTTGTGAGCAAACAAACAAACAGACAAAATAAACATCGGTTGTTATGGTTATCAAGTACGCTGGCCGCGGGACTTATGTTATGACGATGTTGTGAACCATAACATTATTAGCATAAACTGTAATTAACTTTATCATGAATAATCTATCGGAGGAGAGTAGGTGGTGGAATTAGAGTGGATCTTTTGGAATATACAGGCAGCGTTGCAAAAGCTATGATAAGAGATGGACTATCTCTTATTTGGTCATGTTGGTCGGAAGAAAATTCTGTGCTAACAAAGTGCAAATAACGTGTTTTCATTTCAGTTCGTCTTAGTTTGTTTAACAAAATATTTACCTGTATTAATTTTTTCCCTAATTTTTAAATAATTTTATAGAAGAATTTTTTATGAGGAGAATTCATGAATCCTAAAGAATATGAAAAAATCATTTTATAACTAGAAGATTGAGCTATGTAGTGCTAGAAGCGGAATTGTGACATTGGTTTATAGATACCAAATAGGTACCTACATCTCGAGGTAGATATGTCATTGGTTTCAAATAGATTCCAAATACGTCTCATGAAGATAAGTACCTAAAGAATATAAACAAAACACTTACAATTAAAGATATACAAATATGTAATTAATAAAACTATTTAACTAACAAGTACAATGTCCTTTAAATTGGAAACTGAGCAAGTCGCTTGCGACAAAATTGTATCTTATATTTGATCCCGACGATAAGACAAAGAGATTTTTTCCAAATACCACACCGAGAATTCCTGCGTCAAACATTTTTCATTTCAACTTTCTGACGGAAGCGGTTTGATGGTTGAAGTTAGCGGATTTCGCGGGTTTAATGAAGCGGATCTCGTCAAAGTTCCCATCACATCCACATCCGCGCTGAAATCTTTTTTTCTAACGTTAGATGATAAATTTCTTGAAACTTGGTTTGTGTCGTTACTATTTGTAATCCCATCCGTAATCTTTTATTTTGTTTCCATTATAATACCTAACCGATGAAGGTTTGATGACGCATGACTAATGTCTAATACTTGCTGCCTAAGTCACCACAATGTCCCAATTAGTGCCAACTGTTGCTGAATAAAATACTGAATGTTTTATCCAGTGGTAGCGCAGTGGTTTCACTATCTGCCTCCGTAGGTCACAAACAGCAGCTAACTTTAACTTATCAAATGAAATGTGCAGTAGAAATGTATGACCACCTACACGGGTGACGGTAAACTTCATAACAAACATTCGTAACTGAGAATCCTTTTCAATTATTTAAAGGTTTATGAAGTCTGCCAATCCACACTAATAGAATAAGGACTTACTACGTCTCATATTAAAGAGCTGCAAGGCTATTCTGTTTTGTAACTCGACAGCGGAATCCGCGATGAGTGTCAATTTTGGCAAGGAATTTTGACACTCATCGCGGATTTCGCTGTCGAGTTACAAAACAGAATAGCCCGCTAGAAAAGCGCTATAAATTGTGATGATCATATATTTAGTCTGGTGATTAAACAATATTTGGCATGTATTTTAAGTAATATGTATTTTAGATATTTGATACCAGGAGATTGTAGTTGTTAACTGCAGTAGATAAGTGCTGAGAGTAATGCTCTCACTTTCTCTCTCCTGAATAACTCTTGACAATAGTGCATAAATTATCTACGTGGTGGCAGCTCCGCAAGTCGTTACAGCTTTAGAAATAAAAATAGACAGGTAACGTTTGTCCTCACAAAAGCAAAAGCAACGATAAATCCTTAATTTCCATACAACATCATCACTAATGAGGTACAATTCGCATTATTCATTAGCTCGTTAATCTGGACGCGCCCCGAGAACTCTCATTTCCTTTTTTAGGGTTTCTTTGTACGGCAGCTAAAACTGCTAATATCTTCATTACTGTTAATTCATTCCATTTGTTTTTAGTCTGTACTCCATAATCTATGAATATAAGCCCATGAGTTTGTATATTGGGCCCGTTTGAGTGCAGACATTATCTTGTCTTTATATAAACTACCTGTACTGTAAGAAAAACTACCTGATCAAGATCAATAAACAAGAGAGAGAAAGAGAGAACTGGCTCCCACGCCCCCAGCCGGAACATAACGAGTAGTTTGACGGCTGGGTCAAGCAAAAGGATGGATCACAGGGGTGGACAATATTAATAAAATTGTATTGGTATAAATTACACTATAGTAGAGCCAATAATTATTTTTTAATATTAACAAGTTAACAGGTAATGTAAGTTATTTTTGTTATTAAGGCAACGAAACCAGTTGATTCGCACCGGACTCACGGTTGACCCTTTTTTGTGCGTAACTTTTAATGGAATAACATAGTACCCACGCAACATCACTACAATGGCTCTGAGACAAAGTTTTTAATTCAACGATGTAACTGCCTTATTAAGCAAGTAATAAATACTTTAGCAGATTAGGTACATACTTTAGCAGATTACAAGGTGACGTTATAAATTATAAGTATATGAGCATATTTTTAAGAACACACGCACAAGATGTGGTTTTGAGATAATTTATTATAATGCAATACCCTATCGTAAGTTTCGATAAAATCGAAGTGATAAAATTGTACTTATCATAATGTTTATTTAAATATTTGCCTTGTCCTGGTATCATAAAAAACATTTTATTTGTTATTGACAAATACAGCGCTCGTTCCACCGCATTTAATCTCCAAAAAACAACCAAGTCTCGCAACGTTGCTACTACACCGTATTACTGAGACTTATAAAAAAAAACTTAGCAAGGAAGCACTTGTCTTGTAATTTAATGAAAACTACTAGTTAATTTATCAATTTAGGTCACTTGACTCGCGTAGTCTGTGATAATGCGATGTTTCGTATGCAGAATTTTATTTATTTACTATAATTAACACAGTAACAACCAATTACATTAATTATAGACACCACAATTATACATCTCGCTCACAAAACTTCAAGCATACAGACAATCATTTTCAGAAAGCACTTCAGAAAACACACACAATATAGACACTGCCATAGACGATAGCACCCAGCATCTCTCAATACGCATATTATAATCGTACAATCTTCTTTAGTCGTGAATGGACCAGTGAGTGGACACCAAGAAAGTTCTGTATGTTTAGTACTCTACTGTTTCAACCCACTGGGTTTATTTGCAACTTGCAAGTCACTCGAGTCAATTGGTCCGGGGAAGTTAGCCCTTCTTGTTCAGTTGCAGTTAAACCGAGTTGCAACGAAGTCGAGCTGTGAATTTTGACAATATCCTAGCAACTTGAACTTGCTAAACTGTTCAAGAGGAAAGTTAATCATGGTCTCAAGTCTCGTTGAAATGTAACTGACTGTATTTGACTAGTGATCCAGCCCGGATTTGCAGAACAAACATGCGAATATAAAGCAGTTGACCGTGTCTATGTGTAGTTTAAATATTGTATAAAAGCAAAAAGCAAAGCAACTACCTATCATTGTCCCATTGCTCGGGGTCACAATGTGAGTAATTTGTGAATGTGTACATGCCATAGCACGCTGGCCAAATGCGGATTAGTAGACTTGACACACCTTTGAGAACTTTATGGAGAACTCTCCGGTGTGCAGGATCTCTCACGATGTTTTTCCTTCACCAAAGCAAGTGATAATTAATTGCTAACACGCACATAATACATATTTAAAAATTAAATGTACGTGCCAGAATTTGAACACGGCGGGCCCCTGCATTCGGGAGACCATCGTTCTAACCGCTAAGCTATTACTGTTTTCTTTATAATGTTAAATTTATTTAAAATTTTGTTTGCTCTTATTTTATTCTATCTGTCCTCATGCCCGTCCACAGCATAGTGGGCAGACCCTTAGTGTTAGACAACAAAGGTATTAACAGAACAACAATAGTGCTTAAATCGTTGAAAACATCATTAAAACATAATATGGGTTTACAAAGATCTTTTTCGATTCAGGGATCACTTTGCGAAAATTCGGCTTTAAAGTTCTGTTATTGGTTAAAGTTAATGCCAGCCTGCAGCCAAATGGTAGGCGTTGGGCATGTGAAAAAATTGACGACAGTAACATATAATTATGATTCTTCCTTCCTTTATTCCTTTTCCAAGGAGAACTTCCGTTTCTGATTCTTTTATTTAATATGATATTGAAGCACGTCAATACAAAAGGAAATAAAAAGCGGCCAAGTGCGAGTCGGACTCGCCCATGAAGGGTTCCGTAGCAGCAAGTAACATAATATAAAAGTTCTTGAAGTTCGTTGTAACTTTGATCGAGGTAAATTGCGGTGTACGATTTATGACGTATTAAAAAAACTACTTACTAGATCTCGTTCAAACCAATTTTCGTTGGAAGTTTGCATGGTAATGTACATCATATATTTTTTTTAGTTTTATCATTCTCTTATTTTAGAAGTTACGGGGGGGGACACACATTTTACCACTTTGGAAGTGTCTCTCACGCAAACTATTCAGTTTAGAAAAAAATTATATTAGAAACCTCAATATCATTTTTGAAGACCTATTCATAGATACCCCACACGGGGTTGATGAAAAAAAAAATTTTTGAGTTTCAGGAACGCTATTCAGTTTTGTAACTTGACAGCGGAGTTTCAAAATTGACGTTCGAGTTCTAGGATCACTTCACTTCGCAAGTGCGTACTAGATGATTAGATAATGACATGTCAATACGATGCAAGTTCGCTTTTGTTTTGTAACTTGACAGCGGAATACACGATGAGTTTCTAAATTGAAGTTAGAGTTCGAGACTCCCTTCACCTCGCAAGTGCGTACCAGATGATTAGAGAATCACATATCAAGATCTCGGACTTGAACTTCAATTTTGAAACTCATCGCGGATTCCGCTGTCAAGTTACAAAAGTGAATAGCCTTGCTGTTCTAAGTATGGGGAACCCCCAAAATTTAGTGTTTTTTTTCTATTTTTGTGTGAAAATCTTAATGCGGTTCACAGAATACATCTACTTACCAAGTTTCAACAGTATAGTTCCTATAGTTTCGGAAAAAAGTGGCTGTGACATACGGATGGACGGACAAACAGACAGACAGACATGACGAATCTATAAGGGTTCCGTTTTTTGCCATTTAGCTACGGAACCCTAAAAACGAAACAAAATGACAAACAGGAAAAATTGTTACTGAACTGTTTTATGCCAATTTTCATTAACTGTATAGATAACTCCTTATTAAACTACCTACCACAAATCAGACTACAAAGTAAGTAGTTAACTAGTCAATAATTTCAAATAAGATAGGGCTATCGGACCGTAGATTAAGCGGCTGAACTTGGTTCCATTATCATAAACTAATCGTTTGTTCCGCCAGATGGTCCGACCGCTTGAGCTATTTTGTAAGCGCTCGTAGTCCGGCTAGAGTCCGTTGTAAGTCATCGGGTATGCAATATCGGCCGAGCTAACCACTCTATATGTTACTTGCTTCATTTATTAAGTGCTTCCGTGACGCAGAGTACCTGAAAGTGCCTATTCATTTGCCGAAAATTCTTTATTTCAATCATTGGATAGAAATGCCTCCAACCCTATTTTTATTGTATTATCTTTTATGTCTAGACTTAAATTCAGTTTTGATCGATTTTATGGTAAAGCCTTAAATAACTCCTAAAGTAGATACTCGGCTGATAGCATAATTGGAACGAAGTTCCTTATCGCGCGTTGCGAAAGGGGGCTAGGCGAAAAATTTGGTAACAACACTTTTTGCCGTCGTAGTTTTTTTTACATAGAAAGCAAGCCAGAGTACTAGGATAGCAAAAACATGCAAGCGAGTGTGCCAAAACAAATCTAAGGTATTAAATTTCTCACGAATTTTGCGCACTTGCTGCATGTTTTTGCTATCCTAGTACTGACTGCAAGGAACTTCGTTACATCCGGATGTCCCTTGACACCTCACAAGTTTTTTTTATCTCTTTTTTTAACGCTAAACATTGATAGAGCCCAAAGACACAAAGACATTTAGTAACGTATTGTAGAGCAATCTTCAAAACCAATATTATTTACATTACACTTTTGTCTTCAAAATAGTAATTACCAAATCATACTATTCCTATTAACATATTAGTTGTATGGAGATACAGGAAGGAAACACCCGCAACCTCGGAGCGGAATCAATCTGCTTGTGAATTACTCTGACCACAATAATTCATCAAGCAGCTGGCGAAATGCTCAGTTCTCATCATCATCTCGCTATTTCTTTCCTCATATGAACGTCGCAAAAGCATTGTATTTATTTATCTATTTTTTTTTCATTATCAAAACTAGCGCTTTTTCGACAAATTAGCAGGCACGACACAACTTACAAACGTCACAAATGGTCACCACCACCACGTCATGATAACACCGAAGACATTAGCAATCTGCAAGGCTATTCACTTTTGTAACTTGACAGCGGAATCCGCGATGAGTTTCAAAATTGAAGTTCGAGTCCAAGATCTTGATATGTGATTCTCTAATCATCTGGTACGCACTTGCGAGGTGAAGGGAGTCACGAACTCTTACTTCAATTTAGAAACTCATCGTGTATTCCGCTGTCAAGTTACAAAACAAAAGCGAACTTGCATCGTATTGACACTTCATTATCTAATCATCTAGTACGCACTTGCGAAGTGAAGTGATCCTAGAACTCGAACGTCAATTTTGAAACTCCGCTGTCAAGTTACAAACCTGAATAGCCTTCCTGTTGCAAAAAGATCCGAGAAGAAAGCGGTTATCCGCCTGTCCAATAATGCTATTGAAACTTTATAAATGCCGTCAGAGATGGAAATTTTCATGGACCTGTTGCGTCAATTCATGTATCTAATGATTTAATTTCTTTATAATTAAAACGTCTTTATAAAAGCTTCCTCACCAACTAAAGTGACGTGACGATCGAGCAACATGAAGCATGATGCAACAACGAAGTTAATGCAACGCAGCATAAATCAAGAATGTCTGCCAGCGACTATCTGTCTTCCACAATTACAGCGGAACCAGAAAAGTTAATTTGCGACAAAGTTGAAGATAGTAATATCGCACCTTCCCAGGAAAGTTACACAAGTTAAAGTTTGGGTTAGTTTTCAACTAAACGAGATGTGTTTTCCCGGAAGTCTAGAGGGGACACAAAGGGTCAAATATAACGAATTACGAGTTCTTGCACCCCTGCGACCCTGCAACATCGTTGAGAAGAATACTTAATAAGCTTCCAAGTTTTAAGTATTTTTACCACTAGAGTACGTCCTCTGGAAGTGACCTAATATTATTATTATTATTTTTAATTTTGATTTAATTTTCATCCCTGACTAAATTATGAAAGTATGTTAACTAATAACTATAAATAGAGTTACAGAAAAATAAATCTGAAATGGTGTTAGTGAGTCTTTTGAATTATTTTGTAGTAGAATCAAAAAATGACAAGGATATCTATATCTAAGTATTAAATAACTATATGCACACATTTTGATTTTATGTTAATTTTATTTTAATAATTTATTTTCTTTTCTTTGCATTCTTTCACATCAGCGATACCGGTGTTTTTGATGTCCATTGGCGACGACAGTTTCCCAAAGTGGACCCAATGAAGAAGCATTCTTTCAGCAGTGCCTATCCCTGTGTTACCCCTGGCGTGGCGGTTATTATACTGGTTCTTTACAGGCTGCAACAAATCAGCAATGCCGGTGTATTTTATGTCCACGGGCGACGATAGTTTACCAAGAAGAAGCAGTCTTCTAGCAGTGCTATACCCCTGGCCAGGCGGTTATTATACTAGTTCTTTATTTCCGCACTACGTCGACCAACGTCGCCGCGCAGCATTTTAAACAGCGCGCTAATTGTACGCCGTGCTGCGCTGAGAACGTTAAATTGCACTATTGTTGGACATTATGGAAATTGTATTAAGCTCCTCTGGTAACAAGAGACTTCATAGATTTTTTATATTCAGCAACTTTGTTTTTCTTTGTTCGTTTTAATGATATGGTTATAGTATGTTATAAAACTTTGTTGAAAACTTTACGTAGCGAAAACGCTTACTTACATTACATTATAACGCGATCAAATTTTTATAATGATTATTCTGGATTTTCTACATTCAATATAATTCAGGTTAAGACAATTAGTGTAATTACTTTTGAACATCGAAAGAGACAGTGACTTCTCTCCTGTAGAATTTTTCGTGTTAAGATTTCACTATTTTCGATTCAGAGTATTTACTGAAACAAATATAATTTCACCATTTAAACATTACCAGTGTTTTTCATTTCATTAACACTTCAAATTGACGTTCATAATCACACAATGACAGTGAATCCCGCGGGGCTTTTAGAGAACCATTTACGAAATGTGCCTTACCTACTAATTTCGGCTCCTTCCTGTATGTGTAGGCAGCTCTGGCAGGGCTGTAATTAATCATTAAGGCGCGAATATCATTGAGATATACGATATAATCTGATGATGTCGTTTAAAGACAATGAAAATTAATAGTTTAACTTTATGGTGCCGAGACCTGCTGTCAGCTTAACCCCGAAAATATTTCTGCCCCAGAATTTTTTACTCCTGGCAACTGGAAACAATCTCCTTCGAGAATCAATCGAAAAAATATCCTTTACGTGTTTTGGTTACCATGTGAATAAAGCCGTTCCAGTAGACATTATATTTTTTGTTGAAATATATATTTTATTGATGTTATATTCAAATAAAATAGGTGGTGTACTCCATCTAATAGTCAGCTGATTTTAAAAATAATTAAGACAAGCGTACTTCGTTCGTTCAAAGAGTTCTGGGTTTAATTCCCAGCGAGGGAGAAATTTGAATGAATTAAATTTTCTGTTCTCGGTCCGAATATATACAAAAAGACAAACACACGTACTTACGTAGTCCATAGCACCCATGACACAGGGAATCCTAGTGTGAGGATATAATCATGTGGCGTTATTTCAATTTTTATGTTAAATTTATATTTAGCCATGTATAGATTACAAAATACATTTCACGTATTTCACGTAGAAGTAGCGCCTACAGATAAAGCATGTATCACAACTAACATAGCATGCGTTACTACTAGATATGTATGTTGTAGTGGGCAACTGAAACAAAGCTCTTCAGTGACAGCTTGGGTTTGTGCCATCGGGAATACGGTTAAGGTGGACACTCACGGTCATTCCATCGCGTCAAATGGCGTGATATACAGCCAAAATTTGATCGTGAATGTGAAAAACTGATGGCGTGATTTAAAAAATTTGTATGTCCAATCGCGCCATTTTGACATATGTCGTTTGGCGTGGCTCCAAAAATGACGCGATGGAATGACCGTGAGTGACCACCATTTGGCGTGATATACAGCCAAAATTTGATCGTGAATGTGAAAAACTGATGGCGTGATTTAAAAAATTTGTATGTCCAATCGCGCCATTTTGACATATGTCGTTTGGCGTGGCTCCAAAAATGACGCGATGGAATGACCGTGAGTGACCACCATTGCGATAAAGCGATCGACAACGAAACGAACAAAGTGAACGCTCGTTACCACGTTTAGGCTCGTTCCCACTACGTCGCTCCTAAACTAGCTCTCTGCACACGGTTATGCCTACGTTTTCCGGGATAATAACTATCCTATATCTTATTCCAGGTCATGGTCTATCTGTGGGCAAATTTTTATGAAAATCCGTTCAGTAGTTTTTGCGTTAAAGAGTAACAAACATCTTTACAAACTTTCACATTTATGACGATAACTAGCTGTTGCCCGCGGCTTCGCCCGCGGTAGAGATCGATTTTTACAAATCCCGCGGGAATCCTGATTTTTTTCTGAGATAAAAAGTAGCCTATGTTTTAATCCAGGACATAGGCTATCTCCATTCCAAATTTCAGCCAAATCGGTGAAGTAGTTTTCGCGTGAAAGCGTAGCAAACAAACTTACATTCACATTATAATATTAGTATAGTATAGGATTATCATTTTTTTACAATCTTTGCGACGGATGCGTTAATGTTTGAAAGTACCGAATATAATTTTGTGCCTCAGCAAAAATAACAAAGCACGTTCTCGTAATTATTACGAAACGGAGATCCGTCCTAGTGGGAATGAGCCATCCGTGCTTCAGTGCAGTTTTACTTTGAGTGCGATACAAGCTTTGAGTTTTAGTTATTGGACGCTAGTTGCTATGCCACTAGGGATGTAAGGCATTCCAGCGATCCTTGATTCTAAACCCACTCTTGCTCAAGAGCGCAATTTGCAATTTGAAGCTGTTTTTCAAAGATATCAAAAAAAAACCACCAGTTATACAAAAAAGCTATCATGATATACCTTTTTGAAATCCTTATGGTTTATTTTTTAATTTCGCTTATCTAATACCACTTGGAATATCAAGACAAATGTAACGATATCTTAATAATCTAAATCCATTCAGCGGTTACGTTATACGTTATGTTTGTGATTCATAACACAGAATCTAGATGGCGTTGGATGACTAATCAGTAACAACGTCTAATGATAATAATTATCTTGAAACATCCTATTCTGATGATGTGAAACATAATTCATCATCATCATCCGTTGTTGTTGATTTAACGATTATAAACTAGATGGCGTTAAACTAATATTATATATGTACTATTATTTATTCTGTTATTAAACTAAAGTCGTGCGTCAGAGATGACACACACTATTTTTTTTATTCCTTAAAAGTTACTTAATATTTACACAGATGGCTACGGTATAGGGTCCTTCTTGAAAGTCACTTGATTCTGTTCAACCGAGTATATTCCCGTCAACTCACGAATTTTGTAAAGGTATATTTACCCGCTTGGCTATCATCTTTTCCTCACTGAGACACTGCAATATTCTACATTTATTCCTTACAAATATGTGGCTATACCTACGCAAGGTAATATAAGTGTATGTACTTAATTCCACGAAACAATAAGATGGCGAACTCACATGTCGGCCACTGTCATCTCAGAAGGCGTTAAATGTTCGTTATGCTACACTCCGCCCTGAGAACTTTCTAAATGAACGTCAAACTCCGCATATTAGCTCCACACAAGGCAACTTTGTGACTTAGTGTGTTAGGAACTCGGGTGCTCACGGTGTAAGGTGATGACGTTAATAAACGCGTTGTCTTGCCTTATCTAACTGTATCATTTCTGCTTTTTAATCCACCAATCTACTTCAGGCTACAAACTTCTACAGAATAGTCGCCTTTCATTAATAATTAGATTTATTTCAAACTAGCAGTTGCCCTCGCTTCGCTTCGGCAAAAATAGTAGGTAGGTACTTTAGTTAACTTACAGAACATACTCTTAAAGCAGCATGATTCATCATTAGAACCGCATTACAATGAAAGGTCAATACACCACATAACGTTTCAATATTTTAGGGTTCCTTACCTCAAAAGAAAAAAACACGGTTCCCATAAGATCACTTACTCCATTGCCCGTCTGATAGTCTGTTTCCCAAGACCTTTTTTCGCAGGAACGCGTGAAGGTAACCAATTAAAATTAATATCCAATACTCAGATCTGGTGCCTTACCATGAACTCTAATAAAATGTGTCATGTTCAGGACAGGTCGCTTGTAGCTAAAACCTCACAGAAGTGTATTTTGTACCATGAACGTTTACCGATGACCTGCAATGCCTCTACTTCTGTCCTGCATCGTAGTCTATGGCATGCAAGGTACTTGATTTGTACTAATTATGTTCTGAAATAGAGCGTTTTATCGGTTTACCGGTTTTCAAATGAATGCGTAATATTGCTGTTTTTAAAAGTTTAAAATAACAATCTCAATTGAAGATTTTGAGATTTGTTATAAATACTTAAGTGTTGTGATTTATTAACCTTTTGTTCTCTAAAATTACCAAAAAAATTATCGCTAAGTGATGCTTACATTTTTGAACGTAATCTTACACTACTTGACACTTGACACAGTGACATACATGTCTAAATGTCTATTAAAATGTGTGATTTATAATGCCGGTCACTCACATTCGCGCGAATACGCGAACCCACAAGTGTGGGACGACATTCGCGAATGATTATGCGAAGTTTTCGAGGCATTCGGGGTTTTCCAAGCTGTGTCGGTTTTTGCCGCACATGAAAGCGCGCGAACCTCGAACCTTCGTGTAGTCTCCCACAAATTCGTGCGATCAGTTGCGCACACGACTAAAAAGGTGATGTATCTCTTAATTTTTCGTGGTTCGTGGCGTCTAATCGTACTACCATTTATTTTCTGTATTGAAAATGGATTTTAATGACAACAAAATAATAACAACAGCAATATTGAACATTCGTGAACAAAGTGTAGGAGGAAGCGGAAATGGGCTTGTATTGTATACTCATATGCGAACCCATTTGCCTGACCACCCTTCACATATGTGCAAAAATTCGTAAAAATGTCAAACATTTGCGCGCATGTGAGTGACCGGGGTTAGGAGCGTTAATTTAAAAAGCATAAGTACAATGAATGTTTTTAAAATTTTTCAAACAAATGAAATGTATTTATTTTGTGATGATGGTGTATTTGAAATTCGCCATGGCTGCATCCCGTCGTGTTTCATCATCATCAACGAAATAGCCGAAACAGGACAATAAATGTTACTTTTGGTGAGCTGTAATATTTTGACGTTAACATATGCCACTTTCTGATGTCAATACGTCAACAATCGCGTCATGGTACACGAATTGCAGGGCAGAAGATCATTTTTGAAGTCACGTGACTGCTGTCCTGTTACGGTGACGTGGTCGCTGGCTGCCCTGTGTTTTAGCTAGATCATGGTAGGATATAGCAGGACAGGCCAATTATCGGCTAATATTGACCTGTTTTAAGAGTTCATGGTAAGCCCCCTGCAATCCCTAGGAGCTGTGAAAAGATCAATTATGTCGTCAACGCAATCAAAAGACACTCGGCTAGAAGAAATGTCTTAGGTATAACATAGGTTAAAGAAAAAATCTGAAAACTGTTTTGTAAGTAGGTATCACAAAGAACATGATTTTACACCTATTTGCAAACTTGGTAATTTGATCAGGGCGTATGTTGATGTATGAGGACGACAGTTTTTCAACGGCAAAGTTATCTTTGTTTCTTAATTCCATTCATCTTTTCGTTACACAGCTACTTTAGGTTTCACTAAATAGTTAAGTTAGGTTCAACAATCCTAGCTCGCACTTGGCCGGTTGCTTTTACTTATTAATATTATTTCATGATATTATTTTCTAATGTTTGTGTTTCCTGCTTAACCCATAGTAAATTACACTGAATAAATAGTTTTTATAATGCCGTATGGCTAATCCATCAGTATTTCACATTACATACAATGATAGGTAGGTACCCAGACTTTAAAAAAAGTAGTAATCCTTCTACAACGTACAATCTATGTCTATACCCAAACACATCAAAATTGGTTCAGCGGTGCGAGAGAGTTAAGGTTAATTCGATGAGTTATGTGTGAATGATAATAAAGGAGGCAACACATTTTGGCATTTATTACATTGTAGTTTTGGCAAACCAATAATTCGGCAAAGGGGAGATATTGCTTCACATAAAATGAGAAAATTCAGCTCTCAGCACTCTCAACACGATGTTCCCAAGGATATTATGCATTACAATTGTTAATTAATACCATTATTACCATTATTATTTCTCCATGGGTTTCTCCTGGATAGCTACCACCCTTGAGCATGAGTCAGCCGCCAAACGATTCGTCGTATTCCGGCTGAGGGCTTGAGAGTCAGTTCTTTCTTTCTTTTTCTTTCCTCTTTCTTGGCCGGCAACTCATCAGTGATGCCTTTGGTGTTGCTGATGTCTTTGGGCGACGATAGCCACTTACCATCAGGTGGAACGTCAGCTCGTTTGTCGGCTATTTCCATAAAAAAATCACAAAACAGTTATTTCAAATAACAATCCTAAGCTTCATGATACGTCGCAATACGCTTTACGTATGTGAACTTATGTATTTTATTATCAATGAAGAAAAGGTTTTGTAAGTTTAAACAAATCGACTCATATTTTATTTTCTCGCTTTGTTATGGAACCCAAAAATTATCCTACAATTTAAGTTGAAGACCCGATATCGTAGTATAGTCCTGTTGAAATCCTTTCAGTGGTTTCAGAGATAAGTGGCGATAAAGAAACAGACAAACAAAAATGATCAAAAACTTATTTTTCAGTTTTGATATCGTGCAAGTAACTGAATTTACAACATGAAAAATGCAGTAATTTCGGAATCGCAGACGGACTCTTCAATTTTATTTATTTGTAGGTAAAAAAGTGGTTTGCATGTACAGCGCCATCTAGTGGCCAAGATAGTAATCGATCGGTTACTCATACATAATTAATTTGCCTTTTTCCACCATTTCCAAGGTGAAATTAATAAAATGCTGAAATTATATTGGAGCACATAGATACGCAAAAAGCATGCTCTCGAAAACAAAATAAGAAAACAGATATACACTCGGTAATATGGATTTGAATTAATGAAAAAAATAACCTTTAAATGCATTTTATGGTCTTTCCATGTCATATAAGTAAAAACTAAGATATGCATGTATTACTCTTTTTGTACGGAGAAAACGTTTTTTATTATTTAAAACAAATCAGCTGCCTTTTTTTTATTTTTCCATACAAAATATCCCTAAGGAACCCTTTGGTGTGGAACCATAAAAAGTAGCTTAAATACTAAGTTGAAGACTTTTCAATATCTTAGTAAAAGTCGTGTTAAAATTTGTTCAGTGGTTTCAGAGATTTGCGGAGACAAACAAACAGACAGACAGGAAATTTTTTTTTAAACTCATTTTTCGGTGTTGGTATCGTGCAAGTAACGATTTGCAACTTGAAAAAATCACATTTAAAATCACAGTTTAACTCTTCAATTTTATTATTAGTATAGATATAGATATAGATATAGATTATAAACGGTACACATTCATAACCCTACAGAAGGCTTCCCTGTGTCGTGGGTGTCATGTTGATGTGTGTCCTTATTTATCTTGGTGTGTCGTACACAAAGACACACACACAGACTCGGTTTGGGTTGGACAGAAACTAAAAATTTCTGCGTCGCTGGGAATCGAACCTAGGACCCAGCGTCTGGTATGATAATCATTATGCTCGCGGGTAATAAAAATAAAATAAAATATGTATTTAATATTTTCCATCTTCTACCAAAAGTTTCAAATGTTTTAAATTTTAAGCATTACCTATTTCTTCCGTATTCCTTAACCGTATTTCCGTTTCAAAGTACCGGTAACAAAACATCAAATTCCGTAACAATTTTATCATTAATCTAGAAATGAATGATTTGTGTCATAACCGTGAAGTAAAATGTGTGAGTGCGCTATTAAACATGTAACCTTACAAGTAGGTATACACATTTTGTTTCCTGTTACATTTACCTGACATTTCGCAATTAATCTCCCAGCGTTGTCAAAGATCCCACGGGATACAACACCTTTTCCATCAACCGTTCCCGAATTCCATTATAACCTACATAAAAGAGAAGGGATAAACATATTTTACACCGTATTTCAGAACGATTATACGCTACTCGTCCACCTATAAGACCCTGCATGATAAAATTAAAAAAATAAACGACTCTAAAAAAATATCGTTCAAAATAAGGTCTCTTAAATTATCGCTATTTATATATAGAAATCACTATATAATTATTAGATCACATTTAATTATTTTTGTTATATTTGAATACACTTTGTAAATTTGAAATAATAATAGCTATCCTTTGGTGTTGCTGACGTCCATGGGCACTTACCATCAGGTTAATCATTAGCTATTTGTCGTCAGGCTATCCAATACGAGGCAAACAAATCATAACAAGATCAATTTCGCAACAACCTGCTATTCGCACAGTGATTATAGCCGAGACTGCGTACAAATACCACTCTGGTTTGTTTAACGTCAACAACATTTGTATGAAAATAGATTACACGCTTTTTAAAGTATTAGCATTGCGTACTCTACTGCGATGGCTTTTATCGCCCGCGATCATCTGCGGCCACGAGAGTAGCGGACGGAAACCGGTACTAATAATAAAGTAGTCAGGCTTTGCGCATTACAAAACGTTTGTTTTATATCCTTGTATATAATATGTTTTATAGATAAATTCACGAATAGATTGAAGAAGAAAATTTACGACTTTTTATATTAATATACTTGTTGTTAAATTATCTCCGTCTAGTGCCTGCCAATTAACTTTAGCAGCTTAGGTACATATTTTAAAGTACATGTTTTAAAGTGACTACATAGGACCTCCTAGAGCCTCTTTAAATTTCACTTCTCTCAACGTATATTTTCAATGCACACGTTTAAAAACACCATACGTGTAACACTGCAAAACAGCTGTATTAAAATTAGTACCACAGTATCATCTTACACTACAAGTAACTTGTTTCAGTACTAAAAACGCTCATTTAATGGCCCAATCCTGAAAAATGAGCCCAAATATTTGCTTATATCTTCCCCATTTTGCCGCTAACGTAAAAATGACACGGCGTCTGGATTTCAAGGGAATATTAAAAACCCGCATTTTTCCCTTGTCCGAGCTGAGAACAAACTTTTGTTGATAACCACAATAAGCTCGGCAAACAATAGCGCACTCGATCGTTTATCACGTATATTTGACGGCGCGTCAAGTTACCCGACAATATTAATAGTGATTAATAATACACTTTTTTAATACTTTAAATCAGATTACATTTTGTAAACAGCGATGCTTCAGAACTTTGGTTAACGAGTTGTTGTTTCAAACATTTATCGGACGAGGGTTTCTAAGCATCTTATTTTAAAAGGTCTGGAGGGTTCTAAGCTACTGATGTGTGAGATGTCAGAAGAATTTGTTGGCGATAGAATGGTTAGAAGTTCCTTTAACACTTTTCAGTAACGACGCATTCGTGAATGTAGCTGAACTTCAAAAAACTTGCGCAATGCTTCAGAATATCGTAGTCAAAATATTATAGTCTTATGACCGGTTTCTGAAAGGCTGGTTAGTTAAAATCTAATTAAATCAATTGTCAAATCTATTATCAAACTTCAGTCGGGTTGCTGAAAGAAATGGTATTTATTTCAAAAATATGTCAACTAAAAGAACTGTCAAATTCCTCAAAATGACAGTCGGCTATCTCCGGGCATGAAGCATGCTTTAAATGGGATAATACGTCCCTTGTTCCCTTCGTATTAATACGTAGATTTATGAGACAATGGATTAATGGATATTTAATTTCGATTATAATGTATCATTAAATATTCAGAATGCAAGTTTGCGAGGGCTCATGAGTTATATTCCCAGGCTTCAGTTTAAAACAAAATAGTTTAAAGCACAAGTGAATAATTTGCGGCGACAACACCCTAGCGACTGGGAATATGTGGTTCGACCACAGAGCATGCGAGGTGTAGAAATGTCATACAATACTAATTGCAATTGCCTCGACGAACCCGAAGTCCGGTTGATAGTGGCTCTGTCTGTAAAGAACTTTCGATTCCTGGCTAGGGACACATTTATGTGACACGCGTCATGTGTGATGTGATACATGATGCATATTTGTTCTCGAGTAATAGGTGTCCATGATATCTTATTTGTGTTTTTTCAAGAAATCCAGTATAAATGTGAAAATATCTAAGGTTAAGTTACTACATATGGCACAATAAATCAGGCTATGAGAGCCAAAACAGTCTGAATACATTTTTAAAATTCTGAGTTTTTGATTTAAAACAATTATAATTGAATATTTTAATAGAATCAGAATAGCCTAATACATATAATATAGTATAATCATGGAATCACCCTTAAGTATTTTGAGGCTAAAATAGTGACAGATCATTTATTTACGTATTAAAATTTCCGATTACTTTTCCATGCATTCATGATGTTCGACATGGACAATTGGACAACTGCACAGACAACCAACATAGACGTATATATAAATACTTACCCTAACTATTATGTAATTAAGGTGTGTCTTTTCTTTAAGACAATTCTAAAAGTTCTTCGTTCTATGCCATAATGCCCGAGTGAATAAAAATGTGCTGTTATAACACAAGAGGGAATTATATGATGCGGTAGTGCGAAACATTACCCTTTGTGGAGTTCCTGTCTCCCCAGTGGGTGTGACGCGATTAGCGAGAAGATTTGTGAAGCGTTCATGATGACATTTATTTTAGTGTTGTGAAAATTATGTATTACTATTAGTTTTGATAGAGGAAGCTTTGCTAACGATACACCCGCGTATGCTATCTCTGGAAAGGTTACTAACAAGGCGTCATAGAAGGTAAGTTTTTTATTTATTAAAACTTATACCCCCGGACCAGGTCAAAACTGGAAGTGTTGCAGGTGGCATGGGTTCAGCATGGGTCTCTCTTATCGAGGAGGCCTAGACCATATTCCAGTGCGGACTGGTGGAGGGGTTAGTGGCCAACCCGATTGTCGAAAGTGCAGGTGGCATTGATAACACAAATATGACGTAAGTACCTAACACCCATGGCCCGAGTACAAATATTAATCTATCACATAAATATCTGTCTCGCCCAGGAATTGAACTCGGGGCCCCTTGCATTGCAGGCAGGGTCACTACCAAATAGGTTGTTTCGTAGTCTTCATATATAATTTTTAATGCAACTAGCCTATAAACGAGCTGACGATCCACCTGATGGTAAGTGGCTATCGTCGCCCATGGACATCAATAACAAAGGCATCACTGATACGTTGCCGGCCAAGATACAGAGAAGTAAAAAGAAGAAAAGAACTGTCACTCCAAAATAAAAAACAGTTGCACTCATAATACAATAAAAAACAGTTGCACTCATAATACAATAAAAAATAATAGATTATAACCAACTTCAAAAAAAGAAGACGTTATTTTAATTATAATTTTTAACCTAACTTTTAAAAATACTATACACAAATATTTTCTTTAGACCTGTACTGCAATACATACCGATCAAAAAAACTCCCACGACAATATTCTCAATCGTTCGTCGTTTATTCGCTGACAGTATAGCAGACACTTAACCCTGAGCCCCAGTAGACAATGTTAATGAAGTTTCAAATTAAAAATGGCGTGAATAAAATATTCCACACGATGCGATGACCATAATAATTAAGCGACGTATTCACTATTAATGACACTGTTTAAATTTTAGCTCAAACTTCACCAACGGTAATTGCTTGTTACAGGCGCCTGGAAAATTTTCACATTTTAATTATGAAAATTTAAAAAGTTACTTGTAAATGACTATGGTGTAGCATGGCTAAGCCTTTTAAAATCATCCTTCTACTCGAGTGACATAATTTTGTATTCTACGTCTCAAAATCGAAATATTTCAAAGTTTGGTGTAGTAGAAAGTAATCACTTATACATTACCAGCCAAAATGTCGTCCGACAACACAAACATAAAATATTTTACTACTACTTTTAGAACTACCCTTGGTTTTAATTGTACATAACATCCGCGTACCGCAGTCCCCAGCTAATGAACTTTTTAAATTAAAAAGGGACAGAATAACATATTATTCTGTCCCACTTCCTGCATCCCACGTCCCATGTCCCGCTTGCCGCGAGTCCGTAATTTAATTACAAGTTCCGTTTTGTCACTTGAAACTCACCGAATTGGGGATCATTGTGAACGACGCCTTGTTTTAGGTATGTGTCTCAGCTAAAGCGAACTTTTTTACTTTGTATAGTTATTAATGCTTAACTACAATTCTAACTTATGGGAATTGTGATAGAAATGGATAATATGTAGTCCGGGATAGTAAAGTGGGTTTTAAGCCTATTCATTCCAATCTTGCTTTCAAGATACAGAAAATAAGTCATGCAAAATCTTTATTACAATTCAAATCTTGAATAAATAATACCAATTTTCTTGTAAAATATTGCCCAGACCAGACCAGACCATGGCTCTACATCAAAAAGTTATCAAATCTCACGTGGAGCCAAGCTTCTAACTCTACACGCCCTAACTATACAAGTCCTATCTTCACAAACGCTACACCTTAGTGAAAACTTTTTTGATAGGTTATGTTCCTAATCCACGTAATGCTAATCTGGTGATTAGCTGAGTGCTCTACACAAACTAACTTCTGTTTAAACTGACTTCCTTGAACATATTCCGCTAATCCGCTTTAGGTTGTTGCAAAGATGTTGTTAGCGAATCAGCTTTGAGTATGTTGCTCGTAATTACATGCATTACCTAAGTGCATGGATGCATTGTAAATGCAACACAAATATTTTGATTCAGCTCTATTTGATGTCTAAAATGTGTGCAGTAGAAACAACAGACGGTAGGAACTAAATAGCTAATTTCGGGGATTTTGGTGCGCTGATAAGTTATAAATAAGAAGGTTTTCAATTTAACTGTAATTTTTTTATGTTTGTTACTCAGAAGTCTGTTTATTTTACGAAACGATTTGAAAATTTATTTTTTGCCTGAATTCCAGATTGGTCCCATATTTATCAAAAATCGAGCTATAGTATTCTGATTAAAGTTTGTTTTGTGATAATTTTGGTGGTCCTTAATCTATGACTCTTTCTTTGAAGTCTGACTGACTGAAACTGAGAAAAAAAGAACATTTTTTTTTTGTAAAATTTACATTATGAAGAGCTGTATTATTTCAACCATTTATTGTATTAACCATTACCTGTATAGAGTAAATTCAGAATATTCCTCTTGTGAAGCGAATTATTCTCGGGCAGGTATTTATATGGCAGATAAATTGTAAACATTAGGTCATGGATTCTTATAATACCCCGTGCATTATCTCTATCACCCAGATATCAAATATAGTGAGAGAATAATAATATGAATGTGTGAATATTTATTACGTACTATGTTGCCATTCAAATGAAACCATTTTGGGGCAAATCGGTTGGATGGTTTCAAAGTCTATAAAGGACATCCGTGCAAACATTTTGTGTGTTTTATACATATAGATTTAATTACTATACCGCACAGCCAGCCATCCAATGACGCCCTGATTACGCCAAATTAACGAAGTTACCTAACATTTTGGCTAGTAGTTACATCGAAGGTTTTTTCCCGGCTAACTTGGAAAATAATCTGACCGAGATCGAATCAGGTCGAGCCAGAATTCTATTATGAGCGCAACGTCGAACTCACCACACTGGATAATTCAGTTACAGGAAAAGGCTGCACTACCTCTGTACCGAGCCTGCGTTTAGGTCATATTTTTGTGAAGAATCCAATAATTTATTAATAATCAATACTTTAATATTATACGATGGATAGTTTTGATTTTTAACCGACTTCAAAAAAGGAGGAGGTTCTCAATTCGACTGTATTTTTTTTTTATGTTTGTTACCTCAGAACTTTGGACTGGGCGAACCGATTTTGATGATTCTTTTTTTATTCGAAAGCTGGTGGCTGTCATGTGGTCCCACATAAATTTTATTGAGATCTGACAATGGAATCCATGCGAAAACCACATAAGTCGTAAATTTGTGTTAAGATGTGCGCGACAAATTGACGAATAACTCAATATCACGCCAACCGATTTCGATGATTCTTTTTTTAATCGAAAGCAGGCACTTGTCATGTGGTCTCACATAAATTTGAACGAGATCTGACAACTATGTAGTTTTTGAGACTTTGAAGTCGGTTATTTTTTGTTAGTAAAATTTAGATTATTTGTTAGATTGTTTGTATTGAATATACTCAAAAACTACCGGACCGATTTCAAAAATTATTATATTTCACCAAGAGTAATACGGTGTTATGTAGAATTTGGTGCCTGAAAATTCACGCGTTTAATTTGCTACTAACATAACCTAACCCGAAGTAAGCTAACCTAAGCGCTTCGTGCCTAACTTAGTTAAGCATTAAATTATAATAACAATCTCGAAGTTTCTTAGTGAAAAATAACGGTTATTGGTGGAGTTTGCAAACCACTGTTTGTTAACTAGTTAAGGTTTTATTCTAAAAGAATCTCGTAACGGTACTATGTATAAGTTATTAATATGATTTTTTAATTACTATTTTTACTGTTTACTGACGAAGAAAGAAGTACTCGTGTCAGCACGTGTCAATGGTGAATGAGTTCAGCAAATCATTTGGCTAACCGTTAATGGTAAAAACATTTTTGAAAACCTTCCTTACGTCGCAGTATGGTATAAATTAAACGTATTATCGTTACAGCAGCAATCAAGTTGCTAAACTAACTAAGTTGCTAACTAACTAAATAAATAAAAATCAATAACACATATTATAAACATAGCACTACCCCGAATGTCTCCTCATTGCCGCTGGTTGGCTGGAAGAAAATGCTGCGTTAGCATGAAGCCCGCCTTTTGTACAATATTTTTTTTCTTTGCAATAAAGTATTTTCATTTCATTTCATTTAATTTCAAGTTGCCACTTAACTTCGAAAACCTTGTACTGGGCGGTTTCAACACATGGGTGCCTAAATATCCTAGGTGCATTAGCGGTAACCACACCTCTTCAAACGATAAGACCCCAACCTCAGCCGACTAATACTTTAAACTGATGATGTAATCGACAATTCGTTACTATTTATCGACGCACAAATTTTTATTTGGAAGTGTTATTATTTGTCTTGTGCTGTGATCTTGTGCGAAAACATTGTGTATGGCGTGAGAAAGTTTAATTTAACTAGTAACCCGCCCTCGCTTCGCTTCGGATACCCCGTTTTGAAGCAACTTCTTTAACACATTCAGTGCCTAAACAATGGATCCAAAGTAATAGCCGGGAGCCAAAACTTTTTATGACGAATTTTGATTAAGTAAATATGAATGTTTGAAAATATGTATGAATGTATATTTTATTATTATTATTTCTATTAAAAAAAGTCATTTTTCGGATCCGAGTCGTCGGCACACAGCACGTCGGCTGCCGAATGCTCGGATCCGAAAGCTAGGGATGGCAATGGTTTAGTCACTAATATCATAGATATTTGTTCCGTGAGTGCGTTTTTGCGTACTAATATGTCACAAGATTTTGAAAATCCCGTGTTTTTTTATCAAATTCCAGGATCTTGATCAAAATCATGTAAGGAAAGTAATCAAAACGAGTTTTAACTTATTTTACTTTCCTTGACCAAAATCTTGTACCATATGACACACAAACACACACAGGACTCACACACAGGCCATACGCACACTTATACATTCGTGTTTATACATGATATACAGTATACAGTTCAGACATGTCATCATGTGGTGACTTGTTATTTAAAAAAAATTGTAAGTAAATAACTGTTACTAATACCTACTGTTAGAATGAAACCAATACTCGTTTTCGCAAGTTACTATATTGCTAGAGTGGCCGCCCATAACAACATTTACTCGGCTCGAAAACTGGAGCTTTATTGTATGAGGGTTAGCCCAGAAAAACACTGACTCTAATTATAACTTATTTATTGATAGATAGTCAAGAAATTACACTGGTGTTTATCTTATAATGATATGGCACGGGAAAGTAATGAATCCGGGTGACAGCCGGCTTCTCCTTATATATGCTCCGTTGACAGTTGCTACCCTCTCTTATTCGTATAATGTTGCTAGTTAAAAATCAGTTCCCTTACAGTCGGCCTTCCTGATATACTGCGCGACCCGCGAAGTTTAGGTCTTAGGATATCATCATCTTAGCTGAAAATAAACTCACCTCTGAAGGTGAATAGCTGAAAATTAAACAATACAGCCTTCTGAATGGCTATTAGGCCTTCTTAATGGCCAGTAGAAATTCATAAAATAAGTCTTCTTAATGACTTATAAAAAATACCAAATTTATAAAGCGCTGTCATAATAATCGATAAATAATTTAACACAAACCTTCTTAATGGCGTGTAGTCCAGTTTAGTTTGATTGACTTCTTAATGTCAATTAAAGATCAGTTCATTAAGCCTTGATTAACTTCTTAATGTCAACCAATTCGCTTATTGTAACTTTAAGGCATGCTTCCGGATTTTAACAATAACACAATAATTGCAATCAATGGGGCTTGATCGGCCACCTATATGTGTTATATCATGGCCTCATAAGGCCCAGAGGTACCTCTATAATAAATAACGAGCTCGACCAACACAAATTTAATAAGCCAATTCCTTATTATAAAAACATAATCCAGAATATAACATTGGAAATCACATATGTTATACAAATCATTATTAACATTTTTTAAATATTATTCTGTATCTTCTAAATCGGCAATATTTGGTTGGAAAAGTTTTAATTTATCTCTAGCCAATACATTTTTATAAGGGCATTTTCGACCCTGTGTACCTTCAACGACGTATCGATCGTGAGGGAGCACTTTAACAACCGTAAACGGGCCGTCAAATCGAGGCATAAGTTTTCCACTACGTAATCCCTTCCGTAGAATTTTTCTTTCGGCCAAAACTTTATCACCGACTTCAAAACAAGGTCCATCACGTCGCTTTTTATCGAAGCGTTCTTTTGCCTGTTTTGAAGCTAACGCAGAGCGCGTAAGCGCTCCCTCTCGCAAAACGTTTAAACCGGAAGGTCCGGCAGGTACAATTATATCACCAGCCAGCCTAGGACGAAAACCATAAAGCAGTTCGAGAGGAGATTTTCCTGTTGTGTTATTTATGTTCGAATTAAGGCCCAATTGAACTTTGGGTAAATATTGTTCCCAGCTGCTTTGGTCATCCCCGACGTAAGTAACAAGGGTATCAAGTATAGTTCTGTTAAACCTCTCGATTTGCCCGTTCGCCCTAGGACTAGCTACAGCAGTCATAACATGTTTAATTTGTCTCTGAAGACAGTAATGCTTAAAATCTTTACAATTGAACGCCGTACCCCTGTCACTGATTATACGAGAAGGCAAACCAAAAGTTTTTATTAATTGATCAAAAGCAATCAAAACATATTTACAACTTACGTCACGCACAGCCTCCAACCAAATAAAACGGGTAAACGAATCAATAATGGCAAGAATGTACATTTTACCAGAAGGGCTTTTACAAAATGGCCCTAAATGGTCCACATGTACCGTGTGAAATGGTACAGGGATCCGTTCTATTGGGTGTAGAAGGCCTACGCGTCGCCCAGTAGGTCTCTTAGCATACTGACACGATATACAGCCACGAACATATTTTTGAATGAAACGTCGCATATTACCAAACCAATACTTTGACCTTATTGCATCATAAGTTTTATTAAAATTAACGTGACCATTATTGTCATGAAAAGTCTGTAAAAGTGACCACCGTAAATTACGAGGCACGACAACCCTTTTTTCGTTATTTATATTTCGAAACAATACCCCATTTTCAGTAACATAATCCTTAGCTAGACCCTATTATATTATTATTAGATATCTCATTTTTCAACTGCTCTATTGTAGTACGTATTGTATCATCATCCAACTGTAATGACTCAATTAAATCTTTATCTGTAATTCGCGATACCGACGGAGTGGGGTTCCGGCTCAAAGCGTCAACGTGGGCCATGGACTTACCAGCACGATACTCAACATCAAAATCAAAGTTTTGAACTTCAAGCCACCACCTTGCAATCCGCGGAGATAAGTCGCGTTTCGACCAAGTCCATCTTAAAGCACTACAGTCAGTGACGATAACAAATTTAATACCAGTTACGTAAACCTTAAACTTACATAAACTCATAACTACGGCCAGGGTTTCCAGCTCAAAACTGTGGTATTTTTGTTCAGCAGGTGTCGTCTGCCTACTTGCGTACGCGACTGGTTTCCAAACTCCATCAGGTTGCTTTTGTAAAAGTATTCCGCCTAACCCTATCTTCGACGCATCCGTGTGAATTTGAGTTTCGAACTCTGAATTAAACAAAGCCAACACTGGTCGGGTCACAAGTATTGACTTTATACGTTCGTAAGCCTGTATCTGGTCTTCTCCCCATCTCCACGGTTCATTCTTTTTGGTAAGTATAGTAATAGGTCGTGCGATAGTAGCAAACCCAGGAACATATTTACGAAAATAATTCGCTAAGCCCATAAATTGGCGTACTTGATGTACATTAGTAGGAGTAGGAAAATCACGAACAGCAACCAATTTATGCATGGATGGTCTCACTTCACCATTGCATACTTCATGTCCTAAGTACTCGATGCGTGAAACTAAAAATGAACATTTATCAAGCCGAAGTGTCATATTAGCGTCTTTAATTTTACCCAAGACGGCTCTCAACCGTTCTAATGCATCGTCATTGTTCTCGGCATAAATAAGTATATCATCCAGATAAGCTGTAGCACACTGGAATCGCAAGGGGCCCAACACGTCATCCATGGCCCTCTGAAACACTGACGGTGCATTTACTAGACCAAAACTCATACGCTTATATTGGTAGTGGCCGTCAGGAGTAACGAACGCCGTGTATTGTTTGCTATCGTCATCTATTTGTATACAATGATATGCAGATTTTACATCTAAACTAGAGAATACGCGTTGCTTCGATAATCTATCTAACTGATCTTGGATTAAGGGTAACGGATAACGATCTTTCTTTGTAATCTTATTGAGGGCCCTGTAATCCACACACATACGAGATTCACCCGTCTTTTTCGGTACAAGTATCACGGGACTAGCATACGGCGAATTACACTCCTCTACAATAGACTTATCTATTAAATCATTGACGATAGCTCGAACCTTTTCACGATCTGCAATTGACATACGATACGGACGATAATATATCGGCTTAGAGTCGGTTAATTCAATATGCATTTTGACTGGACATTTACCTATTCTATTTTCAGTTCCCGAAAAGCAATCAGAAAAATTATTTAAAATATTTTCTAACTTATCGCGTATTTCTTGATTAAGATTTTCACCTATTTTGTATTTATTTTTACCACATGTAATAGTAGCACGCGCCATACATTTGCCCTTAGAAATTAGAATTTTACTATTACTAATATTATAAACTCTCAATATAGATTTTCCACAGATTACCTCAGTTTCGCATGATGGAATCACACATTCAGCGCAAGGAGACTCGTGTGTTGTTTTATTAATTATAACCGATTCTGAGATAGGTTGATCACATGACAAAATAATTTTATTTATACCTGGCTCTAAAATAATCTCATTATTTGTTACTAATTTCACTCGTTCTACAGAATCAACTAAATTAGGTAATTCGCATAAGTTATTTCCGTTATACATTTTCAATGAAGTCGGTGTTTTAATTACATATACGTCTGGATAGTCCGTAAACGGTTGACCGACTATGACACCTATATCTTGAGCACTGTCAGGTACAATGTACGCGTTAGTTTCGCAAGTTGCTTCATCTGCCCTTATTTTAATATGACATTGCCCAATCGGTATAATTTTCGATCCACCAAAACCACTTATAACAACATTTGAAGAACACTCAACATGGCTTAAATTTATCTTTTGAGCAACCGACTGAGTTATAGTAACGCATGAACTACCAAAATCTATAAAGGCGTATACTGGATAATCATTAATGGTAATAGTCAGATAATATTTAGAACTACCTGACGCGTCTTTAATAATACGGACGTTCTGCGTTGTATTGCTTTTACTCCTATCACCTGTTGGAATTCGATTTTTTAACTTTAGGCATTCTTCTTTAACGTGACCGGTTTTATTACAATAACTACACTTTTTATTTTTAATAAAGCAATCACTCTCAACATGGCCGCGCTTACTACAAAATGAACAAATTAAATTGGTTTTATTATGCTTGTCTTGCGTTTTATTTATACACTTAGATGCAATATGGCCGCGGCGCTTACAAATATGACATACAGGCTTAAAGTTAGAATTACCGACACCGATCTTTTTATGGCGTTCAACTAAATTTTGAACCGGATGAGCAAATGAAGATAAATACTTCAAGAGCGTTGGAGGATCGTGACATCCAGCTGAAATCGCGCCAACCTCTATCAAGTCATTGTTAATAGTTCCAATAATAGCTTCCGTAATCAGTGACTCGGGTATTCCACATGCGTTACCTAAAGCTAACTTATCATAATAAAATTGTAAATAATCTTGATCAAAACGTCTTAATGTATTGACCAAGTCACGCAACATATTCAATTTGCTTCGGTTAGAAGGAAAAGCTGTTAATAACCTCACTTTCCAATCAGACCAACTTAAGTTTGATTCACATAATTGCTCATACCACTGGCGAGCATAACCTTTCAACTTAGAAGTGCAATTAAATATAACAGTCTTTTCATCCCAACCGTACATACTAGAAATGCCTTCTATTTTTCTAATCCAATGTTCCATAGTAATAATCGAGTTCTGTGGGTCGAATTCAGGCAAAGGATCACTACGCCCCACGTATCGTAAGGTAGAAGAACACGATGATTGTACGGGGACAGGGTTAGAACACTCCGGTAGGGAAATATTTTGGCCTGATACAATATGATTAGCATGATCTTCAATCGACGGCTGAGCCATAATATATGGTGGAATGTTGTTGTCAATGGGTACCGTCTGGCTCCCATTATTCGTCACCGGTGCGGATATATTAGTCGGCGTAGGTGTTACTTGTGCCATGTTCACTGACACCGGTGCAATATTACACGGAATCCTGTGTACCTCCGATGATGCAGATGGTACCTCATTATGAATTTCGGCAGAAATATTCGGTGGACATTGATTAGAAATATCTGGACGTGAAATGTGGGTAGATGGCAAAATATTATGTTCATCGCTATTAATAGAATTCTCACATTGGGATCTTGAAACAGCGTCACAATTAGAGAAAATATCAGATTGATTACGGAATACCTCCTTTTCTAACTTTTTCAAGCGTTCCGTTAATCTACGAGTTTCGACCGCCTTCAATAATTTACGACGTAAACGAGCTTCGCGATCACCATCCTTAGATTTCTTATGACGCCCCATTTTCAGTTTTAATTCAAATTTAACACTACAAAATGTTCACTGTACTCGGATAAAATGTTTCAAGTTTTATAAAGACTTACGTGAGTAATATCCCAGCTTCTGAGCTATGAGGGTTAGCCCAGAAAAACACTGACTCTAATTATAACTTATTTATTGATAGATAGTCAAGAAATTACACTGGTGTTTATCTTATAATGATATGGCACGGGAAAGTAATGAATCCGGGTGACAGCCGGCTTCTCCTTATATATGCTCCGTTGACAGTTGCTACCCTCTCTTATTCGTATAATGTTGCTAGTTAAAAATCAGTTCCCTTACAATTGACTATTACAAAAAAAACGGAACGCTTGCTCGGATCCGAGCAAAAAGCACTGAATGTGTTAAGCCTAATAGCTACAGCCTTCCTCATGAATGTATCTATAAGTTCTATAACACAAAAATAATTCTTCAAATTCGACTGTCACTTCCAGAGCGCATGCAACAGTCAAAACTCTTCAGCTAATTATATTTATACAGGAAACACTCCCATATCGACAACTTAGTTTATTTTTAAATATTATCATGTTATGAGTGAAGAAAATATTGAAACATTGAAACTGCCGTCGTCACGTGCAAGCGCGGCTACGTTAGCCAAGCTGAGCACGCACTACGCCCACCGTAACGTTTAAATCGCGCTAAAGTTTATAAAAGGTTTATTTTATAGAAGTGTAAGGTTCGTTAAAAACTGGCAACATTAATAAAATATCTGTATAAAAACAACGAAATATAATCTATGGCGGGAGTTGGCAATAGTTGCTTATGACATGACAGATCGAATGGAGGTTAGGAAAAAAAACAGGATGAGGGCTAACTTGTGAAATGTATTAAAATGGATGAACGATCGGAATACTATGATGTTTAAAATATAATAAGATGAAGAAAACATGTATGAATTCAATGGAAATGTACTATATCATGTCTATTCTTGGAGTATTACTACAGAAGAGAATTATTGTTCAGGGTTCGAAATCGTGGTACATTAAAAAAACTACGTGCATAACTTATCAGTGATGCGAACGTTTTATTTAGTACCTACCTATCTTTACATTTTATTTAGATTAAAAAGTGGCTCTCATAAACGTTCATTTACTAAGATATTACGCATTTCATAAAAGTTTAAAAATGTCTTTTATTTTGTCCTTAAATTCTATTCTTAACCAAATTACAACTTGTAACCATAAGATGATCAGAGGGAATTAGCTTTACTAACAGACACTTAAAGAATTTTGTAACCGAAAATACGACCCCAACGGCAAAATTCATTTTGATCAGTGTTGGTATAACAATATTACGCCATAAAAATTCCGAAGGGCCCTTAACTAGGGTATTATTTTTGTGGTGAGTTGACAGACCACTCCAAAACAATCGTGAGATCGTCTCGTTGGCTTGCCAGTCGCCTGTCAACGGTTATTGATGTCTGTGGACACAGCGCAGATTATTACGTTCAAAACAGTTATTTATTTATTTACTTAGGATCTTGGTTTCAGATAATACTCGTATGTTACATTTACATACATATTGGCTTCGTCGCAACCTTTCGGTACATAACCCACAGTTTTACGACAATGATAATGCATCCTGGAGGAAACCCTGCCCTGCAGTATTGCATTAACGGATTGAAGCCATGTTTCCATATAATTATTTTATTTATGTATTTACATACGGTAAAACTGAAATAACCAACACCAAAAAAGAAGCACAACACAGCAAAAAAAATATTATAAAAATAATAATCTTTAATTTAAGGACAAAAATTGATAAATAAAAATCATTTTCAAACCCGCCAAAAACGTCACATGGCGTCACCAGCCGATATTCAATACTATCTGTCGACTGAAGTTAGTTGCACTTTCATATAAAATAGGAACAATGACGTCATAAGCTCCAAACGGCGTTTGTGGTCACGTGACAGTGAGTACTATTTTTAACATTTTAAAATAATTATATTTAATTTATATTGATTGATTTCGACAAAAGAATAATATTTTAGGTGTTTAAATGTTTTCCTTGATACTTTAAACATAAATTTATTTTAATTTACTGATAGTGTCAACATCCCTATTATCTGCCCCAGTCGAGAATCGTATCCGTCCATGAAGTTACACAGTTTGAGGGCCGTGATTGTAATCTAATATTTTTTACCCGACTGCGCGACGCAAAGAAGGATAATGTGTTTAGTATTACTTTTACCTAACAACATTCTGAACTAATGGGCTTGTTTTTTCTTTTTAGTACTTAAAAAATATATTAAAATTAACAGAAACAGTATAAAACTGATTACTGCACTGTAAGCATCTGTAAATGAAAAGCACTTTAAAGACTAAAGTCATACCTAACTGAGTTTAAATAACAGCTTTTGCAGTAAACTTTTTTCATAATGTGAACTTTAAAATTTACTTCCATCGCGAATTAAGTTTTGACGTTCGTTACAAACTACTAAGAAATACCCAAGGTAACCTGCAAACTACGGCCAAGTTACTCAAACTTCTTGAGTATTTTGCCTATTTATTTTTAAGACGGAACTTTGGAAATATTACTTGCAATATATTTTTTAAAGAGTTCTTGGATTTTAATATCGTTTAGAAAATTTAAGTTTTCTGTAAGTTATCTCTTTCCGTTTGGATTTTAAATAGACTTATATTCGTCATAGTAGGTAGTATTATGATCACCTCTACACAATAACACTAAATGTACCATATACGCAATGCTGTCTTAGAAAAAAGGGTCCTCCTTAGAAAAAATATCCTGTACTTACACTACAACTGAATTCTTAAAAGAAAGTGTTAGCATTATATGCATATGTATGTCACAATCTCTGTCTATAATTTAGCGAACGATTCTCGAAACAATAGATTTTTATACTACAAATATACATCTATACATATCTATGATGACATACTGACGTCATAATTATGACCACGGTGTTCAAGAATCGACTTTAAATGAAAAAAAATAGGGCCCCCATTTTTTTTCCATGAATCGATAGAGTTTTAAATTTCAAATAAAATACAATTTGGTTTGAAATCGTAAGTATGGCACTTTTTATTTTATATGAAAAAAAAATTAATATTTAATAAATTACTGTGAATTAATTACTATACATATAATCAATTATTCGATAGATATTTTAATCTTTAATACTCATCTATAATAATCTATTTGATTTCATGGATCATAAGTATGGAAAATTTCATTTTATAGAAAAAAATATATTTGTTATATAAAGAATTTCATTTAGATATTATTGTTAGAAATAATTTTATTATCAAAAATATATTAATACAGTAATCCCCCGCTTTACGCGAAGGATGCGTTCCGGACAAAATCGCGTTAAGCGAAATTCGCGTATAGCGGGGTAATGGAGTATGATGAAATAACAAGCCAAATAAATCATCATCTAACCAAATATTTCTCCAAACTCCATTCATGCAGGTCTGTTTCACTTCATTCCAAGCGGCTTCAATGTTTTGTACACCCTTCAAAATATTGTATGCTTTCCACCAATCGCGCATGGACTGTATTTCTCCATCTGTTTCGCTAATTAACTGACCAAAGGTGCGGCGATGGAAGCACATGGAAGTAAGCTTTAAAATTCGCTATTGCCCCTTGATCCATGGGCTGCAAAATTGAAGTTGTATCGCGTATCTATGTATTGTTAGTTGACTCGCGTTGTTACTGGCTAGTGCGATCACGCCACGAAGCATTAATAGACCAATCAAATGCATCCGCGTAAAGCGGGGTAAATTAACGCGAATTTTAAAAATCGTGTTATAATGAATTCGCGCTGTACGGGGTCGCGTAAAACGGGGGATTACTGTACTTATATTATATTAAAATTAATTATCCATATATCGCTAATTATCAACATATAATAAATTCTCTTTACAATGTTAGAGTTATATTAGTAAACAAATAATTCAATACAAGTTTGACCTTATATTGTTGTTCACGGCGCGAGTAAACAATTTATTATTAATTTTCAACTTGTATATATGACAATTTAGTCAGTGTTAAACATACAAGTTTCGCGTAAAGCGGGGGATTACTGTATTAATATATTTTTGATAATAAAATTATTTCTAACAATAATATTTAAATGAAATTCTTTATATACCAAATATCTTTTTTTCTATAAAATGAATTTTTTCATACTTATGATCCATGAAATCATGAATGATATTTGTATTATAGATTAAAATATCTATCGAATAATTGATTATATGTATAGTAATTAATTCACAGTAATTTATTAAATATTATTTTTTTTTCATATAAAATAAAAAGTGCCATACTTACGATTTCAAACCAAATTGTATTTTATTTGAAATTTAAAACTCTATCGATTCAGGGAAAAAAAATGGGGGCCCTATTTTTTTTCATTTAAAGTCGACTCTTGAACACCGTTAATTATTATTATTATTATTATGATCCGTTAGTCGCTTTACATTAGTTTCTAAGTTCTAACTCACTTTTGCTCGTACTTACGTAATTTCCTTTGAAATATGAAGGTATACTAGAAGGTATTACAAAATATTCTTAAGGCTTGGAGATATCGCCATGGCGACGCTACAAAGACGGTTTTTATCTTTAAAAGGGAAAACATCAATCAGGTAATGGCCCGCTCTTGTACCTGCTTAAATATTTCTCTGCTCTTCGTTACTTTTCATTATCAAATGCAAATCTTAAGTAATTGAGTTTCGTTACAACATTCTACTGATATTTCCTGTATTTAGTAACAACAACCATAACCGATATTCCTAATAAGAATCCTAATCTTAATATATATAAATTACGTGTCACGTTGTTTGTCCGCGATGGACTCCTAAACTACTTAACCGATTTTAATCAAATTTGCACACCGTGTGCAGTTTGATCCAACTTGAAAGATAGGATAGCTTACATCTCAAAATAAAAAAAAACTTTTGACAGAACGAAGTCTGTCCAGGCAGCTAATAATTTAATAAATGTTGTGAGGATGTTTTAACTCATGCACGTAAAAACTACTTACTAAACGGATTTTCATGAAATTTAGAATACCTACTGGTAGGCAATAATCTGGAGTAGAACATACTTATTGCCGTGGGCAATGCACTAGAAATAATAATTATGTGATATTAGCGATATGTACATCTTGTTGCTCGAATAGCAGACCCCGTAGCCTAGTAGTAACCCTGTCTACGAAAGTCCTGAATTCTATTCCCGGGCGGGTAAACATTTAATCCTTGAATTCAGGATTTTAAAGTGAATTAATAAAATACATAAGTATAACAAGATTTTAGAAAATTCAGAACCTGTTATATTAACATGTTAAAGGATAATAAAAAATGTTAATCACGAAATCTCTTTCGTCCAATATTTAACGAAATCATGCGCACCAGCTGGTTGAAAATATGATGTAATATAATAAAATATATAGTTAATAAAAAAGAAATATGATAACACCAATATGATGGTACAGAATAACCTGAATAACTCAACGTCTAGCGCTGAACTTTCCCGATATTATTGTAAGCGCATCGGATCGAGTGCAAAGTGTTTGTGCAGTAAAATTGAGCCCCGTCGGTTATATACAGCGCGGTACTGTTAGTGTTACTCTGTGTTGTATGGATGGATGGATGGCTGTATCGATCGTTATTGTTAGTTGGTAAGCCAGAGGAATACGACCACACTGGAGCGTGGTGGAAGGCTTGTAGTCCGTGAGCCAGATAGTATTTTTTGTCAGTCATTTCCTCTCAAGCGATAACTCCTGAAATACTTCAGAGAGTTGCATTATATAGCATGGTGAACGTCAGCTGCCACTCCAAGGGTGGGTAGGGGAGCGGCAGCCTTTCAATCATGTAAAAAAAAAAAATGTTTTCAGTCATTTCCTCCCGACTGAAAATTTGTTAGATGATAGATAACGTAATTATTTAAAGGTAAAAAAAAGTCAGCTGGCCATACCGTGGTGGATTATACGTCAGCTGGGCACGCGAACATGCAAAAAAAATTTTTTTGTTCAGTGATATCCTCTCACTTGAAAATGCGTCAGATGATACTTTACATGTTATTTTGAGTAAATAAAAACGTCAGCTGGCTGTAGGTTGGTGGAAAGGTCGTCAGCTGATGCAGTGAAAGGTGGAGATCGCTTATTTACATTCGTCAGCTGACGGGTTTTCCACCAACTTAGAGCGAGCTGATGTTTTTGTTTATTCAAAATAGCACGTAAACTATCACCTGACACAATTTCAAGTGAGAGGAAATTACGTAACTACAATTATTTTACTTTAGGCTCTGTGCACGCGCTCTTATATGTACTAATCGAATCAATACTCTCATATCTATTTTGGATAGGAATCAATTACGTAAAAATTGATAAATATATAAATAAAAAAATTAAATTTAAATTTATTTATTTATTTATTTAAATTTCGTTTCAAAAATAATCATTCATCTGCTTCGCTTTCACTTTGACTCGTGCCACTCTCATCTTTTTCTGATTCACTATCACTGTCATCAGAGCTGTCCATTGTGGCTATTTCTTCATCGTCATCTATATAAAGATAAAAAATGAAATATTTATATCATTTGTATTTTAATAAATATAAATAGAATAAATAAAATGTTACCTTTTTCTGGTTGGATAGTTATTTCAGTAATCGATGATGGTAATTGGTTTCCAGAAAACCACCTGAAGTCATATCTATTGTCGACTTCTTCCCATCCATAGTCTGAAGGTGTATGATTGGTTGGAACCTTCAGATGTGCGTGCGACCAAATTTGCGCTATGAAACATGCTCTCAAAAAGTGTTGGTATAATTCTGATTTGCATGGTGGTAGAGACGAGCCATCAATGGTTTTTTTGGGCAACACAAAAACATCATTTTTTTCAAGCAGTTTATATGTTTTTTGAAACATTGCTGTTCTTGCTTCATTGACGTATTTCAATCGTTTGAAGCCATACATATGACAAACGAACTCCTCTGCTTTGCCAAAAAGTTCTTCTAGATTCTCTGATGGCTTTGACATCCGTATAAAGCACGTGGTGAAATCATTTCCAGAATGAGTCATAATGGAAAACGGGCGCTTTTTTCCTTTTCTAAAAAATGCCGGGTTGAAATCACATCCCGTTAGAGCGTGAAATGCTGGAAGTGCTGCGCTTGTATTCTTTCCGAGAGCTTCGTACAATTTTGTTACGTTTATCAGCGAGCGCGTGCACAGAGCCTAAAGTAAAATAATTGTAGTTACGTAATTTCCTCTCACTTGAAATTGTGTCAGGTGATAGTTTACGTGCTATTTTGAATAAACAAAAACATCAGCTGGCTCTAAGTTGGTGGAAAACCCGTCAGCTGACGAATGTAAATAAGCGATCTCCACCTTTCACTGCATCAGCTGACGACCTTTCCACCAACATACAGCCAGCTGACGTTTTTATTTACTCAAAATAACATGTAAAGTATCATCTGACGCATTTTCAAGTGAGAGGATATCACTGAACAAAAAAATTTTTTTTGCATGTTCGCGTGCCCAGCTGACGTATAATCCACCACGGTATGGCCAGCTGACTTTTTTTTACCTTTAAATAATTACGTTATCTATCATCTAACAAATTTTCAGTCGGGAGGAAATGACTGAAAACAATTTTTTTTTTTACATGATTGAAAGGCTGCCGCTCCCCTACCCACCCTTGGAGTGGCAGCTGACGTTCACCATGCTATATAATGCAACTCTCTGAAGTATTTCAGGAGTTATCGCTTGAGAGGAAATTGGTCATGAAAATCTGTCGCTAGCTCACGGACCATTGCAGGCCTGTAGTGGTTGTACTTTGTAATGAATAACTGTAGCCGTGCGGCCTAGAATTCTAGTTTACCTTTTACTAGTAAAAGTAACCGCTTTGCTTCGGTTTTCGTATAGATCCCTATTTTTTTTATATAAAATATAGCCCATGTTACTCAGAAACAAAGCAAAGCAAAAGCAAAAAAGTCGCTTTTCCGATAGTGCATCCTATTGGAGAATTTTTGAAAATTAAATCAGTACAGTTGTTTTTGATTTTTTTTTAGAGAAGTACCCGGCAAACGAACTGACGATCCACCTGATGGTGAGTGACTATCATCGCCCATAGACATCAGCAACACCAAAGGCTGATCACTGATGCGTTGCCGGCCAAGAAAGGGCGAAGAAAAAGAAAGAAAAAAAAAAACAAACAAAAAATAAAAAGCTTTTTCTTTTTAATATAAAATATTTTAATCTGTGCCATATTAATTGCTTGCCTCAGCCAGGACTCACACTTCTGAGGAGGCAGTATAAATAGAGCTAAAAAGTACTCAGTAAATTAAACTAAATAAAACTATATCTATACATCGATACATCACAACGATAGCATATTGTAAAATCTCACTTCTCACTAAATAAGTTTTTTGAACTATCCTAGATTATCCCTTTGAAGTGTTGTTTTTGACAGAGTATTTGCTTAAAAAATTAGATTACATTATAATTATAAGATTAACTATTGTATAGTTAAATTTATTATCCCTTTGATGTATTGCCTTTGACAGAGTACTTGCTTCTCTCTCTCTCTCTGCTTCGTTGTCCTCAGTTCTGAGGGTCGTGACTACCACTAATTTTCTTCACAGCTTCACGCCATTTGTGTCGGTTTTCAGCGCCCCTTAAAGCATCGTGGAAGGTAGTGCTAAGAGATGTCCGGATCTGGTCGGACCAACGTATAGGACTTCGTCCGCGAGGCCGTTTTCCTTCGATCTTACCGGTAATCATGAGTTTTTCTAAGTTGTCTTTGTTTTTCCTCGCGATATGACCGAAGTACTCCAGGATTCTCCTAAGGCAGATGGTTGAGAGCCTCGTCTTGATGTTTAGTTGTTTTAGTATTGATACGTTGGTCCGATGTGCTGTCCAAGGTATTTGCAGCATTTTCCTATAGCACCACATCTCGAAAGCATCTATGCGTTTGCGATCTGCAGATTTTAAAGTCCACGTCTCAGCTCCATACAGGAATATTGAAAAAACCAAAGTTTATACTACTTGCTTACAAAAGTACAAAGCTGTCTCAGGCTGTAACGAATAATTTTCATTTCATAAACAAACATAATCGAATATATTGCTTTATTAAAAAGCCGTGCCGATACGCGCACTGGCGTAAAATTAACCGTTGGAAAGATAAATGAACCCGTTAAATAAATACTGATAATAAACCATAAACAAACGCGAGTATAGACTCGGTGGGAATTTAACGAGCACGTATAAAATCAGTTATAGACGAAACGGGAGGGTCACCATCAAGTACATTACAAACCCCGGACATGATATATCCAGCAGTTTTGTTTCTGACATTAATTGGTAATTTACCCCTTACCTTTATTAGCCATTACTTTTCTGAGTTCCTCTTATACACGTGAAACCGGAAATCTGTCATATTTATAAAACACGATATTTAAAAATCTTAATGCGGTTCACAGAATACATCTACTTACCAATTTTCAACAGTATAGTTCTTATAGTTTCGGAGAAAAGTGGCTGTGACTTACGGACGGACAGACAGACAGACAGACAGACATGACGAATTTATAAGGGTTCCGTTTTTTGCCATTTGGCTACGGAACCCTAAAAACGCGATACAATGTCGCGTCGTGTTACGGCGCGGCATAGTTTCACGTTGCGACGTCTTATCGTGGAAATCTACGACACCGCAACGTAAAAATTCACGTCACATCGATATGTTGTCGATATAGTGACGCAGTTAATCTCGAAAAATACTTGGCTGTCGGATTTGAAAAAATATTTTTGTAAATACATTCACGTGGAAGGCTATAGAAGTATAGACTATACTAATAATTCCTGACAAAAAGGACTTGCTTCAGGGGTATTAATACTTAGAATCGAAGTGAGGTCGGTGTGGTCGGTGATTAGGACAAACCCAGATTTGGCTAGAAAAATGGTAACCCTGTTAGGGTTTACAGAGAGTCTCAGGTCGTAAGTAAAGGGAACGCAGCGCGTATGAGCGGGTGCGGAACTTTGTGGAAATCAGCTGCTGTATATTCGGGGTTTTATGGAGACAATAGATATTTTAATAAACATTTTTATGAAGAGATCGGTATGTGTGGTTTATGAACTGAATACATTCGCTCATTTACGAGTATTTCATAGCACGAGCATTACGAAGATAGATTTTGATAAATGATTGAACGAAAGAATTTAGATCCAATTTCTGATTGATTCAGATATTATCCTTAGTACCTAAGTGAAAAATAATAATTTTACTCCCGAATTCGCCAAATTGACTTTTTGTTTATACCTTAACTGCATAAAAGATGCTTTATCAATGAGGAGAAGTATCATAAATCATAATCAACCCTTAAACACCAAGTTTTAATTTTAAGATACACGTAACATTACATCGTATTGCAGTATTACAACTCTAAATAAAACATTGAATTAAACGCCAGTCCACCGTAAAACCCAACTCCTTCATTCCTCAGCCCACGCGGAACACATTAATCAATCCCCGAAAACGCATTTTATCAAAGTAGGCAGTCTATTGAAAAATGAATAATTTAGCGACAGAACCGCCCAAGCGCGTTGTAATCCCTATCGCGAACTCAAAGGCCGACGGGTAAAAAATGGCGTCCAATCTGCTATTGAATAAATCATTGGACAGACGTAATATTTCACACCCGGTTGCTTCGGGCCCGTGCGGTGTCGCGGTGTTGTGCTGACTCGACTTCAGTCCACGTTTAATATACGGGATTATTAAGACATCCTATGTGTTTTGTTTTACTAAACCATCTCCATTGCATATCAGAGTATGACGGAAAACCATCATTGCTCGAAATTAAATTAAAATCATTGACCAATATTATATGCTATTCAATTCAAGTCATACGCTATGAAAAATGCACACATGTGACTGTGAATCTTGAAAAGGATAGGAATCTCTTACTCTATTTATAATATATTTTTTCGCAAAATAAACAATAATTTGTTGACTTACATGCTACTTAACCCATAAAAGATTCAGTACCTACTTTTGAGATAGTAAGAAATATCACCCTTCTGAATTTTGTCGGTCAACCCTCGTCACTCTTACAGACATGATATCTATGCATCCTAAATATTTTGATAAATGATGTGTGTATGATAAATAAATAAGAAAATAAGAAAAAACCAAGTATTATAGCCACGAGTAACAATAGATATTGTTATCATTAAGCAATATGGAGTTTTGTTGTGATTCTCCTTTTAACGTTGAATTACAGCCACATAATAATAAGACCTGAAGAAATTTATCCACTAATGGCCATCCATTCTGCATCCAAAATCGCTTTCTCACCATTAGGTGAGAAATTATATCAAGCAAGAAGCAAGATGATCCTTGGACTGACTGGTAGAGAATTCCTCTAGGCACACGGCATAATACACCAGTTTGTGAGTAGAGTGAACTCCGAGAATTAAAAGTTACTGAACCTTGTACTTAAAATGGAACTTTTTTTAACTTACATTATCTTAATGCTTGACCACAATCCCACCTGATGGTAAGTGGAGATGTGGTCCAGGATGGTGATCGCACTAACTCTAACTCTTTTTACTCATAAACCTATATACCTTTTACGAATGACATTACTGGAAAACAAACGAGTTACACAATAACATGCAACAGGATATCTTAAGAGAAATGTCAATAAGACAACAGCAATAGAAAACGACGTAGGAAATACAATATTTGAACGTTTCTACAAACAAAAGGTGCAAGCGTGGGGCGTCGCGCGTCGCCGCGACGTACAGTCGGGAAGCTGCGGCGCCGAGCTCATTTGTAAGTCTCTAAACTTGTAAACAGGTGAATACTTACAATTTTAGACATTTTTGTATACATATTTATTTTAGTTTTATAATATAAAATTAGTAACCTCTATTCTGTATACTTCTTATTACCCTATAATAACTGTAAGGGTGGAAAATGGTCTAAGACCCATTATATTTTGGAAGATCTTTTCAACGATAACCCACATTATAGAGTACGCGACGAATGAAAAATTATTCATCCTCACGTTACCTAGAAGGGAGGTACCCTGAAACAATGTTTTTCAATATTTTATTCTACGATTCTGGAGTTTTAATAAATATGTATATCCGCGCCAAATTACAGCTTTCTAGCAGGGGTCTCGGCGCATTGCTTCGTACGGACGGACGGACGGACGGACGGACGGACGGACGGACGGACATGACAAAACTATAATACGATACTCTATGATACTACAATTTATGTAATTATCTTATAAAACGAGTAGTTCTGTTAGTACCTACATTAGATTTATGTACCTATATTTTACTGACGTAAGTATGGAAAAGAGGTTCAAGCAAATGTTAATCTATTTTTATGCGACGTCTTGAGAATTAAGTGCTTTTTTATATACGCTAACGCTAGTAATAATATTGAAATGGCTTCGACCTGCAGCTACTCAAACCATTAACACAAAAGTACCCCCGCAGCGTAGCTAGATGACGCTGTGCAGCTTCTCTGAATCACGGTAACGCAGGAATCACGGCGTGTGTATAAAGCCGAGAGATCCAGTACTCTTTCCATTATCCTTTCGAGGTCTTACCCAGTAAACTGTACTATACTACTCTGTAGGTATAAAAACATTTTTGAAGTTGCAAAAGGATGTAAAATCCCTTTTGCATGTGAATAATGAATATCCTTACCTTGAGCTCGCAATCATGCATGGCTTGCGTAAATTAATATTTTTCAATACACGGCCTGTCATCAAGTTTAAAAAAAAAAAAAGATTTTCTAGTCACTGATCCAAATTTTATTGTGGACTAGCTGCCCGGACAGACTTCGTTCTGTCAAAAAAAATTGCAATAAAATAATATTGCGACTATAAATTGAGATGTAAGCCATCCTATCTTTCAAGTTGGATCAAACTGCACACGGTGTGCAAATTTGATTAAAATCGGTTAAGTAGTTTAGGAGTCCATCGCGGACAAACAACGTGACACGTAATTTATATATATTAAGATTTATAGACCAACTGTCCATCAATGAGTGAGTGAAGTGATCTACTTGAAGAAAAAATTAATCAGAATTTAGACCCTACGAGTAAGATATTTTGGGGTCAACTTGAGATTTAAATGTAAACAATTTTTGATCTCCGAATCTCATCGAATCTCGCATAGATAAGCGAAGAATTTTCCTTGCTCAGCCGTAAAAGTTTTAGTGATAAATCTTTTAAGATATGAATAGTACAATTAGTAGGTCCTGTAATTACGGTTAGTAACAACACTATCAAGAACCGAAGTAGTAAATATGTCTCTCTGACACCTTGGGGCGACAACGATGTTCAATTTAGTCGCTTCTTCTAGTTTAAAATTTGTTCCTGAACTTTATTCTGACACACACATCGAACCTAATATTAAGTACTTATGTATGTTCAAGTGTTATGTAACGCTTACATTCAAATAAATTCAGATTTACAACTTTTGTTAAAACATGGCTGCTTGTTACTATGTAGTTGTTGTATATTTTAACTGAGACAAGTAGAAGAAGTATGAAGAAAGAAACTTAGAAACTCTGACATATGGGTTCATCTTGTGGCAACTAGGTACTATTTTTACTTGGTACTTGGTAATAAAATAGAGGCTGGGCTCACCACGCTAGATAAATAAAACATTCTTATAATTATACACAGCTGTAAAAAATACGAAAGCATTTTTTTTTTGGTTGAAATATTAAATAATGTTTTTAAGAGGTGTACGAGTATAAGTATCGAAGATTTTTATATCACGACTTTTTATCAATCAAGTCTTAAACAAAAAGCTCCACTAAAAGTCAATTTTCTCTCTTTCTATCTCTCTCTCTCCCGTCAGATACAGAGGCTCGCGACCTCCAACAATTCTCATCACTTTATCCTCGTCTGTTCAGTACGATGTACGTACAAACGAATTCCTTTTCTCATTAATAAAACTGACCGTTCAAATAGAATGAACCAACAATAAACTATTTCTAATTTTATCTCTCCTTAAAGCGTTTGCATCTCGTTCGCCAATAAACTTTAAACTGAAGTAAAACCAATCAAAGTTCGCCGGCGCCGCGTTACACGAACTAAGCAGTAACTAATCACTGTGCACTGTGCTACAACTTACAAGTTACTCCGGCACTTGGAAAGAAACAACCTCGCGATCGGGTGGCTTCACATCTCACCGCTTCTGACAGGTATGAAACGTCCGAATCACGAAAGCCAGGTTAACATGATTAACATCTTATTATGTCTCACTTACGATTCGTATTTTATAATACGGATATTTCGACCCACTTACATGGACCTTGTTTTGTGTTCGGGCTATTATAGAATACGAATCGTAAGTTGCATTTAAAAAGCCCATAAAAATATATTCCAACGTGTAAGTGTTGAAATATAATAAATGAATTCCTTTGTTGTGGTTACCGTAAAAAATCCAGATCGCAAAATTCGCGTCTTGGCATTTATGAAAACGCTGACGATGAGTTGTGGCAGTCACTGAAAGATCACATAGGGATTCTTCATGTTGTGGCTGGCATGTTATAGGACAACAACGCATTGTAACAACCACAGACATGTCTGTGGTAACAACGAAGATAAGACAACCTCCAATAAAAGAAATTTGTTAGAATCTCGATCCTTATTACGTAGAGTGCACTACGAGTAGGAGTTCACATTTATTTTCTTGCGTAGATGAAGTTAATTTTAAAAGAACTATGTCCATCAAAAAGGTATTCCATTTAATGTTTGGTGTCATATCGATTGTTCGTTACAAATCGTAGAAACTCCAAAGATTAAATATGACGCTTCCCAAAAAGGTGCCAAAGAAAGTTCCTTTCAACTGAGTTACGAAGTTTTGTTTACGAAAACAGGATGGCTCGTTTGAGAAAAAATAAAGCAATCAGTTATCCGTCTATTTGTTTTGGATAAAAACGTTGACTGCGCAATCTTGGGACGCGAATTAAGTGCGACGCGGTACAATTTGAGGAGATTTGTGGTTGACGTATAGTGAGATCATTTTGTTGTGAGATTAGTTTCGCAGACTAATAAACAGATTTTCTGAATAATAACCATTTTCTTTGAAGGCTGACAATACTTTATTACAAACAATTAGAAAGGAATAATGAAGTTCATTACTTAACAGTAGGTTACATTATAAATAATTAATTAATATTAGTCTTTGATTAAGAACTAACTAATAGTTTAGATACTATTTAGCGCACTTATCAAATCAGATTCCATTGTGAAAATGTTTGTAAAGCATTTAATTATCACAAGATAAAAATACCTTCTTTATGAACCGAGTCACAAGTGTCAAGGAGAGTTAAAAAAATACATCATTTTAATTTAGTTACCAAGTGACTGAAATGACGAAATCCAAAAGATTTTCTGAAAGTGAAAAATAAATTCCACTTGCTGCTAGCTGAACTATTTCAGCTGTTAAATTATAGGAAAAAGTTATTTTGGCCTCGTTGCACACGGAGTGGTTTTGTGTCACTATTGTTCTTTGATAGGAAGACAATTACGACTCGATAATGAAAGAAAATAAAAATCTTTCGATGATTTCAATTGCTTGGCTGAAACGGTGGTCCTCTAAACGAACGAGCAAATTCACCGTTTTTTTAGCAGGCAGCGCTTTAATTCTATATTCGATGATCTGTATAGGGCATGGGCGGTGGTGACAGTTCCCAACATTTGTATAGGATTGGCGTGCAAGACATCCAGACATTTTAGAATCTGTTTTGATTTTATTGTTGCCTGAAAATCACCTAATGTGATAATATTAATATATTCAAGCCAAACCTCTAACTGCAATAGGTATTTCCCAAAGCAATTGCAATTTAAATCTGTGAAGACAGAATGTGAGTAAATAAACAATACTGACCGGATTTACCATCGAATCTACGAACGAATCACTCGGTGTTTACATTATTGTAAAATAGCGCTCCGCACACGACTTTCCCCGCGTTCCTCGAGATAATAAGTACCCCATATCTGATTCCACATCTTGGTCTACCTATCTGCTGAATTTCATCTAAATTAAAAAGAGTTACTTTCACTAACCTCCCACCAACTCAAAGACACTAATGGTTAGTTAAATCGCTCCTTAGTAAAGAATCACCATACAAATTCTGTACTAAGGAGTGATTTAAGTAACCGTTGATGACTCTGAGTTGGGGCTTAGTGACGCAAACTTTCAAATTCAAATTCAAATTCAAAATCATTTATTCATGTAGGTATCATTGATACACTTATGCACGTCATTTTTTTAATTTACCAGCTTTTCGGAAAGGTGCTTTGTCATGGAGGAGAAGAAAAGCCGAAAGAAACTCCTCAGCACATCTTTTAAAAATAAAATACATTGGTATATTTCTTACAAAGAAGTATCACTAGCCTGTACGGAACTGGTTGCAGATCTGGTCATTTCCATGCGTCTTTGTCATTTATGTACTCATCTACAGTATAGTAGCCTTTGCCTAAAAGTTGAGATTTTACATGTTTCTTAAATAATTCCACTGGCAAATCACGTATTAACTTTGGGATTTTATTATAGAACTGTACACCACGGCCCATAAAAGATCGCTTCACTTTAGAAAGACGGTAAGATGGCGTTACTAACTGGTGCATTTTTCTTGTTTGGCGATTAGTGATATCAAAATTTTGTTTATACGCGCTTATATTATTCCGTATAAAAACCACGTTACTATAGATATATTGTGAGGCTACTGTAAGTATACCTATTTCTTTGAACTTGTCACGCAAAGTTTCACGAGATCTAAGTTTATAAATAGCCCTAATAGCTCTTTTTTGTAGTATGAAAATTTGTTCTATACTGGCTGCTTTGCCCCACAGCAAGATGGCATATGACATAATACTGTGAAAATATGCAAAATAAACCATCCTAGCAGTTTCGACGTCAGTAAACTGCCTTATTTTCCTAACAGCATAAGCAGCCCTACCGAGTTTAGTCGCGAGATTTGTTATATGTGGGCCCCACTGAAGTTTACTATCTAAGGTCACCCCTAAAAAGACCGTGGATTCCTCCATGTGCAATATTTCATTATTCAGTCTGAGAGATTTGTTAACTTTTTTAACATTAGGTAGTACAAACTCTATACATTTAGTTTTTTTTGCATTTAAAAGCAAATTATTGATAGTGAACCAACGCGACACATGCGAAAGAGCACTATTTACGTCGTCAAAATTTACTTTATTCCTTTCACACTTAAATATTAATGATGTATCGTCAGCAAATAGTACAATATCCGCTTGGTTCTTTACATAATGTGGTAAATCGTTAATGTATACCAGAAAAAGAAACGGACCCAAGATCGAGCCCTGCGGTACACCCAACACAGCCGGTGACCCCGATGACTTAATATCTTTTATACTAACTTTTTGTATCCTATCACTCAAATAAGACGCGATCAAGCTAAGGGCCTTGTTTTTTATACCATAGTGGCCAAGTTTAAACAGCAATGTTTCGTGCTGAACACAATCAAATGCCTTAGATAAGTCACAAAATACACCTATGGCATTTTGTGATGATTCCCATGCTTCAAATATATGCTTTAAAAGCCTAGCCCCTGCATCGGTTGTACTACGGCCTTTAGTGAAACCGTATTGATCAGGATGTAATAAATTATTATTGTTGAAATGGGACAGCATTTGATTCAATATTATTTTTTCAAAAATCTTACTAAGAGTTGGTAAAATAGAAACTGGTCTATAGTTATTAATATCGGTTTTTTCGCCTGTTTTAAAAAGTGGTATAATTTTGCTGCATTTCATAAGATCTGGAAAGATACCTAGATCTATGCATTTATTAAAAACTATGACCAAATATGGTGCTATAATATCTATAATATGCTGTATTATTTTTACCGAAATGCCCCATAAGTCACCGGTATTCTTTACCTTCAGAGACTGAAATGCGTTAATTAAGTCTCTAGTGGTTATATGTTTAAATTCAAATAAAATATTACATTCATTAACATGATTTTTTAATATAGAAAGTGCTTCCGTCGGCGAAGAAGCTAATGAACTAGTTAACGTTATAGGAATATTACGGAAGTGATTTTCAAACTCACTTGCCACGTCTTTATCAGCAGTGATTGTGTTATCATTAATCAACAGTTCGTAACTGAAATCACAGGACTTTGCGTTACCATTCTCACTACTAATTATATTCCAAGCCGTTTTTATTTTGTTATCCGAGTTAATAATCTTGTCCTTTATGTACATTGATTTCGCCTGAATGCAAACTATTTTAAAGATTTTTGAATAATTTCTTACATGCTCCTGAAAAGATGAAGAAAAATTGTATTGTTTCTCGGCATAGAGATCGTACATCTTGTTCCTGCTTTTATAAATACCTACAGTAGCCCAATCACTAAATTTACTATTTTTAGCTATATCTATATACCTAAACTTGAAAATTTGATTAAATTCATTATTTATGTTATTTGACAATGTGTTATATAGTTTAATTGGATCTCTTTGTTGTAACGTTAAATGCGTTTGTAGTTTTGATTTAATTTTCTCTTTAAAAGTTGAAATCTTTTTTTTAGTTATTGGTCTACATTTTATTAATTGTTTTTTCTTATTAACAGAATTATACAACGAAATTTTTTGTCCGCAGTGGTCTGACCTCAACTTACTGAATATCTCTTTATTTAAAATCTCACAATTGCAAAAGATATTATCTAAACATGTAGCTGTAGTGTCAGTTATTCTGGTTGGCTCATTGAATATTGGATTTAAATTAAAGCATTTAAACAAACTTAGTAGCCTAGTAGCCATAGGACTATCTAATAAGATGTCTACGTTGAAGTCACCACATATCACTACTTCTTTTTTAGAGACTAACCGTTTAAGTACATCCTCCAGTGTATCTTCGAAAATACTAAAGTCACCAGAGGGGGGCCTATATACACAGACTATAAAAAACCGCTCCAGTTCCACACATGCCAGTTCAATAGTGCGTTCAACAGATAAACTAACAATGTCTTTTCGGTCTTTAAAAGAAATATTATCTTGCACTAAGATTAGAGAACCCCCATGAATAGCAGTCCTTCTAAAGAACGCACTTGACAATCTATAATTATTCAAACTAACATGACCTTGTAAGTATGGTATCCAATGCTCATTTCACATTTATAATATTAGTAGGAAAGTAATAAAAAATAAGGAAGTAAGTAGGTAATATTAGCAGGAAAATCATCGCGCTTCGATGAAAGAGTGTATGATGAATATTTTCAACCATGGGTAAAATCTGCCAAATCAGTCCGCGTGGAAAATCCCAACCAATTTTTTGGCTGTTCTTTACCTACTGTAACACTAAAGAATACGAAATACGTCACAGCAATATTTAGGATTGATCCGATGTTGTCAATAAAACATTTAAGAGAGAACATAACCGACTGTATCCTTTATCGTTTACAATGAAACAGAATAACGCACCCACATATATCCATTACGAGTTTCGTTTTTATCGCTCTACAAAACAATAACCCATGTTCATAAACTGCCTCATAAACATGTGTTTCCATGGCAACGGGGAAACGTGCAGATTCCGAGAACTTCCAGTGTTCCAGACATATCGTTCCACGAGAATCTATTCCGTAATGAAAGATCCTCTACAGTTTAGTGCTCAAAGTTGGTCGAATTCACTAAGTCGTTTTAAATAGGGGTACGATTATATTGTGGGTTACGTAGCGATTTTCCTGAAAATACAATGAGTTATGAAAGAGTAACGATTGGTACATAACTTCTATAATTATATTTACACGGAATTCTTAATGTTCTCTTCTTTATTTTTTGTGTAAGATCGGAATTGGTTGTTCTTTCACCACTGTTTAAAACGTTATTTCCATGTTCCATCGATATTACGATAACAAATGACGGCGGTCATTGTCTATATTTGGGAGTTGTCAAATTTCTTCATCGGCTCAAAGTCATAATACCTATCTCAGAATAAAGAACAATATTTAATCTGAGCGTAATAGTATGTAGTTAAGCCATTAGGTATATTACATCCTGGAATACTTATATACTTTTCCAAATTTCAATAACTATAAATTTATTAGCGAATTATAAACTCTCGATCGCTTTTCTTACCACAGGGTCCTCATCATAGTGCGTAGCCGTTTCAATCAAAACGCTAGTTGTTTAAATTAATTACGCCTGGAATTTGTTGAGATTTCACTTTGTTCTTGGCCGAGATTCTACAACAGTTTTAAGACTTTGTTGGTTATTACACAAGTTTGTGAATTCGAAGAAATTTATTGCTTGAATAGATATTTGTGTCTGTTGACGATTTGGTAACGAGAAGATTTTTGCTGTTAGTACTATTTTAATTATGTAGTACCTATTGTACATGTTTTCTGTGCTATCAGTAGCTAGTAATATGTTTGTACAGTTATATGAAAGAAAGAAAGAAAGAAAGAAATGTTTATTTCACCTAAATCATACATACCACAGCGACAAATATAGCCAAAAAAAAAATACAAAACAACAATTACATGTAAGAAGGTAGATAGATAGGTGAAAAGGGTTCACGCTCAGCTTAATGGTCGCGGAAAAAACCACGGCCGCTGGTTTTCAGAGTGACCCTCAAATTGTGCAGTTCGGATGATTGAGGGTAACACAACAGCAGAACAATTCATCCGACTCACTAATAAACTACATGATCTGAAATAATAATTTGAAGTTTATATAACTACTAAATAACTAAACACTATGACTATATACTACCACGAATACACGAACCATTACACGTGTGTGTGTGTGTGTGTGTGTGTGTGTGTGTGTGTGTATGCGTGTATGTGTGTGTGTGTGTGTGTATATGCAATCCTAAAGCTTTAATACAATAATTTCTGCGCTCTTATTTCAGTAAATTAATATAATTTTTATCATCAGTTATGCGTATGCATTATTTTATAGACTTTTGATGAACGGCAGTGGGTTCATTAAAAAATGAAATGAAAAGTAACGATATTATTAATTGCCTATTAATACGAAATAAACGCGCTCCGGACCATCTGACCACCAAATCTCAACACCTATAATCGTTATAGCACCCTTACAGTGTCAGGGATACGTGAACAACAACAGAGGAACGGAAAATAACAAAAGTTACATACCGGGTAATGTCATACTCTTATCTAACGAATAATCTAATTAAGTTAGTATTCCTTTAAACGACGCTGTTATTCAAGGCGGCAAACCCAATTTCAAGTAAGAAGGCACCAACGAAAACAACAACATAAAGCCAAACTCATACAAGGTCAACACGAAGCAGCCAGTAATGCCAGAATGTAGTCACTACATGAGATATCAGAATTCAATCCCCAAAAATATTCACGCCTCGGTCGGAAGGAAGCGTAGCGTCAAAAGAAATCTCCAAAAACAAGAATCACGAAATATTCAAAGTAGGTACGAGGAGCACAGACCGGAGACGCCAACACAGACTCACAATATAATCTCAAAACAAAGACACGTGCCGACATGAAATACGCACACCGCAATGGAACGTTTTAACTGCTATGAACATGTCGGATGGAGGCGGTATATTTTAGGGTTTATTGTCGTAGTTCTGAACTTGTTAATAATGTTGTATCTGCTATTAAAACAGTTTGTGTTCAGTGAGTGGCAATTTCTGATTCATCCCTAGGCTCTTATTCTGCTTTAGTTACTTCATTAAAGGAATAGATTGTGATACGAAAATGTCTGACGTTGAATACTCTTTATTTTTAGTAATAATTAAAATCACTACTCCCTTTGTGACTGAATGAAAAAAAATTGTTCCATTTAATAACTCTGATAGTGAAAATTCCAAAATTTTGCTTTAACTTTTAAAGTATACCCGTATTATCAAAACCAAAATGTGCACGTATATTTAAACTTTATTTGAACATCTTTTCTTCCTCTCATTTAATGAATAGTTCAGTATAGAAAACTTGTTAGCTTGTATCTGAGGCTTGTATACACGTTTTAAAACAATTGCCTTCTCCATGTTTCCATGAGTGCTGACTTCCGCGACCCGTGTGGAATAAATTGGAACGCCACACTTCGGTGTTCCAATCTCCCTGTACGAGATATGTGCCACTTCCGCTGTTCTATCAGCTGGTTGCTGGCTTTCCCCACCAAAGTAACTACTTATTATTTCCACTTTGTTTTCAGGGTTTAATAAAGGAAAATATTGTGGACTTCTATAAGTCTACTTCTAAGAGTCATTACAGCGATTTCTATAACCTATTGATGTCTTACTTTAACTGGATATTTCATTTTAATTAAGAATTTAAAGATGGCAAGGTATGTACACTGGTGTTAATACTCATCTGTTATTAATTTATCAAAGAAAAGCATGCACAAATAACCATGGATATGATGTAACTAATGGATCCATTATCGTAATAGACAATGGATAATTCCATAGTAATCAGCCGTCAGTTGACAATACCGTCGACATTTCCAGGATTGAAGTTCAAATGAATCTAAAGTTACCAACGTAAAACGTTACTCATCCTTGAAAACAGTTTCAAATCTGCCTCTTCTAAGGCCTCAGGAAGAATGTCCTTATTATGTTTCCGTGGTTATCCAAATACCTTTCAAACAAAGTTGATTGGGTACACAATCTACGCCGAAATTGAGACGTGTAGCGGCCGCCCCGTCGCAGGCCAAGGACATGATTATCATAATCAATGCACCCGGTCCATATCAAAATCGATACACCCAATAATCTGATTATTACAGGCTCGAACTACCTGAAAAAAATACTAAAATGCCAAACTATTCTTACAGTCATAAGAAGTATGAATGTTGCTCTCATGTATGTTGCTCTTATCAAAGCTATGTGAAAATTAGAAATTGAAATTTACTTTTATGAGTGAAGGAACACAAAAGAAAACAAGCGTTCTCCATAACGTTCTCAATGGTGTTTTTAAATTTACCAATGCACACATGGTCAACGGTATAGAGTTTCAAATTGTTCAATTCTGAGAACTTACAACTCTTCTCAAATGTTCCCTTCCTATTTATTTCTGCAACAGCACGATACAATTACACAAGTTATCCCTCCTGTTGTCAAGTTCCAAAAAGTGTCTTGATACATCTAACTAAAACACCACAAAAGACTACATGGAGGAGAAGAAATGCCGGAAGAAACTCCTCAGCACATCTTTTTAAGAAATAGATATTTAGGTATATTTATAATAAAGAAGATCACTAATTTGAGTGGTACTGGTTGCAGAGCTGGTAATTTCCATACGTCTTTGTCATTTAAATCCGACGATTATTTAAACTACTACTAGAGTAACCCTTGATTAAAAGTTATAATTTTAGATAACAACCTACAATTGGATATGGAATAGGATAGGGTATTGGGATAAGCTGTGCAACATCATTTGGAAATGGACGAATACCTGGAAATGTATACCTGCCAAGATAGAGAAGATTCATCTCATTTGACTAAAAGCCCCGAAAATTTTGTAGCAACTTTCGTGTTTCAAAACTTCAGTCTCTGAGCGAATCCTTAGCCTAGCTTCGGAACTTGAAAGCAGAATTTAAAATAGAGGAATGGGTTAATAGCGATACGTTAGGAAAAGTAACGTTAGTGATTGATGTTGTAACGGTAACGAGGTGATACGCGTTCGATAATCCTTGGCTAGCAAATGTATTTTTCTTCGAAATTTTAAATAATGTCATTTATGTTGCATACAAAAATGCAAAACCCTAGGTTTGACCCATGATGTGACGCCGCTACAAAAGGAAAGAGAAAAAAGAAAGAAAAGACCTCAAACCGGAACACGACGAGTTTAGCGGCTTACTAAAGCAAGAATAAAGATATGTACAGAATCCAGTGACCCACACCTTTCCAATTCCATCAGGATGTACCACGAATAAGAAAGATAGATATATCATCTTTTACTTATTACCAATCTATTTTTATTTTAAGAATATTATAGAAGGTATTGGTATTGGTAACTATTAAGAGTTCTGTTGTGTTAATAATATAATTGAGAGTGAATGTAATCTCAAACAACTGAAATGACATGGCATGCAACTGAAATGGCGAACGTTTGCCAAGGGATTATCTAAGCGTTCACAATACAAATACAATACATTGAATACACAATACTCGTAATACGAAGCAACAGTGCAACAGTGGACTATAGACTATAATTACAGCCGATTGACTTCAATCCGCCATACTGAGTCTCAAGACAATCCCATTACGTGCAATTAAACCTCCGAATACACGAGTACACGGATCAATAGGAGACTTGCAAATCCAATTAACCCACAACATCAACCCATATGTTCGCAGATACATGGAACCGGTTATAACCGGCTAACAATGCCGTTAACCAATGGAAATGGTCCGGTTAATCGTGTATGGCTGTATGCGTGTATTTATCGCCTGGTTTCGTGTTCAATCTGCGCGAATTATCCCACATTGTTCCAAAATGGGGCGCCTAACTGTACACCTGCTGTCCACTATTAAGGAAAATGAGGTAAGAATCGTTTGAGGGTTTTATTTTTTTATTGCGTACCTTTCGTTCTGCCCTACGCGTTATGATGTATATTTATAAACGCACACTCATAGGATTCAACTAGGATTCCCAACGGGGAGCACCCACAAGGCCACAACACATCGACATCTTTCTCACTCATTGACGACCCGTGTGGCGCAATGGTTACCATGCCGGATCGCCACACCGAGGGTCCTGGGTTCGATTCCCAGCGAGGCGGAAATTTAAATGATGAGTTTGAATTTCTGTTCTTGGTCTGGGTGTGAATGTCCTTGTCTATGTTGTGTGTTGTCCATGGCACCCACGACACAGGGAATCCTAGTGTGGGGCTATGAGTGTGAAGCGTTATTATTATTATTATTATTATTATTATTACTCATCCTTCAAATTTCTGCCTCGCTGGGAATGGAACCCAGGACCCTTCGAACAGTGGTCAGGGACGATAACTTTATAAGTAATACCAAGTTACCAATCAACATGCACTCTCAAGTCTCAAGCTCATTTAATGAAAATTAATATAATAAGGAACAATATAAGTAGCGAATCCATTATTGCATTATGCAGTGAGTTAAAGTAAGCACTTGGAATAATTATAATAACTTTGGTAAGCCAAGTAATTACCTAACAAGCACCCGTTATTTATCAACGTTATTATTTTATTTATGAGTAATGTAAATGTGCCTACATAATTAAGATGTATTTGTAAGATATATAATACGATAATTACTATATTACAGAAAGGGAATATAGGAAGGGAATATAATTGCCTTACATCAACGTAAAGACAACCGAAACACAAACAAAACTACGATTGCTTTTAGCCACTGATGAAGGAGCCTGAATCGGATCTACGTGGATACATGGGTGTACCCAGATACTGGCTTGGATCAAGATTTTTTTGAACCAGGGGGGGTCAAATCAGGATTCATGACCCAGGAAATAATTAAGTATTTTTGGGAGTTACCATAAATAGTAGACTTCACTGGGATACGCATATAAGCAACTCTCGCGACTAAACATAGAAGGGCTGTTTAGTGGTTATGCTGTTAAAAGATAAGGCACTTTATTTTTTCGTCTTCTTAAGTTACTGCATTTGTTAAGTGCAGCAATCTTTCAACGTGCATTCAATTTAAACCTAATCTTGAAAACCCTAGGAGCGCTATCAAAATCTAAACCACAATTACTACAATAGTTGGCAAGGGTTACTACAGCATGGATGAATATTAATCGATGTTACGAATTTTTTTGATAAATGCACTCTCAAACAATCAATTAGGTCACACGAGGGGTGTGAGAATCTAGACTTGCACTGGTAGCCTGAATATCTAGCGGGCGGGCAGAGGTGGTTGTAAAGGGGTGGTGACGACCTATTTCTTCGCCACTCGATACAATAAAATACTACCCTTGTTAGGTCGCACCACTGTTCCGTATGACACATTCCTTCCGCTAAAATTCGTTATGTAAACTGTAAAAAGACTGATTGACACGGTATTTTTAGTTTTGTATTATAAAATACAAAGAGTAGTACCTATTATGTATTTGTGCCATAGTAAGTACCTACCTAGTTTCAATTTAAATACAGAGATTATTTGTATTAACCGTAGAGTTCTAAGTAATCAATTAATAAACTTCGTTTGTATCGCATTAATTCATCTTGTTTTTTGATTTTCGGTGATACTCAGTCTCTACCCAATCAGTGCTTAAGATAGTAGACAATATTAATAGCTGACCTCCATACAAATATAGGTAGATACTCTTCTATATTTACTATCGCCAGTCACAATCGGCACTTTAAAAAGTCAATCAAATAAATAATAGTTAAAAAACACTGAAAAAACACGCTCTTATAGAAAATCCAACTAAAAAATAAAAAAATAAATTTGAATTAAGAATCGTGTAAGTAATTGTAAAAATTGCGTGGGGTGCTTTTTATTAAGATATTATCCCTTCTACTCATTGACACCATGGCTGCGTTCCAGTAGATGCTCACATCGCTCACAACGATCAAAACGCGTTCCACATGGCGACCACGGTCGTCATGGTCGCGGTGAAAACGTCATTGATGACGTCATTAATTTCGCTCACGACACGCTCAAAACAACCCACCTCACGGGGTGGGTCGAAGTGGTCGAATTGCAGTGTTGCCAGATACGACGAAGTTACTCTCGCCAGTTTTTAGACCTGGCAACACTGGGTAGAAATGGATGGTGAGAGAAATTTGGCGCAATTTTATAAAAGATAAGGATGGTGATGGAAAAAATTACTGTATACGATTCGACAAGAGATACTTTAGTGGATTATAGTAGTTTCTCCAGCAGATGCTCGACGTGGGGTCACAAATTGATATAAATATGTTAAAATAATTTTAATGTTTAATTCATTATACATATAGCCATGTATACATTTTTCCTCGTCGGTCAATATCATAAACTTAATTAAACTATGCAATTTTTTATTATATATTTGTCTTTTCATAAAAAAATGTTTTATTTGTAGACATACTTTTTTGCTAGTATAAATAAAATTGATAATTAATTATGTAACGTTTAATTAAAGCTTAAAAATTATAACATAACCTCTAATCTAAGTTTCAGACTTACTTTCAACTTCACAGAGTACATTTTGTATCAACGGCTAAAACGTGTAAGACCTTGTCCAGAAGGGGCGAATTCGCCGCGAAATGTTTCGCGCGAATTCATTCGCGCGTTAGCGAGATACTAGGCGCCAGTACATCGCGTCCACAAGCATCGCGCGAATTCAAAATACGCGCGTAAATCGCGTGCACTACGCCAGACTCTCGACTCGCGCGTAATTCGCGCGTATTGCGCGCGAGTCGAGATACAAGAGACGCCTTGTTGCGTCCAGGTTAACGCGCGAACAAGTCGAACAACAGAGTGAGGTGCACGTATCAAGGGAAATGGAGCGCCTAAATTTTCGTGCGTTGGCAGGCTCCTTCTGGACGCAACGGTCGCGCGTGATACGCACGAGAGAATCGCGGCGAATTCGTCCCTTCTGGACAAGGTCTAAGTACTCTGTGGCTTGAACGCTCACGTCGCTCACTATACCCGTTCCACTTGGGTGTATGATTGTAACGCTCACAAGCTAGTGGAACGGAAAAATCGCGGTCGTGAACGTGGTCATTGTGATCGTCTAGTGGAACGTAGGGCATGCACCCCACGCTTTTTTTAAAGTTACACGATTCTTAATTCAAATTTATTTTCTATTTTTTAGTTGGATTTTCTATAACAGCGTGTTTTTTACTTTTTTTTAACTATTATTTTTTTCATTTTTTAGTTTGATTTTTGAAATAAAATTTAGGTTTTTCATCGGTCCTCGATAAGTCTACGAAGTTTGAAAGAAATCTGACCTTTTGAAGTGGATCAAAATCAAGTCCAAAGGAGTCAGTTACAAGTTACAAATATACAGGTGAAGCAAAAAGAAACCGTCTAAAAAGACTATAATTTAGTAATTGAATCATGAATCTGCTCGTAAAGTTATTGGCATACTCAAGTAATTATAATTTTGAAGTTACTTTAATTCTCTCACAGCCATTTGAAGGTTAAAGAGCAGATTATTGAAATTTAAATTCAACTCATGAAATACTTGTTACATTTCGCAAGAAAAAGCAAATATTTTAACAACAAATTAAATTTTGAGCTAAGTACATTATTTTCTTGAATAATATAGCGTGTGCGTTGTAAGTAATTTTAGTTCGAGAAGAAAAATAAAGACATGTTTAATTACATACACTTAAAATTTACTTACGGAGAATATATAAAATATTATACTCGTACACACGAGGCAGATGGGAGTTCCCACAGTATTCAGTCAGGTGTCGATGTCGAGTGTAGAAGGATGATCCGCAGTCACTGGGCCCGCGATGCAGCCGCGTCTATATTTCACCACACACATACAAACAAACATACAAACACACGTACCAAATAAATTTATACTTACTAAAGGTGATACATTTTGCCCTATTGACTTGAAGAATCATATGCAGTTAGGTATTTGTACTGTATATAAGTACTACGAGACTCACGCCCCAAGTCACAGTCACTAATGGTTACAGAATTTGCATGGTGATTCTTTGCTAAGGAGCGATTAAAGTAACTGTTAGTGACTATGAGTTGGGGCGTTAATCTACTTTTATGTACATTTCACTTGCCACAAACCAATACACTCACCACAGGTACCTATCAATAAATACGTTTTCATTTTCATTTTCAAAACTTTGAGGATATTTTAAACATTTTTACCTTAATATCGATATCTCGATTCGTACATAAGTTTTGATTGCGGACGTGGCACGGATGTAACTTTCCAAGAAGTAGAACTGGGCCATATTTTTCCCAATGGATACGAAATAAAAACGAATGTCAAAACTCCGCGACTAACTTTAGCCAATACTCGAGGACTTTGTGTAAATACAAATATGTTTGTTTGATCACCAAGCTTCACACTTCATTGATTAAAATCAGGATTTCTGGAACATTCATTGTAGCGTAAGGGGTTTGATTAATCATCAATAAATCCCCATAAAATCAACCTCCTACTCATAGTATAGTACGTGAATGAGAAAATGGCTTCTTCACTGGACTTAACTAGAAGTCACTCTGTTGAATCCCAGCGATACTTGTTCGAGATTGTTAACTGACTTATGCCTTAATAAATGTGTGCACAAAATGTCTTTTTATGAACGCATTAAACCTGGAACAAATCAAATTGAATATGAAAAAACTATTCAATTTTTTCAAACTGTTTCTGAAATTAGCGGGAACAAAAGCACAGGTAACAGAGAAAACATTGTTATTGGATATGGTTTTAACCAACAGCCCACTACTTAACTGAGCACTGATCGCTGCTGTTGAGCAGGCCTGGAGTAGGTAGTGACCACGCTGCTCCGATATAGCTTAACGACTGTGATCTTATAATAACAACCGGAACCGACGGCCTTAAAACCAAGGCCTCCAAACCAAGGAAGCACTTGTATTATACAAAATTACAAATGCTCCGACAAGATCAGTCGGGGCTCGGCCGCCTCCCAGGAAACACACCTCACCTGGCGGGAGAACTCCCTTTGGCAAACTGGTGACCCCGACGAGATTTGAACACGCAACCTTCTAATAGATAGTGATCTTGCCAAAGTGTCAATCAGATCATTTAGGATCGTCATAATCCGCCAAATTATAAGCGCTTCAGTTTTAGTATCTATCGTGCTATAAATACCCTATTAATAATTATTTCTGTCCCAATGAGCAATCTTGGGAGAAGCGACAAGAAACTTTCAAGAATAATATTTTATACCAAACCGTATACATAGACCGTAATATAGTACCGTATATTAAATAGTAGACCTAACTGATTAAACAGACGTAATATTTATTGAATCAGAATTTGCTCTCAATTCAAGCTTTACATTTACAATACAGCAGTCCGGTTAAATCAGATGTAATTTCATTACAAACTTTTACAGATCGACCTACCAATGAGCCATTGGTTTTACCGAATTTAAAACTTCGTACAGCCAATTTAACCTAATTCCTAGGATTAAAACAGTAAAATTTCGCTCTTTTAACTAAAATACCAGAGTGTATTTCAATATATTATCACTCGCTGAACCGTACCCACTTCGCTGGGCATTTTTACTTCTGATGAAGTAAAAAATGGTATTAATCAAAATAAAGTATAGCCACAATGTACCTTACTATTTATCTAATGTAGATTTCTGAACTCCGTCTAGTAGTTTTTGAGTTCATTCGTTACAAATATGCAAAAATACAAATCTTTCCTCTTGTAGATTTATCCAATCACTCATTAATATGTACGTTGTACATCTATTTTCATTTAAAGATATCTGAATAATTATATACTCTCCTATTAGCAGTCGCAGGGAAGTAAATATTCACTCGCAAAATTTGAGAGGAAATGTGTTTTGAAAGCGACAAAGCTCAAGGCGCTAGCTCTGACGCTTTCTCGCTTAGAATTTATACTGAAAGACTTAAGTCACGAGCGAAATGAACGGAGTTGGAACTTTGGAGCCAGATCACAGCTCGATCTGTTTAATACTGCTTATATGAACACTCTGTCGCCGGCCAGTAGTATAATTTTAGCCGTATTGGGGCTTAGAATATTAACCCCAATACATAGATTATTGGAGGTAATCTATGCCCCAATACCACGCCGGATGGCCGTCGTAACTTACAAATAGAAGGCTAGTGGAAGGGCTCCTCGGATGGATTATCTTGGTAATATTGATTTTAAGAGTTCATTATTACTATTTTAATTTCTCTGTAGGGTCCACTTGGATATCTTTTTACAGCTATTAATTATTATATTAATTGCTTTGGAAGATAACCCAGTTGAATTGATAGGGACTCAAAATAGGGATCCAGAGCACACTAAACAAGTAGGTATCCAATCATACCACCTTGCACAAGCAAGATGGGATGAAATTGAAAATAAAGAGCAGCGTCAACTTACATGTCCTAGCGTAATAGTTTCGACTTGTACCTGGAAAGAAAAAACCCCTTACACAACGTATTTTCAAACAAACCTTGGCCAGCAACGCATCATTGATGCCTTTGATGGTTGGTAATGTGACTAGGACTTATTGTTAGAAGTCAACGGAACCTCATTGCTTGGGGTTCCTCTTTCCCTTTAAATAAAAATAAGAATGTTGAATCATTACCAACCTAACAGTCTTCTTATACATTTCCTAGCGGTGGGCTTTGGTCTCGAGATCCTATGACATATTTCCATTGTATCTCGGAGTCCTGCAGGTATAACCCAGATTTACAAGATCGATGCATCTTTCAGTAAACCAAAAAAATGTTTACTTTAAAACAATAAATACATTGAATAACACTCAAAGCCCTTTCCTTGAACCACACGTGAAACAGGAGGAAAGAGAAGCAGCGGTCTAATGGTCTGGGGTCATTAATCAATCCATAGGAACAAAACTGGGACCGCGCCCTGGAGCCCTGAGGAAACATTTTTTACGGTCAAACAATTTATATCCTGCGTCCTGCCAGATTTTATTACTTCGTCAGAATTACGCCGTTTGAAACTCGCAGCAAACTTTACTGCTACTGTTATGGTGGTTATTAAAATATCCTCGTAAAATATGCTATTGGGAAAATTCTACATTTGTAACGTTCAATTTTGGTTTTATTGCTTGTTACTGAACCGCCGTTGTGTTAGAGTAGGGCGGATCGGCTTCTGCGACACTTTGATGTTTTAACAATGTAGGAAATGACATAAAAGGGTCCTTGAATTTCACTCTCTCGCACAGTTGACTCAAGATATAAGAATTTTTGCTTAATTAAGGATAAGAAGTTATTAGGTAAGTATTACATTTGATGACCCTGTGTCATTTGGTGTTGACTGTTTCCTCGAGTACCGAGTTTGATAGCGAGACAAATATTTATACTGGGATCATGGGTGTTATAGTGATATCCTATAGTGTTGACCATGCCTTCATTGTTAAATAATTAATTTATCAATGAAACAAAGGTAATCAACATATTCTGAGGAAACTTGTTCAATAGAGTTTTTCGTAAATATTTTCAAAGGCGTGAGATGTACCTAAGTGGATGGATGGATGGATGGAAATTATTATCTGGCATAGGATATAATGTACTTTTTATCCCAGAAAACGTGTTTCTTATAAAAGATTTGAAATGAAGAAAAAATCTACAATAATTCTTGACAAAAAATAAACCGACTTCAAAATTTGGGATAACTTAAAAACTAATTAAATTTCGAATTTTATCTCCTTCTTTTTTAAAGTAGGTTAAAAAATATACTAATTCCCGTATACTTTTATCCAATTACGCTAAAGATATGAGGTTGAAACCTGGCATTGTTCTTCTGCGTATTCCCTCGCTCGATGCGCCCATAAAAGAATATAAAGGCCATACACGTATTTAAAATTACAGAAACACATTGGAAGTTCGAGGCGTGCAAGGAAAACGTAAAGGACGGACTTGATAGGCTTTACTTACACTATAGGGTTGTCCGAATCGGGTTGCTTTTTAACCGACTTCAAAAAAGGAGAAGGTATTCAGTTCGACTGTATTTTTAACCGACTTCAAAAAAGGAGGAGGTTCTCAATTCGACTGTATTTTTTTTTAATGTTTGTTACCTCAGAACTTTGGACTGGGCGAACCGATTTTGATGATTCTTTTTTATTCGAAAGCTGGTGGCTGTCATGTGGTCCCACATAAATTTTACTGAGATCTGACAATGGCATCCATGAGAAAACCACATAAGTCGTAAATTTGTGTTAAGATGTGCGCGACAAATTGACGAATAACTCAATATCACGCCAACCGATTTCGATTATTCTTTTTTTAATCGAAAGCAGGCGCTTGTCATGTGGTCTCACATAAATTTGAACGAGATCTGACAACTATGTAGTTTTTGAGACTTTGAAGTCGGTTATTTTTTGTTAGTAAAATTTAGATTATTGTTAGTAAAATTTAGATTATTTATGTTTATTACCTCAGAACTTTCGACTGGGTGAACCGATTTTGGAAATTCTTTTTTAATCGAAAGCTGGTGCTTGTCATGTGGTCCCAGATAAATTTCAGCTAGATATGATTAGTAGTTTTTGAGTTATTTTGGAGTCGTTTATTTTTTTCATGGTAAAGTTTACATTATATAGAAACAACTAGAATATTAAAAGAAAAAATTAAAAGAAATATTGACAGCCCTACGACAGGGCATACACGGTACGTGTTTAGCCAGAAAAGAGGATTTAGATCTGCGTTCCGTTTCAACTTCATAGATATTATTTTCACAGGAATATACAATAATAATTCAGCACTAAACGGTTTTATCGCGTATAATTCAACCTTATTACTTGTTAAGCCGATATTAGAACCCAGCAAAGGGATATTTGATCAAAAGATGCGAAAGCGAAAGGGTAAACATTAAATATCTATCTATATCTATACTAATAATAAAATTGAAGAGTTAAACTGTGATTTTAAAAATGATTTTTTCAAGTTGCAAATCGTTGCTTGCACGATACCAACACCGAAAAATGAGTTTTAAAAAAAAATTCCTGTCTGTCTGTTTGTTTGTCTCCGCAAATCTCTGAAACCACTGAACAAATTTTAACACGACTTTTACTAAGATATTGAAAAGTCTTCTACTTAGTATTTAAGCTACTTTTTATGGCTCCACACCAAAGGGTTCCTTAGGGATATTTTGTATGGAAAAATAAAAAAAAGGCAGCTGATTTGTTTTAAATAATAAAAAACGTTTTCTCCGTACAAAAAGAGTAATACATGCATATCTTAGTTTTTACTTATATGACATGGAAAGACCATAAAATGCATTTAAAGGTTATTTTTTTCATTAATTCAAATCCATATTACCGAGTGGATATCTGTTTTCTTATTTTGTTTTTGAGAGCATGTTTTTTGCGTATCTATGTGCTCCAATATAATTTCAGCATTTTATTAATTTCACCTTGGAAATGGTGAAAAAGCGCAAATTAATTATGTATGAGTAACCAATCGATTACTATCTTGGCCACTAGATGGCGCTGTACATGCAAACCACTTTTTTACCTACAAATAAATAAAATTGAAGAGTCCATCTGCGATTCCGAAATAACTGCATTTTTCATGTTGTAAATTCAGTTACTTGCACGATATCAAAACTGAAAAATAAGTTTTTGATCATTTTTGTTTGTCTGTTTCTTCATCGCCACTTATCTCTGAAACCACTGAAAGGATTTCAACAGGACTATACTACGATATCGGGTCTTCAACTTAAATTGTAGGATATTTTTTGGGTTCCATAACAAAGCGAGAAAATAAAATATGAGTCGATTTGTTTAAACTTACAAAACCTTTTCTTCATTGATAATAAAATACATAACTTCACATACGTAAAGCGTATTGCGACGTGTCATGAAGCTTAGGATTGTTATTTGAAATAACTGTTTCGTGATTTTTTTATGGAAATAGCCGACAAACGAGCTGACGTTCCACCTCACTTCCACCTGATGGTAAGTGGCATTCGTCGCCCATGGACATCAGCAACACCAAAGGCATCACTGATGAGTTGCCAGCCAAGAAAGAGGAAATAAAAAGAAAGAAAGAACTGACTCTCAAGCCCTCAGCCGGAATACGACGAATCGTTTGGCGGCTAGGGTGGTAGCTATCCAGGAGAAACCCATGGAGAATTAATAATGGTAATAATTAACAATTGTAATGCATAATATCCTTAGGAACATCGTGTTGAGAGTGCTGAGAGCTGAATTTTCTCATTTTATGTGAAGCAATATCTCCCCTTTGCCGAATTATTGGTTTGCCAAAACTACAATGTAATAAATGCGAAAATGTGTTGCCTCCTTTATTATCATTCACACATAACTCATCGAATTAACCTTAACTCTCTCGCACCGCTGAACAAATTTTGATGTGTTTGGGTATAGACATAGATTGTACGTTGTAGAAGGATTACTACTTTTTTTAAAGTCTGGGTACCTATCATGTAGGTATGTAATGTGAAATACTGATGGATTAGCCATACGGCATCATAAAAACTATTTATTCAGTGTAATTTACTATGGGTTAAGCAGGAAACACAAACATTAGAAAATAATATCATGAAATAATAATAATAAGTAAAAGCAACCGGCCAAGTGTGAAACCTAAAGTAGCTGTGTAACGGAAAGATAAATGGAATTAAGAAACAAACATAACTTTGGCGTTGAAAAACTGTCGTCCCCATATATCAACATAGGCCCTGATCAAATTACCAAGTTTGCAAATAGGTGTAAAATCATGTTCTTTGTGATACCTACTTACAAAATAGTTTTCAGATTTTTTCTTTAACCTATGTTATACCTAAGACATTTCTTCTAGCCGAGTGTCTTTTGATTGCGTTGACGACCTAGAATATTGATCTTTTCACAGCTCCTAGAGATTGCAGATCTGAGTATTGGATATTAATTTTAATTGGTTACCTTCACGCGTTCCTGCGAAAAAAGGTCTTGAGAAACAGACAGACAGACGGGCAATGGAGTGAGTGATCTTATGGGAACCGTGTTTTTTTCTTTTGAGGTAAGGAACCCTAAAATATTGAAACGTTATGTGGTGTATTGACCTTTCATTGTAATGCGGTTCTAATGATCAATCATGCTGCTTTAAGAGTATGTTCTGTAAGTTACAAAAGTACCTACCTACTATTTTTGCCGAAGCGAAGCGAGGGCAACTGCTAGTTCTACAATAAAATTGGTTTCTAAAGTGGTGCCTAGCTAAAGAGCAAAGAAAAATTCGGTCCTACTAATAATATAAATGGAGAGTTACAGAAGTTTTCATGAAATTTAGCTATCCCGGAAAACGCGGAAAAATCCGCTTGTGAAAAAATACTTATATTCAGAAAAATAGTTTTCTGTTTAATTTCAAATTCACTTTAGAATTATTTCGTATACATTACTAATTCATGTTTGGGTCATAATTAATCAATCTCTGATCGTTCCTATTGTAATTTTTTATTAATAACTCTATATTGTACCTACACCAAGAAAGCAACAACAACAATGCATAACTAGGCATGAAAATAAAATACAAAAGGCGGTCTTATCGATCTCTTTCAGACAACTTTAAGATTTGGAGTGAAGGTAAAAGGAAATGAGATAAGGTAAGTGCACAAGGTATTGTAAAATATACATTTAAAATTAACAATATAAACAGTGTACTAAGCGAAATTTTGATGATATCATAAGATGAATGAGGAAAGAGGAAAATAGGAGGAAAATCATTGAGGTATAGAGTAGACATCTCAAACAAAACGTGTGTCCCCGCCAAGAGGTTCTATTTTCAAAATTGAGCCCCTGTTCTCCTTTCAAAATCGAACGAATCCATTGAACGTTGAAGCCGCGCGGTGTCAATTCATTGGAACATACATTGTGTTCGCGGTGTCTGTTCTATCCTAAACAGATTAAATTTGGCGATCATAGGATTTTTTTTAATACTTTTTATTTCATTGCCAATACATTTGGGCAGGGCATAGTCGTATCAGGGCATAATCATAGGTTTCTTTTTTGTGTCGGATTTAGCTTAAGTTTATATGTTTAATATTCTACGAGAAACCATTAACGCGCCGCACATGTAACAACCACAGATTTAGGATGCCCTGCAGTGAAACAAGTTCTTGTTAAAGTCTACAGTCGTGACGGCGAGATATTCATAGACAAAGAACATGGCAATAAAGGTACTAAAATACGGTGAAAGCTGTTTAAAGTCGCTTCGGAGGCCAATTTATATCACTTTGCCTGTTCAGCTCCCCCTCAGGCGGATGATCCGTCGGATCTAAGCTTGAATATTTATAAAGTGTTCGCTGGCTTCGCGACAATCTACAGCTAAAACCCGAGGTTGAGGTTCCATTTAAATTTTCTCAAGCTAATACATTTTTGCTTTAATATCAAATGTGGACCTAATTTAAATAAATTTCTTTGCACATTATTGGGTTGTTTATGGTTAATTTTTAGAACGTAAGTATAATAAAACAAAAGATATAATTCAAATGGAATTAGCCAATATACGTACTGGGGTACTAATCCAAAACTTCAATAAAATTGGAGGGTTTTTTCAGAAAATACGTAGGTACATCGAAACGTGATGGTGAGTGATTCCAAGAAGTAAATATTTAGCGAGATATTGATATTTTACAAGCATGCAGAAACAAATGAAAAAACGAGTACATTCGGACTGAAATCATAACACTCCGTTTTGCTTTGCCGTACTCGAATAATTTATTCAGTTAACTGCAGGTAAAGGATTTGAGAAACTGGAACGACAAAGTGAATGCCACGCTACCATTTAACAAAGCCTTCTATGAAAATCCTGCATCAAAGCATTGATATAGAAGCTGTACAGCTTCTTAAAATTGTCTTGTTATACATAGAATTATGTTTTGACGATTTGAGCATTCGCTATACTTCTAAAGTTACTACTTTACTAGATTGTGTTGTCCATGTCACAAGCGACACGGAATCCGTGCAGGGGCATGAGAGTGTAAGAGTGATTAAGAGAGACAGTGTCTTCTCTCTTTCTTAGCCGGCAACGCATCGGTGATGCCTTTGGTGTTGCTGATGTCCATGGGAGACGACAGCCACTTACCAACAGGTGGATTGTCAGCTCGTTTGCCAGCTATTTTAATAAAAGAAGAAAAACAAAGATTGTATAAAACAACAGGAAAAACAAAAATCTGTGTAAAGAAAATAAATAAGTGTAGATACCTAAATAATTTTGAGAAACTTACAATATTGTATCTGTTATAACGCTCATGGGATTGTTTGGTCTAATGGGTAGCTGATACGGGCAAACCATCAAAACATTGTCATAAAAACATGCAGAATTCCAACTTCGTAGAGGTATGACAAGAGTGGTTCTAATTTACCTTCCAGGGTAAACTTATCTATCGTTTGTTTATTTAACATGTTGTGTACTACGCATTCCAATGTCAATATTTAGTTCACCCTGTGCAGTGCCAGTGATTTAAGAACACCCTCAATACCGTAAGAAGCTACGTGTACGATGTAATTTTTATATGTCCTGCGGCTATAAAACCTTTATGGGAATTCTTGTGAGAGCGGCTCCGTGTGAACTTGCCTTCTCGCTGTTCTGTAGGGAGACAACCATTTTGTGTTAAACACGGACATACTAACAAGTAAGTATACTGTGTAACAACTGAGTATACCTAACCTTACTTGTTACACATAACAGGTGTTCAAAGTTGCCTCTAAAAATGGACATTGAGTGCCTTAGATTTTTTCATACTCTACAGAAAAGTCACTCCACACTGTAGGTTTGTATATTTTAATAAAGAACCGGCTGATTCCGGGTGGTACAGCCGTTTGTTTGGTTCCGTACTATACACTTATGCAGGAAAAATTTAAAATTCATCTTAAAAAATATAAAGACAGGTTTTCTTTTAAGTTATCTTAAATATCAAATCTAGTCAAGGCTTAAAACAACACAATAAAGGATAACATTAATATGAATTTAAATATCACACAATAAAAAATATACACACAATGAAAATAAGCTCCTTAAATTATTAGAATTTGAATATGCAAAGTATTTTCCTTCATTGACCGAACTCCTTTAATACCAAAGCATGGTTACCACACAGCTGGAGCAATTTTACGAGACAAAAGGGCCTGACGCAATGCGGCTCGTTAGCGTAATATTACACCTGTCTCCGGGTGTGTCCTGGCCGTCCTGGGTATTGTTTATCGATGACGTGGTCACCTGTAAATTTTATTAGTGCCAGCGTGTTTAGGTTAGATCTACCAGAAAGACTTTTAGTACAACGATGAACGAAAATATATTATGATTCGGAATATTACAAAGACCACAGAGCGCAGTTGATAGTGAATCCGACTAGCATGGAGTGCTGGGTTTGATTCTCGGAGTAGCTATTTATTCTTGGTTTGTGAGTGTTTAAGATTTGTTTATGGGTTTTCATGCCACACGACTCACACGAGTCATGACACATAAGTCCGGGGTTCAGTTAACATTTATTGTTCTCGTATATCGACGATCCCGAGTGTAGTAGTTGTTGTACTTACGTGCTCCGTAATATTTGGATATAGTGATATGGTTGACTTGCATTAGCTCGTTACGTCACCAGTGGTAGGGAAACACGTCCGCGTGCGTCTACGGCTGTCTCGTGACTGACTCAGTGTTGCCCCACTACCCGTGCTCTCGAGATAACATGATTACTGCTATAACTATAATAGCAGTACAAACACTACATCCCTTCCTTATTAAAATCTTTATTTAATCTGGAGTCCGATCCACAGTTGACTCTGCAGTTGATCGCAACTCAAGCCTTCAAAGGCCACTCCACGTCTACACCATTCAATATTCCAGTTACTTAGACAAACTCATTTGTAACACGCACTATATGTATGAAGCAGGCTACAGTTTGTAAACTGTAGCCTTCTGGGTGCCTTCACTAACCTCAACAAACTCAAACTGTCATATGCATGCTTCGTATAGAATTACTTATGTAGATTATAATTTCACTGTAAATTATTTTAAACATTGAAACAACACCTGAGACCTCTTCCATCGTCTTACACCTTTCCCACTCTCACCCATTCTCCTTCTATCTTTATTAAATAATAATTATTTACATCACCTCTTAGCTTTTCATACTTCCCTCTTTCTTCTCTCTTTGATCAAGATCGCCAAGTTATTAGGTTGCATACCAACATTCAAACAAACCTCATTATTTCTGTCTTTAAATAGACCTACCTAAACCACAATTTATATTATTACTAAAAGTGGTTTACTGTCAACAACAATTTACGTACAGCTTACAACCTGCTTTCGTTTTTAAAGACTAAAGTTTTACTTGCGAGACAATCCTCTTATATACGTAATATAAGCTAGGTCCCACCGACGACCATAACACGCCAACCATGGCTAGACTCGCAACAGGAATTTCCTTTATTTAGGCGTCCTTCCTGAATGGGCCCAACGGACCCAACGGTGTCACATATGAATCAGACACTGCAGATACCAATCATTCACACACCAGTCATTCATTGAAATACCTCGTCTATTCATTATCTTTATTCTACATCTCAACTTCATCACGCCAAATAACTAATATGTTCACAAAATCACTACATTTTGTATGGTTTTCAAAGTTATGAGGGCCCATACTGCCGTCTAGTCAGTAATGATTTCAATTTCAAGAGGTCCATACACACTTTAATTACTATGATTTCAAATCATGGGACCTATACTGCCGTCTAGTCAAGTAATGTATGTATGATTCTAAATTTCATGAGGTCACTACTTCCATCAAGTCAATGTATCAATCTCAATTTCATGAGGGTTCATATTGCCGACAGCTCAGTAATGTATGATTTTCAATTTCATGAGGGCTCATACTGCCTACAACACAGTAACGTATGATTTTCAATTTCATGAGGGCTCATACTGCCGACAACACACTTGCAACTCAGTAATGTATGATTTTCAATTTAATGAGGGCTCATACTGCCAACAGCTTACTTCAATTCAGTAAAGTATGATTTTCAATTTCATGAGGGCTCATACTGCCGACCACTGAGTTGCGTATGATTTTCAATTTCATGAGGGCTCATACTGCCCACAACACAGTAACGTATGATTTTCAATTTCATGAGGGCTCATACTGCCCACAACACACTTGCAACTCAGTAATGTATGATTTTCAATTTAATGAGGGCTCATACTGCCAACAGCTTACTTCAATTCAGTAAAGTATGATTTTCAATTTCATGAGGGCTCATACTGCCGACCACTGAGTTGCGTATGATTTTCAATTTCATGAAGGCTCATACTGCCCACAACACAGTAACGTATGATTTTCAATTTCATGAGGGCTCATACTGCCCACAACACACTTGCAACTCAGTAATGTATGATTTTCAATTTAATGAAGGCTCATACTGCCAACAGCTTACTTCAATTCAGTAAAGTATGATTTTCAATTTCATGAGGGCTCATACTGCCGACCACTGAGTTGCGTATGATTTTCAATTTCATGAGGGCTCATACTGCCCACAACACAGTAACGTATGATTTTCAATTTCATGAGGGCTCATACTGCCCACAACACAGTAAAGTATGTTTATGTTAAGCAAAACTAAACTTCATTATTATTGGTTGATTTTACTCTGATTTCTATGACTCTTCGAGATAGAGTGCCTTTTAAATTTTACTTTCATTGTAACTTTAGCTTGAATACAATTTTTTCTTTAACTCTGAATTTAACTAAAAACACAGAAGAAATAATAGTATTTATAAATAATTATAGAAGGTGCAGTAAGAAAAATTCCGAAAAATCATTTAAATAAATAGTGACTCTGGCTCCAACGCAATAAAGTGTAATTCTGATCGCACAGTGCTAATCAAAACGCGTAATGAGTTGCCTTCCTTTCTAACACTGTCGCTTGTCCTCTCTGGCAATGTCAGGGTTGCCTTTTTTGAAAGAATAAAATTAATCTGAAAGTTTATTTTTATGTGTTACACATGTATTATTATATATGTGTATAATTAAATATATATATAACGATAATTAAATATATATATCAGTTCGGACTTGATTATTTAACATCTTACTGAAGAACACGCATCAATATATAGACAAACACCAAAATTTTTTTTTCTATGTGTGATAGATTACGAACGTGTGACTGCTATTATGAATTTTCTGAATTAGTAGGACATGTCGAACGTGGCATGTACCTACTTGTAACGTTATGGTAAAACGCGGAGTGAGCCAGGCCTGATAAAACTTCAACTCGGACTATAGCTTAAACATTCACTAAACTTTATCTTTATCTTTACCCTTTTCACTTGAACTCAACATTACCTTGACCTCACTTTTTTTTTTTACGAACTTTTCTAGGTATTGTGACGGGTCATCCTATTGAAATGAAATTCCAAGTGGTTTACAAAATTTAGCTGTAAATCGATACAAAACTACAATCAGTTTGCCTGCAAAACTGTTTAAAGAGGACTTCTCGATTTATAACTAAATACATCCAGCTTAATAAATATTTTTTGGACGTCAGGAGAGTTTCTCCTTCACGATTTTTGTGGAATTCTGTCAAAACCAAGGCTCGGCTTCTCCAGGGCTATGAATTTACTACAGTATATCAAATCGTGCGTCTTCAAAAGGGCGCTTTCCTCAGGCTACAATAATAAATAGCAACATTTTAAACATTGCTGCACCCATTCGAACAAATACAATTATTGTTCTCAATTTAAAAATAAAAACTTACTCCTTTTGTGCACGAATAACTCAATAATACATATATAATATGATTTCCGTGACAAAACTTAGTTTAATCACAGTAACAACACAAGAACGCGTCTAGCTCGTAAGCGCTTTTGACCCTCACTGCCTCAATAGATTCTATAAAATTCAACACAAAAACTAAATTAGAAAAATAAAATTGTCTCATCGCGAAGATTTGAACTTCGGTATCGTGGCTTGTATAATGGTTCCTAATAGGAACGATGATAGGAACTTCCTATCATCTCCCAATACACAATGATATTCAAAATATAGATACGTTATGCCCTTATAAACCAACCAAGAACTCCGTTCTGAAAAGAGCCACAACACACACACACACCCATCCTTTGCTCCACTACACCAATCACATTGGTACAATACACGAGGGCATTCTAACGCTGTATGTCAAATGTCAAGCACTTCTGACCACAACAAAAGCGTCATGTGTTAACAGAGCGACCACGACCATAACGGTCAATTACCCGCTCCCGCGCTCCTCATCGTCGCGTCGGCGCGCCAGTGACACATCCACCATAGAACCCTAACGATGTTGCTATTCTTATGACGGAATAAATGTTTCTTTCCTTCTTACGCTACCGCCCATCAAACCGACTTTATTTATTATAGATTACCCACATTATGTTATTATATTTTCAGCCGTGTAGTGCAGCCGTGATAGTCAAATACCAAAAGGAAAGACTGCTAAAGAATCACAAAGAACTTACAAGCTGAAATAGGGACCCGGCGCCGCAACGTTAAATTACGTTAACCGTATTACAACAGCTTGTGATAGTTTATGTGGGTCAATTTCAACAAACTCGGATTTTGCCTAATTACAGTGGCGAATTTAAATTTGCTGTTTTTGATAAAAAATTTTGGCTTAAATAATAGGTAAATATTAGTACTACTTAATCATATACTAGAGATCGAAAAAAAAATATTAGTTCATGAGATATTTCCATTTGAAATTATCAAATGCCACCGAAATTATTAAAGGACCACCGGAATTAAAATCCGAGCCACCGAAATTGATTAAATTTAAACCTGCAGTTTCTAATACATTTTATTTGGCATAAATAATATGTAAATAGTAATAATAATTAGTCACATAGTAGAGATCGAAAAAAAAATTATTAGTTCCGGAGATTTTTTCAAATTACATCATCAAATGCCACCAAAATTAGGACCACTGGAATTAGAATCTAATCCACCGAAATTGATTATGCCAATGAGGAATAATAAAGGCAAGATCACCTAATACTTTAATAATACATTTTGAAGAGTAGGAGTGAACGGGTATGAACGGACTCTTTTTAGCGGTGATTAGATACGCTTGTGTTTCTGTGGCCTATTAGACCAGTGCCGATAGCTTCAAAAACGGTAAAAAGTGAAAAAAAATATATAGTAGGATGAAACCCATTTTAAAAAGAAGAGGATATAACAAAAATTAAAGGAAAAATAATTTACGGGCGATCTAAGTTCGGGAGGGGATGGGGGGTTTAAGGGTAAAAAACGGCTTATCTCGATTTCCAGCAAAACTACAAGTCAAAATTTATGTGAAAAATTCAAATAACCAAGTTTTTGGTTTTTTTATTTTTATCTTTTACAAAAAAAAAAAACACGAAGTTTAGTGAAAACTTACCGTTGTATGTCCTTAACATACTGTAATATTTTTGATTTAAAATATTTCTTTTTTCACCTTATTTTGACTTAACATCGAAAAAGCAACCTAATTTTCAATCGAAAATTCTCACGTCAATATATCTATTTTTTTTATCTAACGACTACTACTACTACTTACTACTAACTATAAATTACTATGGTAAATGTTCTCCGAAAATGCAATGAAACGACAACTATTTTCGCATGTTTTTTGCAATCTTTATGTTTTTGTAATTGTTTTGTCTAACAAAGTAACATGAAATCTTACGTTTTTCGATTATTTAAAGTGTAAATTTTGATAAATTGAGATTTTTTTTGCGAAAATAGTTGTCGTTTCATTTTCACCAAATTTCGTGAAAAAAATTTTTTTTTGTAAAAGAAAATAAAAAACCAAAAACTTGGTTATTTCAATTTTTCACATAAATTTTGAGTTTACGTAAAAAAAGTGTAAATAAAAAAGTTGTAGATCTTTTAATTACTTACGAGTAACCGCCCTCGCTTTGCTTCAGTTTTCCTATTTTTTGCACCTTGGGTTACAGTATTGGAGTTTTATTAAGGATCCCTAATTTTTTTAAATATAGCCTATGTTCACCGGGGATAGTGTAGCTTTCTAACAGTAAAAGAATTTTTCAAATCGGTTTAGTAGTTTCGGAGCCTATTCAATGCAAACAAAAAATCAAATCTTTCCTCTTTATATATTAGTATGGACAACATTGCTATTTAACTTTTTTCTACAGGACTTGTAGTTTTGCCGGAAATTGAGATAAACTATTTTTTACCCTTAAACCCCGCCCTCCCCCACTTCCCGAGCTCAGATCGTTCGTAAATTATTTTTCCGTTAATTTTCGTTATATTCTCTTCCTTTTGCAATGGGTTTCATCCTACGATTATTTTTTTTCGTTTCAAAAATCATCGGCACTGGTCTATACACGTCCTTATGCGCTTTGATTTGCCACCGGAACCACCGAGATTAGGCCACCGGACTTAGAATTAGAGTCAAAACTTGAATTTTAAAGAACACCGTTATTCTCAGGTTAACTTTTATTTCACAATTATGGCCGAAAACCTTTAATGGAAGCCTCCATAAAATTTCTTGATAATCTGCTTTGTAGTTTTACTAATATACATGACATCGGAATTGGATGATTTTGTATTCCTGCGCCACCGCAGTGAGTACTTACGTGTTTGGCAGGAAAATTACGCAGCAAGTCGGTCATCCTAATACGCAATTTGCAAGAGCACAACTGAACGGTGCGGGGAGAGCCAGTAAGGTGTCTTCCAAATCGTTTCGTAACAAGATATGAAGTGTACAAAATGCGCCACCGGTATTGCTTTTTTTTGTAGGACATTTTTAAAAGATATTTTAAGAGCTGTTGCACTATCTTAAATTACTCCGTAAATATATATTAGTTGTGTTATTTAATGTATTTCTAAAAAATATTCCTTTTTAATAAAATTTATTTACCAAAAAAAATTAAATTTATAAAATATGTAAATAAATGGAGGTCGGACAGTACACCGGAATTAGATTTTAGGTCTTACATATTTTTTTATTAAGAATCTATGTATTAAATACATCTGAATACTTTGCTATCATGTAGATCACTATTTAAACTACCTACACAAAATTATACATAATTGTAGTTTATACCCACACATTAATTTTCAACCTCGCCGTCTCAAAAATGCACTTGGGAAATTCACCCATGTATATTATTTTCAAAAGAAATACAAGTGCATGGCTGCATGTATACCAAGGCGGCTAGGCATGTATGTATGTTTGATACTGCCAATGCAATACTTTCATAACAGAACATAATTTTCATCAAACAACTTCAGTTCCGTTTTTTATCAGAATTCATATCAAAACGACTGCAATTATTTCAGTTTATCATACCTACACATGTACTTTGTAACTAAAGCAAAACTACGTTTGAATGAAACCCAGGACCTGCGTAGAATATAACTAATAGTCATAACAACAGCTAATTTTATTGACAATTACCCTTACTGTTATAGTTTTATGGCCGTGAAGAAGCAAACTCACTCTCAACAATTAAACTTAACTTGCATGTGCGGCCATCTATAATGGTAGTAAAATCTATACTTTATAAAGCCGAAGAGTGCTATTAGTGGCGTAGCTAGCCCTTCCGGGGCCCCGTATCAAAATTTTGCCGGGGGCCCCCTCTCGACTCGAATTCATCTTTCTCAAAATAAATAAAAAAGCTAGCGTGAATTGAAACAAATATAATATACACCCAACTGCTCCGGTATCTAGAAGATCGCCAGCTCATTAGTGACCGTCAATACTGTTTCCGCCACGGCAGGTCAGCTGGCGATCTTTTAGTATACCTTACTCACTGCTGGGCAGAAGCAATCGAGAGCAAGGGAGAAGCATTGGCTGTAAGTTTGAATGTTGCAAAGGCCTTCGATAGGGTGTGGCATAAGGCATTATTGTCTAAACTGCCTTCCTACGGAGTACCCGAGAAATTGTTCAGATGGATTGCCAGTTTTTTATCGGAGGAAAAATGTCATTTGCAGTCTTAAGCCAAGTAGTGCACCTGGGTGGGATAGAATTCCAAATAAATTCCTTAAGCTTGCTAGTGACATAGTTGCTCCAGTTATCAGTCATTTGGCTAATCTTTGTTTTCATCAAGGGGTCTTTCCTTCAGTGTTCAAGCAGTCTTTAGTAACACCGGTTCATAAGAGTGGTAAGACTGATGATGTTAACAACTATAGACCAATATCGGTCTTGCCTGCCATATCAAAAATTTTAGAAAAACTAATGAACACTAGACTACTAAATTATCTTAATAAATTTAAAATTTTATCCGATGCGCAATTTGGCTTTCGACAAGGTAGATCAACAGAGGATGCTGTTTTAGCTTTAACCTCCTTGATCACCCAGCATGTAGATAATAATAAAAAATGCCTAGCAGTATTCCTTGACCTTAAAAAAGCGTTTGATACAGTTTCCCTTCCCACTCTTCTTTTAAAGCTGGAGAAAATAGGAATTAGAGGTATACCTTTGAAATTATTTGAAGATTACTTGTTTAGGCGTGTACAAAAGGTTAAAATTGGTGAACATGTAAGTGAGGCCTCAGAAATTACCTACGGTGTTCCCCAAGGAAGTGTGTTAGGTCCTACCTTATTCCTCATATATATAAATGAACTTGCTAATCTAAATATAGTGGGAGGTAATGTATTTTGTTATGCCGACGACACTGTTATAGTATTCGAAGGTCCAAAATGGGACTCAGTCTTTGACACAGCACAAGCAGGTTTAAATTATGTTTCCAATTGGCTAAAAATAAATATGTTAACTTTAAATGCATCCAAAACTAACTACATTTGCTTCACTATTAATAATAAAACTCAACCTAATAACTATCTTTCTCTTAAAATACATCACTGTAAAAATAATATAGACACAAATCTTTGTAATTGTCCTGAAATAGATAAAGTGGAATATACTAAATATTTAGGGGTCATTTTAGATCAGCGACTATCTTGGCATCAACATATTACACATATAAATGATAGGATAAGAAAATTAACATGGATATTTAAGATTCTAAGAGATATAATTCCTAAAAAACAACTTAACCAAATATATCTGGCACTAGCACAATCTGTAATAAGTTACTGCATTACTGTATGGGGGGGAGCTACAAAAACAAAATTTCTAGACTTAGAACGTGGACAGCGATGTTTACTTAAAGTAATGTATCGTAAACCATATAGATATCCCACAGAGGACCTATACAATATATCTAACTTACTATCTATCCGCAAATTATATATACTATCTATAATCTTACGCAGACACCGTAATATTGGTTATAACCACGTACTAGCAACTAATACTAGGAGAAGAAACAGAGTCATTGTTACACCTCAGACAAAATCCCACTTCGCGAAAAGGCAATATTTATCTCAATCAGCACACCTGTACAACCAAATTAATCAAAATCTTGTTATTTATACCATGACCTTACGTGAATGTAAAAAAACTGTCACAAATTGGCTTCAGTCATTAAATTACATTTCTACTGAAAATCTCATAAACCACCTGTAGGTATCCATACACACACACACACACACATACACACACACACACACACACACACACACACACACACAACACAACACACACACACAGATTGGCGCATTCTAAAAGTACTAAGTTTTAGATTTTATGTTCTGTCTAATATAATTATGTAACGCTTGTGTTAAGGAGGAGCGGGGCATCCTGCCACAAGCATAAATATTTTATGCTTACTAGGATGCTTCAAAAACTGACTTACTTAAATGTAACTTTTAGACTGAATAAAGATTTTTTGATTTTTTTTTTTTTTTTTTGACACTGTTCATCATGCATATCAATGATATGCTGGACATCGGGGATATTCATTGCTATGCTGATGACAGCACGGGTGATGCCCGTTATACAGGCCGAGCAAACCTTTCTCGGGTGCAGATTGAGGAGAAGAGGATGAAACTTCTGTCTGAAGTCGAGACATCTCTGGAGCGGGTCTCAGAATGGGGCAGACTAAATTTAGTCCAGTTCAACCCCGAGAAGACACAAGTTTGCGAGTTAACCGCTAAAAAAGCCCCATTTGTTATAGCACCACAGTTCCAGAACATTCCTCTTAACATCTCTAAAAGCATTGGGATCCTTGGTGTCGACATCTCGAATGAAGTTCAGTTTCGGGACCACTTGGTTAGTAAGGCCAAACTAGCTGCAAAGAAATTGGGAGTTCTCAACAGAGCTAAGCAGTACTTCACGCCTAAACACAGGTTGATGCTTTTGAAGGCGCAAATTCGACCACACATGGAGTACTGCTCCCACCTTTGGGCTGGAGCCCCAGCTAGCCAAGTGGATCCGTTCAATCGAATTCAACGGCGAGCTATTCGTCTTGTCGACGATCCCAAGCTTACAGACGGACTAGAATCACTCGAGATGAGGAGAGATGTAGGCTCTCTCTGCGTATTCTACCGTCTGTACAATGGGGAATGTTCTGAAGAACTATTTGGCTTGATACCCGCAGTTGGTTTTCGACACTGACCGTCACGGGGTACCAGGTTTCACCAACATCACCTGGATACCTGGCATTCGTCCACAGTTCGATTCTCACGTAATTTTCTACCTCGTACGTGTAAACTGTGGAACAAACTTCCTGCATCGGTGTTCCCTCTAAGCTATGACATGGGGTCCATACAAAAAAGGGGAAGCCGAACTTCTTGGCATCCTTTTTGCCGCCAACTCAACTCTTGATGATAGAGGGATCGCCTCCGCCTAAAAACCTGTGAGAGCTCGTTGAATGATATTATATACTTTTTCTCAAAAGTCTGTCAGAGAGCTCTTTATAGCCCCTTGATGCCAAGAAGTTGAGGAGCGCCAAAATCATAATATAGGATGATTAAAAATAAAAAACTTGCTGCACAAAGCGCCTAACATACTGAAGCCTGGTTGGGAGAACAAATAAAGTTAAAATAGAGTTCTTATTATCTTATTCACGAAAAATGCCAACTATTATTTATTTGTGAGTTTTTTTATCTTATCTTTATCACTATCAAGTTTCTGTCCCGGTTCAAAAAAATCGTAGATCCGGGGCTGGTTGATTCCCCGTCTTAACATGCTTATTCTCGCTATCTTATGCCACATGATACGTCTTCGTGGAAAGTTACCCTTTTTCATCCCATCCCCATAATGGGCGATCTCAGTGACCCGGCTAACTGCAGACCTATAGCGATAAGCCTATAGCCTCCTTGCTCGCAACAGTAATGGAGATTAACATGCAGCTCCTGGGATATCTGGAAGATCATCAGCTGATCTGTGATCAACAATATGGTTTTTGCGACGGTCGTTCAGTTGGTGATCATCAAATTTATCTTACGCACTTGTAGGCACCCTCAGGCTCTTGATCGTAACGGGGAAGCACTGGCAGTCAGCCTAGATTTCGCTAAGGCATGTGACCGGGACTGGCACAGGGGGTTCTCACGAAGTTAACATCTTACGGTCGCTGTGAGAGGTTATGCAGTTGGGTAGCCAGCTTCCTATCTGAGCGACATATCAAGAATGTACCTAGTAGATGGTTGTTGCTCAGATATGAAACCTATAAAATACTGGTGTTCCCCAAGGGTCTGTGGTATCTCCTACGCTGTTCATTCTGCATATCAATGACATGGCATGAGTGGCAACTGTTGCTATGCAGATGACAGCATAGGGGATGCTACACAGCCCCCCTTAACTCCTCTCAGTTACAAAACTTGCAAGTGGCGGATAGCAGGCTTAAACTTGTGTCTGAAGTCGAGAACTCTCTGGAGCAAGTCTCGGAATGGTGTTGACTTAATTTAGTAGAGTTCAACCCCACGAAGACACAAGTTGGCGCGTTTAGATACCAGTAAGAAAACCCCATTTTTCATAGTGCCTCAATTCCAGGGTACCGCGCTCACCGTCACTAAAAGTGTTGTAAGAGTAAGATTCTGGGAGTTGACATCTAGAGTGATGTGTAGTTTCAGCGTCATTTGGAAGCCAAGGCTAAGTTGGCTTCCAAAAAGCTTGATGTTCTAAACCAGGCTAAGGAGTACTTCACTGCGAGGGAGGCACCTGCTCATGCTTTACAAAGCTCATGACCGAATTGAAGATTCATGATGAGACTTCGATGAGACTCGTGGAGAACTTCTACGGTCCGATTCTCCCGACCATTTTTACCACGCACGTGCTAACTGTAGAATGAGCTGTACTACGTGTAGAATGAGCTTCTTCTTGAGGTATTCCCGGAGCCCAGTGTCATGGGATTGCCGCCGGCATGGCCGCGCAGCACTCAGTGGCGGAGAGCATCATGAGTCGCGTAGAACGTATTTTATTGTACGTGAAATATTTTGATTAAATTTTGATTAGGGCATTTAAATAACTGATTAGAATTTTTTTTTTATTATTATGCCTGTTTGTCTTCAATTCGTCGAGTTTCCAGATTTAGAATCATGGCCTCTCAAAGATAAATTGTATGATGCTAAAGTAATTAATGCATTAATACGATGAAAGATGGTCCAGAAAGTAATTTTATTGTTGATTTCACTTTTCGATGAAACATTGATGCTTTTTTTTTTCGAATCATAATTATTGATTTCCGGATCATTTTACGAATTTTTTCTAAGGTGCATTGGGGGCCCCCTCAGCCCCGGGGCCCCGTATAATTGATACGGCTGATACGGCGGTAGCTACGCCCCTGAGTGCTAAATAAACAGCTAGTCCTAAATAAATTTCACTAATTTAGGGAACCCTTTTATTCTTGAATATTTTAAAGTCCCTACTCCTTCATTTAAGTTCATAATTTGTATAATGTTATCTCCTTTTTAGTACTAAGTGTTGTTGTGCAACACACACACGCAAGAATGGTGTCCATTCGCACATTTAAAACAAAAAATGGCGCTTTACAAAAGAGTAGTTTTTCAGTATAGCCATTCAAAGTTTTCAACTCAACATTGCGATCACTATCTATGAAGATAACTGAAATATATCGTTGCAATTAGCCTCTCTCGTCAGTTCGCCCAACCTACTTTTAGTTAGGCACTAAAAACATGCTAGTAAATAAGTAGTTATTCAAAAAAATATATTCAGAAAAAGTTCCGCATGATGCCACTTTTTTCTCATTGGCACACATACGCAACTTTAACCAAACACGCGGCACCACACGCAATACTCCATTTATGTAGCAATCCCTCCAACAGATCGATACTGTGTAGATATTATTTTTAAAACGACACAGCTAAACACTAAATATCACTTCTTATTTCAAAACAAAACCTGTCTCGCTATCACTTTCAGCTAAATAAGTGACACTATATCCAAAATGTCATTTATGTTATTATTACTTCAGTAGCGTGAATTACGCTTATAACACAAAATGCCACTTTTTACTCACCGCACAGTTGTTTTTACAATGTCAATCAATGCCATTTTTCAGAAAACAAAGGGAATTGTGTAGGTAGCGGTAATGGCGGCAATTTTTATACCTAATTAGAGAGAGAACTTCGATAATTATGATGATTTTGCTCAATACGTTATTTAAAGGTACAGTACACATAAACAAATTCTCGAGTTAACTATTCGGCACTAATATTAACATTCGTCTGTTGATTATTTCTTGCATCGACGTGTTATTTTCCCTTCAACTCTTCCTTTATCAACACAAAATAAAATATTTATTGCACTGACCTTTTGACCTCGTCGCCATTATGTAGTAGTTGTTGTACTTACGTGCTCCGTAATATTTGGATATAGTGATATGGTTGGCTTGCATTAGCTCGTTACGTCACCAGTGGTAGGGAAACACGTCCGCGTGCGTCTACGGCTGTCTCGTGACTGACTCAGTGTTGCCCCACTACCCGTGCTCTCGAGATAACATGATTACTGCTATAACTATAATAGCAGTACAAACACTACACCGAGGATTAGTTTGTAGTGACCCTGCCTGAGAAGCGAGGGGTCCTGGGTTCGATGCCTTAATACTAGGCATTTCTACGATTCTGGAGTTTTAACTGTTTTAATAAATATGTATACAGCTTTCTAGTACTAAGGCGCTCCACCCACTGAAGACGCGTCCCGCCGCGGTGCACGGAGCGATGGATAACACAACTGCGCGCGGGGCGATTTCCCCGCGCGTTTCCGCGTCGGCAGTGTGTTGTGCTAGGCGTGATTTCTATATAAATTAAGATACTTGCATCCATCCATCCATCCATCCATCCATCAGCCTTTTGAGGTCCACTGCTGGACATAGGCCTCCCCTATACTTGCATACAATGGTAAAATCTGCCATCCCGCGCACCGCGACGGGGCGCGGTGCAGTGGGTGGAGCGCCTAAGGGTATCGGCGCTTTGCTTCGGACAGACAAACGGACGGACATGACGAAACTATAAGGGTTCCGATTTTTCTTCTGAGCCCTAATAAACGACGTAGTGGTAGCTAAGCGCACATTAAAGGTTGGCCTAAACCAATGTGAAGTTAAACTACACTAATAACAACGCTCATTATTTACACCTTAGCAATGACGGTGGCGACACCGTACGGAATTAATATGAAAACTTTGACCGGAAGTTTTCCAATCAGAGCGCTATTGTGCTCACGAGTAATGGCCGCCCACGAGTAGTGCGCCTTTGTCTTGGATTTGCGCAAACTTGTTATATTACGTTTCTAAGTTATGCACTTAGTATATTTTAAATGCTTCGTAATTGTTTTTGACAACCCTGTCTCTGTAGCTCAGTTTGTAGCGCGACTCTATCTGGCTTTCAACCTTCATACTCCACCACGCTGCTCCAGTGCAGACTGCAGACTGCAGACTGATGGAGAGGTCAGTGGCCAACCCAAGTGTCGGAAGGTTTCATTGCCCGAGGGCCTTCAGCATGGCTTAACGATTGTTATCTTACGATAACTACCGGGACCGACGGCTTTACGTACCCTCCGAAGCACAAAAGTTTGTCACTAACGGTCACCCATCCAACTACCGACCGCACCCGCTGCTTCTTAACGACACAAGCTATGAGCACTTCAATTTCATTCTTTGACAACCCTGTAGCATTGTTGGTCTACCCTACCTACGAAGCGAGGGGTCCCGGGTTCGATTCCCGGCCGGGGCAGATATTTATGTGACAGATAAATATTTGTACTCGGGTGCAGGGTGTGATTGTGATGTGTTATATGTGTCGTCCATGCCACCCGCGACACAGGCGAACCTACTGCGGAGGTGTGAGTGTGTTAGCGTTCATTCTATTAGCGACTTTAGGAACTACACAAGCTTGTCCATTGTTGACACACCCCATACCCTTCTGATTGTTCAGCAACGTACACCAGGACTTACGGGGGTTCTATTCAGTCTTAGACCATTACATAGGTTGTAGGTTGATCTAGTTTGTCCTGACACGAGTAGGGATAAACTAATTTGGCCTGGGCAAAACTATTTTGGCCGGAAATAGGCTTTGGCCGGTACCTAACATATTATAATTATGCAACCGATGTAAAAAAATATAAACGTGTACTTATGTACGCGCGTAAGAAGTTATTCTTCTTTGGCATCATTAAATAAATATTAACATTTCGCACTTGTATGAAACTATCGTAAAATACGTGTTGTGAATGTAGAAGCTAGAAACATGTGGATAAATATTATAAATATGAAAACGGTGATCATAGGCGACGATTCGTCTATCGAAATCGATCTAGCTAGGATTCATTTTTAGATAATGTCGTTTTATCTGTGTTTTCAGGCAATGAAAAACTGCTACAATAGCTCTTCCTGACATCTACTGGCGAGTAGCAACACTAAAGCTGCTTAGATGGCGTTGTTTGCCAAAAAAAACTGAGCAAAGCTCGGTCATCCGGGTACTTATACGAGTATTATGATATTATTAATGAAAGATCAAAAAATTCATTGCCAAGAAAGATCAAAGTACTTTTACTATGAAAAAATAGAGGTATACAAATATATTATACTATACCTACTCGTAGGTTGTTTTCAAACGAACCCTATGAGATGGCTGTCATTGTACGAGTAAATCGGATTTAAGCTTTAAGCCTTTTGAAGCCTGAAAAAGCGTCTTTAAGAAAAGCTCACGACATTTATTTTTATTATATTATATTGTTACGTATTGTGTTTTGGACTGTATTTAATGATAGGCGCTTTTGGTAATAACGTAGTTTATATTGACTTCCAAATTATAACAACAAATAGGTACGTATATGTAGGTACTGGCTGTGCCGCCCGCTTAGCCGTGAATGTCGGGTAGAACGTAGTCGTGTGGGGGGCGCGCCGCCTCTTGTCCCCGCGCACCGCGGCCGGCCCGCGCTGATCAGTACAAGTACTGAACATCCTGCCCCCGCAAGATGATCAGGATGATGGAAGAGGGCACAGGTTGTTGAATGCACGAGTGACGACTCCTTTCTTGGTTCTTATGTCCGCTACTCGTGCAACGCCGTCCTTGCCTGGATACAGTTTGACCACTCTGCCCAGTGGCCACAGAAGTGGTGCTTGCTGCTTGTCCTTCAGCAGCACCATGGCTCCCAGCTCCAGACTAGATGATCCAGTTTGCCACTTGGTGCGCTGCTGTAGAAGAGATACATATTCCTTTGAGAATCTAGCCCAGAAGTGCTGCCTGAGGGTCTCGATCCTTTCGTAGCGATCCATGGTGCTGATGTTGGCATCGCTGACAATCGGACGAGGAACAGACAAGAGTGAGCGTCCAATAAGGAAATGAGCGGGAGTGAGGCAAGTAAGATCGGAAGGGTCGGAGGAAAGAGGTGTGAGTGGTCTGGAATTCAGGATGGCTTCAATTTGTATCAGACAAGTTGACATCTCTTCATATGTTAAATGTGTTAAATTTAGAATACGTTTTAGGTGAAACTTGACCGATTTGACAGCCGATTCCCATAATCCCCCCATGTGTCCGGTATACACTGGGATCCGATGAAAATCAATATTCCTATTGCTAAGATCTGACTTAATGTCGTCTGAGTAATTAGAGAAAAAAGATGCGATTTCGTTACTAGCTCCGACAAAAGTCGTAGAGTTGTCGGACGTCACTGACATCGGCTTTCCCTTACGCGAAATGAACCTCAGAAATGCTGATATGAAGGCCTCCTTTGTCAAGTCCGTGACGAGCTCCAGGTGCACAGCCTTGACTGCAAAACAGACAAAAATACAAATGTAAGCCTTTTCGAGTTTTGCACCCCTGCCTTTACGGTTCGCGATCATTATAGGACCCGCGTAATCCATACCAGTGTGTAAAAATGGAAATTCTAATTGTGTCCTATTAGTAGGTAATTCACCCATTATGGGCTGAATAGAGTTTGGTTTAAACCTGCAGCATCGAACGCAACCATGCACGACACGTCTGGCGAGGTTCCTCCCCCCCAGTGGCCAATATTTTTGTCTTATGGAAGACAAAAGAAGCTGAGGTCCCGCATGCATCAATGCAATATGTTCTTTTTGGAAGAGAATTTGCGTGAGATGATGTTTGCCACACAAGAGTATTGGATGTTTGACATCAAATGTGTAGTGCGAGTTTTTAAGACGACCTCCGACTCTTATGAGTCCGTCTGAATGAACAAAAGGTGTTAAAGCGCTCAACCTATTTTTGTTTGGAAGAGGCTTTTCTGACTTTATTAAATTATATTCAATTTCAAACATTTGAAGTTGCACGATTTTTAAAATACTATTTTCTGAGTTATTTAATTCTGTTGTTGATAATATTTGCGTTAATTTATTTTTAGGATTTCTACAATTGTGTATAAATCTTCGTACATAGGCGAATGATCTAATTAAATGTGTGTAACTTGATATTCTGTTTATAAATTCGTGTATAGTGTTTGTGTCATTACTTTGTGTCGTTATGGTATGTAAAACTATTTCTGATGATATCTGTGTTTGTGTGTTTTTTGTGTCTGAGTGTGTGTTTGGTATGATCGGAAATTGAATGGTTTTTGACTTTAAAAAATCTGGACCTGACCACCACAATGTGCATGAGCTGATGCTGTTAGCTACGACGCCGCGGGAAACTAAATCAGCAGGATTTTCTTTTGACGGAACGTAGCTCCATCTGTGAATGTCTGTGCTGTCTTGAATCTCACCCACTCGAGTCCGTACAAATGTTTTTAGTTGATTTGTTTGTGTTTTTAGCCATGCTAAGACGATAGTGGAATCAGTCCAAAAATAAGATTCATCTACCTTTAAAGTCAACGATGAAATCACTTTGGCGTGAAGTCTAGTGGCCAGGAGCGCACCACAAAGCTCCAGTCTAGGGATTGTGGTAGGCTTTAAAGGTGCCACTCTATTTCTGGAAGCTAAGAGACGAATTTGTATCGTGCCATTCTCGTCGATCGCTCTCACAAAGCAACACGCGCCAAAAGCGCGTTCTGAGGCATCGGCGAATGTGTGTAATTCTAATCTAATTATATTGTTAGTGCCAACCCAACGAGGAATTCGAAGCGATTTTAATGAAATAAGCGAATTTATGAAATTTGAAAACGTTTTCTGAATGTCTTTTGACACTTCATCATCCCAACCACATTTATCAATCCAGATTTTTTGCATTAAAATTTTTGCTTGAACTGTGCAAGGTCCTAAGAGGCCGAGGGGATCGAATATCTGGCTTATAAGAGATAGGATTTTGCGTTTAGTAATTTTCTTTATTTTAGTTTCTAGGTCAATTGTAAATAATAAATTATCTGAATTACAATCCCATTCGAGGCCAAGAGTCTTGCAAGGTAATGTGCTATCTAGATTAAGGGTTTTATTTGTTTTAGTGGGTTCAAGTAAATTCTCATTATTTAAAGATTTTAATATGTCAATATTGTTCGATTGCCATTTACGTAGCTTGAATTGCGCTGATCGTAAGGTGTTATCAACGTTTTTGCAGAGTTCTATGACTGATTCTATGGAATTTCCGCCGCTAAGAAGGTCATCTACATAGAAGTCCCTAGAAATGGCTGTTTTTACATTAGGGTCAGAACATTGGTCTGCCAACGAAACTAAGCATTTAGTGGCTAAGTACGGTGCAGATGCTGTACCGTAAGTAACCGTGTTTAACGTAAATGGTCTTATGTGTTCACTCGGAGCAAATCTAAACAAAATTTGTTGAAGTGAACGCTGTGTGGGTTCGACTAAAATGGCTCGATACATTTTCTCAATGTCTCCCGAAACAACATATTTATGCTGCCGGAAGCGCAATAAAATTGAAAGCAAGTCGTCTTGGACGACAGGACCGACCATCTGAATGTTATTGAATGACTTACCTTTATTTGGAGCAGAGGCATTGAATACTACGCGACATTTTGTAGTCGTTGAGTTTTCCCGAATAATCGGAAAATGAGGTAAGTAATACCGGTTTTGAGAAATAGGTTCAGTCGTTCGTGAAGATTCGGTCATATGACCTAAGTCCCTATATTCAGTCATAAAATCATAGTATCTCTTTTTTAAATTTGGATCGCGTGCAAATCTACGCTCAAGGGCTAGTAAACGATTTTTGGCTGAGTGATAGTTATCGCCGAGAACATCGGGTGACTCTTTTAAGGGTATTGTAACTATGAATCGACCATCAGTGTCACGTCGAGTGTTCTCTGCGAAACTCTTTTCACATGCTTGTTCTTCTAGTGTTAAATTATATTTAGGAGAAACTGTTTCTAATTCCCAAAATCGAGTTAGCAAGGCATCATCGCGCTGAGTAAAAAAACAAGACGAATGATGTGCTTTGTTTGTGTGTGATTGTGTATGCGCCTTGATTGTGCCTGATACAAGCCAACCAAGTTTGGTTTTTTGCAATTTCGGACATTGATTACCGAGATCGATGAAACCTGGACATATGACGTCCCAGTACGTGCTGGCTCCTACTAAAATCTCAATAGGAGAAGCATCATTGTGAAATGCAGTTGGATCAGCTAACTGAATGTGAGGAGGTAGCTTTAATGACCCTATATCTATGTTGCATGAAGGTAATGTGTTGGTTATCTGAGACAATACATGACACTCAAGAGTAACCTTATAATCCCCCGAATGTGACTCGAGAGGTAAGATGCAAGACTCTGCGCTGTATGATGATTGGTTGTTAATACCTGTCACAGTGGAGCTTACGTTTCGACGCACCAAACCCAGCTTTTCACACAGGTGTCGTGTGACATAATGACCCGTGGAACCATTGTCAAGAAGAGCGCGCGCAGGATGTAGTTTCCCGTCGGCGCCGACCACGTTCACCAATGCTGTGGAAAGCAATGTAAGAGGTTTGTTACTAGTCTGCAAATTGGTAGATAAAGCAACTGTGGCTTGCTGTTCAGCATCCTTATGTAAAAGTGTGCTGTGTTTTAAGGTGCAGTATTTGCAATGTGTTAAATGACAGTCTTTGTCCTTGTGACCACCACGTAGGCAATTTCTGCAAACACTAAAGTTCCTGACTTTTTCTAAACGTGTATCTACATCTAAATTTCTGAATTCTGGACAACTGAATAAGAAATGATTTTGTTTACACAAAGGACAATTAATGTTTTTTATTAAATTTTTTCCTTTGTTAAAATTTGTGTTTTTTGATTGATGTGTGTTTTGTCTATTGTGTGTATTTTGTGTATCTTTAGTGTTGTGAGTGATTTGTGATGTAGATTGTCGTTGTGTTTCGTCTAACTGTACAGTATCTAATAAATTAGCTCTGTTAATTAAAAATTCTAAAAATTGTTTCAGTGTAGGAGAAGATGTAATATTGTTACGATGCTCCTCCCACTCTCGAAACGTTACACCGTCTAATTTTCGGCCCATTAGGTGATTAATTAGGGTGTCCCAGTGATCCGTAGGTTGTCCTAGGGTATTTAAAGCACATAAATTCCGATTAATAGCGTCGACTAACAGTCTTAGAGCTTTGCCAGACTCTTTTGTAATTGGCTCAAAATTAATCAACGCATTAACGTGTATATTGACAAGAAGACGCTCGTTGTCGTATCTACTTGACAGTAATTGCCATGCTATTTCATAATTTTTAGCGGTAAACTCGAGATTTTGTATGACTGTTAAGGCACTGCCTTTTAATGCAGCCCTCAAGTAGTGAAATTTATTTATGTTTCCTAAGCTATTATTTGAATGAATTAATGATAGATATGTGTCTCTAAATTGTAGCCAATGACTCATGTTTTCTCCGGAAAAGGAAGGCAACGAAATTTTAGGCAGGCGTACAAAATCATGAAAACCACCTTCTCTGCTTCTGCTCCCTTCACTCGACTCGGACATGGATACTCTACGTTGGAGGTGTTGATTTGCTCGATTCATTAATGTGCGCGCTTCAGCCACCAATGAAAAGTACTTTGTGTTGAATTCCTCACGCTCGAGAAGGAGCTGACTGGGATCGTCCGCCAATATCTCCAACTCCGTCTGGAATTTATCAAATTCTTCGTGTAAACCATCCGCTTTACTCAGCCGACATTCTAGTTCATTGTATTGCATCTCGTTAATACTATCCCCGGTATTTAAACTATTTAAAAAATTTTGAAAAATGGTTAACTTTCCTTTAATAATTCCCCGATGTTTTGTAAGTTCTTTACTATCCATACTCATTATTAAAGAAAAGAAGCAACTATCTTACACAAAAGTTATAAAATTAAAAGGTAGAAATTAAAAAGAAGGCAAAGAACAAGTGAAAATAATTAACGCGCTCTAAAGTTTTAAATGCATACAAGCGCCAGGAATGCGATCGATGCGCACGAGTCTCGTCGGCCGGCGGATAACAAACCGGTTCTACCGCGCGGCTAGAACAAAACACTCACCGAGTCGACCGTCCGCTCGTTAGCTAAAGCAACGCTAATGCATGAATGATTTGATCAATGAATCAGCAATGTTTTAAAGTTTTATGTAATTATGCAAGTAAGTATACTTTTTCTGTAAATAAGACACTTTATAAAAAAGCTTTATGCACTAAATGTATGAATACAAAAGACTGAGATGAAATTTATTAAGAAATAAGCAAGATTTTACTTAATTATTCACTTTGTTTAAATAATTATTTTAATAGTCCGCTAGATAAAAGGATTTGTGCAAAAGAATGTGAAAATATGTACGTTAGACAAGGCAAATGTGCAAACAAAAAATTAAAGGTCAGAAAGGTCAAACTGTCTGATTCAAAAAGAAGACAAGAAAGACGGGAAAATTAAGAAGGAAATGGAACGAACTCACTCAGGGTCATGTCCTTTGTCCTCTATCCCACAATGCACTCCTTTTTGCGATGTATTCACTGGGATTTGATGTTTGATTCACGGCTGTGGTTGATGTGGGCTTCTTGAAATTCAAATGCGGTATTTCCAAAATTCTTCACGGGTGAAGGACCAAGATGTTACGTATTGTGTTTTGGACTGTATTTAATGATAGGCGCTTTTGGTAATAACGTAGTTTATATTGACTTCCAAATTATAACAACAAATAGGTACGTATATGTAGGTACTGGCTGTGCCGCCCGCTTAGCCGTGAATGTCGGGTAGAACGTAGTCGTGTGGGGGGCGCGCCGCCTCTTGTCCCCGCGCACCGCGGCCGGCCCGCGCTGATCAGTACAAGTACTGAACAATATCGAATAATCTTCTTGCCCGAATGTTTTGTTATTGATAACAAGAGATAACGAATTGACATAATAAAGCGTAAAGTGTTGATTTTTTGTTTGTTTGTAATGCATAAACTCAAAAACTACTGGACCGATTTCAAAAATTCTTTCGCCAATAGAAAGCTCTATTGATTCTGAGTAACATGGGCTATATTTTATTTAAAAAATAGGTATCTATACGAAAACCGAAGCAAAGCGAGGGCGGTTACTAATAATATTATAAAGGAGAAAGATCGGATTATCCAAATTGGATAGATATTTGTTACTCTTTCACGCAAAAACAACTGAACAGTTTTTGATGAAATTTTGCACACAGATAGACCAAGATCTGGAATAGATATAGGGTATTTATTAAGCCGGAAAACGCGAGCAAAGCCGCGGACAGAGCGCTAGTCTATACTAATATTATAAAGAGGAAAGCTTTGTATTTTTATATTTTTGTATTTTTGTATTTTTGTATGTTTGCAACGAATAAACTCAAAAAGTACTGAACCGATTTTCAAAATTCTTTCACCATTAGAATGCTACATTATTCATGAGTAACATAGGCTATATTTATTACTAGAAAAAATTAGGGATCCTTGCTAAAACATCAGTAACGTGAACCAAAGTGTGAAAAAATTTGCTTAAAAATTTCTTTCATCGCATACGCTGCGGAAACTATTGATGATAGAACAAAAAAATGTTCTACAATATTGTAGAACATATCAATATCTACAAAAAACCTCGCGATACTATATGTCCAACTATTGTCGTTATGTCACTATAACCACTTTTTACATTTTAAAAGTTAATAAAAAAGATGACCAAAATCAGATCATGAAAACCATACCTTCGTATTAATCCTTATCCAAATAAATCATTTCATATTCAAAACTGTTTCAATACCTATAGATAACTTTTTGAATTACTCAAATCGGACATTCCATTCGGAAGATATTACGTAGTAAAGAAACTACGTGACAACGTGATTGTACGAGTAGTACAATCATCACCGGCCCCGCGGCCGGACAGCTCGCGCATGTTCCGCGGATCCCGATTATGTAACACGGGGAGGGGAGTGGAGTGGGAGCGGGAGCGGGAACGGGAGCGGGAGCGGGAGCGGGAGCGGGAGCGGGAGCGGGAGCGGGAGCGGGAGCGAGAGCGAGAGCGGGAGCGGGAGCGGGAGCGGGAGCGGGAGCGGGAGCGGGAGCGGGAGAGGGAGAGGGAGAGGAAGAGAGAGAGGGAGAGGGAGAGGGGGAGGAGGAGGGGGGGTGGGGAAGGGGGAGGGAGAGGGGGAGAGGGAGAGTGAGAGGGAGGACACGGAAATAAGAACGGCTGAATCGATTTTAATGATCTCTGATTTGTTACATTCTTAGGCGATACGAAGTTCGCCGGGTCAGCTAGTATTCTATACTTTTACTGGTTTATGATTATATTATAAAAACTCAAGTAACGCTTCTAAAGGGCGGCGTCTAAAAAGGGCGAAGTCGAAATGGAGACAATAAGTAGTAAAATTTCTGATTCCGTCGTACTTTAGGTATGATTTTCAGGCTTCTTTTAACTTATCTACTAGGCTACTTTAATTACTTTAATAGAAGTCAAGTCAAGAAGTCGAGTTTAATAGAAGTATTTTTGGAGTCGTACAAGTAGCCTGATCTAAGAGAACTTTCAACTTTAAGGCTGCTTACAAACCTTAAACAATTTTACTATAGTCTTTGCTCTTATAAATACAAAATTTATTTTACTTTCAGAAACAGAAAAGAAAGAATTAAGTTACATCTCGTGGGAAATAATGGACAATAATCGGCTCATACCTAGCAGCAGTAGCAGAATTAATTTGAAAACTTCGATCAGAAGTTATGCAATTTAGCACAACTATTGTGTCCGCGATTAATGTGTACGCGCCTTTGTCTTCAACTCCGTGAATCTTGTTCTCAGACTGTAATAGGCTGTGTTTGCGTGTTACTGTAAGCCCTTTCAAAACTTTATTATCGCCGTATATTAGCTGTAGCCTGTAATGTTGTCCGCGGCGCCAAATCGATGAGAAATACTACTAGCTCTGCGTCGCGGTTTCACCCGCGTTAATTTGTGGAAAAAACTAACTACTATATACACTTATTTTAATTTTACTTTTATGTATTTAGTTTTATATTATATAATGTAAATATATAGTTTTAAATAATTATAATATCAATACAATTGTATATTAATATGAAAAACAATTCATGAAAGAATGTATGTATAATACTATTATATAGCCTATAGCCTTCCTCGATAAATGGACTATACAATAAGAATTTTCACAAAAAGAATTTTCCAATTTGAATCATTAGTTCCCGAGATTAGTGCGTTCAACAAACTCTTCATTCAGCTTTATAATATTAGTTTAGCAGTACCTAGTTGTTTAGTAGTATTAGATTTAAGTTTTTATTGGTACACCAAGAATAGGACAAGAAAACGATCTAAAAGTAGGCAAATATTATAATGTACAAAAGTTGATCTTATCGTTACACAGCAATCTCTTCCAGACAACCTTAATATGTATGACTGAAATGCTGTCATTGATAACATGCAGTAAGCTGCACGACGAATCAAAGAAATTTCAATTACAATTTAAGATTAAAAAACATAAGTATTTGAAAAAGAAATAAAAAATACATGTAGTGTAGGTAGTCACTGCATAACCAAAGCAGTGACAATTTGGTTGGTCTCTCTATTAATATTAGGCTCAAGACGATTATTGAAATAAGCTGTTCTAATCATGATGACATGTTTCGATGTTTATCACAGAAGTTATAGTATACAAGTATAATAACTTATAGTATGTATATAATAATATAACTTAATAATAATATAAGGGTCATTGGACAGAGCGAGTGGCCGATTAAACGCGTCATTGCCGAAACCGGTCATTAAGGAACAAAGACCCAAATAACAGCAGTAACTGAATTTACTATAATGTGTCCGAGTGAATTTAATACTATTCTCATTTGCTGTAATAACTACAGTATAAAGTGTGCACATACTAATTGAAACAGAATGAAGTGTTTTAAAATGAAAATAAATAGATTTACCTGCAATTAAAATTTGCGCATGCATTCACACGTCACACTCGTTATAATATTTGTATGTAAAACATAAAAAGTGCAGAATATGCGCAAATCTTTAAGGTTGATCTATAAACCGTACCTTAAAATTATCTGAAGTAAATAATGGTCCAAAATCAATTTTAACGTTAGGCCATTTATATTTTTTTTATTATTTGTTATTGACAAAATGTGAGTGTGTAGTACAATATTTGAATCTTGTTGGAGCAAATTCCAACTCTCTAAGTTCGCTTTATAGATTTAACTCTGAGACGGCAAGGTGAAAATAGTTTCCTCTCGATGACAATGAAGCTCGGCTGAAACCGATTTCCGAACTAGTGAATGAGGTATGGTCGTTCAGAAATATCTACTTAGTATCATTTTTGTTGCTTAGTCATAGTTGCTGTGTGTTGTGTATAAAAGAATTATTGGAATATCTGAAAATAAACGAAAAGGTTTTTAATTTTGTGAATGTAGTAGGTAGCTTAGATATGCCGGAGTTACTTCACGTACATACAAACGTATATAGTTACATTTAAATATTCGTCTTTAATGAATCCGAGAGCTCATTTCAGAGCTACAGATTACATACTGGTTAATTATGTCCTTTGAATTACCAGCCAGAGAATCTCGCTGACGTGGGACGTAGCTGTTGCCAAATGATCCAAGCACATTTTTACGTTTCCTCATTGAAAGAGCCAGCTCGGAGTAAAATTCTACGTCAGTGGAAAGAGGAGTATTTTCCACCTGCCGGATAAAATGAGAACTGCTAGCTGTAATCACCAATAGTACGGATTCGATGCAATCCACGTGATATTTTTATCAAAAGAACGCCTGAAAGGAAATCAAATGCTTATTTCCAATATCTTTGAGAACGGTTGCAGCATAGGGTAGGTTTCGTACAGAGCTTTTTAAAAAGTATACTCAAAAGGTGAAAAATAGATCTGCGACACAATTTTATGGGTTTTGGGTAATTTAGGTAATTGTGAAGCCCAATCGTAATTGCTACTTAAGCCCAAAAAGTTAAGTTAAGATATGACCGTGGTTTAACTAAAAAACCCTCGTTTGAAGGCTGTTTTTAACCGACTTCAAAAAAAGGAGGAGGTTCTCAATTCTTTTATACGAGATGATATTATAATACTACGTATAATAACAACTTTGAATATCGGTGAAGTATAAATGTTTACGTTATTGTAGAGAGGAAACTAAATAGTATGTACAAATGTGATTTATGAAGGTTCCAATTATTTAAAAAAAAAATCTAAATTTATTTGATTGCCATGACAAGGACTCTGCCCTGAGAGAATTTGTATATTAATAAAGGATTATACAATATACATACAGGGTGCATACCTTTAAACCTGTGTGTACCTACGATACCTTTAAAAATTACAATACCTCTGTGAAATGCTGCTCTTTGTACACGAGTGCAACCAACGCAGAGGCGGCTGCAGCCGCTCACGGATTTGCATAGCATTATCTGCTTTAACCTCGATTGTCTCCCGTATTACACTGAACATTTTATAATTTACTACAGGCAGATTAGGGATGTATATTAAATAACGACCGACCAATGACTAGTAGACTTGTGATCCCTTCACGGTAGCAGGAATTTAATTATTCATATAATGTTCTATGTGAAGTTACAACTGCGCAAATCGTTTGCTGTGGCTGGGCAACATAATATTATATCGTTGAATTGTAACCACGTAGACGCACGTCATACGCACACTAGGGGCCATCCATAAATTACGTCACACATAGGGGGGAGGGGGGGGGGGGCGGTCGATGTAGTGTGACATTGAGTGACAAGGGGTGGGAGGGGGTACTACGTGACGCCAAATTTCAAAATCGAATAATTATTAGTAACTATGTGTAAATATTAAAAAACAATTAATGGAAATAAAACTTATTTCGGAACTGCTGTTTTAATTTAATAATTTCTAGGTGTAAAATTTCATAATAAGTGACGTCACACTAGGGGGGGAGGTTTCACAAATGTGACCAGCTGTGACAAGGAGGGGGAGGTGTCAAAAAGTCATGAAATTAGTGTGACGTAATTTATGGATGGCTCCCTATCCTACCGCTTGCCAGCTAGTAAGAAAGGTAGGTAGGTGGTTGAAGCCAAGAAAGGTACTAGCTTTTTGATATGTGTTACAAATTACTAGCAACACTACCAAATAAGTCTTAATGAGACACTGTATTGACTCTGATTTTTCTATTTAAGCGCATGTAACGTACAGCCGAGAATCGAGATCAGTCTGTGTGATAAAGCGTGTAGGGTGTTACTCTGCCCAAATATAATCACACGGAAAGTGATTAATTACGTATTTTATATCGGCCATCCGACCCACCTCTTAATATATCAGAAGTTGGGATTCGTAAATTTCTGGGCCATATCGCGACGGCTTAGGCAAACGGAAGCGAAGTAACCGTGAATTTATAATAAGTAGTGATATTGATACGTGTAGTGCAAAAGATGAAGATCAAGAAAAAAAAAAATTTGTCCAGACATCAACTTCAACATAGGGCGTGCTACGTGTGTCGCGTCGTCAGCCGGGATACGAAGCTCGTGATTGCAGGATGCAGAAACACTGCGAGACCTGTCGACGCGGTGGATACACGACTATTTCGTGTTGGTTTGTACTAGGAGCATCCTAACCACAAGACCAGAAGGTTAGCAATATTTTAAGTATTACATATGATAATTTTTCCGATATGTTTAAAAGGATAGCTCAGGGAGCGATATAGAGGTCGATAGGGACGATTTGATAGATCTTCTTGAAAGCTGAAAGCCATTGATAACTCATAATACTGTGCGGGCCAAGCATATGTGGTTCTCACTCGCAGTCCGATATATTTTATAATAGCTACAACAGCTATTGCAGCTTTGATTATATTATATCTGAATTAGTCTTCTAGATGGAAAAATAACTGTGTACTCTTCGTAAATTACAACTACAACATTTATTGTAACGTGCCAACTGTGTGCATACCTACTTATTAATAATTATTGTCATAATCTTTGTTTCAATTATGCAACAGATTTAGATAGTCAAGGTATTATAATACCTTTCTTTGAGTATTAACAGGATTTTACTGCTTCTGTTTCAAACATATTCCCTACTAGTACGTGTTTGTCTTATTAACCATTACATAATTACAAATATTCACAAATACATTATCTAATACAACATTAATATTACAAGACTTGGTGACATAAAATAATGAGCAGGAAAAACAAAAGAATAACAGCAACAATAAGAAAATAATTTAATAACAACATTTTGCTAATAACATAGTTAATAGGAAATACTTCATTGCGTATAGGTAACATTCTTGATAAAACAAATATGTATTACTTCAACCTGTGTGGACAAAAGATAGTGACTGTGTGATCTGTGTGCTGTGAACTGCTATGTGACCAAGTTCAACTATACAACTACGATTGAGTTCTGCTGTGTGAATACTAGTGAAGTTACTGTGTGATCCAATCATATAAATAAATAAATAAATATAAATCATAAGATGGCTGTGTGAATATTATTGTACCTGTGGCTTTGTGATCAAGCAGGTACATACCTACCTACATACTCAAAAGAGGAATTAACTGTGTGTAATGTAATAGAACATAGATACCTACATACGCATCATCATTTTCTATATGTATGGAGAAGGATAATAACTATAGCAGAGTAATATAAAAATAAATAAATCGTAAAATATAAAAATACTGTGTGATCAAGTTCATAATAAATATACCTAGGTACCTACTAAATATTTAACAAATTACCAACTATGTAATAAAATTTATATAATTAGTAATTACATAATAACATTAATAAATGTGAAGTTACTGCCGTAATATTCTTTTCTGTTATAGTGCTTCATATCTATTGTACTATCTTCTTCTACGCCGACTGAAGGGAGCAGCGTGGATCGCCGTGGGACACGGCTACAGTAGGATGGCCGAATGTTACAAATTACTAGCAACACTACCAAATAAGTCTTAATGAGACACTGTATTGACTCTGATTTTTCTATTTAAGCGCATGTAACGTACAGCCGAGAATCGAGATCAGTCTGTGTGATAAAGCGTGTAGGGTGTTACTCTGCCCAAATATAATCACACGGAAAGTGATTAATTACGTATTTTATATCGGCCATCCGACCCACCTCTTAATATATGCTAACAACGATGACCACTTTATTATACAAATTGAAAGCCTTTATACTTGTGCCCGTATTTGTAGGTACAGTTCGAATTATTTTGTATTGTTTTGAAGTCCTTAGCCTATATAAAGCCTTTCACAACATCCCTCTTTCGTTGTCTTGTAGAGCTAAAATAATTCCTTAGACTTATAGAAATTTATTTATCTACTATTTTGTAACAACTGCTAAAGAAATAGATACTTGATTTGTTTTCAATACTTACAATGTCAAGAAAACAAAACTAATATGTTACCAATAAATTGTAAATGATCTGTCCTTTTCCTTCATTTTATTGAGATCCTGCCCTTCGTTCAAACTAGTCCCGAAAAAACTTATCAACATTCATCGAGAAAGTGTTGAAGAAGCTGTAAATAATATATGGCGGAAAGGTGAAGTTCGATCCAAGTAGATTGTACGAAGGGTATTCGATGCAAATACCCTATCGGTTACCGGAGACAGGGGAATAGGAAATTTTGATGTGGTACACTTGGATCCTAGATGTAATAAACTAGGGAATTCAATTGGCTGTAGCACGAAAGGTGAACATAGCCTTGGAGAGAAATATTATTATTTTAGGCAATTCAACTTGTTACATCTATATAATATTAGGTTTATTAATGAAGAACCTGTTAGTAATGTTCTTGTTGTTAAGGTCTATTTTTATGCTTATAAGTTTAGGTTGTTTTGTAATCAAATTATAAAAAAATCTATTTTAAAATATATTGTAGAAATTACTTGTCAGGTAGCGCCGTATTGGGGAATTCTTGAATACTAACCCCAGTCCGCCTAGATAGCTACCACTCTCTTGCTTGATTCATCCGACAAAGGATTCGTCGTATCATGTATAGACGGGACGCGAAGCAGGAAGAAATTCGTACATTGACCTGTTATTACCTGTCTCTGTCACTCCCGCGCAAATATAATGCGTCACACTCGCATAGAACGGCGGCCATTGCACTGTGCGAACGAGACGCGGGAGTGACAGAGACAGGTAATAACAGTTCAATATACGAAATTCTTCCTGCTTGGCGTCGGGACTTTAGAAAGTCGCTGGGCTCTGTACCATCCACTGTCTACGACTGAAGCTTTCCAGGCTTAGCATTATGTGCGCCTGAAGCTGTAAAAGCCGCTAGGGCCAACATCAACTGTTCTTTCCATGTGAAAGTGCCAACCAGGTTTTTTCTAAGCTATTCCTGTGTTTAAAGGTCTCTTGTATGATAATGCGGGACGTTGAACGTGTCTGCGGTAATCAACCAGAGCGCAATCCCGCTAGACTGAGCCGGTATCCGATGCAAATGTCCTGTGAATACGGAGAAGTAAGAATTTCAGATACGACGTTATATCTTGTCATATTGAGTATTTTACAGGATCATGATAGAATATGTTAATGATACGGGATTCATTTTTAGAAAATGTCGTTTTATCCGTGTTTTCAGGCAATAAAAAACTGCTACTAAGTATATCATTAGAATACGAAAGTAATTTTCGCCAGCTCAGGTGGGAAATCGGGGGGTCCCGAAACCAGAAGACCCCGGTTTAAGTTAGGAGACACGATTTTTTTTTTATTTTTTCTTTTGTGATTTTTTAATTAAATAACCAGTTCATATTTTTTATTATTATGTTGGTAAGATTGAAAAATATTCATATTTCATCAAATTCAAATTCAAATTCAAAATCATTTATTCATGTAGGTATCATTGATACACTTATGCACGTCATTTTTTTAATTTACCAGCTTTTCGGAAAGGTGCTTTGTCATGGAGGAGAAGAAAAGCCGAATCAGTATGTAATTTGTACCTATCTAAATATAATTTCCAAAAAACATGATTTACCAAAAAAATACCGAGCAAAGCTCAGTCATCCAGATATTAGATACTTAAACATCAATGGGTGCAACAAACTCTAAATAACAATAATATTAAATTATTTTTATACTTCTTGCAGGTTTACCACCTTCAGAGCTTCCAGACATCACAGATTGAAAACGTTTGAAGAATAAAGGGTGTAATTTCAGTCACGCGCCAAGCAAAGGAAGCGTCACTCATAAATATTGTAATCGAGATGAAGTGAGATACCTACCTACTCTTTCGATGATGAAATTTATTTAAATGCCTGCCTGCTTATATTGAATTCGTTGCATAACAAAGGCCTCGTTATAAGCGAACTGTGAAGAAACTGAAGGCGACCTTTAAATAAAGTTTCAGACATTTTTAGCGCACATATTCTGAGGCAAAACATGACGAGCATAAAGTTAAAAGTCCTCTAAAGAACTCCAATTAAAGCCTGCATTAGCTGCAAAATAAAAACAAGGTCTTCGCATTTGTAGCATTAGGTAACATCAATAGGATTATTGGGTTTCTTTCTTTGCTGATTCTGCTAGCGGAGCAAAACAACTGAATCAAATAAGACACTGATTTCTTTATCAGATTTGATGAACTCAATAAAAGGAAGAAAACGCAAAGTAAATGCGAAATCAGACCACGTTAAATGCGTTGATTTTTCGCAATAAAACAAAAAGAACATGCAAAAGGTTTTAGATATTATAGCAAGATATTAAGCAATACTTTTAATGTTTTTCTAAAATAATTACTTTTTTAGAGGTGCTTGGTAATAACTAAACATTGATACAAGAAGCAATATTTAAAATTAGTAAATGAAACTAGCATAAAATGGCAACCGTAATAAAATAATATTTATTTCAACCATAGTTTATAGCACGAAACTACCAAAATATTTATGTATGACACAACTTGTCGTACGAGTAAATACTCTTCAATCTCCATCAAATAGTAATTCAGGTAGTAGAGTAGTACTGTATGAGGTGTGTACCTATTTTAATCGTTAGAGAATACATTTACTAATCATAAATCTATCTAAGACCATATCTATACTAATGGAACTACCTACTGGTTCGAATTGAAAAATTCTTCTTGTGTTTGATAGTCAATTTATCAAGGAAGGCAGCTAGGCTATATACATATACCTACTAGCTTTTGCCCGCAGCTTCGCCCGCGGTAGAGATCGATTTTTTACAAATCCTACTTACTTTTACTTAGTTAGATTTAGTTGCCTATGACTTATGATGTATCATTTGATAGCGTGATTCAGAACTTGCAAATGAATTTTACTAACGCCATCTATTAACAACACCCGGAACTAAATATCTAGCAACTAACAAAATATCGATCTTCCCATGGGGATGTTTTACCGCGGTAAAAATTACCCTACGTTACTCTCCACCCTCCTCACTATCTCCACACACAAATACCATACCATATAACAGCTTCGTTGCGACGTGAAAGACGGACAAACAAACAAACAAACAAACAAACACACTTTCACATTTATAATATTAGTATAGTATGGAAGTATGGATTTTAGTAGTTAGTTTTTTCCAATATTAACGCGGGTGAAACCGCGGGGCTTTAGAGTTCCATTTTAATAAATTCGAAATTTAATACATCTCTATTATTGGCACAGTGTTGTACTATGTCCATGTACATAGCATAGCAGGTAGTAAGGATTACTATATTACTGCAGCTGAACAGAATAGACGCTACATAATTAATGGATTGAACTGTAGCTGTCACTCGAGTAGGGTTCTAGTAATCCCTGATTTACGGGGATCGTTTGAAACAACCTCTTTGAAAAAGAAATTTGTAATTGAAATATCTCAGAAAAATATTGAAGGTATTTTTGTGCAAAGTATAATTAGAACATTAATGAGTATAATTATTTCACTCAGTTTTCTAATAAAATTGTGCCTCCAATTACATCGTAGTTACTATGTACCTACATATTTGTATATGTAATATTTTAATGTATGTTCTTGGTATATATATTTTAATACATGCATGGCATGCCTATCCTGATTCCTGACATCTATTACTATCCTATCTTGTATCAGTCATCTGTCATAGTGACATGAGTTGTGATAGCCTAGCGGTTAGAGCACACACCTTTACAAAGTTTACCAATTTGCACTTGGCCAGCTTGGTAGACCCCTATACCCCTTACATTGTGAGAGGAGACCCCGAGCCCAGCAGTGGGACAATTATGGCTCGTTGCTTCGTTGCTTTCCTTTTTTTCATAGCGATACATCAATATCATCGGAACCCATTACCCCATATTGACTGACCCCATCTACTGACTAACCCACCGCTGGGCTACCAATACGAGGGATGCTGAACTTAGGACACCAAGATAGTCAAGGACATAACTATAATAGTAAATTTTCCGCTTCACTGGAGCAAGTGATAAAATTTTAAAAAAAAAAGTTTTTTTAAATAAGTAACGCCCCCCCCCCCCCCCCCCCCGCCCAGCCCAATAAGCAAATACTAATAAGCTGTCACTCCTTGTTTCAACAAAGCCAAGTATCAATCAAGGGAAATAAAGAAATTAAACACTATTTTTTTTTGTACGCTAGATTGTTGGTCTGTGGTAGAATTTGGGTGAGGTGAGTTAATGAAGTCAATTTAATCACCTTATGTAAAATTCTGTCCTACAATATAGTTACAGGATGCCCCTACATTATTGATATACAGTAGATTACTTACCCGGGACACAAGGAAGCGATGCATGCCAATGGCAAGTACTTAGCATACTTAATGAGTTTCTTGGAAGCTGGAGGAAATGGTTTCATAATATCATGCTCATCTCAATTTAATGAACGTAGTATCTGATGAAACTGTACTGTAAATAGATTATATTTCGTGACATGTCATGGCATTTCGTTTGTAGCCATACTTGTGTAACAATACGTGTGAATCGTAACCTATTAACAAAATAAAGAACAAAATTGGGTGATTATTTGAAAGTTAGAAAGCGTTTTGTCAATTAATATGTTCTTCATTTCAAACATCCCTTTCAAGTTGTATGTAAACGGAAAAGATTAATTATAGTTGAACATCTAATTAATAAGTAACTGTGAATGTAAATAAGAAATTCACATTAAATCCCAATCTTTAATGTTAAAACTTTACTGCCTTAAAAACACAATCATTTGATCACGCTGATAAATAAATCCGTCCAACAAAATGAAGCCATTTCTCCAACACCATAAGATTACCTATTACGAAATCTGGCTCTTAAAGTCCTCTTTAAAGGCCGAACCCATGGAGAGAGCCATTTGCACAGACTGCAGATAAATCAACAGTTAATGATGATTTAGAAATTTAATCGACACCTTCCATTTAAAACTCAATCTGAAAGATGGTAAAATTTAAAGGATTTTAATCTTTTCCCTCTGATGAGGCCATTGTTTAACTACAGGTCACGTAGCGATATTAAACATTTTACTTGCTTTTCAGAACAGTTTATTTTACTCATGAAATTATTAATTTTTTACCATTCTCACTAATTTGAAATTTCAGTTCTCATAGCACTCCATCTTGTCTTAAATACCGTCATTTTTAACTATACCAGTCGACTCTTCTTAAATTAGTAGGTAAGCTATAGTTTGATCCAGCCTTCGAAGTTATGCATTATGCACAAGTACTATTATTTCTTCTGTGGTATTCAATGCAATAATTAAGGAAGGAAACTATGTTGAAACATAAATGAGTTTTTTTTTGTATGATTTTCATCGAAATTATGTACCTACATATAAGATGTAGTCTTTGTTCTTACACATACTTGTAAAATTTTGAGTTACGGCTTCTACGTGAATTTCAGTATATTTCTTAACATACTTAATTTTGTTATACCTAATTTCCTTGTATCTACTTACTTGTTAATGATTGTTTTTTGGCAAAGGGAGATCTCCCACCAGGCGAGGTGTGTTATCTAGGAGGTGGCCGAGCTCCAACTGATGTTGTCGGAGCGTTTGTATCTATTCATATATGCGACCGATGAAGAAAATTTCGATAGCGTGATTCAGGTTCGCGTGACGTCACCGTATGACGTGTGTGCGCTGTCGCTACAGTTTCAAAATCGAAAACGAACATAAAACTACATTATTATTAGATATCTACTATTATTTTGTTAGTTAACATTAGACAAGGGAGCAAGCACCTAACCCACCCCCGCAAATGGTAGAATTAGTACCCCTCCAGGCCGTTGTAACGTCCGTGCAACATCCGGCTTTATAAAACAGTTCTCGCGCCGAGAACCGACAGCCAAGCAGCCAAGCCGAGTAGCGGGGCTGAGAGGTCAAATTTCATTTTCCTTGATGAATAATATTCTGGAAGTGCGGCGTATATTCTCAGGATCACTGGCATTTCGTGCTCCGTTTGAGTAAGCGAGTGTTCTTAACGATGATTCGACTTAGAACTTATTATTTAATTATAGTAATAGTATTTTGTATTCAATGAGTACATGGAGGATAGAGTAGCAGGGCCATCTCATAAGAAGGAAAAGTTGAAAAAGTGTCCAGTTGTTTACTGAAAATAGAGGTTCCAATAATGGCCATTTTAGAATGGTGTGAGAAAAATAGATATATGAACATGGCTGTTGTAGACGCAGTGTAGTTTGCTGAGTTATGCCACACGTAATGAATGGCGCTCGAGTCTGATAAATAGATATTCCAACATAGCTGTAATTGGACGCTTTTTTACGGACTCTTTTCATACACAGAGATGGCCCGGCCCTCCTTCTATGCTCCATGATCTACTCAAGGTTTACTACTTTGCAAGTGGGTAGGCATCTTCAAGAGGAAATATCCTTGCCCTGTACCTATTAATATTAAAAACCTGGGCTGTACTAGTTTTTAACATAATGTTATTTAAATAAAGAGAATATCTGTTAGAAAATATTTTTGCCCTTCAGATGATATTCATGTCAGCACAGCCAGGTAAGAATCCTAGATTGATTTCATTAACCGTGAATCGTGATGAGCTCCAATAACGTCGAGATAAGGGACACTATAATTAAGTGATTGAACCATTAGTTTGTCGTCTCCATCTCTAATTAATGTAATTGGTAATTAGAATTACTATATATTATGTAGTTAGTAACAAAATAAACGAAATTTTATCGACGATAAAGAAGATAGGTACCTACTTCAATAATCTTACTTAATTTTGAAAATAGAATAATAAAATATGCCAACATAGTTAGGTACCTACTCTACTCTACCACTGCATGAAACTGATGACTATAACGATAAAATACTCACCATCAAAAAATCCAGACCAGACTCAATCTTGCCACATGTTACTCCTCTAATAAAATTATCAATTTTAAACATCTTAAAAATACAAGAAGTACTATTATTTCTTCTGTGATACAAGCTTAAATGTATCTTTCTTTCTTTTTCTTCTCTCTTTCTTGGCCGGACACGCATCGGTGATGCATTTGGTGTTGCTGATGTCCATAGGCGACGATAGCCACTTACCATCAGGTGGATCGTCAGCTCGTCAGCTATTTCCATAAAAAAAGTCTTCATTACGTAACTATAAAAAAAAATCATCATTGATTTGCAGCATGAGCTCTGAAAACAATGACAACGACAAGCGATAATACCGACACCTACAGGCGACATTACCGACACCGACAATAACGACATTACAGGTTTGGGCCGTCTCCAGTCTCTGCGGATGCCGACTGCAGATTAAATCGAATTGAATTGAAGCAGAATTGAATCGACGTCGCGGCAGGCGGGCGGCGTCGGTCGTCGTCGGTTGTCGGATGTTGATTTGGTTTATTGGTGCAATTGGATGCTTGTTTGCTGGGCTTTCCTCCGCCACTTTCATCGAATTGGTTCTGTTGATAAAGTTATTAGTGAGTCGGAAATTTTAAGTTGGCAAGCATCAGGTTCATGGCTTTACCAAGGAGGGAGAGGCACGGAGGGCAGCTAACCAAGATGTTATAATAGAGTAACATACGCGTACGTGTCGAGGACAAGACAATGAGTTGACTTCTGAAAAAATAATAAGTTTATCTATCTGCTATGCTGATGACAGTTACGGGTGATGCTCGTTATACAAGCCGAGCAATTCTTTCTTGGATGCAGATTAAAGAAAAGAAGATGAAACTTGCTAGCTAGATTCCGAGACCAAGTTAGGTATAAAAATAAGTAGGTATATTGTGCGATTTGGTACCTAACTATGTACTAACGTGAATAAAAGATTTCTAACCACTTAAAGAAAAATCAATTTCAAGAAACAGCTAATCCTGGAGCTTGAATTAAAAACTGTGGGAAGTGTGCGATGGGTGTATGTTTCCTTCATTTCCTTATAAATAATGGTCGGCGAGGGGTATTTTCATTTCCCCGTCATGCATCCATCTGTCCATCTGTCGCACGTGTCGTAAAGTGGATTATGGGATTTTCCCAAATCCATCCGGTTCATAATGAAGCCATCCATCCATGTGAAATCACCCTAATCTGTAGCCGCCATGATTTTGTGAACATGTACCTAGGCAATTTAGTTTTTACTGATTCTGAACCCAAAATAGGTAGGCACTTAGCAGTAAGTCTTTAAGCGTCAATCGTTTGACCCATGGGCGTAGCCAGGGGGGGGGGGGGTTCAGGGGTTCAACACCCCCCCCCCCCCCCCCCCGAAAAGTTAAGGACTGACATTTTTATGTGCTAATAAACCCTTCAAAAATTATAATTGTACTCTTGAAATTATATACCGACCTACTACTTACTAGGAACATTAGTAAAGAACGAAAGACCACGAGTCCATTTATTTCCTCTGCTTATGGTGCATTCTGCTGAAAAACTAATGAGTCTGAAACTATGACGATGAAGATACTTATTTTGGTGGTTGCTGGGATTTTTAACTAATCATGCATGATGGTAAGCAGATATACTTGTACATTGCAGCTCTGTTTAACTTCCATCCATCTAAAAGTCAACCTTGGTTCATATTACTGTTGGACGAAAAGTTTAGATGAGTGATAATTTTTCACTGATTCCTTCGTGGTCTTCAGTGAAGCTTCTAGCGATGACCTTACTATGGCAGCTGTGATCATTTACCTTCAGCTTACTAATTGATTGCTGATTCGTGTATGAAACATGGAAAAAATATAATTAATGAGAAAAGGTCAGCGCATTGTTTTATCAAAATTGACCCCTTATTCTCTCCATTTTATTAAAGCCTCCTTTCCATTCGACCAAGTTCTCGAGTCAGTTGAAGACACCTTAAGTGAGACTAATGTCCCTTATCTTAATAGGAATCTCGAGTTCATAATGTCCGACTCATCAACGGCTTCCGAAAGACCCCTCTTACATTTTCTGATGATAGTGAGTTTTTTTAATAACTGCACACAGAAGCAGCTAAATCGAAATTAACTTTACATTTCCTTTTCATGATCGTAATTTTTCGGTAGGTATTACTAGGTGGATACAATCACACAATGTAGCTTACTTATTTTCTTTTCATCAGAAAAGTGTTGCTAATAATACTTTTAAAGATGCGTACCTAAATGCGAAAGAAAACAAAATCTTTTTATTCACATGCAATTTTGTCGGACGGAGTAATGTTAAAATTTTACTACCGACATTAAATTCTATTATTTTTTTACTTAGAAGATCGAAAACCTACCACTTGCCAAGCAAGTCTTGTGTTCAGTATTTTAAGGCTAACGTTTTCATCTTTATGCCTTCTTTGCATTCTGAAATAGCCATTATTGGAACCTCTATTTTCAGTACCTAAATAGCTGGACACTTTTTCAACTTGCCCCTTCATGATGGCCCTCCTTCTACCTTCTATGTGCTTCTATGCTCCGGACTTCGATCACGAATTTTCGAAGGTGATCTGAGGTTACAAACAATTTTAGTTTCACTCACACTATGATTAACACTCCAGTACACGCCCCCCCTATTTGTTACCCTAGTGCTCTCTACAATACATAGAGCGCGCGATTTTTATCTGTAAAATTGTACAATCAATATTGTTCTACAGATGTCTGTAGAACAATATTGATTGTACAATTTTACAGATAAATTAAACAAATAAATGAAATGCCTTATCCCATATCAAAATATACTCTATTAAAAATTAAAAAAACGACAGACATTGTTTCTTTTACTAATTAGGAACATAATATAAGACTTCTAGAGAATCATAACAAAAATCTACTATTTTTGGCGAGTGAATTTTTCCAGTCTCCTTTCTTCATTCGCTCATCTCCTCCAGTTGAATTTCATCACTTCTAGAACAGCTGGGACATTGAAGTGACTGATGTTGGAGACAAATCCACTTCTTGCATGTGTGATATTGTTTTCACTAGGACTTACTGCGCGCTCTACCACAGAAGGAACATTTTCCTACTCGAACAGTATTTGAGGGTTGTGCTGGATGTGGATGTAGCTCAGGTGTGTCATTTTGACTCAAAAGCATTTTTCCTTTCATTCAAGGATTTAGGAATACTTTCAGTGGCAATTCTTCGGCTTATATATGGGGCCAAAGGCCAAAACCAACTTAACTTTTAGCTGCCCCTATAGGTCCTGTGAATTTTTTTCGTATATTTTGAATACGTGTCCTTGTATTAGGATAAGGATGCTTCTTCCATTTAGTACCATTTTTGAGGTGTAATAATCGTTTCTCAGAGAAATTAAGGGCATGTGATCCTCAGATTCGGAATTTGATGCTCGAGTTAGGCTCACACTCTGATCACTCGCGAAATTCTGCCCGGTATCACTTTCTTCTTGTTCAGTGTCGGTACTGTGCGAGGATTCTAATAAGCAATCTTCATTTCTGAGCTCCTCATCAGTGTCACTTGCTATCTGATCTTCTTCGTCAGAACTTACTTCTTCCAACCATCTTGAAATATTTGACTCACTGCGTGAGGCCATTATTCTTTGAAATAAAGTTTTCTGATTTATCAATGATGTAATAGAACATATAGTATGTATAATATATAACGCGTAACATAAAACTCAATAACACCTTTCAAATAAAGACAAAAAACACTTACTTACCTAAAATAAATAGAAACACAAAGTGTTGTCAAAAATGTAACGCGAGTGCTCGCGCGCTCTACTATCGTAGAAATTCCCTTTTGGCGTGATTTTTCTCACACATGCAGTCGCGCCGGTTGTAGCCGAGACAGTGATTGTGTTTACAAATTAGTCATAGAAGAATAACACGAGTTTGGGCATTTCCGGTCCACTATTCACAATGTAATAGCAAGAAATGCATGACTGTTCTACAACTGTAGAACGCGCGACTACTGGAGTGTTAAGGTAACCATACGTTCCGCTTTGGGCGGGATTTTCCCGCTTTGAGGCTGTCTGTCCCGCTGTCCCCACGAGTTCAAAAAATCCCGCTTTGTATCAAATGTCCTGCTTTGTCCTGCTTTGGTATTCATATATTTCCTTACTTTTGGATATGAAAGTCATTAAAACTACGAGATTTATGCACGATTACCTTTTTTTTCAGCTATAAATACTACTGATTGTAGACAAATAGACACACGACGACGTTTTTTAAAATTCCGTAGGCGTCGACGCGAAGGCGCCCGATGACTTTTTTTTCGTGCCCATAGTCATACCGTACCGCTTTCAGTGCTCAGAAAAATGGTCAGACTATGGTGTCAAATTCTGCAATACAAGAACAATGCCATCTGTTATCCAACGTGTGAACGATAGATGTAGTTGAAGTGGAAATGGTGATAGTTCTTTGCATTCTGCGATTAAATTGATTAGCTTTATTTTATTGCACAATCAATATTGTGAACACGTTCTTGAAAAACATAAAACATGTTTAGTTTAATGTTAATAAATCTCTCAGAATTCTAAATTCAATATTTACAGAGCCATCTATTGTCGTACTTAAGTAAACTGTCCTGCCATCTATGCAAACACGAAAGCAAACTGTCATTTAGTTCCAGATTTATCCGCGGCGCTCACAACCCAAACAATGAATTCCAACATGGTGGCAATGTGCTACACAGTTTGAAAATGCAGGCCGTGTCATGCTTTGAAAAAAATCATTTTATACTCGAATTTCGTGGAAAATGTCGGACCCTAAACGTGCTTCCTTTATAACAGTGGTTGATACAAAAAGTGCAAAGAATAAAGTGACTAAAACAGTGAGATTATCTATAAATTTGTATGAAAGCAACGAAAGTAAATATCCAGAGTTGAATTACAAGGAACTACTCAAAGCGGCAGTGGTAAGTTATAACAGAAAATCATAGCAATTTACGCAACCATACTGGTTTTTCAGCTCTTTGTAGTATGGAGAATCATGTGAAAAAATTTGAGAGTCCTATCTTGAACGGTTTGGCGGCTAAAGGCGGTTTCAAAAGGGGCCCTTTAGATCCAGCTTAGGATATTTTTTACTTACGTTACACAGCTTTGCATTAGGTTTGTTACATGATTTAGCGTCCACGGGCTGTACGAGAAGCCCAGATATCGGTCGCCATGTTTGCAACAATTTAAGAAGAACGGTGTCAACACAGGACTTCGTTTGCGGGACCAATGTTTTGATGGCAAAGATCGCTTGAGTTATTTATGTTTTGAACGAATTTATAAGGTTCTGAAATAATATATCTTTATACTAACACGTTGCAATTATTGCTGACAACACTTACCAATAGTTATACATACAATCTAACAGCGAAAGTAGGAATAGACTTCAATGACCTAGGTTAACCCGCCGTCAACAATGTTGTCTCCGGCCTAACGATACTTTTAGGTTACTTTCTAATTATGATCAAATTATTTTTTCAATGGACGAATATTAGTAAAACATCTGTTTTGCATTTGTTATATACTTGAGTATATAAGTGGGACAAGATAGTGGTTGTGCATGTGTGTGTAAGTTTATTTACGTACGGTTGGTAGGCTTGATTTATTATTACAGACGTACCGTGAAATATAAGAGCATGATTGTAGAATTATTATTATTTTTTTTGTAGGGATAGGGAATATTATAATACATTTGTGTGTATGCATGTCTAGTATTTTAAGTGCCTAGGTATTTAGTTCGTAAGTTAGGTATTTTCAATGTTGCCAAATGCATTGCAGCGCGCTCGCCGCTTGCAAAACGCACCGGTTGGCAGATTGGGTTGTGACCTTTGCCAGTATCTCAAGCTTTTGTTTAGTTTTCTTCAATCGATTGAACTCGTATGTAAATAATGTTAGATATCTCTGTGCAGGTTATGTGTTACGTGTTATATACTTGTTCGTATGTGGGCGTGAGTGATTGATTAACGTTTTTGTATTGTTTCTTGCGATGTGTGCGTATTATTACGTTTGCGTCGGGAGGAGTATTGTTAAAATAAAGTGTTGGGATGAGTGAAACGTGTTATCTGATTTGTCGCAGCGATAAAAATAGGATTTGCAGTAGATAGAATATAGAATGGACAGCGTTTAACGAACTCTTGTTTATCTGTAGTGATTCATCTGTAGTATCGTAATTTCAATGTTATTTTAACTGATGCGATCTTGCTACTGTAATGTTAATGTGTTAATGTAATTGGCTTTATAAACTTAATTGTAATGAAGATTTATTAAATTTGACATTTGAGCCTTTAAATAAATTTATACTTGTTGATTGTATTGATTAATTGTATGAAATACTTAAGTAGGTCTATATTTATGTTCTGAAATTTGGTATTTAATTAAAGTTGTAATGTGTAGAATGTGAGTATGTGTGATTGATGATGACATTGACTGTTGTACCTATTTGTTGTGGAATAAGTTATGGGGAGAGGGGGGCACATTCGAACACTTTTTAAATAAATTATTATATTTCTCGTATAGTATTACCAATCAAGATTTATTTTATTTTAATATTACATATGGGGTTTATACTACATACCAAATCAAATCAAATCAAAATAATTTATTATGGACAGTAGGTATACAAGATTTAGTACAGTGTTCACAGTTTTATAAAATCGCTACTTCCTACCCATCAAGGGCGTATAATGTTAAATACTTATAATTTAAATATAATTTAATAATACAATTTTAACAATAGGGAAGTCGGACCAGTCTAATTCTAAACATTTCATCGTATCAGTAAATATAAAAATTAATTACCTAAATATTGTTTAAAACCAAAAAAAAATACACAAATTAAGTCAAAATTTACGAATACCTTAAAATAAATGTCAAGTTATTAAAATTATAATCATATATAAGTAATATGTCAAGTTATTAACTAATTATTAAAACAACTTATTAAATCATTACAGATTATTAAATCATTAACTACAATTAAATACAATTTATCGAAATTGACTATATTTTGTCATTTAGAAATTCATTTAGGCTATAGTAGCATTTATCCAGTAGGAGTTTCTGCAAGGCTTCTTTGAGTTTTTCTATATCAGGTATTGATCGCATTTTGGGTGGGATTTTGTTATATAAGGTTTAAGATCATTTATTTCTCAAAAGATTTTACAAATCGCTTACTGAGAAACAAGACATACATACATTTAGATAATTACTTAAGCGTACATACAGAAAGTGGGTAGTTTAACATTTGTACTGTGATCCGAAACAGAACTGATAAATGACTCGCCCGGTTCCACCATAAAATTATACTCGTGGTTAGCTAATCAGAGCTTAATTGTGGATAAGTTTTGGCTTGTATATTATACAGTAATACAGGAATGTATTGCTTTAGTCCCAACAAATCCTTTATTATTTAATTAATTAATACATTTTGTAATGAGATATTTTTGTTTTTTCTCTCCTTTTAACGTGATTAAGTATAGTTTTTGTGGCAGTTAAAGAATATTACTGATATTATTTATAATAATAGTATTTTTATTATTATTATTTTATTGCTAAATAAAATAAAATATTAATTTGTATAGTAATTTAAGTTACTTGATAGAAATGAAATATAATAAAATTTAATTGTGTACATTATTTACAGATGAAAAATTTGATTAAATTAAATCTGATTAATTTATATTTTAATATACATTTTAAAATTTTAGTTGTTGGAATATAGTATTGGTATATTGGTGTATATATAGAATAGTGTATATAAAAATAAGTTATTTTAAAATAGATCATATTATTATTTCATATTTTATAAATTAAATTAAAATTGATTTATTATTGTATATTTATATATATAGTATATATAGTATTTTTTTTATTATTATTTTATTGCTAGAATAAAATAAAATATTAATTTTTATAATAATTTAAGTTACTTGATAGAAATGAAATATAATAAAATTTAATTGTGTACATTATTTACAGATGAAAAATTTGATTAAATTAGATCTGATTAATTTATATTTTAACATACATTTTAAAAGTTAGTTGTTGGAATATAGTATTGGTATATTGGTGTATATATAGAATAGTGTATATAAAAATAAGTTATTTTAAAATAGATTTTAATATTATTTCATTATTTCATATTTTTATAAATTAAATTAAAATTTATTTGTTATACAAAAGTATTTATAAAAATAAGTTATTTTATAATACATTGTACGATTTATTCATATTTTTATAAATTAAATTTAACTTATTCATGGCTGAGAACTATTTTATTTATAATATTATTTGCATTCAAGTTGATTTAAATTCAAATAACCGCTATAGATAAGTAGATGGCATATTTAATAAGTATTGTTTCAGGGATTTTGTGAATATATGCATGGACTTAGAATCTTTTATGTCTTTCGGCAGCTTATTATATAGTTGTGCCCCCTCATATAGAATATTTGTTTTACCATATTTGGTTCTTGGAGCACGTAATACTATATTATTAGCACTTCGGGTTTTTATTTTTTGTATTTGCTGTTTTTTCGTGAATGTGACGCGACAGTGAATATCCTGTGTGATCAATTTTCTAACGATAAAACATGTGTTATAGATGTAGTTTTGTTTTATGTTGAATAGTTTGGTGTCTTTGTAAATTTTATTCGTTGGTGTTAGGAAATTGAAGTTGAATAATACTTTAATTATTTTATTTTGCGCGGTTTGTAAAGCTCGTAAATTAGTTTTAGGCGCTGATCCCCAAATACTTATGAGATAATCTAAATGTGATTTGACAAGAGCGTTGTAAATTGTGTAGCGTACTTTAATTGGAAGACATCGTATAATATTTCTTAATACTCCAGTTAGCGATATTAATTTAGAACATAATTTTTGAATATGAGGTCTCCACGTTAGCTTTTCATCTAAAATAAGGCCTAGATATTTCTCTTGTTTTGATTTTTGTATGATTATATTATTGATGGTCAAAGGAGGATGATCATTCAGCTTTTTATTTACAGCAGAAAATATCATATACTTAGTTTTTGTTTCATTTATTGTTAGCAGATTACTTAGAAACCAGTTTTGTAGCAAATTTAAATCATTTTGTGCCTGACAAATTAAAGTTTCCACTGATGGTCCAAAGTAGAATAGACATTTGTCATCAGCGTAGAGAGTTATGCGACCATGTAGACCTATTTCATGCATATTATTGATGTAAATCAGGAATAATATTGGTCCTAACAGCGATCCCTGCGGTACCCCGAATGTAATTGATTTCATGCTGCTTTTAGATTGACCTAATTTGACCATTTGATACCGATTCGTGAGGTATGATTTAAATATATCTAATGCTGTGTCCGTGATCCCGACATACTTGTTTAGTTTTTCAAGAAGCAGACTGTGGCTAACGGTATCAAAGGCTTTTTTTAAATCTATAAAGATTCCTAGTGCAACTTTTTTTTCATCAATACTAATCTTTATGTCAGTGACAAGATCTATAGCAGCTGTTAGAGTGCTTGATTTTGATCTGAAACCATATTGGCCTTTGTAAAGAAAGTTGATAGAATCGAGATGTTTGATGAGCCTGTTATGAATGACCTTTTCAAAAATTTTGGAGATAACCGGAAGAACCGATATCGGTCGGTAATTACTTGGGTCAGATTTGTCACCCGATTTAAAAACAGGAGTAACCTTCGCGATCTTTAGAGTATCGGGAAATATGCCATTTTTTAAACATTCGTTTACGCATTTACTCAGCGGTTCAGCTACTAAGGTTTTTATGCTTTTAATTATTTTAGCAGTTATACCATCTACACCTGAACTTGTATTTGATTTGAGGTTGTCGATTATTTTAACAATTTCGTGAGTAGTTGTGGGTTCAAATTGCGTTAGTTTGCTAGTTTTAATGTCTTCGATAGTATTTTGTTCGTGGTATTTTTTTGGTATTTTATTAGCTAAAATAGAACCGATTGTTGAAAAATACGTATTAAAGTGTTCACAAACTTTTTGCTCATCAGTTATCAGTTCTGATTCTATTTTTAATGTTGGTGATATACATTTGTCTCTTATTTTATTTACAGATAAATCGTTTATCAAATTCCACATTTTGAGAGGTTTTCCACTACACTCCTTGAATGCTTTCCAATAATAATTACTTTTAGCTGATTGAATTTCTTCAAATGTCTTCCTTCTATCTAATAAATATTCTTTCTTGAGTTGCTCATTTTCTGGCTGATTTCTGGTTTCGATCCATTTAGTATTCCTCTGTTGGATTGATTCAATAATGTCTTTATTAATCCAGTCCGATTTAGGTGGGTTCAGGACTTTTACTTTCACAATTTTGTTCTCGTTTATAATATTGATTAACATATTTTCCAGTTTATTGTAGTCATTATTTTCTATGCTATGTATATTTGCAGATTCGATTGATTTATATAACGATGTGTAGTCTATTTTTTCATAGGTGACTTTTTGAACTTTGATAGAAGGTGTTCTTAGAAGCTCGAAGTAGATTTGCTTATGATCTGACATTGCACTGTCTATTAGGGCTAGGTGGTAAGAATGTCCTTTTAAATTTGAGCTTACGTGATCCAGAATGGTTTTGGTGTCTGCTGTCTCTCTTGTGCACATCTGTTTGTTTACTTTGTTCAATATACGGTATCCATTGCTTGTTAACGCTTGCTTGTATGCTATTACATCATTTTTCTTCTCCAATAGGTTATAGTTAAAGTCTCCCATCACTATTGCTCTTTTTCTCCGTCGCAACTGCTCAGAAAAAAGTTCTAAAAATTGCTCTGTGTTGGTTCTTTCTGGTTTATATACTACTCCAACATCTGTACAGAATTTTTCCACGTGTATCCACAGGAAATGATTGTCATCTATGCATAAGTTTTCTATTACATTATGTCTGATATCATCATGAATATAAATAGAGACTCCTCCTCCTCGGCTGTCAGTGCGAAAATTGAAATAGTGTTTGTAATTTGGTATGTTTAAGGACCGCCCCTCGGATTCTGATTTTACCCAAGTCTCAGTGACTGCCACTACATGAATCGTGTTTAGAGCTCGTAATATACATTTAAGTTCATCCAATTTTCCTTGTTTAACGAGGCTTCTCGCATTGAGGTACAAAAATTTTAAGGCCTTTTTATGTATCGTTATCTTATCATATCTATCAACATTTTGGTATGTTACGAGTTCAGTTTTGTGATCTTCTTGTTTGCATGCTTTATTGGTTACTATTAGTTTTTTGGCTGTTGTTCAACTATTTTGGGAACACCCTTTATATATTTAATGGTAATATTATGTTCACCGTTGCTTATTCGTGTTTTTAATTGATCCTTAACAATTTTTAAATACTTTTGTTGCTGTGGGGTACTATCAGAGTAGATTTTTATGTTACCTTTAACATGTGATCGGTTTTTTAAGATGCTCTTAACATCATCTGGATTGCTGAAACTAGCCTTTATAGATCTTGAGTTCCCTGGCTTATATTTACCAATGCGAATGCAATATACAGGTGTGCTGTTTACGCCTAGCATATTTATGTTTTTCGTTATCTCATTCATGTCATGTTTAATTCTTTCATCTGGTTTAGTAGAGCTTAATTCAGGGATACCTGTTATTATAATATTCTTTTCTCTCAGTGTACGTTCTCGCATTTCAGATACAATGTCTTCGCAGTGATAAACAGGGTCAGGTTGGTTTATTATCGACTTGGATGATAGTTTTAATTGCTTTATATCGTTTTCCAACGCCTGTATTTTAATATCAGCACTATTATATCTTTTGTTTAATTCCAATATCTCTTGTTTTAATTTATTTTGTTCGAGTAAAATATTATCAGTTTTTTGTTCAATAATCTGAGTTTGTTGTTTGATTGATGTAATATCATCAGAGATCTTCTTTAAATTAATGTTTTGAGCGTTTGTGAAATCATGTAATATAGATAGTATTTCTTTTTTGAAGACCTTGAATTTTTCAGTAATATCATCTTCGGGTTTTTTCTTTTTTCGGTAAGTTATTTGTTGTGTATCATCTTCCAAATTAGGCTCCAGCTCCATCAGACGATCATCCATTCCACTGGGCGTTCCAGGCGGGCTTCGGCGGACACTCATAATAATTAAGTGTCAGTTAAGTATTAACCGTTGGTTACGATGTAGGTGAAACCGGCCTATCCGTTTGAATGACTCGTAGTTTCGTTCGACGTCTCCTCGGTAGCTCAGTTATAAAAGGTATTATAAGCAAATTCTTCTTCTAGTGAGAGGGAAGTTTAAAGCAATACAAATAAGGTACATAGTCCTATGGCACTGTCACAGATATTTTTAATAATTTTTATAAACACGTCTAGCTCGTACGCTCGCTGTGCGCTCACTCCTATATTGTAGCCGCCTTGCAGAAAAAGCTTTGTTGAAATAAATGTGTCCTAGCTGGTACTATATTTAATTTCCCTGCATGTCGTGCTCTTGATTTAAATTCAAAATTATTTATATTTGCTTTGACAAACAAGCAACATTCTATAATATATATGCTTGGCAGTGTAAGAAGTTTAAGTTCTTTAAAGTGCGGTTTGCAAGAATCAGTTTTCTTCATGTTACAAATAGCTCTGACGCACTTTTTTTGCGCTTTAAATGCGAGTTCTTTGTTGGTTGAGTTTCCCCAAAAGATTACTCCATACCTTAATGTTGCGGCAACATATGCATGATAGGCTAACAAGACAGTTTGCTGTTTAACACATTTACTAAGTTTGCCTAATGCATATGAGAATTTGTATAATTTTTTGCACACATGGTCTATATGTTCCTTCCATTTCATCTTTCTATCTATAAACAGTCCTAAAAATTTTACGGTGTCTGTTTCGCTAATAGTGGTTCCCATGTAATTAATATTTAGCATATTTGTATTAATATCTCTTTGCCTAAAATTCATAAGTGTTGTTTTATTGAGATTTATTTTTAAATTGTTTTTCTCGAACCACTCTACAATTAATTTCAATGAGACGTTAATTTCATTATCAAAGTTAGTTACTTTATTACCCGTAAATAATACTGTACTGTCGTCAGCAAATAATGTCATACTATGTTTTGTAACTTGTGGAAGGTCATTAATATATATCAAAAAAAGTAATGGGCCCAATATACTTCCTTGGGGGACACCATAAAAAACATTTCTGATGTTGGAGTAATACTTTTGTTCCATTTTGCTTTCCAAACATAATTTTGTAATCTGAGTGATTTGTTTCCGATCTGTCAAATAGGATTTAATAAGATCGTGTGCTTTGCCCCTAATCCCATACGAATACATTTTCATCATTAAAATTTGGTGATCTACATGGTCGAATGCTTTTGAAATGTCCATGTACAGTGCTATTACAGGTAGCCTTTTATCCATATTTGACATAACTTTTTGAAGAAAGTTGAAAATCGCCATATTTATCGTCTTATTTTTTCTAAATCCAAATTGTTCATTTGCAAACACGTTATTCGATTCTAAGAAATTGTATATTAATTTGTATATTACTCTTTCATATATTTTAGAAAGATGATATTAATTTATTTTGACTTGCTAAAGTAACACAATTTCGTTTTTCTTTTTAGCTCTATTTTGTTCAAATGTGCCCCATCCGCGGGGCACATTTGAAACCCCTAGGGACAGTTTTGAAAAACCAGGATTAAATGGAAACCATGTAACTTAGAGTATAATCAACAGTATATTTATGTTATTTGTATCTAATATTATCATAGTACACTGTCATTTATTTCTTACAATAACTATTAATTGAATAAATTTTCATAAAATTCTGAATGGCCTGGGGCAGTCTTGAACAAAGGTAACAAACTTATTTCTATAACCAAGATCAAATTAGATATTCCGTAACAATATTAAAAAGTAATAACATTCATAAGTATCTTAAAAAATATGAAATTTTAAAGAGCCTTAGGAAGATACCTACTTTAAAAGTGTTGAATATAAAATAAACAATCTCAAAAAGCGGTCCTCAATGACTGTCAAGACAATAAAAAATGAAATCGCTTCCTTATATTTTCATAAAATAAATACCCATATGTTATTTATATGTATGGGGCACTTTGAACATTTTATTCAAAAGTGCCCCAGTGGTTTTGTTCAAATTTGCCCCAATACCAACCATCAGAATTAAAAATTTCTAGGCGAAAAACTAACTTGTGTTTAATGATCTTATATTTGTAAATACTGAGTCTATAATATATTAAACACTATGAAATAATCACAACTTGATAATAACACTTATGTTTTCAGTAATTTGCTTACAAGCAAATAAATATTTTTTTATTTTCGTCTCCGTAAAGTAACTGGCAATTTTTTTTTAAATTACCCTGACGTTGACGGTAGTTGGGATCTGACAGATGTGTAGTTCGGTGTTACCAGAATTAAAAAGGTTATGGAGGTTGGAAAAGATAAAGAATGCGTTCATAAATTGAATAATTCAAAACTGCCCCTGTACTAAACTGCCCCCCTCTCCTACACTTAACTCTAATACTTATAATAATTCAATATTATTGCTTCTTTTTAAATGTTCCAAATTTAATTGTAATAAGTGTGATGTCTTATAGGGTCGATGTGCCAGTAAATGGCCTTTTAGCGGAGTTGGCCACTTTGGGCGAGTGAAAAAATATGTTATATACACGCAAAATAGTCGATCTATGTTTATTTGGATCCCTAATATAGTCAAGATGTGAAATAAAAAATAAACCAGTGCCCTCCCATGTATAAATTTCAAAATATTACGGATAAAGTGAAAAACTAGCGATTGTGCCAGTATACGGCCCTCTGAGCCGGTATACGGCCCCTAGTGTGCCAGTACCCGGCCACCCCTTAAAAATTTATAATAGGCTCAGAATACAACGAATTATTACTGATAAACAATATTTATTATTATTATAAACATTTACTCACATCTTATTACTAAAAAAGTGGCCAAGTGCGAGTCGGACTTCCCTTTGAAGTGTTCCGTTGAAAATGTGCTATATCTCCTGACTATATCTCATTCAAACCAATTTTCGTTTAAAGTGTTCATTGAGATCTCCATATTTTTTTTTTTGATTTTTCACTCTCTTATTTTAAAAGTTAGAGGGGGGGGGACTCATTTTACCACTTTGAAAGTGTATCTTTCAAACGATTGACTTTGAGAAAGAATGGTTAGGAACCTCAATGTCATTTTTTTATACCTATCTACAGACACGCACGTATAATCATAATCATAATCATAATCATTTATTTGCTATAAATGTGGTAGTACAGTGGTGGTATTTTAAATTTTTAATACAATATGGTTTTCACACATTTAGCTTTTCCAAGCATGCAAATATTTAAAGTATTATAATTGTAACATTTTATTCTAATAATAAATTAAATAAAATTGTAATTAATGTCAATAGGTGTAATAAATGTCAAATTATAAATTCATTAAATAGTGATGTCAATCTGTTATTAATAAAAATAAAAAAATGCTTAAATAATAATAATACGTATTAAAAATTGAATTACATTATTGTCCTCAGATATCATATTATGAGTTAACGATAATATTTCCAACATTCAGTGAACATTAAGTTGGAACGAGTTCCTTTACAGAATAGAAACATTTATCCAGTAACCATGTGCTTAGTGCTTTCTTAAATTTTATATTATAAGGTTTATCTTTTATTTCATTAGGTAATTTATTGTATATTTTAACTGCCATGCAAAAACAATTTTTACTATATTTGACAGTTTTTGCTGATGGTAATACAAGTTTGTTCGGAAATCTACCTCTATAATTGAGAATTTCCTTTTTTGCACTAAAAATCTGTTGATGGGAATGAACAAAGTTACATATTTCGTATATATGTTACCGGATATCTGTATAATGCGGGTATTCAGCACAATCCCTAGGCACTGTGTATAATACCTGGGTCGTTTTGGCAATGTATTAAATGATATTAATATTATTCACCATTACATACTTTACCTAGGTAATGTATACGTTTCCGAACTACTATACAGAATACCTACAGGTCCAGCGGCAATGAATAAAATTAATAGATTTGGGTATGTGTATTCGATGAACTGTCATCGAATGGCAATTCATCGAATGACAATTCCTCGAATTGCAATTTTTCTTGTTTAAAAGATTTAAAGATTTTATTATAAACAGAAACAATTTAATGCTTTTTATAACTTTTTTGTATTTCTTATTTTTTGATCAATAACAATTTAACATTTTTCCGTACATAAAAATTTTAGGTTTACTTTCTTCCTTGAATCATTTTTTTTTTCAAAACGTTTACGTTAGTGACAGAAACGAATCGCTGCAAAACCGACTCCACGTAGTCTTGTTTGCCCTACCCCTAGAGTGTAATGTAAACCCGCGTAGGCGCGGAGGGGCGAGGCGGCCCGCGAGCTAAGGAGCAGGTGGTTTTAATGCTCGCCGCAGCAGCTGAGGCTGGCCGGCGTAGCCGGCCAGCAAGCCGAAGCTGCGGTGGTGAGCATTAAAAGCATCTGCGACGATAAGCTCGCGTGGGACCGCCGGAGCCCCGCAGCGCTGGAGCCGTGACAGAAACTGTGCTTGCTGCATGTTGCACTCTGCTTACGTTTTAATGCTGCCTTTCAAGGATGGGTGACATTTGAAATAATAAAAAAATATTTAGTAATTCGATATATTGTCATTCGATGAACTGTCATTTGATTAATGGTTTTCGATGAAATGTTAATTCGATTAATTGTGTTTTCGATGAAATGTTCATTCGATTAATTGTGATTTCGATGAAATGTCGATTCGATTATTTGTAATTCGATGAAATGTGACCGATGAAAAGTTTTCGATGATTTTTCCGCAAATCGTAGTGTTTGCGCAACTTTGTAAGAATTCCATGTATCGTTGCAGCAGCTTTAGCCTTTGGTTCAATGCACCGCCAAAAGTTGAGGTTTTTACCTTACCTCGTAACAACTGAAGGCGATCGGTATATTCTTAATGTACGTTATGAAAAGTAGAGCTCGGGTGAGCGGGCTCCTGGTACGTGAGGTAAATATACCTACACGTATACTTAGTCTTAGAATTCCACAAGATTGGCCGTGCCCCACTCTGATACAGCCCAAATTGTGAGATTTATACGTTTCACCACCACTCTGTTATCATCTGCGTACCCATAGACAATATGCATGAGCGGGTCATTACTATGTACAAAGAAGAAATCCCAAACCTAGCCGATAAGGACAGAGGATATCTCGGAGCTGGAAGCTTGCTTAAATGTAAGAATGCCAAAGTTTGGGTTTGGCAGCCAAAACCATTTGTGCCAAGTAAACTGCCTGCCCTCACGTCTCGCTTCTCTCCCACTTGTTGTCTTTTACACACATTACCAATTACGCTTGGAGTATTGTATAGAATGCCTGGGCGAAGTATGAAATAAATAATATTCGAATCGTTACCTGAACGTTTTAGATATTCTATAAATTGCCTAGGTATTGTATAGAGTGCTGAATTATATAGATATCCGGTAACATATATATAAGCATGGTAGTGGTAGTAATTTTAACTTTTTAAACAGAGGCTTACAGCTAGTTGTACTTTTAACATTACAGATTGCGCGTATGCATTGTTTTTGTGCAATGAATGCCTGATTTATATGCACTGAGTTACCCCAAAGTATAATACCATACTTTAAGACAGAAGCCACATATCCGTGGTAAGCAATTAGAGCCGTTTTGACATTGGTAAGTTTAGTCAAGCGCCATAAAGCGTAAGCGAACCTATTGATTTTATTGCAGACCATCTCTATATGTGGTTTCCATGAACATTTGTCATCAAGTGTTATCCCTAAAAATATCACTGACTTAGCTTCAGTTATTGTTTGATTCTTATGTGTAATTTTAAGAATTTCATTATTTATTTGTTTGTTATGGAATCGTAAGTATTTAGTTTTATTTAGGTTAACGTTTAAGTTATTTATTGTCATCCAATTTATTATTTGCTGAACTGTATGATTAATTTCGTGTTGAAATTTTGTAGGGTTTTTAGCTTCATCGGGTATTACTACAGAAACATCGTCTGCATAGAGTGTGCAGTAATGCTTTGTTACATTCGGAAGATCATTTATGTATATCAAAAACAATAGTGGGCCAAGTATACTGCCTTGTGGAACTCCTGTTGTATTCATTCTGATATCTGAGTTAAAGCATTTAAGGAATAAATTTTTATCTAAATGATTAATTTGAACATATTGTTGTCTATTGGATAAATAAGTACTAAGCCAATCATACACTCGGCCTCGTAACCCATAGGCTTCACATTTTTTTAACAGGATAGAGTGACTGACAACATCAAAAGCATATATATAGGTTACATAAATGAAAAAAAAATTACTTTCAGTTCCATGTAAGAAACCCCCGCTAGACAAACAGACAGACAGACATGTCAAATTTATAAGGGTTCTGTTTTTTCCATTTGGCTACGGAACCCTAAAAAGTAGGTGTTTGTAAAATTTTGCTCTGTTGTTCGTATGTCAGAGAGGTCTCTTCTGCCATTCCCTTTGTTACGAATATCATGAAGAGCTTTTTTTAGATCTTCATAGGAGAACTGGGAAATCTTTTTATCTTCATATAATATTTGGAGGTTCGTCAAAAACATTTAATAATAATAAATATATAATATTTTAGGGTTCCGTATGATTATTATAGATCACTAATTCCCAAAACTACCAAGCCAAGTATTCGAAAAAAACAAAAAAAAAAACAAAAAAGTGCTTGTAACAGGCGAGGAAAATGAATGAAAAACTGAAGTAACATAATTATTGGTCATACGGAACCCTTTCGACGCAGGTGTAACTCGCACTTGGCCAGCTTTTTTAAATGAAACCCACAATTAATTTTAATTTAAGTACCTACTAAATGTTAATCTCGCAAAATACCAAATAGCTAACTATATTAGTTTAGTACCTAAGCGGAGACCTATTTAGTAGGTAGGTACTTGTTTATTTGTGAGTGAATCAGAAATGTAAAGAAAATATGTGGCCGAATACTGGTTTACGGCATCTTTACACTTATGACTGGGTGAGCCAGTACCCGGCCGCCCGGCCGTATACTAGCGTTTTACATAAATTGGTAGCCCAGTATCCGGCCACCTCATTTTTGTATAATTAAATGTTATAATTGGAAAAAATACACATTAATAATAAAGATCAGTTACTGATGAAAGTAATAACACCAGTAACTTATGTAAATACCTAATACAAAATAATAAAACTTCCCTTGGAACGCCGCACTGCTTCGTATTTTTTAGCGTGTTTATTGCATGTGCGCACAACATTTAGACAAGAGGTAAACTAATTGGATTTTTTTAGCTTCCTGGTTAAGTGAATAGTTGTAAATATTGCAAATTCTTATTACTACATTATCTGAAATACGTTTAAAACTTACACTTTACTATTATCTCATGTAGAAATCTTATTATCTCTAATTAAAGAAACGTAGTCCGTCAGGTGGCCGGGTACTGGCGCATGGCCGGCTACCGGCACATCGACCCTATGTAGCAAATGTTACATCCTAGACATCATTTTTGACTCAAAAATTTTGAGTCAATTCCAGTAATTATATTGAATCATTGTCAAAGTTGCATGCTAGGTTTTGCTGAATAAATGATTATGAGTAATCTTTACCACCTTTTGTATTTCTATGCACTTATATCCTTATCTTTGACTTCAGATGATTATTTTATAATCGTCCCTCGTTTTATCCTTTAGGGGTTGATTCTAACTAAATATCAAATCTTAATATTCCTTGTGTTAGCTTCAAAATTATTGAATTTTCAAACACACTTATAAAACCCTGTTTGACCCACATAGAAAAGGAATGTTAGAAAATTAATTCAAACAGCTCAGCTGCTATAATGACCATTAAAATGCTTGAATGTATTTTATTATATTAAACATGAAATAATAATCTTATTAAGAAAACCATATAATGATGGGTGGGTAGGTAGGTATAATAGTGTAATGCAATGACATCATTGCATTGTAATGTAAGTAATTTATACAGCATACTTTTACAACATACACATATACTTGGTTAGCTGTGGTTCATTACTCATTGATGAGAAATGACAAATAATGTAAAAAGGCCTACCAGAGACTAGAAATTTAAATTTGGCTATGGGTGATTCTCTGTAAACTCGTAAACCACTGTCCGTGTCATTTTTTCCCAACAAAACTGTTATTCCAGATATGAAAAATGTAATTCAGAATGCAAGCTTATCAATAAGTATTTCTATTTGGAGCACTTGTAATGTAAACAAAACAAATTTTAGTTTTTTCTATAAAAATTCCAAAAAGTCCCCTGGATATCCGATTTTCTAGAATTTAGACTTCGAGATTTAATTTCCAGATATTTATTCATATATGTATAGTAATTTTATGCATAATGTTTATAAAAACAATTAGTTTACTAAAAGCCTTCTGAAATTAAACAGCCAAAATAGTTTTATTTCATTTAATTAATTATGCCAAAGTTTGCCTGGCATTTTTTAGATCAGTCCCCTGTGAAAAGTTCAAAACCATAAATAAAATTTACTAATAATATTTAGTGTACAGCCACGGATTTAGTCTGAAATTCGTGTTGCCATTTCATTCATATAAAAATAAATTGTTATAAACATAGTTTTGATGTATTTATAAAATATTGTTTCGTCAGTTTCTTGCCATTTTCCTTAAAATAGTAATATTTCGAAAAAATTATACAAATTCAATCAATTTTTAATCAATTCTATGGTTACTTTACAGTCCCTAGTAGATGTTTTTCATGCACAGAAAAATAATTTGACTGGACAACATTTGTATGGGCTATGAACAACTTTACAGAGAAACACCATTTTATCTGATGTTATTAAAAGTTTTGTTACCTATCTATGTGAACTAGTTAAGTACAAAACCTAAGAACAAGCGTAAGCTAACTTATATGTATAGATCTTCAGTATTATTTGAAGTTGGTCACAATGTAATGCTAGTCTGAATTGAGACACGAGTTGGCAGCACACACCCTGCAAAAATTTTCAAAAGTTAGGTGCCTATTAGACATTATGTATCACTTGCAAAGGTGAAACACAAACCCGACCCCAGCAGTGGGAAAAACTATGGTCATTACCTACACTGGACTAATCACGATAGGGTTTGTTAAATGTTTATACTACTACTGACCTAATAATAAAATTTTCCTATTTCAGAAAAAACAAAATGTGGAAAACTGCAAGATGCCGGGACCGAATCCCTTCTCGGACAATGAAGATGAATTGGCAATGCAGGCACATAGGTTCGAGCAAAAATATGTGAGTTGCATTTTTGTATTGGATATAACAGGGAACCCTCAGAATAGGAGAACAGATGTGAGTCTAGCAATTTGTACAAAATACTGTGTGATACATTGTGATTACTGATGATGACTCTACTCATACATTTAATGACAAGAATATTTTCTACCATAGTATTTTTATATCTTGTTTGTAAGATGTCATCATAGAAGCCTGTAAATAAGATTTTATATTTAAAGTCAGTCAGGACCTGGAGCCAATAGGTTAAATCTCGAGCATTCTATGCTCGATTGGTTGACAAACTCAAGGATGTATAAATGATTTTTTTTTAATGGAAATAGCCGGCAAACGAGCTGACGATCCACCTGATGGTAAGTGACTATCGATGCCCATGGGCATCAGCAACGCCAACGGAATCACTTATGCTTTGCCAGCCAAAAAAGAGATAATAAAATGAAAGAAAAAACTGTCTGAAGTCCCCAGCCGGAACACGACGAGTCGACGACGATTCAGCCAAATCGTGTTTAAAAAATTGTCCTAAATCTGTATAATTTTAATCATTACTCTGTACATTTCCAGGGTGGCAAGAGCACATACGGCAGGAAGGGGCGGCGGAAACGTGATGACTTCGCGGACATCGGCGCCGGTTACGATGAGAACGATTCCTTCATTGACAACACACATGGCGTGAGTAGTTGTTATATGATAGTACAATGGTCGAGAGTAGGTACGTCATTGGCAGCATTTCAAGATCAGTGCAGCTGAGGGTTCGTGAAGTAGATATTTTATCTGTTATTTTAATAATTGCTTCTAAATTCTATTACTAACGGCCATAGAATTTTTGACACTTGGGTTAGCCTCATTCCTTCTAAATGAATGTAGCAAACTAAAAAATATGGTCGGTCATGATTGAATATAAGGCTCATTTACAGATTTCGCTTGTTGCTTTGGCTATGGATTACTTTAATAAAACAATATTATACACATAAACGTTAAATCATTCTATTCAATTCAATTATCATTTATTTCTAATTGGCCACTTTGTGACACTTTTGAAACGTCAAAATCTAGCTTAACACAATGAGGATAAAATCTATGTCTAAATCCTGGACTAAACCTGTCATTGTGCCAAGTTATATCTTAATCTAATAATAGTGCATATCCGAACATCTGCACTAACTTTCACAATTAAAATATTACTAGAATAATAGGATTACGGATAAAACTAAAATGTCATACCTGGCAGTGATCAATGCATTATTGTATGACTACGATTGGGAATTTACCACTATCTTGACGCAATTGTCGATAGGTGTGTAATTTTATGATTATGTATAATATTGACTAGTTGATATTTATCTTGATAAATATCTGTTGATATTTGCAAAAATGTTCACTGATATAGTATGAATGTTGGAGTGTAATGGTTAATGAACTTCAAAAAGAGAAATGAGACTGATATGTTACATTATTATCACAACAAAAAACCCCACAGCAAAGATCCGGCTTCTTACAATCAGAAGGTTTAAGGTCATAGGCCGCACCGCTTACCAAATCCAGATTAGCGGATGTGTTCTTTGACATGTAGGTGATAGCAACAACCTATACTGTTGTTTCCGTACTCATTATTTTCTTACTTTACCTTACCAATACTTATAGAATGCTACTACTACTGAAAAATGCCATGTCACTATTGTAATGTATCTTTTTGCAGTATGATGAGATGGTGCCTCCAGACTGCGATACGTACCACGGTGGATTCTACATCAACTGTGGATCGTTGGAGTTCAAGCCTATGCAGGAGGATCAGGACGCTATATCTGATGCTGAGCAGCCAGCCAATAGAACTAATAAGGTAAGCCTGATTTATTATTAATAGACTCGACTGGGTGGAAAAAGTGTAATAACCTTTTTTGTATGGAAATAACCGAGTAACGATCCACCTGATGGTAAGTGGCTATCGTCGCCCATGGACATCAGCGACACCAAACGCATCACCAATGCGTTGCCGACCAAGAAAAACGGAAGACAGATAGAAATGACTGGTTGCCAAGCCCCCAAGCCGGAAAATGACGAGTCATTTGGCGGCTGACTCAAGCAAGGGGTGGAAGAAAGATACCAGTAATAATATTCATGACTTAGTAATATTGATAATATTTTCCTTACGCGAAGCCTTATCACCAAGCGGGCCGGCACTTGTAATACGTGTAAACGGACAATTGAGTAGTTTAGTAATTTAATAGTTAAGTAATCAAGTAGACAAGTAATTTAGAAATCTTTCTATTTTCTGTTAAGCAGGTAAGCGGGATGCTTATTACTTAAAACGTTTGGACAGGCACTTTTTAGTTAAAATTTTGTAAAATGCTTAAGTAATTAAGTAATTTAGTAAAATGCTAAGGTAATTTAGTAAAATGCTTAAGTAGTTAATTTGAATTGTATGAACATTATGGTCATATAAATGTGCGTTTCCAGAGACGCATATCATCGAGCAGCAGCGAGGCGGTGTCCACCGACAGCTCGTCGGAGTCAGACAGCGGTGATGGCGATGGCGACGGCGAGGGTGATGCAGACGGTGATGCGAAGCGCCCGCCGCCCGTCGCCAATGGCGCCGTTGACTCGCATAACACTGAACACAGGAAGAAGGTATGCTGTGCTACTCTGTGGTGTTTTCTTATGTCTGTTTTCTTAGCTGAGATAGTATAGCCACTAGACAAAACTCTTTTCTGTAAACCCTCACACCAATGGTTGCCTTCAACATGTATGGGAATGACATTTAGTGTGGAAAAATTAGCACGTGACTTCCGCACTAACGCCCCAACTCAGAGTCACTAACGAATACTTAAATCGTTCCTTAGTACAGAATTAGTATGGTGATTCTTTACTATGGAGCGATTAAAGTAACCTTTAGTAACTCTTTAAGTTGGGACGTAAATGTCATTCCCATACATTTTGACGGCAATCATTGGTGTGAGGGTTTACAGTAAAGAGTTTTGCCTAGCTAGGCTCTGGTCGACTAGAGATAACATTAAATGCAATGGGGTTTTCTCCTTAGACTCATACCTTGTAGTATCGTCTTTTGCGTTGTGGTCACCCTTTGTATTAAAAACATACTAAGGCGGAGCATGGTCCAAAATTCTCTACTGCAATTATTACTAATGACGCTTCTTTTTTCCCTCAGAAAAATAAAAAGATTGATAAAAAGAAACCTAAGAAGATCAGAAGAACAGATTCGTCAGCTGCCACTTCAGGGAAACAGACTTCGGATGGTGAGTGTACTACATATTAATTATATACGATAATTCAATGAGGTGGACCATTTGATGTAAATTGTTAAGGATACATAGAGGACAAACTATTCTACTTTTGTGTCTTGAGCAGACAAATGAGCAGATAACATTAGCATCAATAAGGTCATTAAGATGTTGCTCTATAAGGAAGAAGCGATGGACCGGTTTCTTGAAAGATATGCATAGAAATGTAGGAACATATATCCATGACCAGAGAGCAATCATTGTACATGCATACCTTAATGTCTGCCTATAACTCGGTGGATCCGAGTCTCGGTGACGTCATGTAATACAGTGTGACCCAATCCCAGTGACGTCACCTTGTAACACCCCAATCTCGGTGACGTCACCGTGTAACACAATGAATGTTACAGACAACGCTCACCACGGCGACGGCGAGAGCGCAGACTCTAGAACGTCGCAGTCGGATTCTCTGACGTCGAAGCCGGCGCCCAGCTCCGAGAACGCGATCACGTCGGATAGCTCACGGTAATTATATATTGTTTCTGTTCCTGTTTCCCTTACGCCAGCTGTCCATAGGCCTCAGTACCCAGTCCTCTAAACTTATAAGTGTAAAAAAATTGCGTTTTGATAATTTATATTGTTAGTTACCCATCCTGTACGGGAAAAATCCGTTACGTAAGCATTGGGCTTTACTAAGTTTATCCACAGTTTAATGATAAATAGGATATTGAGAATGACAATAAATTATTAGCTTCCATCATAAGTACACGAATTATGGACAATAGATAATGTAACGTTGAACTTAATTATGATGCCTGCTATAGCAGGCATCGACCTATAGGCAGGTAATGGCAGGACCTATAGATCATTACCCCCGTATCCACAAACTTCAATTACTTTTAAAATACTGACTTATATTACTCGACATTCCCGCTTCCCATTTGACTCCTATCACAGTCGCGTCGGGCGGTCTGTACTACAATCCCCTGTTGTTGTAATCCCCTGTCCGGGATGTGTTCCAGCGACGCCGCAGAGTGTCAGCTGCCGCCGCCGGTGCTGGCGGTGCTGGGCGAGCTGGAGGCGGCCGTGGCGCGCCAGCTGCACCACACGCACACACACACGCACCACACGCTGCACGCTGATAACGAACACGCTGTGCTCAGGTACCACGTAATACCTATTACCTATTAGTACAGAAGAGTCACTCTGGAAAATTGTTTTTTTTTTTGACGTGATAACGTCTATTAAAACGATGAGCGCCGGGCGCATCTATGAAAAAATGTAGCGTTCCGCGAGTGAGAGAGAGGCACTATCGGCTACGATCGGCGTATCGTAACCGATGCCGTAGGCGATCGTAATTGAGTGGAGCGGAGCGGGGCAGAGCGGAGCGGAGCGGAGCTTTGTCATGACGACCGTCCGTAAACAGACTTCACAAACAACCATTTTTTTTTTAATGGAAATAGCCGGCAAACGAGCTGACGTCCACCTGATGACACCAAAGGCATCATTGCTGCGTTGCCGGCCATGATAGAGACTAGAAAAAGAAATACTAAAGAAAGAACTGTCTCTTAAGACATTTATAACCCCCAACGCAAAAAGAGGGGTGTTATAAGTTTGACGTGCCTGTGTGTGGCATCACAACTCCTAAACGAATGGACCGATTATGATGCGGTTTTTTTTGTTGTTCGAAAGTTGATGTGATGGAGTGTTTTTAGCTATGTTAGTGTAATAAAATTTTCGGCGGCTTTTAAAATTTTAGAATTTAGAGTTAGTTTTAGAAGAGTTAGTAACAAATTTACTGGGTATTTTTGTCTAAACAAACTCACAGAGTATTTTTGTCATTATCTGTAATTTAAAAAGGCAGGCATGAAATGTAAAGAATTAAAGAATACATTATCAATTATTTTGTATCATGCCCTGCATACCTTACTCTTTGTGTAAATGTTATAGGTATGTCTGATTACAACATCCAACCAGACTGCCGTTCCTCCACTGTAACATCTGTATCCACGTTCCAGGATAGACCGCATCCTGTCCAAGTGCGGCACGGACAGCCGCACGCGCCGCGCGACGTGGCAGCGCGTCGCGCGCACGTTGCGTACGACGCGCGCTAAGGTGGTGGCGACTGTGCGCGGACACCGCCCGGACGGGGAGCAGAGGACGGACGATACTAGTGAGTATACCCTGAACCAAGCGGCAAGTGAATGGTGGGTGATGAAGCAACGTGTAGTGGCGTGTGCCTTTGATTCGTGTACAAAATTGACATGAGGAAAGGGGCGAGCGATCCTAAGTCACCACAAATGACCCCTGTACAAGATGATGCTTGCCCCTTCTTGATCCATCAGCAAGCGTTTGCCAACATGTGTAGGCGGCTTTAGATGTAAGGTCATCATAATGCCCCTTAGTTGCTACATCTGCGTTAAAGTTTTCGCCTTTAAAATTTAAAGGTAATTCTCCTTAGCGCGTTTGTAGTGTAATGTAAAATAAAATGTAAGTAATCGCCACCCGAGTAATCGTTTATCGTGTACTCTCGTTTTAACATAAACTTTAAAATATTCCAGCTTCAACGTCCACGGTTTCAAGCTCGCAGCCGCCCGCGCCGGTACCGCCAGCGTCAGTGACGTCAGCACCTGTGACGTCAGCCGTATCGTCAACGACAGTGACGTCAGCGCCCTCCAAGCGGAAGACGGTGGAATGTCTGGAAGACCTGGAGGTGGCTCGCATGACTCCTGAGGAGAAGGAGGCCAAGATTGTGGAGACGTTGAAACAGTTGAGATTGTTGATAGAGGAACGGAAACCGGATATGATTGCAACGTATAACTCGGAGTGTAAACGGGTGCAGGAGGAGAGGTTAGTACTTGAACTTAACATACTTTAATGTTAACGTTCTTTGATGGATTCAACCATGTATCAGAAAGCACAAAACGCAACTTAGGATATTATGTAATTATTAGCACTTAATTTTGCTGGGTTATAATGATATCAAATGTTGTTTAAATTAGCAACATTTGAAGTAAGGGTCGAATTATAAGGATACATAATTATGACGATTTTTCAAACTTTTTCTAGTCAATACGCCATTACTTCAACAAAGCCCTATCATGAGAGATGAAGCAGCAAGAAACTACTGAGGTGTTTCTTTTTTTACTCACAGTTACATGATACTTATTACCTTCTACTATGTCTATTTATAAAACTTATGTTCAAGCAGCCTTGCTCATCAAATACTCCCTTTGAAATTTAGGTAATCACCATTCCACCTTAACAATGTACCTTTACTACTACAAATAAATTCATGCATTCATTAATTCCAGAAAGAAACTCCAAGTCGCATCGGAAGGCGGTCCTCACATCGAGAAGCGGCTGCCCAAGCGGCGGTTCCCGTGGTGTCCCGTGACGTGCGCGCTGCTCACGCGGCTGGCGGCGCTGGCCGGCGGCAAGGAGGCCGCCGCCACGCTGCTGGCCACTAGAGCCCTGCCGCTGTTCCCCAGCGGGTTTGTTAGGATGCCCACGTTGCTGCGACAGGCCAAGTGAGTTGATGGGGAGTTTTGTCAAGGTTTTCGAGCTTTTTCCAGGATAATAAGTACCCTATATCTTAGGGGCCGTTCAAGTATTACGTAAGCACTATAGGGGGGTAGGGGGGTCTTTGTTATGCTTATTTTGGATGACATGGGGGGTAGGGGAGTCTAGATGATGATTACGTCATCGGTAGTTATTATAACATTATAATTGTAATATAAAAAATACATTTATGTATAATTGAAAAATGTTTACGTTACCATGGGGGGAGGGGATAAGAGCTTTGCTTACTTTTGCTGACAAGGGGGATGGGGGGGTAAATAATTGTCATAAATCTGCTTACGTAATATTTGAACGGCCCCCTAAACGTAAAAGTTCGTTCAGTACCTTTGCGTGAAAGAACAACAAACATCCACGTTCTCACAAATTTACACATTTATATTTAAGAAGGAAGTAGGATGTGATCATAATATTAGTATGATCATAACCATGTATCTCTTCTCAATAATTGCTAACTTTATCTAAATAATTTAACCCTTTTATGCTCACTTTTGCATATAATTGTATTGCTATGTAATTAATTTTGTAGTCATATAATTCAGGTGGTATGTTTTGTAATTTCAGTTTGAGTAAAGAAATAAAGGCGTCAGATTTGAAGAGACCGCGTATAAACCCCGTATCGAACCCTACCGGGATTCCCATACAACCAAGTTTCACCGAGCCCATACAGTTCCCTAGCTCACTAACTGTTACTACAACTACAAAGCCAGCGGAGAAAAGTGATGTAGATGATTCAAAATATAAACTAAATCCGGAGGCTGTGTTTGGATCTATAATTAACTCATATTCGTTGAGTAAGGACAGTGAGAAACCAGAGGAAAGGAAAAAAGAGTTTTCGGATAAAAGCAAAGATGACGTGTACATTCCTCCAAATATTGGCAGTATTACAATAACACCAGTTTTGAGTAGTCAGAAGACTGATAGGAAAGTTAACAACTCATCTATAATCTCGGAGAAAGCTAAAGAATCAACAATTAGAATTAAATCGCCAGCAGCGTTAAATAATACCACCATCCCATTAGAAAAGCCAAAAGAATCGCTCATAAGAGTCAAATCACCAGCAGCGTTGAATGAAATGGCAAAGAAGGAGAAGGAGAAACTAAAAAAGTTGGAGAAAATTAATACAGTGAAAGACAAAAGTGTAACAACTCCCCTACATATTGACACCACCTTCCAGTCTAGTAAGAAGGATCTTAGTCCCAAAACGCGGATAGAAGAGATCAACCCGAAGCAGATTGAAGCGATGAGATTGGCAGAGAACAACATCCCCCGACCGGCGCTGATAGCAGTACACAATTCTCCAACATTCGCAAAGCCAGATAAGCGACCACCCGAGGTAAAGAAGAAAAAGGAGATAGTGATAGTGTCGGACCTGGATCCGTTAGGGGACAACCAACAGGACACCGTGGCTGTAGACGACAGCAGTAGTGACGTAGAAGTGATAGAGGATAAGGACAGTAGTGAATGTGCTAGTGATAGTCGGAATGATATAGTGCCTTCCAAGGACAAAGTGAGTGACGGACTTCCAGCGGCTAGCGTTAGACCGAGGAGTTTAAGCCTAAACAAGGACAGGGACCGGGAGTGTCAGAAAAAGGCGGAACAGCTTGACGAGGAGACAAAAGAGCTGTTCAATATTGTCAAGGCGAACTTAAGTGAGCTAGAGGTGAGTTGGTTTATAATATAGCACTGAGTTTATTATATCAATTTTGTCAAGTTTTATAATGTGTAACTCTGTATTTTATAAGGTTTATGTACAGATGGTGTACGGTAGTAGTTGTTGTGTGTGTGTGTTAGGGTGAGTGTAATGTGTGTACGAGTAGGTGATGTTAGTAGTTATTACTGCGCCATTAAGGAAACGTATCTAAAATGGCGGCATTTATCTTTCCCTCTCACTCACACGTTATTCTTGTCTATAGTCACACATGTTGGTACAGCACACAAAATATATAATCAGTCGGAATCTGCTATCTCGACACACTCCATTCTTTCTAAATTCATTATTAAGGAAACCTCACTGGCAGTCGAGCAGACTCACTATAGTAGTTAGCTTGTTCACGAAATAAGAGTACATAAGACATTATGTAGTAAAGATATTTTGTAACAAAATCTAATGACATTTTTATGGTAATTTCAGCATTCACAGGAGCCAGCGAAGTCAAACTCCTATGGCGATTCAGTGATTAACAGTGGTGAGTGTCGTATTATCGTTATTAACACTACGAGTCTCTACTACCCGTCAACTGTTACATGTAACTTTAGGAAATTCATTGCAATGTTTTTGAAGGATGTGGTTTTTTCAATCAGCTAAGCACGAGATGTCTTCCAAGGAAACGTACAACCAGAGAACCTCGTTATTCGGCAAGACTTTTGTAAGTTGCCTCCGTTACCATCACGCTACCCGGGCTAGGTTGACCTGTCTCCACATTGCCTAATCATATCCCAACACAATCAATTGTATTGGTCCAGTTATCAAGATAATATTATTATGTACATGATTTTTCTACTACATATCTTTTAAAATATAAAATGGATTATTAAATATTTTTTTCTATATTTGTGTTTCCAACTTAATATTAAGTTGAGTGGTAAATTGACCAATATAATTGTGTTATGTACAGTGACCTTCGTTCGGTCATACTGCACTAGCTGTGTTGCCATGTTTTCCTTGTACATTTTTATATTATTGTGTTCATATAGCTAACAAAATTCAACATAGTGTCTTCGTTTTCACTCAATGGCAACATTTTGCACCCTTTCAGATGTATCATATGGCACAAACTATCTCGCTTTGGGGACGGAACTCATAACAATATAGCTTTTTGGCATATTTACAGAAGTGAATATTTCACTGTAACAACAGGGAGTTAACATAGCCCTTTTAACTCATGCTCTGAATTAATAGAAATGCAAGATGTTTAATTCACGATTGTTTAGTGGTACAAACATTGCAGAAAACAAATAACAATCCGCGACAAAACTATAGCAAGCTACACATTTTTAAAGATTGCGTTACTTGGGTGTGCAATCAACACCAACGCTACACCGACCTTTAATTGATTGACAAAGACGTACAATATCAATTTACTATTGACTGATTATAACTGACTGACTAATTTTAAGTACAATTTTTGAAAAGTGGTAGAGGCTAAAATGCAAGCAAAAATTACATACGAGAATTCTCTTAAATCGATAAAAAAAATATCCATATATTGGTAATTACGATGACAATCCTAAAGCTATTAAATAACACCATCGACTTTTATGTGAATGTTTTTGTCTCTGGTAGTATCGCGTACGACCTTGAATAGTCTTAAATCACATCTAATTAATTAAAGTATCTTGTTTTAAAGAAAATCTTTTGTAAGCTTGTCACAATTGGTGGCAGCGGTGGGATTACGAATATCCAGGTATTTCTTAACAACGCAGAAGTCATGTAAAAAAGTACGTGAGTGTTTGTGTGTTTGCGTCATCGTGCAATAATTCTTCGTGTATTTTGTCATCCATGAATCATGCTTCCATGATCATTTTTGTTCGTATTGAACACTTGATGTACCTTCATTCATTGTCTCCATGCAACGCATTACAAATATGATACAGTTTTACCGACATCCAAAGCTAATGGCCGTTTCCGTTGTTTCTATGACCACCAGGTGGTGAAACGTGCGGCGTGACGTCACCAGGTACTATCACATTATCTATGTGTGTAGCTTACATTATTAGTTTCGATAATAAGGTACATATATGTATAAAGTACAAGGATCCCAATCTTAATTAATAAAATACGCACGGCAAGGATAAAATTGTACTAATCTTCAAAACAAATCGTGCAAAAGGAATAGCTCATGTAGAGTTTATTAATTTATGCCAATCTGTATCACTGTCTTTGGTTATAATCTAATAAAAAATTATCCGTGTAACTTTACTACAGTAGTACAATAAATTCCGGCAATTATTATTGTACAAAAATGTTTCACTCTAAAATTCGAAGCGCAAAATTCTATAAAATTATTCCAAATTAAACCACTTATCAAAAAAAGTATAATTGACGATATAAATACCTTCAAAAAGTTATTATTAAGTATTAATATTTTAAATTATTATACCTGGAAAAGGGACCTTACTAAACTTTTTAATTACTTATAAACTTTAATCACTAAGTGCTTAGGAATAATGTTTAATTTGTAAATATTTTCGTGTACTCCAATAAATTAAGTCGTAAGTTTTATTGGAGTGTTATCCTAAAATACATCTAGACTTCAAAAATTTGAATTAAAATCTTGGTCAAATTATTATTATTTTGTTAATACTTTTATGAGTAATTTTTGGGGCAAGTATTTCGTATAGTGGGCAATTAAAGAAATCATAAAAATATTTGGAGATGTTATAAAGAAAAAAGCAGAAGAACATGTGACTCTAATATTATTTATAAAAACCAAAGTTATACACATTTTGTTTGCATTAAACAAAAAAGTTGCATCATAAGTGTATTCTTTATGTAAAAATTTTGTTTTAGTTATTGTTAAAGCCCCAACTTTAGAAAAGTGTTGAATCTCAAAGGGGCAATGTCGTAATAAATAATATAAGTTTGAGAAGCTCTGTTTTGGAAAATCTATAGGTTGTGCGTTTGTTTCAGTGCAGAACGAACTCCTATGAACAATATTGACAAATTGAATGGAATCATGGATCACAGGTATGGTCTAATTTTTTATCGCTTTTTGTTAAAATGTAGAACTAATATGGCATCTATCATATCATTTTTCATTCTGACAAGTTACTCGTTAAGCCCAATGCATACGTAATGGATATATGTATTTTCCCGTCCCGTACGGGATTCCGCTGTGTATGCATTTTCGTATACATTTTCTATGAAACGATGTTTCCAAAACTTCACGTCCCGTCAAAACCCGTTACGTATGCATTGGGCTTTAGACTTTCACGTGAGTTCAGCATCTGTGAAGTCGTTTTGACATAATTGTTGATAATAAAGTAAAATTATTGTTGACAGGTTGCAGGTGGCCGCGTGCGAAAATGATTCATAACGTAATAGGGATAGAAGTTGTTATCGTTCATTGTATATTTATTTCATCAGGCGATCTGAAGTCCTACCGCGAGCTAGTCTCTCGCTTGGATTCGCTTGCATCACTAACTATTAGTAGGTAATGTTGACATGTCGAGGTTCAAATACCATTGGTACTTACTGGTGAGATGTGAAAACAGAGATTTGCAAGATATCACACTGAAATTAAACAGACACTAAATGTTATTTTATTTAGCACATTCCAATGGTGAAAACTGCATTCAAATCGGCTAAACCGTTTCTGTCATTAGCAGAGACAAACGCACAGACAATGAGTCAAAATTATAAAAATCGCTTTTCTCAAGTATGTTTCAGTAGAACCTTACTCATGGCAACTCTTGGTATTTGTGATGCTTGGAAGACAACGCTCCTATTATTGGTTCTTGGTATGCGAGACGATCGCTGCGAGAGAATCGCTCGCGGTGGTGCCAAAAAATCATTGACATTAATACTTTATTAAAACAAATCAAGTGCTTGAAAATTGTTTATTTAAAGGTGAACCTAGTTGGCATACGTACAAGTACCGCCATTTTGAAATAAACTCGTTTCGGCGGCCAGGTTCCATACAAAAATGTTCGAACCCCTTTGAACAGAAAATGTTTTTTGTCCAAAAGTTATTTTTATTTCTTGTAAATTAATATCTTTAGTCTGAAATATTGTAAGAAAATCTTTCACTAGTCTACTTTTTAGACTATTGACTAGAGCTAAGCTACAAAATTATGTGTCACATCCGACGTTGGTTCTAAATGATACGATCATTATAACGTTTCCTTTATTGATATAACAGTTCCTTATACAGTGAAGCCGAGAATGGATATTTAATTTGAGGATTTACTTATTCAGATATCAGTTAAAAATACTTTTCTATGCTGATATCTCAGTAAAATAGGGAAACGGGAAACTGGATAGCGATTATCGACGCTCCCAGTTGAAAATAATTCTGATTTTAAGTACGTTGACTTCGAGATTCTCATATTTTTTTTAAGTATACCACTATTTTCTTCAGTCCTCTTAAAATCTCTATTATTTTCAGTGCCAAAAATGAATTGATTTTCGAAAAAAACTTCCTTCCCTTATTTTACCCCCAGGGATTGACTTACCAAAATTGTTTTTTTCATAAACAGACTTGCATACTTTCACTTTAGATGTGGAGTGTCATTCATTCCTTAGAGGTTGCCAACGTCTAAAATTACGAAAATCAAAAATCCATTGTATCAAACATATTTTTAGCTACAGCAGTTTTTCTGCGATAATAAATCAGTCAAGTCAATCAGGAAATCTTAATATACATGATAAAACTTCTGAGCTACTGATGAATTTCGTAGCGTGTCGAAATGTTTCCAGGCGGTCTATTATGAACTCTTAATTCCAGCCAAGTTCCAGCGTAAACGTCAAATTCGTATTACCAAAGCGGTCACGTGACACTTTTTAGCCAATCATACGTCGTTCCAAGCCCGATAAATGAGTTGCCTGGAACATGAATGGTTTTATAAAAGTTCATAGTAGGCCCGCAGCTTTGTTTATTGAAACGCAATGTAATCTAGGAACGCTGGTTTTTGATATTTTAAAGCGAAAACTGTTGGTCGAGCATACAAAAGTGTCACGTTAAGTTAGCTCTCACCGTGTTGTCTAGCTCAGTCGATAGTCTGTGATACTCTGTGCTAAGTCTTAACAAATTATATGATTGAGTATCGTCCAAACAGTTTTCAACCGGAACTGCCTTGTAATAAAATCGAAATTGGTTTGTACGGTACTAATGATATTTATGGTTACAATGTTCTACGCTGTATGAGAGTTAATTTTATAATAAGACTAGGCCTGTATAAATCACACGTATTTTGTATAAATGATTAGTAATACGTATAGTTTTTACACGATGTTTTTTTTTTCATCAATAAAATTGTATAGATGTCCACTGTTCACTATAAATGGATATATAGAAAATGTATGTGAATATGTCTTATTGTGATGAGTTTGAAGGGGATAGATTTGTTTTATTTGAAGGAAAACGTTTGTAGGGGGTTTGTGACACTGCCAGTTGTTATGAAACTTATGAATGATAGTTCTGAACTGTTGTGTTACAATTTTCTTGTGAATTTGATCGTAATTGTGAGATATGTATATTTAGGCAGTTAATGCTGTATTGCGCAGATTCCAAACGTCCACGACACATGACGAAGTTAGATTTTATTTTCTCAATGGCGTCTCTTTAAGTATAATTTTGTCTATTAAGGCTTATTCTCCACAAGTCAAATTCTCACAAGCATAGAGGCAAAGGCTGTGTAGAACTATAGTGTACTCAAAAGCATGCTATTTGGTATTTATGAATTGGAAGAACTCTGATTGAATACCTAATTTATTGATTTCTGTCATTTTTGACTATTAAATTGTTTGTTAGAGAATCGGTGACTAATACTTGCGAAGTACCCCATTGTTCAATAAATTAATTATTTATATTTTGCTGATAAAAAATTTGAGAATTTGCCTTATGAGAATGTGCTTTTGCAAAGGTTTTCAACGATTAAAAGATGAATGATGAAACAATGAATCGGCGTTTGCCATCCAGATGTTAGTAAATACCTATTTATGTTACGTTTTGATAATGATGATGTGTGTAAATTAATGAGTCGCGCTTTTGTCTGTCTTCCTTTTGTTACCGGCTAGCTTCATGAGTGGTTTGTATGAATTATAAAATCTTAATTTTTTTTTATACAATAAATGTTTGCCTATTAGTATTATATAGTAATTATAATGAAGACTTAAGACTTCTGTACTATACGGTTCATTGAGTGATTATTCACTTAATGACTTATGTCTCCGCATCGAATTTTTATACAATTTTAAACACACTACTAACATAACTGGAATTACATCACTGGCGTGAATTTTATAAAAACCTCTGACTTAGCTGGCCTATACTAATTCCACCAAAAATTTAATGTTTTGAATTGTTGTACTTTTATAATTCTCGTTTTAACATTTTTGTCGATTTCATTAATTTAATATCAGGAAGTGTTCCTCGAATATATTTAAAATATAATTATTTAGTCCAAGCTAGTGGGTTTCAATGCATCACATGCTGACAGTGTATAGGAGACCTGGGAAAATATAGTAGATATAGGAACTCATGGACAAAGATAAAACAGTTCTGTACCATTTTCTTTCTTTTTAAGTTGGAAATCGATTATTTTGTTTCATTATAATGGTAGTGAACTGTTTTGTATTGTACGTACCTAAATTGTATGGTCTCAGATACAATAAACGGATGTATAAGAGTAGAAAATAATAATTGTCCGAAACATGCTAATTCAAATGTTTTCCTCAAATCCTTAATATATGAAGTGGGAGAACACTCGTATAGTATAATCCATATAAAGTGATTGTGTATTGTATAAAGATGTAAGTATGTGCGTCGCTGTGGCGGGTCGCGCCGGAGTGATCAATTTATTTTTAATACATAAAACTGAGAGATATTCTATAGATATTTATGTAAGCCCCCGTATGAGTTTGTTATGCAGTTCTAATTGTGAGGAAGTACTATATTTTAAGCCGAAATTCCAAATTATGCCCAATGTAATATTGAATAAATATTTATAATGAATAGATGGCAGCAGTTTCAATTACTTCCTATCCTCATGCTCCTATCCTGACTCACGAATTTTATAAACTGAACTTTTAATTCTTATGAACTAAATGTTATTTGAATGTTGATGTTGTTAGTAAAAGTTCCAAATCAAAGAAACACTTCGCCATTATAAAATAGTTGTCTGCTCCTATACAGTTAATCTACTGAATAGTAGATTAATAGATAGGAAAATAGCTTCTAAAAAAATTTTGCCCGTATGTATCGTCAACGATTTAGTATTTAATTCTTATTGATATGGGTATCAAATCAAAAATCAATACATGACCTTGCAAGATGTAACTTTCATCTCATATCCACAAAATTTTGCAAGTTTTAATTTGTAGACCTCAATGTAAACAATGTTTTTATTATTAATTTAATTTATTTAATATCATTTTCAAATCTATTTACATAGAAAGAAATCATAATTAATTTAATTACTAAGAAAAAATAATCAAGAAATCGTGAGTCAATGCTTCTACATTTTTTCTCATATTCTTCGATAAACATTGAAAATAATATTTCTGGTTTGTGATCGTAAAGGTTTTTTCGGTATTAAATCGAAAATAATCATCATTTTAGAAGAAGAGAAAAATCCATACAACTCTTTTTTTGACTCGACATTTGTTAGTTTTAAAAATTTTCATTGCCAGATTAAGTTAAAAACCCATTTTTCTGCTTATAAAATATGCCATATATCTACTTAGTGTTTGTCTCATCTGTCTTATTTTGCTCCGACTTACCTTTCTTCAGAGGGGCCGTTCAAATATTACGTAAGCAGATTTATGACAATTATTTACCCCCCCATCCCCCTTGTCAGCAAAAGTAAGCAAGGCTCTTATCCCCTCCCCCCATGGTAACGTAAACATTTTTCAATTATACATAAATGTATTTTTTATATTACAATTATAATGTTATAATAACTACCGATGACGTAATCATCATCTAGACTCCTCTACCCCCCATGTCATCCAAAATAAGCATAACAAAGACCCCCCCACCCCCCCCCATAGTGCTTACGTAATACTTGAACGGCCCCAGATGGAGTGTTGCCCTATTTATCCGATGCACTTTAAGTGAAGTTTAATGCAGATGATCGAGCATGAATGTGGTTCTTCATCATCATATCATCAGTGCATAACCAGCATGGAGCGCTGTCTTTCCACTCATCATCAACTGGAGAATCATCGAAGGCCTACACGCAGAGCTGATAAGGTAAGTGCCTTGCATTCGTACATATAGGTATTTTTTTTTTATTAAACTGCTGGATTTTGCATAGCTATAGGCACGTGTTATTATTTTGGATGGTTGTAAATATTTTAATTTAGGTAAAAGAAAACAACAAAATGTGTTTATGAATATTTTTTTATTAATTTCACAAAATTATTTATTAAAAGCCACAATGTTAAGGCTTTTAAGCTGTCAAAGCGATGCCCGTTTCACAAGAGCCCATTGTGAGACCGCCGGCCACGCAATGAGCCAGAAAACTGTAGTCGGAAGCTATCTATGAACTACATTATAAATGTTTACATTTCATTAGAAAATATCGACTATACTTCATCCGATTAGGCAGTCAAGCTTGCGATCCATCTATTGATGGCCACAGCACACGACCGAGAGCCGTGAACACCTTTCGACCATGTGCTACACCCTAATATCGATTGTAAAAACAACTCGTATCAAAGAAATATTTTGATTACCATACATTTCACGGTAGAAAGATTAAATTGTTCGAAGTCTAAATATTTAATATCAATCTTGAGTTAGGTATGTAGATAGATAAAAAGTATTAGGTTGTGAATAATAAGTGGTGAATATAACAAACGGTAACCATTGTTAATGTCTATCTATATCTATATCTGTTATGAACTTCGAATCACAATATTTCTTTAATTCAAGATAAACAGTGACACATTAAAATCACTTAACATTAACGTGTGAATAGAACTATGTTTACGTATAGTACGTATAGAACAGTATGTGTCGATACTGTATTTATATAATGAGAAGCAACACTGACTTCTAATAGTTATTTGAAACTTGTATAATTTGAAGCTAACTCGTGAAGTCTAACCCGAACGCCTTACCCTAATTTGAGATACAAAAAAATTACCTTACGCCACGGAAACCAGTACCTACTATCTACAAATCCAAAATCACACACGGTGACTGTACATGAAGTAGGTACAAATTAAAATAGGGCAAAATGTTAATCTCCCGTCCTACGTACAAACAAACGGCCTAACAAAGTGTTATAGACACGAAAAACACCGTTATTGTATTACAATACCTATATTACGTACTTATCTACCACTCGTGTCACATCAGGATTTGAACGATTCCGGATACAATCATTAACGTGGGTCCCACTTCGCTCTGTAAATTGTCTCTCTTAATACTTATTATGTTACATAATAATTTATGAAAGTATTGTTTTACTTCAAGCTTCCAACCCGGCAACCGTCGTTCAAACTGGCCGCCATTTTGTTCAATCGTGCTGCACAAAATGGCGGTGTTGGATGCAACAGGCGTAATCTTACCTTTATATAATTATGAATGCGGATATACTTAAGGATTTTAATACGAATATTAATATAATCATTGAAAGCTCAGTTTTCAAACACCCTTTTCAATTTGAGGCTTGCATATAACTTGTATATAAAGATTCCATATTAAGCCAAACGGCAAACGAACAGTTCATTTAAGAATAAATAGACTCGGGAACCGTTATATTTTAAAAAATATACAAAATTTATGTACCGAAAGTACGTCAATATGCTCAAAGGCTAATTTAGTTAAGCTTAACATCATAAATATACGAATAATCTCATATACCCAATGCGATGATATACAAAAAATATTTATTTCTCACGCAATCCAATACGTATTTTATACAAGCTTAAGCAAAAATAAACTCTTTCTAAAGTGTAGGGACTTATATAATACGTATATATACTAAGCTATATCCGACATTTACGACCACACGACGATACGATGATGATAATATTGAGTCAGCTTTATCTGGAAGGGATTAGACATTATTTTAAGTTACATTACCCTTTTCGCAATTTTGAAGATTCTTTGTTTTAAGAATTGATTGATAACTTTGAAACAGGTCATAAAAGTATGTAATTATCAAAATATTTAGAAAAAAATACTTCTTACAAGTAACAATACAACAGAATAGCTGTTTATTCTGACATGATTATTGATAAAAACATTAGAGACAAACTGCCATTGGTATGTGCGATACCTTTAATATTAATACCCAAGCCGCACCATCCCACATGCCACCGAAATGCGGTGTCGATGGTTGCGTTTTTTTTTCAATATGGAATACCGAATTGATCTCAATGTTCGCCTATCTCTTGTGGATATTCTATTGTATTTTTAATTTCAAGGTGCGTTTATAGCTAAATATTGCGTTCAATTATTACATACTTAATTTATCATTTGACTACTTATATTTTCACCTTTGTTCTCTGAATCTATATAAACATGATATTTTCACGCCGCCCTCTTTACTTTTCCAACTGCAAAAGCTCAATTGCTCTTGAGTGTTTTATATACTTCTGAAATTATGTTACGTAATCTTGGCCAGAAAGCCTTAAACGTCGTCCCAATAACTAAGTACTATATGTAATCGAATTCCATCAAGTTTACAAGTGCTATTTACAATCCCATCGCTCAATCTCTTATTTTTAATTTAATTTTATATTACCTATTCAATTTCCTAATTTACGTCAAGTCAACGAAAAAAGAAAATATAAAAAATGATTTACAATAATATAACTCTAATAAAATGTTAATTTAGTAACTGTTGTTCTATTCAAATGTCACACCTCCCAAAGTTTACATAATTTTAAACGGACAAGCATTATCGCATTTTGAAGTTTTTTTCCAGAAAGCTAAAGAAACACGTGACATAATAGTAAAAAATATCCCTTATAGTTAACACAGTTAAAACAATTCCTATTCTATTCTTACATTTAACATGTAGGTATCCACGCCTTAACTAAGGTACATTTTCACAAAAAAAAATCGATGTCGCTCCAATACATTTCATAAATATTTTGTGATTGTACAAACAGACCTTAATCATTTTATATAAAATATCGCGTAAAATGTACAAAAGCATGGCTCACTACGATCGACTAGTAAATATAAGGTAACTAAAAAATGTTTCACGAGACCAAACTTAAATTTATGGATAGTGATAATAATGTAATTATTATAAATTAATAACGTAGTGGGTACAAATAAAGTATTAACAGATTAAAAAGTTTTTAATTAAAGCACCAAGATGAAGGTAGACCTATATTCAGCCAGGGAACAGGCAGAGGAATTGCAGGAAACATCAATTAGCATAAATACCGTTGAAAGTAAATCACAAATTAAATTTCGAAATTTTTGTAAGTTTCAGTGCTACAAAAACTAACTTAATTGGATATTTGTTTTTGAAAGACTTAAGTATAAATAAAAAACTTATAATTTTGATTGAAACAGAAGTAGTAAATAGGATTTTTCAAAGAGAGCTTATTAAATTATTTACAAATAATATAGGTATGTGTTTCTAAACAATATATATTTTTATATAATATAACAATGACATTATTATACAAGGAAACTAATACATACGAAATTTAATAATAATAATAATATATTCGATTACACAGTGTTATATTTTCATTATTGCTTGTTACACGTTTAAATGTCAATAATTTGTATTATGATTAATCATATTAAAATACCTTAAACGTATTAGATAATAATAAAATATATTTATATAGATCTCTTTATAAAAAGAAATTATTTAAGTTACATTCAAAGACAGTAAATGAAAGAATTATCTATTTTATTTTGGTAAAATAGATATTATTACCAAATAATGTAATTTGATAATGATCTATATTGCCAAAAGAAACGAAGAATAATAAGTACCAAAAATTTCCTAATGGAAATTAAAACACAATAAATTGTAAAAGTGAATGAATTTAATACAAAAGTAATATAACCATTTCCAATAGAACATTGTGCATTAAACAAACCAAGAGCTATTTTTTAAATCTCAGTTAAAAGGTTTAAAAAATATTCCCATTTTGAAAAGACAAACATAATAATCATGTAAAAGTGGCATATAAAAAGTAACTATTAAAATAAATAAAAAAGTTAATAATTAATACGGTTTACCTTCATTCGTTCTTGGGTAAACATATTTTATGAGTGATAATTTTAACTGTGATGAAAAACAAATAACAATTTACCGCTGACAAAACTTATTCTACATAAAGATAATAATTATAATATATACACATCTACGACTTAATATACGTATGGCCGATATTGAAGTGATTTTAAATTAACTATTTAGTTTCCAACAATACAGGTTGCAATGGAAACATCTGTGGACTTAATATAATTTGCTTATTGTGATTTCTTGCAAAATATTCACGCTCTTAATGAATCATTAGATACAAAAGTAACAATAAAGGACATGACTGGCGGTAGGTATTTGCATCAATCTTTCAAAAAGATGATCCAAGAAATTTCCTACACGGTGCTGCATAAACTAATCGCCAAGGACGTCTATGAACGATTAGCGTGCATTTGCGTGATAATGCACAAATTATTACCCAAATCTAAACAGATACCAATAATGAACAAGACACGGACATCGATCTAAAAAAACAATACAACAGAATACAAATCGCAACGAAATACAATTTATAATTGCGAAATGTATTTTTATATTTATCAGATGCAGGAGATCTAAATGGAGCAGTAACACATAGTGTTCCATTGGTAACTCCGTAGGTAGTGTAATGTTCGGACATGTACATGGACATAGACATGCGTCAGAGGCGTGCGGACTGCGGCGGTCGTGCGGCAAGCGTGCGTGCGCGGCAACTACGGCGGTTGCACGGGCCGGTGGGGTCGCCTGCGGAAACAACACCAAATATCATTAGTAGCGTGCGTATGTTGTATGTTTCAGGACGATATAAACTGCAAGCAATAGCCTGTGCGATAGAAGACTTGTGTATAAAGTAAAGTAAAGAATATGGAAGATAAACAGAAGCTCGTTATCAATAAACATAATACGTCGACGAAGGTTGTTGGTAGTATCAAGATGAAATCTGCTGTATTTTGCAGAACGGAGAACATAGAATATTTACAACGTGTAAATTGTAAACGGTGTTAGGTTTAAATGAACCACATGAATGTACATTTGTGAAAAAAATTAAAAAAAAAATTGTTAAAACCTATTAGAACTATGTAAATACTTACATTATTTCTGTGCTTGTGGAATCCAGTGATTTACTAAGCATTCTACCTAAATTTTCTAACACTAACAAAGCCCACCGAGAAAAACTAAATTTACCAAGGAGGTATCTATGTGGGTACATACGAGTATGCTTGGAAAAATTCCAACAAATCACCATCTCGTCTGATTTATATCGACGCCAACATGTGAGTACATCGCATTCACTACGTCTATCATCGTAATCAGAAGTGGGATTACTCTTCCTCTTTCCCTAGTAAGAATGCTAATCATGAGTACCATTCTAAGTACATCATCGTAATCAGAAGTGGGATCACTCTCTTAGGTACAGTACATGTAGTACTGTACTCATAGAGATAATATTAAGTATATTATCGCAATCAGAAGTGGGATTACTCTAGTTCAAGGCAGAAGGCGTCATGACGACTATCACCTCTAATGAACGTCAAGCTGAGCCGCTCAAGACGCGCGGCGGCCGGTGAGCGAGCCGACGAAGGACTTGAGCGCGGCGCCGATGGACGCACGCTGGGCGTCGCTGGCCACGCTGCCCGAGCTACTGGAGAAACCCGCACTGGCCAGCGCCGCGCCGCCGTGCGCGTCTAGACACTTCTGGTAGCGCAGCTAGAGATTACAAACATGCAAGAATATAAATAACAGTTCAACGCGTTTTGGTAACAGTTCAAGTGTCAGGTGCTACGCGAGGCAACACCGGTGACTAGTGTATAAATCTACATCTCTTGTTCACTGGGACGGAATAAGCAGCGGAGCCAAGGACATTTGAATGACACATTGAATGATATGCACATCTTCGCTCTTTCCCGCTTTGGTAGAAACACGCCCAAAACATCCATTATACATAGTATAATATTAAGGACACGCCAACGTGGGCTTAAATATAGCGCTTTAATTGGTCCAATTGGCGCAGAACATTATTCAGCAAGGCGACCCTGATTACACTCAGTTCGTAAGAGAGAGAGAGAGAGAGATGGTGCGACAAATACCTTGCAAGCGGCCTCGATGGTCTTACAGAGTGCGCCGGAAGAGGGTTCGGCGTGGAAGGCGTGCGCCACGAACTGATCCTGCGGCGTGTGCACGATGAACGCGCAGCGCCGCACGTCGCGCCCGATGCCCAGGAACGACAGGTAGCGCACGCGGCATTCTACTAGCGGGGTGGACTCCTGGAGGTCGGAGAAACTATGATCAAAACCGGGATGGAGACAGCATGGACATGTTATGGGTACGGTATGCATATTGTGTTTTGAGCAACTAATTCGAACACTGAATCCTTTGAAACTGTCTAGAGCGTCCGCCACGATCCTCGAAACTTCTTTCCGACCACACTGGACGTGGCGTCAAAAAGAAGAAACAGAAAAAAAAATATTTGTGTTCACATAGGGATTTTGGGCAATTTATTAATGGTTTCCTGAAAAAACTGTACGTGGAAATCCACATGAATCCTCCTCCAATACCTAATTCGTGGATAATTTATCATCAGCGAACATAGACTGTACAGTCTCGAGCTACTGACCCCCTCCTCAGTAATAGTGATCATGGACGGAGCAACAGCGACAGCGACGGGCCGCCAAGCGGACGGGGCGCGCGCGGCCGCCAGCCGGTCTATCGCGTCGTTCAGCACCGCCATGCCCGTCGCCCGCGGCACCTCCGCGCTGCCCAGGTACCGCGCGCGCACTGTCTTGCGGGGCTCCTCCATTGGGGTCGGGAATGATGCACCTGAGACATGTTACAAGATAGATATACCTACACGTGGAAGGATGACTCCACAAGCGCGCTCCATCACAAACGAACGGACGGAAAGTAAGTGTTCTGCTTGTGTGATGTGTGCTTATGCTCGTGGTAACGTTGACAGTCATCGGGCAATATACTGTACTAGACACTATCAGTCAATAGACGCTATTTAAGGCTGTCAAAACTGTGGCGTATAATGAAAGGCCGGTTGGAGACTAACTAACTTTATTATCAATTTACCCTCCATATTTCCCCCCTTACAAAGAAGAACTTACTAGGACTAAATGTATCTGTAGCTATATGTATAACATTTATTTAATTAAGTATTTTATTCTTAATTGCACGTCTATATGCACGCCACACGCGGGCGGAAGCGTCCGACGTCGGCGCCACCGGCTCAGTGGCTGGAGTATCCTCGGCGTCTCCGTAGTCGGAGTCCTCGCGATCGGTGCCGGCGCCGGCGCCGGCGCTCGACTCCCCGACGTCGGGCTCCTCCCCCGCATCCACATCCCTACCGTCACCGCCACCGTCACAGTCGGCCTCCTCATTTTTAGCATCGGATGCCGCTGTGCTCGCGCGCGATAATGAGTATCTATTCTTTAACCGAATGGGAGCAATTTGATCTTGGTGTCTACGCCATTCCGTACCATCGCTTAATTTTACTCTATACGAGACCGGGCCCGTTTTTTCCGATATGTGACCTTCCGACCACTTGCTCCCCTTCGAAGAAAAATTGCGAGCGAGCACAGCATCTCCGACTTGCATCGGTCGCAGGCGGCCCCCCGCCGCCGCCACCTGCTTGTCTTGCTGGTCGCGCACGGCGGCCGCGCGCTCGGGCCGCAGCGCGTCCAGCCGCCCGCGCAGCCGCCGGCCCTGCAGCGCCACGGCCGGCGCGACCCCGGTGGTTGCGTGCTCGCAATTACGATATTGGAACAAGAACCTACTTAACGCGGTCGATATGTCTACCTTTTCATAAATAGCGCGCTTGATAGCCTTCTTGACAGTTTTAACAGCGTTCTCAGCTTCCCCGTTTCCTTGCGGTCTATACGGTGACGATGTGGTGTGTTTTATGGCATTATTTTTACAGTACATTTTAAATTCCTCCGAAAAGAAGGGCGGGCCGTTGTCCGTTACGAGCTGTGAGGGGATTCCGAATTGCGCAAAAATCGACCTAAAGACTTTAATAGTAGCCGCTCCCGTGGTGCTAGGCATTTCTATGGCCTCGATCCACTTTGAGTAGGCATCGACAACGATTAAAAACCGTTTACCGGCACAGTCCGCGAAGTCGGCGTGCACCCGACGCCAGGGATGCAGTGGGAACTCCCACGGGTGCAGGGGCGCGCGGGGCGGCGCGTCCAGCACCGCGCGGCACGCCTCGCATTTGCGACAGGTGTCCTCGATGTCTCGGTCGATGTTCGGCCAATACACGTAGCTCCGTGAAATCGTTTTCATTTTATTCATCCCCAAGTGTCCCTCGTGAATCTCACTCAACACCTTGTTACGTAGGCTAGGCGGAATTATTATTCTATATTTATAAATTAAACATCCCAGATCAACAAACAAGTTATCTTTCCGTGCAAAATAACAACGCTCCTCATCACCGATAACGGACGACGGCCAGCCGAACGTTACATAACCGATTATTTTACATAAGACCGGATCTCTCTCGGTTTCCTTCGCAACATCCTTGAAACTAATAGGCAACGACTCTTCAACAAAATGCAAATACTCGAGTGAGGAGGTGCTCCGGCGCTCCCGTGGCAGAGGCAACCTAGATAACGCGTCCGCGGGACCATTATTTTCCGAACGTACAAATTCCATCTTGAAATCATACCCGGCCTGGCGCGCCGCCCATCGCTGCAGTCTACTAGCCGCAGTTTGAGGAATACCGCTCTTTTCGCCAAAAATATATGTCAGCGGCTTATGGTCAGTCCGCAATATGAAACGCCGCCCATATAAGTACTGATGGTTTTTCGTTACACCGAAAAATATAGCCAACGCCTCCTTGTCCAATTGGCTATAATTTTTTTCCGCGTCATTAAGCGTCCGGGAGCGGGCGCAGCTGACCGGTCGCTCCGAGCCGTCCTCGTAGCGGTGCGCCAGCACGGCGCCCACGCCGTACGCGCTGCTGTCCACGGCCAGCACGAGCGGGCGCCCCTCCTCATAGTGCGCGAGCACCCGGTCGCCCATCAACGCCTTCTTGGCCCCACCGAATGCCTCCTCGCAACGTGAGTCCCAGTGCCAACTTACCCCTTTACGTAATAGCGAATTCAACGGATGTATTAACGTGCTCAGATTGGGGATGAATTTTCCATAATAATTTAAGAGTCCCAAAAAACTTTTAAGTTGTGTTACATTAGTGGGCGTCGGCACTGAGGAAATCGCCTCGAGCTTGGCGGGATCCGGGTGCAGCCCACGTTTATCAATAATGAAACCTAAATACACTACACGTTTTTCTAAAAATTTACACTTATCTAGCTTAACAGTTAAGCCCGCCTGTCTCAACCGTTCGAGTACAGCTCGCAGATTCCGCAAGTGAGTGTGCCTGTCGTGCCCCGTCACACAGATGTCGTCGAGGAACACCACCGTTCCGGGCACCCCTCGGAGCGTCTCCTCCATCAATTTTTGGAATTTTTCGGGTACACAGGATAACCCGTAGGGCGTGCGTCGATAAGCGAATGTTCCTAGATGAGTAGTGATAGCCGTGAATCGCTGCGACTCCTCATCCAGTAACACTTGCTCGTAAGCATGCTTAAGGTCGATTTTCGTGTACTCCTCCCCATTACTTAAGTTGGCAAACAGTTCCTCTATTCTCGGTAACGGGAAATAGTCTCGTTTCAATTTAGGGTTGATTGTAATTTTATAATCTCCGCATATACGAATTTCACCGTTACGCTTTATCACGGGTACTATGGGTGTGCCAAAATCGGAGTGTTCCACGCGATATATCGTCCCATCGCGCTGCAGCCGCTCGAGCTCGCGCTCGACGCGCCCGCGCAGCGCCAGCGGCACGGGCCGCGCGCGCACGTACACACTACTATAATCTGCGAGCTCCAGTCGAAGCGATTTTGTACAGGTTCCCAATTTTTCACAAAAAACATCCGGGTACTCATTGCACAGCCGGGACACAAATTGATCGTCTACCAATTCATTAATTTTTATTTGCGTTATTTTTAATGAACGTAACCAATCTCTGCCCAGAAGGGGCCTCCCCCCACCTTTAATGACATACAAAATTAATTTTCTAGCACACACACTATTTAACTTGACATCGACAACTATATATCCCAACGGCTCAATTCGTGTCCCGCTGTAGCTCCGTAAAATTAGATTATCGCTTTTGATACGTATGTGACTAAATAATTGTTTATAACACTCCTCATTGATGGCCGATATCCGACTGCCCGTATCAATTTCGTATTTTAGTTCACGATCGGCAACGCTCACGGTAATATAATAGGGTTTGTTACCTTGCGAGTTTATTTGCATGTTAAAAAACTCATCCTCTGAACTGTCCCGATCCATGAAGTTTTGACGCCGGATGCCCTTATCACGATAACTCACTTTATTACACATCACTTTTAGATGTCCACGTTGATTACACTGATCACAATTATAATTAGCGAACCGACAGCGATCCGCTCGGTGTGGCTTCCCGCACCGCCAACAGCTGGCCGCTGCCGCTGCGCCCCGGGCGCCCCCGGCGCCCGCTGCGCCCCAGGCGCCTGCAGCGCCCGTAGCGCCCGCGCGCGCCCCGCGCCGTCCTTGCACCGCATGCAGGCCCTCGCCCGCCTCGCCGCTCGCGCCCGCCGGTCCCAGCGCCGCGCTGGCGCTCACCTCCGCGTGCTTCTCCGCGGCCTCTAATGCCAGAGCTAACTCCACCGCCTTCGCGTAATCGATGTTCTTCTCGGCAAATATTCTTGAACGCATTAAATCACTCGTCAGACCCGAAACGAACTGGTCACGTAAATTCTCCTCGAGCCGGGTACCGAAGTTGCAGGTGGCCGCCAGATGTTTCAGCTGCTGGAGGTATTCCATGAGTGTTTCGCCCTGTCGCTGCCTCCTTTGACGAAATACGTGCCGCTCGGCTATTTCGGAACGTTGGGGTTCGAGGTGATCGGTCACCAATTTAACGAGTTGATCGAAACTTTTGTCCTCCGGGTGGGCAGGCGCACACAAATCACACATTAAAGCGTAAGTCGCTTCACCGACCACGGTTATTAGTGTAGGTACTTGTAATTTATCTTCGATTCCATTAAGCAAGATAAATTGTTTAACGCGTCGAACGTACGCCGGCCATTGTTTGGAATTCACGTCGAAAGGTTCAATTTTTCCAATAGGCATATTTACTATTCGAGTTTATACACCGAAATACACAAAAATATTACTTCACACGCGCGAAATACTTGTAAAATACGTAATTTTTTTACTCCCGTCGCCAGTGTGGCGTATAATGAAAGGCCGGTTGGAGACTAACTTTATTATCAATTTACCCTCCAAAAACAACCGCTTTGGTTAACCTGCCGCCATGCCAGATCAACACTGAATTGACAGATTAGTGAAGACATATCCACTTGCTGGAGCTGGTCCCTTTGCTGAGCTCGGATTCCACAATGTGAAGGGCAATAGGCTGTTTTCTACTGTCTTAATCGTTTTGATACAGTGCTTTAACTAGAGAAGAAACGGCAATAGAACGGAAACTCAAGCTTTTCAGCACATTTTCTAGTCGGCTAGTCATTTTAATGTATATTTTTGTCTGCAACAGCTGCAATGGTCTCAGTTTGGCAACTTTTTCTTTGGCAACCTTGGTACTCACCAGAAAGCGGTCTAGGTCTTCTCGCGGCCGGCAGGTCAGTGGGCCGCGGCGGCGGCTGCAAGGACCTCTCGATCATGATCCGCTTGCAGATGTCTCTCAGGGCGTTCGCGATGGACCTCGCCGGCGCCTCGCAGCGGAACACGTGGCACATGTGCTTGCGGGTCGCGCGGTCTCGGGCCACGTACGCGAAGTCCCTGCCACCGGTTATACTAACTTTGACACTTAGTGGAATTTGTTAATGATTCTCTGGGTGGAGGAATGCACCTTTGACACTTGACGGCATTTGCTCATGATTGGTGGAATATGCAGAGGTGCAGGTCATGTGGGTGTGACATGCAACACGGTACGAATTATTGTGATGAGTTTCCCATGGTTATGAATATAGTAAGTAGTATGGCAGTAAATAAAGTCCTGCCAATACACAAATCTCACAATTCATTTTTAGTCAATCAAAAAATTTTTGGATTTCATAATTTCTACATATACAAATCTCCGATTGCCCCAACCCAATACATCAGTGAATTTACAGGTGAGATATCCCGACGGTCTTTTGCTACTCCTGAGTGCCAAATCCCAAAGTATATGGATGTTAGGTAAAATTGAATAATTTACTAGATAAGAAGCAAATAATAGTAGCATAGTCGTAAATAATTCACAGAATCACGCTATTAACGTATTCTAGATAGTTGGCAAACTACTAGGGAACATCCGAGAGTGGCCTTATTTATACAGGTGACCAAATATTTATTAAGATCATTCAAATTTTACATACCTTTCACTGCTCCAAGCAAGCATGCATAGATTTAAATGTGAGTAATTATAGTACAAGAACATTATCGCTACTTTTAATTGCGATTGAAGGAAATCATACTGTTGTGAATGCAAGTGTGAAAAGTTTTATACGTGAAAAAGATTATTTTAAAAATATTGGACATAGTAGGTACATACGATAGTATCAAATGTACTTAATGGTAAACATACAATACAATTCGAATGAAAATAAAATTATATTACTATAATTGAAACAGGAATTATAATTATGCGATCTATAAAAAGAGAAATCTAAGTAAAAAGATAGTACGTACCGTCCATTATCTCGGCCGACACCCCAAACGCGAATAGTGTGTATGGGCTGCGTGTGTAGTGTGTTCAGACTCTCTGGGTCAATGAGCTTCAGAGCTCCGTCATCCAGGTCCATAAATAGGTCCTTACCCTGGAAAAACGATAACAGGAATCATCCAGTCTACCCTAGGTAGCTACTAACATGGAGAAGGTACACGTTTTCTCAACTGTCCAGACATTGCGGAGCTAGTAAGACCTGAATTTTCCCTTGCACAAGCATGATCTGCAAGGATGAACAAAACTAAATATTTTGTCATAGGGTTTGCTCAGCGATAATTTCCGTGGTCTTTTATAGAAGACTATACAGTATATACAGGAGTTGAATACTCACATCGCCCCAACGGCCGACTTGATCCAACAAGTCATTGCGTCCTAAGCTGAGGTCGACGATGCACTTGTTGACGGCGCGGCTGGAGCGCTCCGGTGTGAGGTCGGCTTCCGATATCTCCACCCAGCCGAGAGAACGGACGAAGAACCGTACTGCGCGACCATTGTCTGGCTCGGGGCGAGCGGGGAAACTGCGTCGTCTGAAATGCAGAAGATACAGAACATGAGGAAAAACGCTTGGACTAATGAAACATTGATATTGGCTGTAAAGGTGGACATTATCTGTAATGTCTGTACTCTGGTAAAGACTGAGGATTGGAACGAATTGACCTGTTGAATCGTATGTTATACTCGGAATAGTTGGACTCGGATAGATGACCGGACCATGCCCCGTATGCTTTTAAAAACCCATGGCCCTTAACATCACATCAAACCTGGGTCAACTGTTACCCTGCGTGCACCAGTCGTGTGAATGTACCTTTACATATTTTATCTCAAAACTTACTTATACGCGACTTCTTCTTTCCGTTTCCTTTCTGCCTCGTGATCCACATGATCCAGCGCTCCGTGTGTGGTGCTCCTGGTGACCGAGGTGTTCATCACGTTGCCCTCATACTTGTTGACTTCGGACAAGTTGGAGCAGTCGCGCACCATGGAGATCCTGGATTCCCTGGCCTCGATCGGCGGCATCCTGGGAATCTCTCGCTGGATCGTGCCGCTCTTTATGTGCCAGTAGTACGGACCGTCGTTATCTGAAAATTGAGGCATGAGAAGATTTTCTTGTATTGCTGATAGAAGAAGCTTTCTGGTGTTGATGTGTTATAAGTTACCTTCATGTTTCTCCCACCCTGGTGGAAGTGTCTCCTTTTTGGGTCTCAATTTAACTGGAATGGCGTATAGATCGTCGTTGGGGCCTTCTGTGGAGTGCGGCACGGGTCCCGCGTGGCGTTTCTCCGTGTCTTCCTGGTCAGCCCTCTCTTTTTCCGGAGGAGGGGACTCCTCTCCTCCATTCTGTTGGGGCGGCGTGATAAGGCCGCTTTTCTCTCTGAATAGAAAGTAGCAATTTATTAGAATGGGTATACATATGTATGTCTGAATGGTTTGAAAGTAGGCTAAGAAAAAATTTACTGCTGTGCGAAAAAAAGAGTTCTCAAGGAGTAATAATGTGACTTGTTGCGTATGTTTTATATATGTAAATTATATAATAAGTACTTACGTTACTGTATTTACGGGTGACGAGGCCTCATCCTCCACTCTGCAACAAATGTTTTTTTTTATTACGATTTCTATCAAAATCTTTTTTGCGACAAATGAAGAGACCAGCTTCCAGTAATCAGGATCTTCTAAGCAAATAAGCTACTAAATATTTTTCGCATAAAGAAACTGTAGAAATGAATATAATTTAGCTAAATTATAGCTATAACATTTCATTTCCATCCAATATGTACCATTTGCAACAAACGATGCGTCCAATTTTTATTTTCGTTTGAAAACACCGTTCAACACGTCTTTAGAACCGCGGTAAGGCAACCTAACTACAACCAGTTATTAAAAGGGTGCTTCATTCTTCCGCTCCAGTAACTTCGACCCACAAAACTCTTTTCAATGTTATCAAAGGCTCCAGAACAGCTCGTTCATTATAACGTCACGCCGTGAGTTACAAGTGAGCTAGATGGTCATGACAACACCAATAGCGAAGTTTCCATCGCAACTGGACCGTATAATCGTAGGTAGGTATGCGGGATGAATATGGAAATGCATGTTATCACACAACTTGTCCTACTTCGCTATATTTTAGTTCTTGGTTGATAAATTAGGTGAGTGAACGTGATATTTTTCAGCCGGGACTGAAAAACCTGAGTGCTTGGAAAAATGTACAGATCAGAGAAACTTTATTGTTTTTAACAGTAACAATAATAATACATTGTGTGCATAAGTGATGTGATACAAACCAATTGCTTAAATAGTTTACAATTTCAACGCGGCTATAAGTTTAAAAACTTTTTCAATTTTTATTCTTTTACAGGAAATTCAAGTAGTATTCATTTTGTGCACGTAGACTTATTTTTTCCTTTATTCGTGTTCCTTTATTCTAATGTTTTTTATTAAATTGTTATTCACTAGATACTGTTAGTTTATTAATTTATAGAAAATTGTAGATATAGTAAACATAAACCGTATTCTGGTAGTTTGGATGAGTATAAATATTGAGCAAATACGGCTTCACTAAAGCTGGTTTTAAAAGATTAGTACGTCTGAGTATAATTAGGTTAGCAATTTCTTTGAGATATAGAGTTGTATCTATGTTGGAGTAAACCAAGTACTAGATATACCTCAATGTGGCCATGATCCAACTAAATGAATAGTGTACGTAAGTAAGAAAAAATGTCCTGTGATCTAGAATATTTACAAACATAAAAAATTTTATATGCTGTAGTTTACATAGATTGGCTAAATCTAGCCTCTTTCTGTTTTGAAAGGCCTAGTACTACGAGTAAACTGTAGGGTTGCATTTACCATGGATTGTACGAAACCGTAATAAAGAAAGGAATTATTTTTAAAGTTTACCGATACCACAGTTAGAAGTAAATTGAGAACGGATCAGATACGTACGTAAACGGGATGTTTCCACCAATAGAGGGTGTTAACGGCTAAAAGTTTGCGTCGTTTGGGTCGGAATGGCTGCTAGCGGAGGGTCGGAACGGCACACGCCCAATTAATGCTGTATCGGACAGTAACACCGGGTCATTTTTCACGCGGGACTGCTAAAATATGACCTTAATTTGAAATGACGTGATTGGAATACAAAATTGGGAAGATCTTGATTTGATAATTGCTAATATCTTTTAAGTCTGATAGCCTGATAGTACCTGAATGTCGCTTTTGCTTAAGGACATGGAAATGAAATGAAATGAAATTAGTTTATTCGAAGTAGGTTTGTTACAAACACTTTTCGAAAGTCACTCAACGCCATCGCTTCAACAAATCCCTACCGTGAGTGGTCCCGGTAGAAGAAGCGGCAAGAAACTCCCGGGATTATTTTTTTTCCTATGGCACAAGAAAAGACACGATTGTAAGTTTATGCTAAAGAAGAACTCTTTTCTTCGTTCTAATCTAATCCTCTTTTGTGAAAATGTTTCCTTTTTCAAAATAAAAAAAAATTAAACTCATTTAATCATGTGGGTATTTTTAAGGAACCTCAGGTTTAGTGCTCTATGGTATAAGAAGGAAGCATTCTGCATTTAGCACTTGCGGCAAAAACGATCGTGAGTATCAAACCAAGGAGGATTGTCATGGTTCCAATAAATGTGGACGGAAATTCGTATCATTCGTACGTGACTGACTGAATTAAAATACCTTTTTACACATTACAACTAGTTCTAATAGGCGATAAATCAGTTGTGATAATGTTTCACCATTTATATCTCAAAAAAAATCAATATTTATCTATAGAGAATATCTTGGATTACCTACGATTAGGTAAAGTTATATTTTTTTACGTGTCATACCTAAGTTAATGCTTGACTGCAATCCTACCTGTTGGTAAGTAGTAAGGAAGGCAAGGATGGTACCAGCACTAACTTAGTAAAGTCATTTTACCCTCTCTTTGAAGCCTCCCACATTATAGGCCGGTGGAACTGGGAACATTAATTTGTTTTATTTAAAGATAGTATATACATATAGGTCTATGGTTTGAAGTGGATTAAACTCATTTAAGAGAGGTGGTTCATTTTCTGGTGGATTGACTTCAGAATATCCATCAAAGTATTTTTTTGTCACAATAATCTTGAAGAACGGCACTTGGCCTCATTCTCAAACAGTCAAGAAACACTAACACTTACGTAATTCATCAAGAAAACATCAATCTTAAGCTTGAATTAAATTCCATTAGTCTTGATAAGTAGGTCAGTACAGATTCTAAAGTTTGTTACCAAAAGAAAAATCTACCCGAAAAGACCATCTTGTTGCCAGCGCGAAGGAAATTTAATTTACAAAGTTTCTCAAGAATCCTCCAATATATTTAACCTCAATGCATGTTATTTCGAAAGAGCATCTATTTTTTCAGATGTTTCAATTTTCCAGATGTTTATGTGACCTGGAATTTTATGGTAGATAGGTAATTTTACTGTGGGTAAACAGTTTCCATCAGGTGATGGACTGTATTTAGAATGTACTGTATACCTACATACGAGACGAGAGCATAACGAGTAGTATTAAACAGTGGTTTCTATTTTTGTTCCAATTTGTTTTGCTGGACGTTTTATAAGAGCAGTTATTCAAGTGGTTGTATTATCTATGTAGGAACATAAATGACATACTCAGTTTAAAAGATATACGGAAGAGTTTCTTTCGGCGTTTCTTTTCTTTTTTTAATGGAAATAGCCGGCAAACGAGCTGACGAAGTCTTCAAGAAAGAAAGAAGAAAAAGAAACAAAGTTTTCTTCAGTAATAAAGCACCTCACTAAAACACAGTAAAAACAAAACAAAACACGTGCTTATATTTGACAATATACTCACATGAGTGTACAATAGCGCACTATAACATTAATTAACGTGAGAGCTATATGAAGTGTTATTCGCTATGTACAAAATTTTCCCTTCAGATTACAAATGCAATTGGAAAAAGCATCACGATTTGATCCAGATTGTCTCGCAGTTTGCGAGTCGACGACATTCCCAGTCCCCTGTCTCCCCTGGACAGATAGATAGCTCGTTGAGAACAGGATTAAAATTCAAATGCATTTCGCACATCGACACTGAATATCTTTTATGGCCTGTTTCCAAGCGAGGATGCACGTAACAGCATCTCTCAAGTAGACTTTCAAGATGTTGAAACACTGTAAAAAGTTATTTTACAGATATCTAGGTATTCTTTCTACCTAGGTACTACTACGTTTTATCGATTTTATATAGGCAGTTGAGGCGGGTGAGTGATACAAATAAATATTTACATGTAACTAAGATTATATTCGTAAGTTTGATATAATATAGCTCTAATCAGTAATAATTAAGGTAACGGTGAATGTGAACAGGAAAAATCTTAGGAATTTCTTGCCGCTTTCAGCGCCACTGAAGGCAGGGATTTGTTGAAGACAATGTCGTAGTTCCTACCTACTTGATGATACATGATACTTTGAAAAGTCCTTGCATAATCGATTTTAAATTAAAAACCGTTTCGGTATCATTTTTAGTGTAGAGGTTTTAAAGGTTACTTTTTCGGTTTTCAAAGGCTATATTATTGAGTAGCACACTGGTGTAAGCGTAAACGAAGTTGTACACTGTAGACTCATGAGAGTGTCTACCTAGTAGGTACCTACTTGAACATCGTAGAAAAACACTTGAACCAATAGAAAGCAACTGTACGTATAATAAGTAATCATCCGTATTTCGTATTCCATTCTGTTTACATTATAATTTCATTCGATACGTCGCAAGTCTTGAGAGCTACATATCTACATTAGTTGTACTTGTATACCTAAGTGTTGTAGTTTTTTTGAACAAGAGCGATGAGAACTCATAGTATCTACTCATATCTACATATATATGTAAAGTTTGAATTCGTACTAGTGGAATGGACTATATTTAATAGCTTTTAATTTTAATTTTCACTCTGTGATAGGATCCCGAGCCCAGTAGAGATATCAATCTATCATCCAGTTTCGACACATGTAATACTAAAGTCCTGACCTGAAGTTTTTTTAGAATTCAACACAATTTCTACCTACCGTCTTTTAACGGCATCACAGCGAATTTAGGCACAACTTGTTACTTTTTATTTTATTATTAACACCTAAATAATTTGAATTAAACAACTGCTTGACCACAGACTGCAGTGTGAAACGTCAGTAAATGACTTTTTTTTAACGCCATGAATCCGTTCTAAGATGTTTAATTTAATTTGCAACAATCGCGAAAATGTTAGAAATACATAATCATATTTTTTCTGCGCCCCGTGACACCATACGTGTTTGTGTCCCCTATGAGAAAAAGGTTGATTACCACTGTCTCAGAGGAAAAGAGATCGCTTTAACTTTGGTCAGTTCAGCCTTAAGCTGTAGCTATATCAATGACGACTCAACATAACAGTATACAATAGTAAAATCTATTTAAATTCAAACTAGAACGACGAACAACAATAAGACGCTTATCATTGAGATGAGTATGTCTTGTTGCTCCGAGACATCACCGAGCACCCCAGGGACTTTATTTATTTATTTATTTATTTATTTATTTATTAATAGATCGCTAACATACTGTACACCATTACATTCAATTCAAGGCATTATACAGTTACACATTCTAAGCGCCAGTACAATTATAAGCGACGACTACATTCATAGCAACAGTAATTATTATTATATAAATATAAATAAAAAAGACTTAAATTAATTTATATACATTTTACAATAGAATTCATTGGATAATAATAATATAATAAAATTGCATTTAGAATTAAATTAAAATTAAAGCCAATTCTTAAGAAATATTGGAGATCATTATCATTAATCAAATAGATATCTTAATTAAAATTATCAGAGAACTTAAAAATGTCAAGAATAAGATTAAATTAAAAATTCTAAAAAATAATAAATTATGAATAATTAGTATTATTAGATTAGGGACATAGCAATGATATTAATAAAGATATCACAACTTAACGAAAATAACTCTCCTTGGAGACATGCAGAACCTAGATAATAATATTCCAACTTTGAGAGGAGCTACAAAGATGAGACGAGTCTAACTTATTGTTAGAAGCAAGTTTCTACTATTACATAGTTGCATGCTAGTTCTTACTACTTGTAGACTAACAGTGATGTGTAGATCTGCTATCAGGGAATATGGGGTGCTCTCAAAAGAACTATAAGTTGGCCATTAGAACTTCAACCGACGCACTGGGACTACCTAAGTTGCGGAGTGTGGACACTCTAGGCCCGATTATTTAGCTATAGGTACTTAACTAATTTGTATTAAACTACTTGGATTATAATTCATGCATGACAGAAAAGGTTTCATCTTAATACAGTAGGTACCTAATTGTGTTCTGTGGCTGAATCTGTGCATAGATCTATCCTTCCGTATAATCAATTAAAAAGATGCAGTTGCAAACTATTGCGTTCGATGGTAACAGTTTCATCGCAAAATTTCAATTTGTAAAACGGTAGCCTCGCCTGCTTAAGAGGCAAGCAATCCTTTACTTTCTCTACTCTTTGCTTTAAAAGTGGCTTCAACAATCTTCTTTAACCCTTCCCTTGGTCCCTCCTGCCTATTTTGGGGTTTTCATTCATGTCTAGATTGTCGAGCCCATGGGCGGTAAGAAATAATAGTAATACGAGATCGTTTGCTATCCTCGTTAAATAAACAAAAACTTCGGGAATCTGCTTCTGAATAACGAAAAGTCATAGGACCTTGCGGTAGAAGTTAAAATAACAAGGAATCTGAAAGCTAAGCGGACAACTCTTCAGCTTTTTAATGCTCCATTTTATAATGACCCTGCGTGAATAACAAAATAGTGTTAGGTTCGTTTCGCGAACAAATAGTGTAAGCGTTTGTATGTTTTTTTATACACCACATAAGGAACAAAAACACAATATATCTTGCTTGCAAATCAGCCCAATATCAGATGAGATCCGCTGGCAGACACTTGGTATTGATTGTATGTACGTAGCTTGTAGAGCTCGGAGCGGAGTGGAAACCGATCACTCGTACGCGTACCTACACTGCACTATTATGTATTCTATGATTAAATGAAACTGTTGTTCATCATTCGTACAGTAGGAGGTAAGAGAGTAAATGGGAAGCTTGCCCTTAAGAAATTCCCTTCACTTTATTTATTTATACCCAGACAATTAAGGCCCAAAGATTCCAATACACACAAAAATATTATAACAATGTGTCGTCTATATTTTTAGACAAAATGTTTTAGATGAGTCTGTAAGCTTAAATTGTGGTTAGAGTGTGTGTGAATCTTATTAGAAATATCTGCCCATTGAAACCGTCAAAACATTTTACTATTACCCTTGGTATCTGTAGTGTATCGATATCGAGTAGGATATCGATAACATTTAGTAGTTTTGCAATCTAACTAGATTGTCAGCTGTCAACTGACAGATGTCACTTTTCTGTCGTCTCGGTCAAGCACCCACGCGGCCAGCGCACAATGAGTCAGTTACGAACTGTCGGGCGCGGAGTGTAGACGTGGTGTTTGCAGCGAGCCGATATTTATCTATATATATTTATTAAGTAATAATAAGTAATTAAACAATAATCATTTGGTGTAACCGCGTTTCATAGTCTATTACACCGAACCAGTGAATATACAGAATTAGTGGTCTAACGGAACATAACTTCCTAAGCATTTAGTTTTACCACAGAAGACATAACTTTTTTATGATGAAAATGACACTACACAAACTTAACACTTTAAGGAAACGTATCTACCTTCTATAAAACACCTTAATTATCCCTAAAGCCACAATAAATTCAAAGCACGCTTTCAAAACAGGTCAATTTTATGAATACCCAGCAGCAGTCTGCGAAGTTGGTAAACAAACAGATAAATACAGCTGTCTCGCTCTCAACTGATTTTAACTTTGTGAAATACATTAAACTTTTATCTCGCCTGTCGTGTCTTAGTCGGGAAAGCTTTCCGCTATTGAAAGACTTTGGTACTTTTATTCCGCAAAGGAAGTAATATAATTTAATTTCATAAATTCAGCCGGAAATATAGATATTCGTCTCTATGACTGTTTTATTAATGTTAATCTTGTGCCAACAGCAAAGCCAACAATCTGCTTCGGATGAATCAGCATTATGCTTCGCAGAGTCAGCAATGCTTTTCGAATAATCTAAATTTTACTTACAAAAAATAACCGACTTCAATTACTCAAAAACTACTTGTCAGATCTCGTTCGAATTTATGTGGGATTACATGACAAGCACCTGCTTTCGATTAAAAAAAGAATCATCGAAATCGGTTGGCGTGATATTGAGTTATTCGTCCATTTGTCGCGCACATACTTAATACAAAAAGACTTATATGGTTTTATCATGGATGCCAATGTCAGATCTCAATAAAATTTATATGGGACCACATGACACCCACCAGCTTTCGATTAAAAAAGAATCATCAAAATCGGTTCGCCCAGTCCAAAGTTCTGAGGTAACGAACATAAAAAAAATACAGTCGAATTGAGAACCTCCTCCTTTTTTTGAAGTCGGTTAAAAAATCGAACAAAAAGGGAGATGCTGTGTAAAGAACATACCACATGTGATAGATAGTCTTTAGCAATGATCTCCCATAAAAGCGGCCTACTACGCGAGCGATCGATTTAGTTCGTAACTTTGTATTATTCTGCAAGCGATCTTGAAAACTTCGATAGCGTGATTCAGGTCGGGCTTTCAGGTATTCGTCAACGATTTCGAGTATATATTAGTACCTATATTATCTATGGTCTCTATTGTCAACTGACAATGAGTTCAGTTTGTGGGCGAAACACGTGTCGGTGGCGGCATACCGCATACCATACCACATGTCACCATACATGGTACCTATATCGCTATTGTTATTGTTGACACTTCACACATTCCTGTGTGGTGTGTAGGTATTGGATGTGTAATGCCATGTAAAACTTAATAATAAATGCGTTTGTTAACTTCACAGAATTAACACTAATTATTAGGTGAATAATTAGTTAGATGTTCTGTGGTTAGCGATATGGACGCTTACGTAAACGTTTTAAATTAATCGTAAATATAATTTAACTGTAGCGGGTACTCAAGATTTTGGTTTCATACGGGTATTATGTAGTTAATAATAACAAGATATTGCAATCCTTCGCGGTGCGCATAACGAATGACGAGGCAAACCGCGTCGTCCGTGCCGGCCTGATGTTCACGAGTTTCACGACTAAAGGATGGATACATGACTGCGTCTTGTCGTTCGATGGAGAAATGAGGATGGGGGAGTTATTTCAAACAATTACCTAGCACACTCTCTGACATGTGTCATGAAGCCTGTCTGAAGTAAAAACGTAATAATTAAATACCTATTGAATAACATCAGAATGATACTGATTGAAGATTACCTCAATCGACTCAATCGATATTGATTCCATTCCATCTCCTGCGAGCGTGATGTAACTCGATATTCCAGCGAAAGGCAACCCTAGTTCGAAAGGAATTAAAGTAGCATTACTGCACAACAGGGATGTTAAGCTCCGTAACCGTAACTGAAACTATCGGATATCCGAAATAAAAATATATCCCAAACCGAATCTTACATACATTTTTCTGTAAATTTCGGACACAGGCAGTCTAAATAAGACTTATTATTTTGATCGTGTCTCTTCTAGTATTTGTTTAATATTTCTATTATATGTATTATTCTTACGTATTTGTATTTTACCATTTTCATTTTTAATATTTCCTAAAAATCTAATATCCGTAACCGGAACTATCCGAAAGTAACGGATAAGCCAATCGTATCAGAAATCGGAATAATGACGACCGGTGTAGCGCAATTATTGCCATGCCGGATCGCCGCGCCGTGCCAAGGGTCCTGGGTTCGATTTCCAGTGAGGTGGAAATTTAAATGAGAAGTTTGGATGAAAATTCTTTCTGGGTGTGTGTTCTGTGGTCGAACAAATTTTCTTGCCTTAATGTGTTGTTCATGGCACCCACGACACCGGGAATCCTAGTGCGGGACTATGAGAGTGTAGCGTTATTATTATTGTAAGTATTTATTAGTCTTACTTATTTCTTTTTACTTTTAAAATTCCTTAAAAATCTTACATCCGCAACTGAAACTATCCGAAAGTAACGGATAAGCCAATCTGTAACCGTATCTGGAACCATATTCCATCTGGAATAATATTTCCATATCCGTATCCGAAATGTCATATCCCTGCCATCCGTGCTCACTGCACACTGCGGGCTGCGCTATTTGCCCGCTGGAAATACTGGAGCTCATTTCCCGCGCGCCACGAGCCGCGCCGCCTCGCGCCTCACGTATTGCATCCGACACATCGCTTGTGGTGCAATTGACAAGCGGACGGACGATTTTTAAACAATCAAGGATTTTTTCGAATTGCAGTGACGACTGTTAGCCCTAGCGGTTTTTACAGCTTCACGCGGATAGACATAGCGTGGACAAAGCCAACGTACATACCACTTCGAACACACCGAATCTGGTTCAATATCAAAGAGGACGGACTTCTTAACCGATTTAATCGATTCATAATCTAAAATGATCGTTTAAAGGAGTAAAATAATGGTTGATTTTTGGTATGAGAAGTACATAATTATGTAGATTAAATTTATTACATAAATATGGAAGTTTAACCTGAACGAAGCCTCTTTAGGATAGTAGCCTAGGATAGGATTTAGGATAGTAGTACCTTTGAAACCTAATTTTTATATAGGCCTGCATGACATAATCCTACAATGTGCAATGTGTATTCCCATAGGTAAACTCTCAGTTCAATTAGTTTAAATAAGAATGAGAAGATTTTCTGTTTAAACCTTAATTTATCAACTTTTTTTAGTTAAACTATAACTATTTAATTTCATATCCAACTCTCTTTGGTTATTATGCGCTGTAATTAAAAATCTTATGTGGAGGATCAGTGTTACTGAATGTGACACTACTACGTATTGTATTTAATAAGTTATAGCTAATGACTGTAACTCATTGGCGAATCTGAAGACAAAGATTTGCTAACATGTTATTAAACATTGACAAGTCTTCAATGTGCATTGGTAATGATACTCATAAATAATTTGTATTCTAAAATATAGGTATTGCTTAATTTAAAGTTCTGCATAGATAAATGATAGTTAATTTTAGTATTTCGTTAGGACTTTCTAAAGACGAAATAAATTCCCAATACACTTTTAATAGTGCCGAATTTTATACATCGCACTGGCTACTTATGAATATTTTATTAAAAGATAAATAAATCATTTAGACCACACCTCAAGCTCTATTATGTTCGCTAGCAACGGATGTTCGCCGGCGTGATTCGTGGCCATTAAAACAGCGGCAAGCGACGAGCGGGCAGCTTAGCCCGCTTCTTTATTTATGACGTGGCGGGCGTCCGTTAGCAGCTTAAGTTACACCATTTTATAATGCCGTAGTCTTTCTCGTAAAATGAGTTAGTGCTTGAACTCTGTCTGGAGTCTTTTTGAAACGTGTTTGTAGGCTATTAACTGCTGCGTATATACGAGATCTTTATGCATTTAGGTATAAGGTGCCGTTTTACTTTATTCACCTGAGTTAATTCACCCAGGTGTCTTACTTAAGTCTAAGGGTTTTATGAATTTAACTATATATTGCATGATGCAGTATTTAAGTTATGGGATTTTGAGTGGCATATTTTATTTCATTCAGTAGTTTGTTTCAAAGACAAACCGAGAATAAACTATTAGGTCGTCGATATCAGAAATATTGTACTTGTGATGATAAAGGAGGTCAGTTTTAAGTGCTAATGTTGTTACTTATTAATTTCAGTTAAAACGAAACACTTCACAACATTCCATAACTATTGGTTTTTGGTCGCACACAACAAATATTTTCTTGTAACAATATAACTTCATACCTGAATCGAAGTTGGCATTCATATTATAGCACGCTATTAATAGCAGTAACAAAGCTAGTAATTTTTCATTATTCGCAAGTTCGTAATCTTAAGGTATGTTAATAATAACGTAGCACGGCAGACAAATAGAAGCAATAAATAAAGCGAATAACCTTAATTTCTCCTTGAACAAATATCGTGCTCTGTGAAGCAATTGGTTCACTAGTTTCACTACACGAAATTATTTCTATTCAAGCACAAGCAAAATTAGATGTAGTAATAAAACATTATGTACCTTAACAAATTGTGAATGAGCACGTAAATATACGTCGGCACGCTTATATACGTATTGAATGTCTGATTCAAACACATTACTTTTACAATGCTAGAAACTACTATGTTCAAACTTAATCTTCTTCAGCAATAACATACAATCGACTTACGTTTGTCGAATTGAAATGTTCATTTTGAGTATAAATTTCATTCTGGCAAAATTAACTTCAAATATAAAAAAGGATAGGAATCTGAGATTTAAAATATATGTATAGAATAGAGAATAGAATTTAAATTGCATTGTTTGTTTTATATTGGACGGTGTATCTATCAATTAGAAAATAGTTATTAAATACATTATTTAAGACTTAAGAAATCTTTATTTTCAGTGATAATTCATTATTTCTAACAATAATATATTATAATAGCCACTTAGAACTTATAATGTCCGTTCCTGTCGTTATCTACCTGTATGATAACAACAAACGATCAAGCATTAATCTGAAACGATTGAAAATGTATTCAACGCTAAAATTTTACCATTTGCAAGTCACGGAAAATTTATGTTCCACTAAATAACAATCAATTTGTTGGGAGACTCGGGACTCGGGAGCAAAATGTATGCGCTGCACAAGCAAAGTGGTGTAATTGGTTTGTGAAATGTATGTTTGCGCTGTGCGTAAATAACGAGTGTACGGGAGTCGAATACGTAGAAACAGTAGCTAGAATTCCGAATTAATTTCAACTAAACCTTTTGTTTCAGTTTTATGCTTCAATGCTATTTATACTTTATACGAGTAATATGTTTAGACTAACATCTAGTTACGTAAAATTAGGTTATGACGTTAAATAGCGGTAATGGCGTTTGGCGCTGGCATGCCATCGACCATCAAACTGGTGTGGCACAACATGCCAGCAATGCCAGCGGCGGACAGCCAACTGGCGCGACAGTTAGGCACTCGTTTTCTACGCAGCAGACGCCATACACTTAGACTGAGTAATATTACTTCCAATTTCTTCTTAAAAGACAAGAAGATGGAATGTTAGTTAATGCCCTTGTTTATCTATAAACTACACTGAATCCAACACGACGGTAAGAATTTTATGATCGAAGGATAGCGTAAACCGAACATCATATACGAACAACATATACCCCCCGCACCACCGTGAGCGGAGGTCGTTGTTCTTACACTCCGCGTTTGATCGGTTAGAAAAAATGGAAATAGCTAGCAAGTCAATGGAAAATGCAATTCGCGACCTCACACAAACAGTGGTTGGTCTCCAAAGCAAAATTATATCGCTGGAGAAGAGTATAATGGACCAAAACAACATAATAAAGAAACTGGTCAATGCTAGTGAAAAGTGTTGTGTTCCGGCCATTGCGGCAAATATGCAAGAAAAGGAGGGTAGTCGAGCCCCGAAGCGACCTCAGCAGCTAAATCGCGAAAGTAACAAGCAGCCGACATCGGCGAGCAGCGGGTCCGCTCGGAAGAACGAAAGTCGTCTTCCCGCTCACTCTACACTTCATGCACTCGTGCCGGCCGAGTCCACCCGAGCGTCATCTTCGAGCGCCAGCGCCAGCGCGCTGTCACCGGCCGCTCCGAACACATCCGAGCGACTTGAATACGAGGATGTAAACAATGCGCCACCTACGCCTAGCGCGCACAGAGACGTAAGTGAAAATTCGGCAAGTGAGAATTTAGCGGTGAATACCAACGATAAACGGGGCGACGATTGGGTGACCGTGCGTCCGAGAAGACAAAGGGCGCTCGATCGTGAAAATAATTCTCGTGCGACTAAGGAGGAAACGTCGACTAAAGTAAAAAGTAATAGATTTAATGGAAAGTCTGGGAAGGTGAGTCCCATTAGTAAGGGTACCAATACATCCATACTATGCATAAAAGCGGTGGAGCGGACAAAATACTTTCATATATGGAGGCTTGTAAAGGACACAACGGAAAACAATTTGTTAGAATACGTTCGGGAGATACTAGGTGATGACACAAACCTTCAGGTAAATAAAATAGTACACAAAACGGAAAGGGGTTATTCTTCCTTTAGAATATGTGTATCTGAAAATAATTTTGAGAGACTGTGCAATCCAGACCTGTGGCCTAAAAACGCAGAATACAGCGAATGGGTGTTTTTTCGAAAATCATCAAAAAACTCCAATGAATAAATCAAATTACAGAACAATTAATATTCTATATCAAAATGTAAGAGGCCTCCGTACTAAGACGGCAGCATTCCTATCCTTACTGGAATCTTCGGGCTCAGATTTGTTTGCAATAACCGAAACCGGCTGCAACGAATCAGTTCGGGACACCGAGATTATCCTCCCCGGCTACTCCGTGCTGCGCTGCGACCGCGCGGACGGCCGCAAGCAGGGAGGCGTGCTGCTGGCGGCCGCGCCGCGGCTCGTGTTACGACAGGTACCGATGCCTGATGACATCGATGTAAACAGGTACAACTTTGAGTTGGTTTGTGCGGGTGTCTATATACATAACAGGTTTCTATTTGTATGTTGCGTAGTGTACATCCCACCGCAGACGGAGGAAAACGAATTTGTGATAGTGTTTGGTATATTAGAAAAGATTTGTATCAAATATAAAAATAATCTCATAGTTTTAGGTGATTTTAATCTATTTTCTAGTAATAAGTATGTACAACATTATTATGAATACTTTTTAGCCTTTTGTGAACTCAATCAGTGTAACACTGTTCCCAACTGTAATGGTAGGCAGCTGGATTTGGTGCTGTGCGCGCGGGGCGGCGTGTCGGTGGCGGCGGCCGACGAGGCACTGCAGCCGGTGGATGCATATCACCCGCCGCTCGCTGTCGTGGTCGCCGTCGCCGCCTCCGACTTGCGCCCGGGCGGATATCACAGTAGTCCGGACTCATCCGAGGGACCATATAGGCAGTGGAACTTTTACAAAGCCGACTTTAACAAATTATACGGTCTTATTATGAACATTGATTGGAGCGAAATGTATATGATTAATGATCCCAATTTAGTAGTAAACTTCTTTTACAATAAATTTAATGAGGTGTTTGATGAGTGTGTACCTGTAAAAACTAGGAAACAGGTGGATTCTAGGTATCATTATCCAGTTTGGTACACAGCCCACCTCGTCAAGGAAATACAGAATAAATACAACTTACACAAAAAGTATAAAAATAGTAAAACAGATAGAGACTATGAAGCTTTCGCTCGTTCCAGGGCAAGGGTGAAGGCGGAGACAGCATTAGCCCACGACCGGTATCGGGACCGGGTACAAACCGATTTAGCATCGGATCCAAGAGGATTTTGGCAATTTATAAGATCGAAGAAAGACATCTATAAGCAAAATAAATTAGTGCAAAACGGCCGATCTCTCTCGGACCAGGAATGTGCAATAGAATTTGCAAAATTCTTCTATTCGGTGTACAGCCCAGAACCGGCGCAACTGGATGTCTCAGTGGTTAGTGCGACGGTGGGGGGTAGTGCGCGCGTGCACCTGGCGCAACTGACACAGGCGGAGGTTAGTCGAGCGCTCGCACGGCTGTCGCCTAAGCGCTCTGTAGGACCGGACGGCATTCCACCTTTCATCCTAAAGGATTGTCGTAATGTGCTAGAGGCGCCGCTGCTGCACGTATTCAATATCTGCCTCGTAGCTGCGACCTTCCCGGATCGATGGAAACTCACCCGCGTGGTGCCGGTTCCGAAGGGACGGGGAGGTCCGGAGCCGAGCGACTACAGACCGGTGGCGCTTCTGTGTGCACCCGCCAAGGTGTTGGAGTCGGCTATTCATCACTCATTATATGCACAGCTGAGAGCCCAGTTGTCTGACGCACAGTACGGCTTTCGTCCTGAGCGGGGGACAACGGGGAACTTGCTGCATTTAATGACACAGGTGGTACCGGCTGTGGACGCTGGTGGTCAGGTGGACGTAGCCTATTTCGATTTTCGAAAAGCATTTGATACAGTTGACAATGACGTGCTGCTCGCGAAGCTGGCAGGCGTGGGTTGTACGCCGCATACGCTGACATTTCTTGCTAGCTATCTGCGGGACAGGCGTCAGTACGTCGACTGTAGCGGGTGTTATTCTGATGAGTACTGGACTAGATCAGGCGTTAGCCAGGGTAGTAACCTTGGACCCCTCCAATTTATCATTATGATAAACGATCTACCGGAGGTGGTCCAAGAGTCTACATGCCTCTTATTCGCTGATGATCTAAAATTGGTGCGAGGGATAGATGACGTCTCAGATCACATAAGGCTGCAGAATGATATTGACAGAGTTGTGGACTGGAGCCAAAAGAACAAGCTTTACTTCAACGTGGGGAAGTGCTCAGTAATGTCATTCAGTCGAGCACGCACTCCACAGCACCACCAGTACCATGTCGAGGGGGAGCCGCTGCGGCGCGTCACGGAGATGAGGGATTTGGGGGTACGGTTTACTACTGATCTTAACTTTCGAGAACATATGACCGAAGTATGTAAAAAGGCGTACCGGAACCTTGGTTTCATATTGAGGCAAGCAGCTGGCTTCACCAACATGAATGCGCTGCGTGCCCTATATGAAGCCTTGGTAAAGAGTCACTTGGAGCATAATTCGGTTATATGGGCTCCGAGAGAGGAGAAGTATAAACAAATGCTAGAACGTATCCAAAACAAATTCACCCGATTCCTCTATATGAGACTATATGGGGTATATCCGGGCTATCCGCTCCTGTATCCCAGTTTGTTCGTCCTGGGCATGGTGGGTTACATTAAGCTGGAAGCCAGGAGGGAAGTCGCCTTAGCCAAATACTTGGTTATGGTGCTACGGGGGGAACGGCACAGTCCGGCCATCCTAGAACAGCTGAGGCTGTCTGCTCCGGATAACAGCATAGAGCGGAGGCGGCTCCCGCCCCTGCTGGCGCTGCCGCGGGCGCGCACCCGACTCCTGCGCGACGCACCGCTCACCCGAGCGCTGCGCACGCTCAATGCAGTAGCGTGTCGTATCGACATTTTCAGTTGTACACTGATTGAATGCACAAGGGCTATAACGAGTGTTGTCACAGGTTTATAATTTGTAATTGTTTGTATTCCTATTTATAATTTAGTAATTTGTAATGAATGGATTTTATAATATAGAGTTAATGATTTTAATAATTTGACATCTACTTGACATTATTATTTCATTATTATTATTATTAATTAGATTGTTATTATATTGAATTTTAATTGTTATGGATAGTAGATTTATGAATTGAATTGATATGAATATTATTTATTGACATTTCTGAGTTTGTAACAATATTTGCAACCTTTATAATAATTGTCGAGTTTAATTGTGTAGTATCTGACTGTTCGTTATTGGAACTGGAACTTGAATTATTAAAGAATAGGATTTATAATTTAATAATGTAAAGATTATGGTAACTGATGGAATAATATACTAACAATAGATATAATAAATCAACAATACTAACGCATTAGGTTACTGACCTGTAATGTTAGTATGTATATGGAATAAATAAATAAATGAATAAATAAATAAATAAATAAATAAATCATAATTTTAAGACGTCATTATTATGTAAACAAGCTGAGGTTCGCGCAATTTTGTTTGCATTTTGAATTTTGTATTTTATCCCTCGTTATAATTATTGTACTGTGGCTGTAGTGCTATGTGTAACTAAAAGGTATTTTATTGAAATCTCCAATCAACTAAATATGAAAATCATTACATGCAAAATAAATTGAATGGAATACCTAATTTAAGTTGATATTTAACTTTCAGTTAAAAGGTAATCGTAATAATCATTGATATAATTTAATTATTTCCTTGTAATTTAATTGCTTAATACTGTATAACTATAAGAATAAAATAATGTTTTGGATTTTGATGCATCAAAATGTTTTTGTAAAACAACGAAACTGTATTTGAAACTCGAAACGTTTCACTAATAGAAAATAATTTAATTCACTTTTGAAAGGGCAACATACTTAATAAAAGATTCACTTTCCGTCGACGTTCATTAAGTTAACAACAACACAAATACTACCGCTATTATTATCCAATGTAGTCAAAGTAAAACACACTAAGGTTATTTAATTTACTTGGATAATAACAAACTCGTGTATTCAAACTCGATTGACTCTTGATTTCAAAACGATAACGCACTCCAAGTAAAGCGGACTTAGTAAAAGCTTATACAATTTGGCCGGGTTATACGTGGTATAACGCGTCGGTATAACACAGGCAAACGCTCAAACACTACTATTTATTTCAAAAAACACTCTTGATTTCAAAAAAGTGATAACGCGCAAATAAAGCGAACTCAGTAAGAGCCTATTTAATTTGGTCGGGTTATACGTGATATAACGCGTAAAACGTGTTGGTAAGGCAGATAGAGAACGCGCGTTGCGTGGCCCGCACCGGAAGCGCGATGCAACTGGGATCGATGCGGACTGCGCGCAGGTCGCTGCTCCCGTGACGTCACACCATCAAATATTAAAGCCTCGCGTGTACCAGCCGCTATATTGGGAACAGGGCCGGACTCGTGCTCAGTGTCCGAGAGAAATTTAATTGCATTGTTTAAAAGGTTTTCCATGTATGTTATTTTTGCACCTGATATTCAATTGTCAGCTGTGGTTTTCGGCGCCTGAAGGAAATTAAGTTATGTATCGTACGCCCTGTTTAAAAATAACGATTTCAGTTGCGTCATGCTATAATTATTTAGTAAAAGAGAAGTAGAGAAAACACTCGTTAGGGGGCGTCCATAAATTACGTGAGGTGTTTAAGGGGGGGAGGGGGTCGAGTCAAATCTCATCTAATCTTACGTTGGAGAGAGGGGGGGTCTCGCCAAATATCACGCAATTTTTTTTTCTGATTGAAATAAAAAAAAATATATTATTTTGGTCCATTTAATCCAGATTGTACATGCTTAAGATTTAATCTTAAACGTAATCGTAATACGATTAAGATCATTCACTAAATAAAAGCACGAAGCAATTTTTTTTTTCTTTTTACAATAACAATCCAACGCGTTTACGTAAGAAACCCACATTTTGAAAAATCTCACGTGAGATTGGGGGATGGGGGAGGGGGTTGAATAAAATCTCACGACATCTCACCAGGGGGGGAGGGAGGGACAGAAAATTTAAAAAAACACCTCACGTAATTTATGGACGCCCCCTTATTCACAACATGTAGGAAAAGTTTGTTAAATGTATAATAAATATTATATTGATAGTTTGCATTACTCTAAACATTTTGGATCCTGGATCAGAAATAGTTAAGAGATCTACTTTAAAGGACTGTAAAAAAAGTAATCTATTATATTCTATGTCTGAACAAAGAAATGCTTCTAGGTCCACTGGTTCAGTATAATCAGTATCTATATTAATATGTTTTCTGTCCGTCAGTAACAGCTAGCGTTTTATTACACAGATAATATCCTACAAGGAATCTATGCATACCGCGCTCTACGAATTATTAAGCTTATTTAAGTATGTAGGTATTTTTATTATGATCAATAAAAATATAAAAAAGAGAAAGTGTGGTTTTATGAAACCACGATGCAAGTGAAACTTTTTTCGTTTTGTAGACATTTAACTAAAAATTTCTAGAAAATTATTCGATTTAGGGTATTAAAATTGCGTTTTTAATCTTAACTTAATTATTGAAAAATGGGAATAATAATGGGAAATCAATTCCGCGGCCGACCGTCACGCGACATGCAACACACAGACGAAAAAGTTTGAGACGATGTAATAAAAGTTTCAGTTTAAAGATATTATTTTTGCAAGAAATACACATTAAATTGCAATATTAACAAGCTAGCATATTTCCCGTTTCGCTCGGTCCACAGCTCATTTTACATTTTACACAAAAGCGAGTACCAGATGCGGTATGCTCCGAGCTATGTCATTCAGTTTATTCATGATGGAGGAAAGGTACACAAGAGAACTCTTTCGAGTCAAACCAAACAATAATGAGACAAAAGGAAAAGCTTTCCGAATGAGATGTTTGTTTCCACAGCATTAAAAGAACAATTGAGGAATAATTCTTATTTTATTAATTTATTTTTGGGTTCTTGATGGGCAAGCTGAACTCTTATAAGATTGCTTTCATCTTTGTTTGTTTATCACAAAAGGTTGAAATTCAGTAAATACTCGCAAAACCCAAAGAAATATTGTTTCTTTTATTTTTAGATAACAAATAAAAGAAAAGTAAATTTTAACAAAGGCATCTAAATATTGTTTTATAATTTTCACAGTAAGTTTAAGACTCATTATTTATAGCGACCGATCAATTTCTTGGTTGTGTAACAGTCTTTTAACAAAGGTGTCTTTTTCTTCATTTGTTCTCACGCAAATGCTTCAGCTATTGTTATACGATGAATCTATAGGCAATAATAGCAGATAAATTATTACATAACAGGAAACCGACCATGGTTGACCGATATTTTATAGTCACAGCGTACCTATTTATTTCAATTTCTATACCGCTTGCGTTTCTCAATGTAAGTGCCAGATACACTCGTACGTAAAACCACCGCAGGTTTCCCGTGCAAAGCCAACATAATGTATTCCTATCAGAGCTGGCAATCGACCAAACGTTAGCGTTGATTTTATAAAGCCTTTAATTTCTGTGAAAATTCCGTATCGTCTGCTGTTGTCTCCTTTTAACCATGCTGGAGTAGCTATCAGTAGCTCATTGTAGAACAACGATGTTCACAAATAACATGGCTTGAAAGTAGCACAGAAACTGAAAAGGATTTTAAACATTTTTCCTTGGAAGTTGACCATAGCCGTTCCATGCTTTGTTTGTTTAAACAAAGATATGGCATATGTAGAAATTGTTATGAAATTGTAGAAGACATTAAACAAATAAAAAAGACGTTAAAAGAATTACCTATCACTTCTTTACATGTCACCAACCGAAAAAGGTCTCCGTCAAAACCCTTAAACCTTTAAAATCAAAGAAACATCCTCAAGGAAATGCGGACAGAAAGTTGTCCCTAACATTCTCTTTTCAACTGTGTAGCAACAGGCATAATTATTATATAGTCTACTCGATAAGTTCAAAATGGTTGAAATTAGAGATACTGCTCTTAAAAATACGTGCGATAGCTCATTCTGTTCGGAATGATGTCTAGAAAAATGTTTCGGAAGCGTTTACCAGCACGTAAAAAATTGCAAAAGTTATTGACAAAATAAAGTTGAAAAAAAAAAGTATTTTGTTTTTGGTAATCACTTCGAAACTATTAATATTTAAGAAATTTTAAAACAAGATTCTTAAAGTAGAGGAAATTTCCAAACAATGACTCGCGACTCTCGGAACTCTATCTCCATTATTTATAACTTTAATTTAACGCTGAAAATGGGTCTCCACGCTGCATTTTTAGGTTGCGCGTGCGGCGTCAAAACCGAGTTCGTCACACTCAATAATTTTTTAAGGTATTAATTATTAATTTAAAAAAATAAAAAAAATATGGTGTATTCGAAACACTTCAAAGAATTTGCTCCCGTAGGAAATTTTGCTTAAAGTTAATTTTTCAACAAGTTAGACGATTGTTAATTAACTAAATTTTCTCGAACTTCCATTTTCATTGTACATTAAAAAAAATGTTTAAGTAATTGTCCTATAAATTTTTCGCTTCGTGGAGCCCTTCTTATATACATGCTTAACGAGATCACGTCATAAAAGTTTAAAAAGTTTTAATACTTTGTGTATAATAATTTTATAAGTTGAACAAACAATTTTTTCGTTTTTTTATCGAATCGAAATTAAAAAATTTAAAAATGTTTTTATCTGTACTTTGTTATACATCGTTGTTTTTTTTATTTTTAGGTGTTTCAGAAAAAATATATAAAAAAGTTGAGAATTTGTTTATAAAAAATTGTTAAGTTTAAAAACAATGAAATTGTTGATAAAAAAAATATTTTTTTACATTTCTATTAAAGATGGTTAATTATAATTTTTAAGAAAAAAAAATTATTAACTAATTATTCAAACAATAGAAATATTAAAAAACAATTATAAACAATTAAATATCATTATTAAGAAAAAAATTTTTTTTTCAAAAATCATAATGTTTTGTAAAGAATAAGATATTAAGAAATTTTTTCTTGAAAGCATTGAAATAGTCTATTTGTTTATAAAAAAAAATGAAAAAAAAATGAGGGAATTTTTTTTTTCAAGTCATTAAATGTCTTTTATGAATGCCAAAACGATTATGTAATAATAAATTGAGAAAAAAATATTTTCAATAATATTATTTGGATTTTTCATTTTTTGTTCAACTTATAAAATTATTATACACAAAGTATTAAAACTTTTTAAACTTTTATGACGTGATCTCGTTAAGCATGTATATAAAAAAGGCTCCACGAAGCGAAAAATTTATAGGACAATTACTTAAACATTTTTTTTAATGTACAATGAAAATGGAAGTTCGAGAAAATTTAGTTAATTAACAATCGTCTAACTTGTTGAAAAATTAACTTTAAGCAAAATTTCCTACGGGAGCAAATTCTTTGAAGTGTTTCGAATACACCATATTTTTTTTATTTTTTTAAATTAATAATTAATACCTTAAAAAATTATTGAGTGTGACGAACTCGGTTTTGACGCCGCACGCGCAACCTAAAAATGCAGCGTGGAGACCCATTTTCAGCGTTAAATTAAAGTTATAAATAATGGAGATAGAGTTCCGAGAGTCGCGAGTCATTGTTTGGAAATTTCCTCTACTTTAAGAATCTTGTTTTAAAATTTCTTAAATATTAATAGTTTCGAAGTGATTACCAAAAACAAAATACTTTTTTTTTTCAACTTTATTTTGTCAATAACTTTTGCAATTTTTTACGTGCTGGTAAACGCTTCCGAAACATTTTTCTAGACATCATTCCGAACAGAATGAGCTATCGCACGTATTTTTAAGAGCAGTATCTCTAATTTCAACCATTTTGAACATATCGAGTAGACTAATAACCTATTACTCCGAAACACAACCCGCGTAGTCATGTTTCAGGACTAAGGTAAGTCGCCTATATTGCCATTGGTGTATTGCCGTAGAAGACGATTTCATGTATATCCGCGACTTCATTACACCCATTGACGATACAAAACAAAGGTATCATAACGCTTCCCGCCCACGACTGATAATCGGTGACCGATTTTTTGTAGGAGAAAAATAGAACGTACTGATAGCAATAGTGCAACGCACACGTCCTACAAAAAGTCGGTCAGAAATAATATGGCAGGAAAAATCGGTCCGATTATCTCTCCTACAAAAAGTCGGACACACAGTATCACAGTGTACCTACTATAATATTATATCAGGGTACATCTCGTGTTTCATATCAGAAATATAGCTTAGTGCCCACGAGGGTAATGCGGTAACGAAGTATGAATAATTTTGTAACAATATTATGAACACGTTTACGTTTACATGCATGTTCGCACGGTAGGTATATCTTTTTACGGACTACAGCTTTTTACAGGGAGAACCTCTGTCCGATGCGCTTGTTTGAGAGTTGTGGTACTGCAAATTTAACTGGTACCTAATTATAGCTTAGTTAATACTTAGATAGTCTTGGCCAGCGTGGTAGACTGTGGCCTGTCCCTCACATTATAAGAGGAGACCCCGAGCCCCGCAGTGGGACAATTATGGGTTGTTGCTTTGCTTTGCTTTGCTTTAATACTTAGAAATGTAAAATATAAATTCAGGACAGACTATTACTAATAAAATAAGTAGTTTTGTAGGTACTACTTATTCAATATCTCAATAGGTATCTAAGCACTGCCTACATTTCCATGCAGGTGGACGCTATTAATATAAATTCTCGGTATCTTAAACCCCAGAAGGCTGTTGTTCGGTTATATTTGGCATGTCTCCAGCAAACCGATTAAGCTAAAGGACTAAGCATTTTGTTCGATAAATGTAGCCAAGTCTTTACATTCGCGTACTTCGAGTATTTTTAGAAATTAATAACTCAGCGTAACTTAGTTTCTTTTTAAAAATGTTCTAGTTTTTTTAAAGTAACGAGCCGCTAAAACTAACTAACTAATGGAATCAATAGACAAATAGTGGCCAGTTCTTGATGATAGATAGCAAACTACACGGAAACAAAATGAACAGAACTAGTGGGATTTTTGGGAATGTTTTTCTCATTAGTACTGTCAAATGTCAATAGACCTACTCCACAGAACAGGTGGGAATCGCGCTGATGGTATGTGTTCAGCCATCGTTGTCGGCGATATCAAACACAGAAGAAAAATAATGAGAAAGAAAGTAAACCTGAAATTATTAAAATTGTATTAAAAGGTATTTTTTGCTTCTACTTAAATTCCGTGTGTCTTATTATTGACAAACAGATATCAGCATACGTATTTAAACATTGTTGAATGTATAACTTCAAAGGTGTTTGTGGTCGCACTCCTCCGAAACGACTCGACCGATTTTTATGAAATTTGTGTATATTTGGTAGATATGAGAATAGGTCGTAAAGTGTATTTCATACTGCTAGGTGATTCCCTATTCAGAAAATTTTTGGCAAAACAGCGTTTAAAGTGTAAATTTCTAAACTACGCAGAACCGATTACGCAAAACCTCCTCGTCCAATAGGCATGAAAGGCTAAATAAATTGGTTTACGTCAAAATCAGGTGAATGAAGCCTCCTTCATATTAAATATTAATAAAGTATTGATGGTACCACCTGCCGCGCCGTACCACTAGTAATCAATTCAATACCATCTAATCGTACGGTAATGCTGAGTAACAATGCATTTAATGGTAATCTATAAAGCTGCCAAATAATGACTTGGTGGTCGACTGGTCGTCGCCGCCCATAGTTGTTTACAGTTACAATATTATGGTTTTCATGGTTGATTGATTCTATAAGCCGAGCGGGAACTTGACGAAATATTAACTATAAATCATGAGTACCCGTTGCATTTAAATATTTCAATATTCTCGATGATATTAGTTTAAACTCGTATGAAGTTTAATTTTCTAAGTTTTTGTAAAAATCAACTTCAAATTATTATTATTATTTATGGAAATAGCCGGCAAACGAGCTGATGATCCACCTGATGGTAAGTGGCTATCTTCGCCCATGGACATTAGCACCATCAAAGGCCTCAAATGCGTTGCCGGCCAAGAAAGAAAGAAGAAAAAGAAAGAAAGAAAAAATTAATTTCATTTCGCTACTGCAATGCTATTCTGTTTTGTAACTCGACAGCGGAATCCGCGATGCGTGTCAAAATTCCTTGCCAAAATTGACACTCATCGCGGATTACGCTGTCGAGTTACAAAACAGAATAGCCTTGCAGATCATCAATCAACTTACACTCGAAGTGAACGGAGCTCTTTACACCCTACGAAGCCTACGACTTGACGACCCAAAGCACTTACCTCCTCTTAACTAAGTTATTATCTTTATCGCATTGCATTTCATTACTGATCCTTAAGCTAATTTAAAGTTATGGCGCTAATTCCATGTAGACAGTGTGGACTCCAAGCGAACGGAGTTCTTTACACCCTACCAGGGCCGGCCCGTCCATATAGGCGAACTAGGCGACCGCCTAGGGCGCTGGGATTCGGGGGGCGCAAAACGGCGGTATCGAAATTAGAAAAAAAAAATTAAATCGATGACAGTTTTAGAAAGATAGAATATGAAAAATATTTTTTAAGCAAGTTTTATAGCGTTGAGGACGTGCTGAATAAAACTTCCTAAAGTGTTCAAGAACCCTGTAGGTATAATATGATTTTTTTGTCATAGAGTCTAGATAAGAGTTGATGCAATGGAGTATGTGGAGAAATACAAAGTGTCGGTACTTGTTGCGAATAATACCGTGTACAACAAGAAATAGCTAAAACAAACTCCCTCCCTCTTGATTCCACTTTTGCTAAAATTAAGACGAGAATAAATAAATTTTACTAAAAATTAATACTTAAATATGTAACAAGACAAACCCATTTATAGCCAAAACACTTTTTCAATAGGTGAAAATATTATTAATAAAGTGCCATTGTAGACCTAAAATTTCCTTCTATAGAATAGAAGGAAGGAAATCTAAAATGAATATCAATTAAAATTAGTTTTCACTTTTCACTAGACAAAACGTGTTTGAAAAAATAGCTTAATTACAACTTTTTTGATTGAGATCAATCATATTGTGTTCATGACGACCCGTGTGGCGCAATGGTTACCGTGCCGGATCGCCGCACCAAGGGTCCTGGGTTCGATTTCCAGGAAGGCAGAAATTTGAACGATGAGTTTGAATTTCTGTTCTCGGTCTGGGTGTGAATGTCCTTGTTAGTGTGTTGTCCATGGCACCCAAGACACAGGTAATCCTAGTGTGGGGCTATGAGTGTGAAGCGTTATTTATTTATTTAATTTATTACGCCATCTTACACGTGTTTTCTATCCATCGATCCATCAGCCCTTGGAGGTATACTGCTGGACAAAGTCCTCCCCTAAGTTGCCCTACACTGGCCAGTCCTGAGCTTTCTGAATCAATCGGATGCCCGCTGTCTTCTTCAGGTCGTCAGTTCACCTGGTCGGGGGGCGTCCATGCTCCATTTTCCGAGACGTGAGCGCTATTCGAAGACCTTTCTTCCCTAATTGTTATCAGTCCTTCGATCTGTGACCTGCCCATTGCAACTTCAGCCGGCTTAGTCGCGATCACGTAGAGACATACCGAGCAATGAGCATAGTTCGCTGTGCGACTCTGAGCTTGTGGATTATTATTGTAAAGCATCACGTTCCGGAGACGTATATCATCACTGGCTCACACACACTACTCGAACACCTTCGATTTCAGGCACTGAGGAAGTGTTTTGGACGACTTGTTCCGAACGAGCCCAATCGATTTGGATTCTACGTGTGACTTCTTTCTCGAAGTTGGATTTATCCATTTGGATCAGTTGTCCCAGGTATTCGTCTACAACTTCGAGAGCAGCGCCGTCAACAATAATCGGTACGCGTGTGACATGGACATTGGACATGATTTTCGACTTGTACATGTTGTCCAAGACCCACCCGTTGTAAGGCGCTGTCTAAGTCCCCGAGCATTGTGCCAAATTTCTCCATATAACCTGCCCGGATTACTATATCATGGTTATATACCTAGTAGGTATGTGATGTATTTGCCGTTGATGTTAATGCCCCGTAGTTTCCACTACATCAGATTGAACACGTCTTCCAACGCATCGGCGAACAGCTTTGGGGATATGACATCCTCTTTCCTGTCACCACTCTGCAGTTGGATGGAGTTCGTTGCCGAGTCGTGTATTCTGACGAACACGTTGGCTGATGTGTGTGGGTGATGTGTGTGGCTGATTTACCACCCAGGTCTCAATCAAAGGCTTTCTCATAGTCCACGTCGGCAACACATAATGGCAGATTAAAATAATCGGTATTTTGTATAATCTGCCTCAGTGTGTGTATATGGTTCTATGATGCTGTAGCCTTTACCGAATCCTGCTTATTCGGGAGGCTAGAAGTTGTCAAGCGTGCGTGCAATGCGATTTGTAAGCACCCTCGGAAACAGCTTACTAACGTGGCTCAGAAGTGCAATGGGCAATGTAGATCTTTAAAAGAGCTTTATCGCATATTGATTACGTTATATTGACTACGTCACAGATGAAAGGTTAAGGAACAAAGTCACCACACTTCTGTTCCACGCTTCCGGAGTATTTCCAGTATTGATGAGGGAATCGAATAGTTTTCGGAGCGCCACTAGGAGGGGTTTCTCTCCAGCTCTTACCAGTTCGGTGGTGATTCCGTCATCTCCCGGTGCCTTGTTGTTTTTAAGCTGTTTGAGAGCTTCTCTAATCTTATACAAGCTGACGTCCGGGATATCCTCTTTGTAGTATCGGGTCCAGTTTAGCTCGTTTGTCGCTTTCCTCGCGGGGAGCTGGAGATTGATATAAGGCGTACAACCGTCCTTAGTATCTCTCAGGTTCACTTAGAACTTCGAGTTTCGACGAAACCATGGTGCCACATGCGGTCTTCAAACTCGTAAGCTGACTTTGTCCAATACACTTTTTACACGATTTGCGTTGTATTTTTGCAAATTGCACTGCCTGCTCTTTGAGATCGTCGATATTTCATAAGCATGAAGCAAATTTCATAAGACCGAGAGTTTGTTCTGAGAGAACTTGAGATCTAAGTAACTCTGGGGTGGGTCTTGAAATGCTTCAACCCTACCTCGTGCACAGTTGTTACCATCTTGGTGTTAGAGCTGATGACCTTGAAATGTTTCTAGAAGCTATTTTGTGTTTATGAAATTGGTTAGGTTAGGAGAACCAAGATGAACCAACATGCTGAGCACGTACAATTCTCAAAAATCATTAATTTCTGAGTCTGCTTACCAGCGCTAGGTGTACGATGTACGACGGCGCTGGCGATCGTGAGTTCGTGGGCATATATTTGTTTTTTACTTTGCTGATTTGACGTAAATATACAATTTTTTTTTGTGCTGACGCTAATTCACTGCTATTTTTTACAGACTTTTTCTAGTTCTGACAAAGTTGCGCAGTAAAACTAGTTTTAACTGGTGAAAACACATTCTAGTTAATAAATGGGTTTCTAACCTGTTAGGTAGTCATATTATTATCTTGTTTATGTAATAATTTTGATTAAAAATTGCACACTTTATTTTTTTAAATTATAAATTGGTCACAAAATTTTCTTAAGGGGGCGCCGTTCTAATTTTTCGCCTAGGGCGCCAGAAAAGCTCGGGCCGGCCCTGCACCCTACGACATCAGACATGTACACTTACCTCCTGTTGTCTAGATAGTTGTCGTAGTCGTCAGGCATGCTCTTGTCGTCGTGCATGTCGTACAGGTCGCTGTAGATAGCGGAGTCGAGCCGCGAGGGGTCCAAGTGGTAGTTGGGGTTCTCGTACGAGAGAAGACCATTCTCTGTTGACAAGAGGAAACTTATTATTACTTATACAAATCTCACAGAGTCTCAACAGCGTGATTCAGGTTCCTGAACAACGCCATCTAGTTTGTACTTGTGTAAACATAGGCAGTACTCAAGTATTATTTGTTCAGATAATTTATGATTAATGTTTCTTGTTTTTATTCGATACAAAATAGTTTTTGAAAGAATTCGAACTGATACTATTTATTAAAATAAATATTTATTTAATTATGTCAAAGAAGTATAACTTCTCACGCGCGTACAAAAGTATTATTCGTTGTCTGTGGTAGTTAGTCATTCGTAGTCGTAACCGGCTGCGATGTAGACATTGAAAAAGGAAACTTTTAATTATGGTCATTCGTAGACGCGGCGTACACTTCTGTGCGTAGACAGTGAAATTCAATTGTCATCGTATTTTAAGAAGCTTGATTTTTGACGTGACAACGTATATAAATTGGTTGACTCGGGTGTCATTCACGAAAGCTGTGTAACGACCAAGTAAGATTTGCCGGAACGTTACCATGCGCGCGTAGCATTAAAGAGAGAGGCTCGCTCGACCGGCGCGCGCCTTGCGTCTCTCTTCTACGCGAGCGTTTCTGGCGTCGGAGTTGAATAGACTAATTAGTGAACTTATGTTCCAAAAACTTATACCACGAACAGACGTTGTCACGTTAAATCTCCGTCCGTATACCAACTTTACAGACAACCATTTTTTTGCAGCTTTAAGAGATTGTAGGCCTGAGTTTTAGATACTAGTTTCAGCTTGATACTTCCACGCGTTCCTGAGAAAAAGAGGATTGACAGACAGACTACGATCCGTATTGTAAGGGTTTCGTTTTTTCCTTTTGCGGTACGGAATTAGGAAATAATATCGAGTAGGTAACTCAAAAAAAATACCAACGAAATAATATGTGATAAAGATAATGCAATAATCTGATTAAACATTAATTAATTTTGTAACTGTGAAAGACAGACTGAAGTGATTGAGTATTATGTGTTCTGTGTTTATATATAAAACAGCCGAATACATTACAATAGAAATTACAATAGTAAGCGATGGTTCTATTGAAGGTATGTACTAGGCTTTAACATAAAAAAATATTTGTAAGATAGTGCTCTGTTTGTAAAGATTTGTAAAGATTAAATATATTTATGTAATACGAGATTAAATATTTATGTAATACGAGTAAACCTCCCAACGTACAATGCTTATAATTTTAACCGCAAACCAATACGCATCTATTTATGTAGGTATGAATTGAATTCAATTACTCTGTAAAGAGCAACAATTATGAACAATTAGGGTATTAAATGTTTGTAAGTAAAGGTATTATCATTATGTCAACTAATTAAAGTCTATTGGGGCCAAGGCTGAAGCACTTGAAGTGGCCCGGCGCAATGTCGGCAGTCGGCACTACCGAAGTAAACTTGATCGATATCACATTGTGTTCAGTGAATAAGCAATTGCACTTGATAGTAGAGAATCCTTTCAGATACGTTTCTTTCTAAATAGGAGCAGTTAATGTGATAAATTACATTGTTTACGCACTAGGAAAATTAAATATGACATATAAACATAATATCATTAGCTGCCAGGACAGACTTCGTTTTTTTATTTTGAGATGTAAGCTACCCTATCTTTAGTAGGATTAAACAGCACACGGTGTGCAAATTTGATTAAAATCGGTTCAGTAGTTTAGGAGTCCATCGCGGACAAACAACGTGACACGTAATTTATATTTAGACTAGCTGCCCGGACAGACTTCGTTCTGTCAAAAGTTTTTTTTTTATTTTGAGATGTAAGCTATCCTATCTTTCAAGTTGGATCAAATTGCACACGGTGTGCAAGTTTGATTAAAATCGGTTAAGTAGTTTAGGAGTCCATCGCGGACAAACAACGTGACACGTAATTTATATATATTAAGATTAAGATGGTTCCACTTCAATTCTTCATTTAAAATAATATTATTATCATCAAGGATGTTATAGTCTTTTATATCTCGAGTATAAAAGTAATCCATTAGAGGTTTGACCCTTCCCAGAGGAAGAGAAAAAGAAAAAAACAAAACTGCCATTTATAAATAATGAACGACGTACACCTTTAGGTATGCCTCCACATACAGCTTCGTAGTTCAGTTAATAATAATAATTTACTTGTCCACAAATTCACAAGGTAGTTCCATTCACTGTATAGAAATCACATTGTAATAGAACTGAAAACACCGTGGCGGGCTAGTTTCTCGTCCAGGCTCACGAATCACGACACGCATACCTAATGACGAAGCAATCGCGTTTTCGTACCGAAGGGAGGGATGTTCGCTACGAAAGGATATTGTATACCTAGTACCTTGTGGCTGCGTTGGATCGATTGTAGAAAGAGAAAGAGGGAATCAGATGCAATAGATCGTATAATACTGTTACCTAGAATTAGGAAAAAAACAAACACAACAGATGGCCCGAAATTAACCGAGCGCAGTCGGAAACACCCGATCGTCACAGCCGCATAAATTAAAACTCAGACTTGGTGTTTATTTTTGTTAGTAAAACGGTTTCTTAAAAAACATTTCTTGTAAAATAGGCTGCCAAGACTCACAGGCTGTTAAAGCTTTCATTTTAAAATAATATCAGATTCTGTTGCATATTGTTTAAACAACATATCCATTAATGTCCATAATATAAGAACTCTGGGTAAAAATTGCACATAACCCAACTTTCCAAAGCCAAGTATCTTTTGACGTCAGATACGTCTTCTTGACGTACCTTAAGTACCTGTGACTTCTCAACAACAAAAAATACGAAAGACATAACCAAATTAACCAATCATAACAAAAATATGAAATTCTATCCGACTGATACCATTAAGTGTCATGTATCACGTGTAAGCCGCTTATATTGGCCGGCCTCAAGTCGCCAAGTGGAGACAGCACTTAGTCGTCATCGTGACAGACGATACTCGATACTGAAGCCGTATGGTGTGGTATCATGGTATGATTGGAATGTGAACCGCAATTAGCTATCTAGACGACGTGAACACGTGCACTCGACAAAAACTTCCCGCATTTATTTAATGTACACTAGTGCTCTGTCGGTTTTCCAACGTTTTGGAGCCATCCATAATTAATTATGTCAAACGTTGGGTCGATGTAGTGTATCATTGTGTGACAAGGGGTGGAAGAGGTCCTAATGTGTAGTGGAAACAAAACTTATTTCGGAATAATTTTCCAGATAAGTTATAAGACCTATAAATTCTTCAAAATATTCTCAAAGATGTGAATCGACTTTGAAACTTGGCGTGGTGATTAAGGCTTTTTCTGACCTCATTGAGAGAAGATCCAAGGAGGATTGAACATAAAATATAGTGCTTCTAAATCGTTACGACAAACCAAATACTAGTGAAACTGTTCAAGTTCTTGAAACAAAATATGTGCTGAGTTTCTTTCGCCATTTTATCGCCTCCATGACAAAACACCTTTCTAAAATGGTGGTATATTAAACAAATGACGTTCATAAGTGTTTTGAAAAAAGGCTCATATGAATTTGAATCAACGATTTTTTTTTTTCATTAATAGACAACATTTCCACTACGGACATCACGCACGAGTGACTTAAATTATGCGACTGGCACGAGGGAGATGCTTCATCGGCCGGGGAACCGTGCCAACATAACTAGAGTCCTTTAGAGAGCTCTCCATAAAATGGCACCAGTTTTTCAATGGCTGGCATTTTTACACGACTGCCTCAGAAGTCTGTGCTTTCGAGTGTTATACGTATTAATGTTTTCTTTGGCACAGCTTGATGGAATTAAACATGAGCTGTCCTTAAATTTGGCTAGATTGCGTACTTATGTGATATTAATTACATTTTTAAATATAAAAAAATAAAATGGTGGCCAAAACATATGGCAATATTATTTTCAAATTCAAGATTTATTGAAGAAAGTAAGAAGAAAGAATTTAGTAAGCTTTATCATTGTAGGTATATTTTAATATCTAGAATTGAAGTTATTCGTGAGAATCATTTATTTAAAACGAGAGCCCCAAATTATGCAACTGGCAAAAGTGTTTCTGAGTTTTTACACGCGTGAATCCGTGCCAAGTACGGTTCCGTACATTTACAAAATTTAAAGAAAATTAAGACACGATCTTAATCTTATATAAATCAGAAAGAGCCAATATAACAGAATAGAAAATTTTTACCCTAAATGTTTCAACAGTTTCAAAGTTACCTATTACCGCACGGTATTCACGGCAGCCATAATATCAAGCGATATTACCTATTGTTGCCTATTACCGGACAAATTACACGTGTTTGAGCTACTGTGGCCAAATACTGGACGCAGCGCTTGGTTTAAGTTATAGCCGGACAGATTTTTAACATTAATGTAAATAATATATACTAATTTTATAAAGAGGAAAGATTTGATTCTTTTTTTGCATTGAATATGCTCCGAAACTATTGAACCGATTTGAAAAATTATTTCACTGTTGGGAAGCTACACTATCCCCAGGTGACATGGGCTATATTATATTTTCAAAAAAAATGGTTGTCTGTAAAGTCGGTTAACGGACGGTAGTTTAACGTGACAACGTCATGAAAAAGCTCCGCCCCGCCCCGCTCCGCTCCACTCAACTACGATCGCCTACGGCATCGGCTACGATACGCCGATCGTAGCCGATAGTGCCTCTCTCTCGCTTTTGCCGCTCTCTCGCTCGCGGAACGCGACATTTTTTCATAGATGCGCCTGGCGCTCATCTTTTTAATAGACGTTATCACGTCAAAATAGTGATCATTAATAAAAGTCCAATAATGTAACCCAAGGTGTAAAAAAATAAGAAAACCGAAGCAAAGCGAGGGCTGTCACTCGTAATTTACTAAACGAGTGGCACCCGATGTTTTTAGAAGGTAGAAGCGTTGAATAATAGGCCCTAGAAGCGCCGGGGGAGCGCGTTGACACTGGCTTTTTTAGAGGACAGCATGTTAAAATGCATAAAAGGCTGCTGACCGCTAAAGAGGCGCCACTGAATTGCTTACTAAGAACGTTGTAGACATTTAATCTGCCTCTGAAAACAGCAAAGACGTCATACGTTACAATACTTTAAATCAAATATTTTTTGCTCCAATACTCGTATTCTAATTATCAAAGTAAGTTTTGGTCGCTTCACTATAATTTATGTCATGAATAAACAGCAATGGAAGTAATGGAACTATATACAAATGTTCCCACACCTTGTACCACTCGCGACGCGGACGGCTCCGATGGGGCATAACCGTAACGGTTTAGGGTCGCGGCGGTTACATTAACCGACCCGACGACCCGACGACCCGACGACCTGACTGGATTTACTAATATACTCGTAATTAGATATTATCACTAGTACTTTTACAACTCTAACGATACGATACGGTGTAGTAAGTCTGCGAAGTATTTTTGTAGTGTTCAACATATTATTCGTCTAACCTTTACTCAGTCCTTTTTTGTTTTGTTTCAATATTTTTTGAAGTTTTTGAAGTGAAAACTTCTTTACTACGGGAGTGACTCGAAATTTTATGAAACGAAACTGTCCAGTAAAAAGAGACAAACACATAAATTCTAAAGTGAGATAGGAAGCATTGTACAGGGGGTAGGGTAGGGGAGTGAGGGGTAGCGGAGCGGGGCGAAGCGGAGCGGGGCGGAGCGGAGCGGAGTGAAGTAGATTAGTGAAACCTACATTTATCATCTTCCCAAAATTTTACATTCATCTCATTATCTTGAAAACAAAAATTTTGAAGGTTTCACTTCTACCACGTGTGAATTGCACACATTTTAATTTTTTTTTTAATGTAACTAGCCAAAATTTTCGTAACGAATCTCCGGCTGATTTTTTGATAGCAAAATAATTATGCAAAAATCTTAACTGATTAAGTTTAACATCATAATAATATATTATCAAATGTGGGTTAATGTCCATGCATTGGTTGGTACCCGACCGTCAAATGTACTGCCGACTGCTTCTTCCACACATTCAAAATGTTCAAGTTTTTTATGAATCACCTGATAAGGCAATGCCTATAATTGTAACAGCATTATACTATATGATGTATACATTTATAACGTGCGTAGATTTTAACCTTGTTGCACTGTATCTTGCGTTGGCAATCCAAATAATAAATAAATTATTTAATTGGATTTACTGAACTCATAACTTGGAGCCTGGAGGACGGAAAGAAAGTCTAAAAACTGAGATATGATGGTAATCAAAGTTAATTATTTATAACTAAAGTACTTCGCCTGTGCTTCCGGCAAAGCAAACGCACTCTGCGTGTCGGAGGGCGAAGTACAGTCTACGCTGAACTGAACATACAACCAACAAACTAAAAACTGTAACTATTCACTAGCAATATAACATACCCTTTACCATATTATTAGTTATAATAATATTTCAAATATCTTATTATTTATCAACTTATCTATACATCTATACAAATAAATAAAATTGGAGTGTCTGTTTGTAATATTAAAATAACTGCTTTTTACTAAGTGGACTTGGATGTAAACACGTTACATATACCAAAACAACATTTTTTACAATTTTTGTCTGTCTGTCTGTCTGTTTGTTCCGGCTAATCTCTGAAATGGCTGGACCGATTTTGACAGGACTTTCACTGGCAGATAGCTGATGTAACAAGGAGTACCTTAGGCTACTTATATTTTAGCAAAAAAAAAATAGTTTTTAGGCGACACAAAGTTCGCCGGGTCAGCTAGTTTATGTTATAAGACTGTAGTAGGTAACCACTATTCACTAGCAATATACGTATAATATAACCCATTACATGTCATTAGTAATAATAATATTTCAAATATCTTATTATTTATCAACTTATTTAGGTATGTTATAAGACTGCACTGGGGTTTTAAATATCACCGTCAAACGAATAAGATAGAGTTTGGAGATATTATATTATGTAAATTAATTTTTTCACCACACAAGTAATGCGAGAATTATCTAGCATTTTTACAGTATTTACTATCCACCTTTTCTCTTTTGAGTCATCAATTTATTTATGGTTTACCTACCTGACACTAATTTTTAAAGTGTCAGGCATTACCAAACAACTCCCAAGACGAAGGCCATGATGCTTATCAGGTGATTCATAAAAAATGGTTGTCTGTAAAGTCGGTTTACGGACGGTAGTTTAACGTGACCACGTCATGACAAAGCTCCACTCCGCTCCGCCCCGCCCCGCTCCGCTCCACTCAACTACGATCGCCTACGGCTCGCCTACGGCTCGCCTACGGCATCGGCTACGATACGCCGATCGTAGCCGATCGTGCCTCTCTATCGCTTGTTCCGCGCTCTCGCTTGCTCGCGGAACGGGACAATGAGTCATGGTTTTTCGTGCGTGCGCCCGGCGTTCATCGTTTTAATAGACGCGTAGACGTTATCACGTCAAAAACTTGAATATTTTGAACGTGTGGAGGAACCAACGATCAAGCAGTCGTCAGTAGGTACATTTGACGGTCGGGTACCATTCAATGTCACCCATGGACATTAACCCACATTTGATAATATATTATTATGATTTTAAACTTAATCAGTTAATATTTTTGCATAATTATTTTAGGTGCCATCAAAAAAACAGCCGGAGGTACGTTACGAAATTTATCAACGGACCTTCTCATCTTTAGGTCAGTAAACTTTACTGGGAATGTACTCAGAATGCAAGCTTTCATTTATTTATTTACTTATTTAAACCTTATTTATAATACAGTTTCGGCGGGATGGGCGTCGTTAGCATTGGTCTGCAACCTGTCTAGGAGAAGGAAAACTCCGAAATGAAACCCGGTCCGGAACCACCGTTAGGCGCAAGTAGGGTGCAACCTGAACAAGTGGTGGGTTCCTACAGTCGACCCGATACCGCACGTATCGACTTGTCGTTCCTGCGGGTCATGTCGGGGAGACCGAAAGGGTAATACAGGCCTTGGGCAAACCTGTATTTCCTTAATTGCGTCCCGGGCGATGCAGCGTCTGTGGAGAGGTCACTTCACCTATGTTAGCTGAGCTACATAGAAAACAACACGGAGAGCGACAGTTACCGGTTATAAGCCCGCGCGTATGGACGTAAGCGCGGACGCCAGGGGTCGCTCTCGACAGTGGGAGGGTCCATCGTAGACCCAGCGATCAGCTACCGCCCGCTGAAACTGGGCAGCCCCCGGTCAGTTAGGTGCTGATCCGTCCCGGCACTGGTTTGTTCCTTTAGGGTGTAGGGAACACTAAACATCGTTTAGATAACTGGTGCCGAAATGACGTACACCTGCGATAAAGAACTCTCGCACAAAAACCAAGCCCCGCATGTCAATGCGTATAGGTACATGGAATGTCCGCACCATGCGGACAGGCCTTCCATCCTCTTGTGGAGGTTCTGGGGATCACGCACAAGAACTGCGCAAAACGGCTGCCATTGATGAAGAACTAAAAAGGCTAAATATCGCTATTTCTGCCCTTCAAGAAACTAGGCTCCCAGATGAGGGAACGTTACGCGAAGCACACTACACCTTTTTTTGGAAAGGCAAAAGCGCCGAATCCGTTCGTGAGTACGGTGTCGGGTTTGCGGTCCGAAACGATTTATTGTCTGCAATTGATACACCAAAAGGCATTTCGGAACGCATCATGACCCTAAGGCTGAACAGCGAATGTGGTTACGTCACACTAATTTCTGCATATGCACCAACACTATCATCTACCGCAGAATCTAAGGACCAGTTTTATGAACAGCTTGAAATGGTCATTAGAGAAGTAAATCGTAGTGACCGCTTATATATCCTGGGGGATTTTAATGCCCGAGTGGGACGAGACAATTCTACCTGGCCTGACTGCCTCGGTAATCACGGTATTGGTAAAATGAACGAAAACGGCCAGCGTCTTCTGGAGCTTTGTTCCACTTTCCTACTTTGCGTGACAAATACTTACTTTAAAGGGAGATTAGCGCACAAAGTCTCTTGGCGGCACCCTCGCTCAGGACACTGGCATCAATTAGATCTTGTCCTTTCGCGGAAAAAAGACCTTCGTGAAATTCTTCACACACGATCCTTCCGGAGCGCAGACTGCGACTCGGACCATTCTCTTGTCGTCGCAGTCATCGCTATCTCACCAAAAAAGGTCCATTCATCAAGACCACCCGGAAGAAAGAAGATAAACCTTTGCAACACTCAGAAAAACGATACAGTTGATGCTTTTAGCCAGCTGGTGAAAAGGGAAATTGTTAACTGGAACGATAATATGACCATTTCTGAGGATTGGGAGGGTATCAAAAGGCTCTTAACCGAAACAGCAGCTCAAGTTTTCGGTCATCAGAAAGGAAGCTCTCAAGACTGGTTCGCCGAAAATTTAGCGACTATACTACCCTTGCTTGATGCTAAACGCCAAGCCGCTTTAAGCCACCGTATGTCCCCAAGTCCAAAAACACGCGATGATCTACTTAGAGCGAAAGCAGACCTACAACGTGTATCGCGCCACTGTGCTAACGAGTACTGGAAAGATCTCTGCATCAACATCCAAGCTTGCGCCAACTCAGGAAACCTAAGTGGTGTTTTCTCGGGTATCAAGCGAGCCCTTGGACCGGTCCCCAAAAAGACTGCCGCATTAAAAGAGGTTGACGGCTCTGTGATAACCGATAGCAAACGACAAATGCAGCGCTGGGTGGAACACTACACCGATCTTTACTCAGAACCAGTTGACATACATCCAGATACCAAGGGGTTAATGCCGAACTTGGAAACTTGGATTGAGCTAGACGAACCACCCACTATAGATGAGTATAATAGAGCTGTCAAACTTCTCAAGCGGGGGAAGAGTCCAGGTGCTGACGGCATTTTTGCGGAGGTGGTTAAGCTGAAGTGTGTTGAACCTCTCCTGTATGGTCTGCTGTTGAAGTGTTGGGCTGCCGGTTACGTACCTCAGGATATGCGCGATGCTAACATAGTCACTATATACAAGGGGAAAGGTGATCGTGGTGACTGTAACTGTTATCGTGGAATCTCCCTTTTGAGCATCGCAGGTAAGTTGTTTGGACGCGTAGTTTCATTCAGGCTCCAACAACTTGCTGATCGTATTTATCCCGAGGCCCAGTGTGGATTCCGCGCTCAGCGTTCTACAACGGATATGATTTTTACACTACGTCAACTTCAGGAGAAGTGTCGAGAGCAAAACACGTCTCTGTATATCGCCTTTGTGGACCTTAATAAGGCTTTCGACACGATAAGCAGAGAGGGGCTATACATAGCACTCGAAAGCATAGGCTGCCCTCCAAAACTACTAAGCCTCATCAAATCTTTCCACCATGGCACGAAAGGATCTGTCCTTTACAATGGCGAAATTTCGAAGCCTTTTGAGGTGCGGAGAGGCGTCCGTCAGGGCTGCGTCTTGGCCCCTACCCTGTTTGGCATCTTCTTTTCACTACTATTGAAAGTCGCTTTTGGTGATTGCCAACAGGGTATCCATCTTCACACGAGGTCTGATGGGAAACTTTTTAATACCGCCCTTCTAAAATCCAAACGACATCGTGAAGACCTTTACGTTGACAGCCTTCTGTTCGCCGATGATGCAGCATTTGTCGCAAGCTCAACCCACGAACTACAATGCATGATGAACAAATTCGCCGAAGCATGCACTTTGTTTTCCATGAGCATCAATATTAAAAAGACAGTCGTACTGGCGCAGGGATGTGCGATACCACCGGAGATTCAACTGAACAGCAACCTGCTAGAGGTGGTTGAGCAGTTTTGTTATCTAGGCTCCTTCGTATCGAATAACCTCTCCCTTGATTCGGAGATTAATACGCGCATCGGGAAAGCAGCGACCATGTTCGGGAAGCTCAGGAAAAGAGTCTGGGACAATAAGTATTTAACTACGAAAACCAAGATAACTGTTTTTCAAACATGTATTTTAAGTACACTCTTGTACGGAGCGGAAACCTGGACATCGTACGCAAAACAAGAGCGCCGGCTTAACACCTACTACATGCGCTGTCTTCGTTCCATCCTTGGCATCACATGGAAAGACAGGGTGACAAACGAGAGGGTACTAGAAAGAGCACAATTACCCAGCCTCACCGCTCTACTCAAGCAGAGGAGGTTGAGATGGCTAGGGCATGTGCACCGTATGGCCCCCAATCGTTTACCACGGCGAGTTATGCTCGGAGTCATAGCCGGCGGTAGTAGAAAAGTTGGCAGACCACTACTGCGGTTCAAAGATTGTGTCAAGCGCGACCTGTCTGCATTCAAAATAAGTTGTAAGGATTGGGACCAACTCGCGATGAATAGAGACGAGTGGCGAAAGAACACCATAGAAGGCAGAGACAGTCATGATAGGGACTGGTTCAGACTACTATCCGACAGGAGAGGCAAGAAACAGAATATGGCTTCCAGACCAGCCCACACTACACTCTCCTGTCGTCACTGCGGTAGAAACTGTCGCTCCCAGCTTGGACTTTATAGTCATGAAAAGAGGTGCTATCCACAAGATGCTGTTTAAATCGTCTGTTATAGACGGATAGGCCGTAGAGATAATACAGTTGGTATAAAAGGCGAGCTTTCATTATTTCTTATTAAAAACAATTATTCATTTTTGATATCTATGGATCACAGGTTGATATACCGTTACGCATCGGAGCAATTAAACTTTTCCTCCCTAAAACTCCATTCGTAAAGAGTAAGTCGCAAAAATCGGTGATACCTTAAAAAACCGAGCCTGTTGAAGATATCCCACCGATAACAAAATAGGGTTAAGTTTAAAAGTCACAGTTACGAAATAATTAATTACCAACTCCCCCCAAATCTGATAAAATCACGTAAAACAAGCAATACATCAAACAAATTATCACCTTTGAAATAATTATTCAAATTTTACGATGAGATTCATGTCAGTCACATACTGATAACACGACACCAAATATCCATTAGACGCCATGACATTATTAAAAAAATAATTTAACGCTGTCAAGGAGGGTGGATGGCGCAATGTGGGGATTCATAGCCAAGTGGGGATTCGTAACGTAATTGGATTCAACCCATTAACAGTCAAATGGAGGACACGAGCTTCACCTCATAACTAAAGAGGATTAACCACCATGCTGATCCCCTGCAGAATGATGTAGGGGTTAAAATTTCAACATTGAATTTATATTAAACTTACTAGCGCTTTGCCGCGGCATTGCCCATGTTTTTCGAGATAATAATCACCCTATATCTAATTCAGATAACGGTCTAACTGTGTGCTAAATTTCATGAAAATCTGTTCAGTAAATTTTAGGTGAAAGAGTAATAAACATTCATACAATTCACATTTTTAATATTAGTAGAATTTAAAAGACCAAGTAAGGCGCTCCACCCACTGCACCGCGCCCCGTCGCGGTGCGCGGGATGGCAGACTTTACCATTGTATGCAATTATGTCAATTTATATAGAAATCACGCCTAGCACAACACACTGCCGACGCGGCACCGCGCGGGAAATTGCCCCGCGCGCACTTGTGTTAGGCGCTCCACCCACTGAAGACGCGTCCCGCCGCGGTGCGCAGAGCGACGGATAACACAACTGCGCGCGGGGCAATTTCCCGCGCGGTGCCGCGTCGGCAGTGTGTTGTGCTAGGCGTGATTTCTATATAAATTGACATAATTGCATACAATGGTAAAATCTGCCATCCCGCGCACCGCGACGGGGCGCGGTGCAGTGGGTGGAGCGCCTTATCCGTCGCTCTGCGCACCGCGGCGGGACGCGTCTTCAGTGGGTGGAGCGCCTTAATGCTAAGAGAATTATTTTAGTCCACGTTAGGGCAGAGATAGAAACGGTTGCTAAAAGAGTAAGTGATTGACTTCAAAAAATCTTTTACCAACCGAACTTATGGGTATACATCTATAAAAGGGATAAACTAGCCTCACAATACACCTATTCGTCGCATGAGAACGTAATAATCTAAATTTTACTAACAAAAAATAACCGACTTCAAATTTACTCAAAAACTACTTGTTAGATCTCATTCAAATTTATGTGGGACCACATGACAAACACCTGTTTTCGATTAAAAAAAGAATCATCGAAATCGGTTGGCGTGATATTGAGTTATTCGTACATTTGTCGCGCACATACTTAATACAAATTTAACACTTACATGGGTTTTCTCATGGATGCCATTGTCAGATCTCAATAAAAACGTGGAACCACATGACAGGCACCAGCTTTCGATTAAAAAAGAATCATCAAAATCGGTTCGCCCAGTCCAAAGTTCTGAGGTAACGAATATAAAAAATATAAAAGTCGAATTGAGAACCTCTTCCTTTTTTTGAAGTCGGTTAAAAAATAAGATAAACGGCATTTGAAGACAATGGAAACAAAACCTTATGAGAGTTATAACGAGAGCATTTTCATTTAACCTGTTAATGTGTAATTTGATTCGTGCAGTTGTGATTATTGTCGTGCAAATATGCACTTAGCGTACTGTGGTACACGCCAGGCATGCGGCATGCGGCATGCGGCATGAGGGAGCCATCTGAGAACCTTGAACTTCATGCAGCTAGTAAATACACTTTTTTTACAGTTCTGCTGAAACGGCTGATATTTTTCTAACGTGGAATAAATAGAGAGGTGTCACGGGACGCCTAGCTAATCCACCTGGGGTACAATTAAAGTACTTTTGGATAACTTCCAAAATAAAATTATTGAAATCAAAGTTATCAATATAAAAAAGTTCTTGTTTTAATTTTCATCTTTCTGAATATGTCAAAACGACCACTTGTTTCACCAGGCCGCAAAAACACTTCAGAAGCTGTGCGCAGCCTAAAGGCTACATTTATTCCAACACTGGTATCTACTGATTATTTATTATTAGCTATCGTTCATTATGACTGTGATAGTCAGTTACAAACTCATATCATCATGCATCCTGCACATTGGCTTATCACACTGAAATCCAAACAAGTCACTTCACGTTATGGCAGACCGGGAGATGTAACGCTAGGTGAATGAATGACGTAAAAGATCGTCTGCCGTTTGGGATCGATGAGACCGACCTTGCGCGACCTGACCTCAGACATACAACACCACGTAGCCACGTACTAAAACTATAATACTGATTTATTAACTGATTGGAAGGAGAACCAGTTTACACGACTTAGGGTTAGTCGGCGGTGGAGTTATTAGCAATATTATTTACCTTAAAAAGACGGTGCAGCGGTGTTATACGCCGTACGTAATATTTTGTACGCCGATATTATTTTGTTCTTTACACGTTGACTTGGAGATTTTTGAATTTTTGGTCACTCATTTAAAAATATAAAAAGCTTACACACATCACACACAACATAGAAATTCTACAATGCCACAGACAAAAATACTCTAGGCACAGTTGGCAATACAAAATAGTTACTTATGTACATCTGCAACTCTCTTTAATGGAACATGCATTGAACAAAACCTTTTGTGCCTTTGAGACCAGCTGAAGAGGTTTCAAGCTGTACTTATAACGATGTGTTTCAACTTTCAGTACTTAACCTACATGATGAAATGCACGAGTTCACTTCGCATATTATAAAACGGTGCTCCGTTGACATGCTGCATACTGAATAGTTAAAAAAGTGTGTGCATTTGTTTTGTAGACAGTATCAAATTGCCCAGAAAAGAACATTCAAACAATAAAAATAATAATAAACGCTAACACACTCATACCCCCGCAGTAGGTTATTATATTATACCTGTGTCGCGGGTGGCATGGACTACACATATTATAACACATCACAATAACACCCATGACCCGAATACAAATAGATATTTATCTGTCACTTAAATATCTGCCCCGGCCGGGAATCGAACCCGGGACCCCTCGCTTCGCAGGCAGGGTCGCTACACCTAGGCTACAGGGTCGTCAAATCAGTCAATCATTAAGTAGTACATTGTAAGTAAATTTTACATATACCTATTTATCATTTAAAATTCCAGACCTGTTTAACATGATACGTATAATCATTTCTGTTGAGTACGTACGTACCTATTGATACGTCACCGTGAAATCAGCAGTAATTTTAGTTTGTGAGAGTCTAGAATCACCGTGTAGATCACGTGAACCTTTAAACGATTTAGGCGCTCCACCCACTGAAGACGCGTCCCGCCGCGGTGCGCAGAGCGACGGATAACACAACTGCGCGCGGGGCAATTTCCCGCGCGGTGCCGCGTCGGCTGTGTGTTGTGCTAGGCGTGATTTCTATATAAATTGACATAATTGCATACAATGGTAAAATCTGCCATCCCGCGCACCGCGACGGGGCGCGGTGCAGTGGGTGGAGCGCCTTAAGCTATTCAAAATTGATTACTTAACACTAATTATACAACAAACATGTCACGTAAATTGTAAAGGTACAACATGTACCAGCTCACTTTCTAACGAAACGTGACAAACTTAACAAAGCGACGGGCCGTTGGTCAAAACTCACACTTTACTGCAAATTGATTCGACAAACGTCCGGGCACTCGACGCATTCGGACAACGAAAGCACAGTGATACTTTGGTAATACGTAAGCTTTACAGTACAGTCATAAACGTATGCTATAAATATATAGTTTCACTTCAACAGTATCATAAATAAGTCAGTAGTTTTGTGAATAACTAGCTAACCTGACAAACGTAGTTATGCAATATAAAAATTAATCCTAGGATTCCCTGTCGTGGGTGCCATCGACAACACACAATGACAAGATCATACACCCAGACCGAGAACAGAAATTCAAACTCATCACTGAAATATCCGCCTCACTGGGAATCGAACCCAGGACCATTGGCACTTGACACGGCGCGGCGCGGGCGGTACAATATACATAATTATTTAATACTCTAACAATATTTTTTTAGATCAAAATATATCGATGTTACACAAAGAATTTTGGTGAAATGTTTTTTTTTAAATCATGCCAGGCTTTTTTGAGTCTATTCGGTAAAACATTCTTTCAAAAAAGACTCATTACGCGTTTTTGATTAGCGCTGTGCGACCTGAATTACACTTTATTGCGTTGGAGCAAGAGTCGCTTTTTATTTAAATGATTTTGCGGAGTGCGCCTTCTGTACTATTATAAGTACCATTATGTCTTCTGTGGTAAAACATAGGTAAATACAATTCATCCTCTTCATAACATCAGTAAGTACCTATGGCTATAGATAAACAAAGAACAAACTACTCACTTTCCCTCTTATGCAGTCCCATGGCGACGTTATTACAGCTGCATACTGCAGTGGCACATCACTATTCTAACCCCGCGCTAGAAAGTTGTGTCCAGAATCGCAGCGGCTCGTTGGGTAAGGCTGCACAACTTGTGTGGCGTGCGGTACATAGGTACAACTACTGAATGCTAATACATGAAGACAGAACAGAAATATACAGTTATTGGTGAGATATGAATGTGGTACCTAATGGGTACTGTATATAGAATAGTAGAGTCTTTAAGAGATAGAAGAGATTAAACACAAAATGTCAGCATGTCACCATACGCTGAACAAAAACGTTATTTAGGTATAGCTAATTATAATATTAAGTTACTGATCTTGTCGATTACTGTCTTTATAAGGTATAGTAAGTAGTACTTGTAAAATCGCGTCAAACCAAAGACAATTAAAAATGTCTTTTTATCCTAATATTTTTTTGTAATATCTATACTTAAAGTATTTAAAACCGTTTCAAATAAATAAATTAGCCGTCTGTACATTTGTACAGACAGTTTGGTATTCGCACCAAACCAAACACTTAACACCAAAAAATTTACGCTCTTATTCAAACACAACAGTATAAAAAGCTTTAACAACAAACAATTAGACGATTCTAGCTCAAAACGCAGTCAAATTGTCACAATTAAATCTCATTATTTCGGCTGTAACGCTTTCGAATCCATTCTCATGAAGCGAAAGCGGATCTCATTAGCGAACGTGTGTAAGAAGTTATAATTATTTAACTTCTCATTAATTATCAACAAATAGTTCTCAAGGAGATTAAACTTAACACGGCTTTGTCTGCGCGAACGCATTTTTTACGTTACGTCATTACCTTATTATGTCATAATAAAATTATTATGAATGCATGCACAGCTTTAATATATGATTGGCGCCGCAGATCAAAAAAATAGGAATATTTTTCGTTTTTAGAGACCGTATTAAACCAACAAAAAATAATTATCTTTAATTTATTCATTGTATTTCAACAACGAATAAAGTAATATGAATAAATTCAACTCACCTACTTTAAGATAGTTTATGCGTTATTCTTCAGTACGTCAAATTAAATGCATTGCACACGAAAAGACAGCTGTAATCCATATTAAATACGGAAACAAACTAAATTATTATGTTTTGTGTCAGTTACATTTAACTTCTCATTTCATTTTGTCCCGGTCGTAGTACGTTTACAACTATATCGACTATCGCCGACGAGAGACTGAAAATAATAAAATATCACGTACGTATTATTGCCAATAGGGATGTTGACACTAACAGTAAATTAAAATAAATTTATGTTTAAAGTATCAAGGAAAACATTTAAACACCTAAAATATTATTCTTTTGTCAAAATCAATCACAATAAATTAAATATAATTATTTTAAAATGTTAAAAATAGTACTCATTGTCACGTGACCACAAACGTCATTTTGAGCTTATGACGTCACTATTCTTATTTTATATGCAAGTGCAACTAACTTCAGTCGACAGATAGTAGATATTGAATATCGGCTAGTGACGTCACGTGACGTTTTTGGTGGGAAATTTGAAAATGATTTTTATTTATCAATTTTTGTATTTAAATTGAAGATTATTATTTTTATAATATTTTTTTCATGAATCTTAAGGTTCTATCTATAAAATTAAATTGAATCCTAAAATTAGTCAACATCCCTATTGTTCAAGAAGACATTGAGGAACATCGACGGACAGCACGCTATTCTGGTGAAAATTCTTATTCCTCCCTAATATGTTCTCGGAGGACTACTTTACTACACAACGATTATGTACCTTCCCTCGTTGTCCTACCAGTAGGAAAAAATATTAGGACCACGAAAAAAACTTGAATCATGTTATTTTATTTCTAACTTCAAAATCCTTAATTTTGGTGCCAACTGCTTAAAATAAATCAAGTCATGAACCGAGTAACCGGCAGGCAACATACATTATGATTATGTAGGTACTGTACTTTACTAGGGCATCATAAATGAGTTGTATTTTAACCGTTGTTTCTAATAACAAGCTACACAAGACAAAGCAGTGCCATTTGGCTCCACGGTCGACTGACCGCGGGCGTTCGGCCTTGGCTATGTAATGATCATTAAGATAGTTGGGCCAACCTATTAGTTCGGTTCATTCCACAAGTTCAAATTAATGAAGTACCGAAGAGTACTTCTTCGTTATGATTTGATTAGCGTAACTGGTCTACACTGTACACTGGTTATGGTGCAAAGCAACTTGTCAACTTTATGTTTTAGGAAAAAAGAGAAATTATACAACAAACAGCCAAATCAATAGGTGGGTCATCTGTCATCTGATAAGTGATAATTTATCGTTTTTGTTTGTTAATTGTTATGTAAGGACGTCAGCAATGCGTTACTGACCGGAAACTTAAAAGGTAAATTGACAAAAATGTGTAAACATAAAAATAAGGTCTGTCAAGAAAAAATTCTAAGGCCACCTACAAACCAAAAAATTGTCTATGTTTCCAAACTGTAGTGTGTCGTCGGCTATCCCGGGCTATCTACATTCCAAATCCTATCAAACATTCGTCTACAAACATTTGTTCCAACGAGTGAAGCGCGCAATATCACGGTTTTTGCAACGATGAGTGAAGCAAATTGCAACTGCGCACTCAGTAATTAAACAGTTAAAATAAACTTAATTATAAAAAATCAATACAGCAGTATATTTCCTTGTTATTGTTTAATGTTTAAAAAACTTATAGGAGGTTAATGTCTTAATGTAAGTTCTGTTGCAATTTTTTATGTAAATATTATACAGATAATACTAAACTTCAACTAATCGGTGGCATCTTTATGGGTGTGTGTGTCTGTATAATGAAATATAATAGTTAATGTTTTTTTCTTGTTACTTAATGACGCACGAGCAGACTAGACACTTGATGGGTTAAAGGTCACCGACACCAATGGAGTAACGCCAAAGCTTTATCACGCGAAAGTGATTTTGAGTTTCATCACATAGCGGTTCACCTGTTCTTCACCGGCCAAGTATGAATTGGCATTAGCTGGCTGATTCGAAGCCTGATCGATCTACAGATTTCCTTGGGTCCCTGTCACACCTGCGTCCTAACTCGTTGTTAACATTGATACTAACGCATATGAAACATGTAAAATCTCAACTTTTAGGCAAAGGCTACTATACTGTAGATGAGTACATAAATGACAAAGACGCATGGAAATGACCAGATCTGCAACCAGTTCCGTACAGGCTAGTGATACTTCTTTGTAAGAAATATACCAATGTATTTTATTTTTAAAAGATGTGCTGAGGAGTTTCTTTCGACTTTTCTTCTCCTCCATGACAAAGCACCTTTCCGAAAAGCTGGTAAATTAAAAAATGACGTGCATAAGTGTATCAATGATACCTACATGAATAAATGGTTTTGAATTTGAATTTGAATATGAAGCAGGAACATTAAAGAGCTGCTCTTTTAATGAGGAACTAACTTCTAATTCACACAAAAGTTTGAAGTAAGCTAAATACGTGCAGGATTCGAAACTATGTCTAACGTTGCATATTAAAACCATTAGTCTATTACAGATTATTTAATTTTGTTCATTTATCTATGTTTACAGTTAATTTACATGTTAAGAGTATGGATAATACCTACAGAAAAACATATACAAAAGTTTCAAGATTTTCTAATTCTTAACGCATTGCCATCCGGTCAGTTCTCCGACGTCAGGTACTTCCAGCTAATCCGTTTGTATTCTAATTATTAAATACTTACAATTGTTTAATTAAGGGAAATATCTGTTTCCTATCGGCCAGTCCAGAATCGATACCTTGGAACGTAACGAACGCGCTGGCAGTATCGAGATACGCAGTGTGCCAGAACAACCTAGCGAAACCAAAGATATTCTATTGGATCTGGTGCAAAAGCTCGGAACGACTATCAATATGCCTATTGAGCGAACTGATATAAAGGACACCTTTCGAATTAAGTCAAAACGTACAACAAATAGACCAATTGTAGTGGAATTCGGTACGACGGTGCTCAAGGATACATTCCTCAATGCAGTAAAAAAATTCAAACGTGACAAAAATGGAAGTCAACTTACCACATCCAGCATGCAAATCAAAGGTACACCAACTCCAATTTTTATATCGGAAAACCTTACTGCCAAGAACAAGAGACTGTTTTCGCTAGCAAGAGACTTTGCCAAGACTAATGATTACAAATACTGTTGGACTGCTCATGGCTATATATACGTAAAGAAAAGTGATGGCATGTCAGCTGTTCGTATAACTTGCGAACAAGATTTTGCGAAAATGTTGGAGACGCAATGACTATCTTTGGTATTTTTGTTTTTGTTTTATACGTCATTATTTTGCCTTGTTTTTGTTGGTGTAAAGCATGGTACCTATAACACTACCTATAAGAATGCTATCTTAAAATGTAATACTAACAACACACACTCACACATACATACAAATACATCACAGACAATACAGTACACACTCCACAAAAATATGCAAACAAACACATATAGCACACACACATATAACACACACAACTATTTGATTTACCCCCCTTACTATTCCTCTTTTTTGCCTAGAATATATGAAATGAGAAAATTATATATGTTAACTGTTAAACCTTCGAAATATGCACTGACTAAACTATCTTTTAAAATTCAATCTTAAAGCTAAATATGTAATGGAAGACATTGATGAAGCCGGAAAAATAAAATGTAGTAAAATGAATGATCCTATTGAATGTTTAGATATTTTATCACGCCAGGGTAAATTCTTAATATTGACTGTAAATATACGTAGCATAAATTGCAATTTTGATCTTCTTATCGCATTTCTATCAAAATTTAATACACAAATTGACATTATAGTACTAACTGAGTGTTGGACAAATAATAATTTTAACCCACCTGCTATGAACAACTACAATATGTTTCAAACAAAAGTTAGCCTTAATCAAAATGACGGAGTGGTTACATATGTTCGTGATGATCTTGAGGTCGTTACATTTGAACCACCATGCTCGGAGGGTAACTGCATCGTAATTGAGATTAAGGAAGAATATTCCATTATATGTACTTATCGGCCACCAAGTTTTAAGAACCCCGCCAATTATATAAATTCTTTAGAACAGATTCTGCACAAATACAGCAAGAAAAGTAACGTGATTTTTACAGGAGACGTAAATCTTGATATAATATCAGAAAATATTACAGAGCACACTTCAACTTACCTCAACTTGCTGGCAACTTATGGCCTTAGACCAGGGATTACCTGTCCAACGAGATCTACTACGTGCCTAGATCATTTCATGGTTAAGGCTGCGAGCAAAGTACAAACTTTTGTCTTTGATGAACTTACTGATCATTCTCCTATCTTATTGTATCTTGACCACCCGGCTTCAAAATTAAGTCCTACATCTCACTACATAACAAGGGTAGACTATACTGGTCTCAACAATTCCCTAGCTTCGCTGTCATGGAACGAATTATATGAAACTACTGACGTAAATAAAGCTGCCGAAGTAATCAACAACAAAATTGAACAAGCTACTGCCCTAAACTCGGTGGTAATTAAGGTACCCAAACGTAAATTGCCACTCAAACCGTGGCTTACACCAGGTGTAGTGAGATCAATTAGGAAGCGACGTCAATTGTTTAACAGTTTTAAAAAGAACATTAATAATGAAGAAATAAAATCTAGCTACATCACTTACCGTAACACTTTAAACAAACTTATAAAAACTTTGAAAAAAACTTACTATAAAGAACATCTAATAAAGCATCGGGGTAATGTTAAAGATATGTGGAGTACAATAAAGGAGCTATGTAATATACAACAAACTAAGTCGTCGTCAGAAACATTGTTAAACATAAAACCTTCTCCAACGGATTCTCTTAATCATGTAAATCACTTCTTCACTTCTGTTGGTGCTAATCTAGCCGGTGCAACACTTGACAGACTAAACGCTAATGTTGAGACCCTAACTAAAAATGCAAAGAGATATAACGGTCCATTGCAATCAATGACGCTCCATTTTACTGATGAAAGTGAAGTTGCCCAAATTATTTCTAGTCTAAACACTAACAGTGCACCAGGAATTGATAGAATTTCCACAAAGATTCTAAAACTGAATAGCCATTCTCTTTCTAAACCGCTTGCATACCTCATAAACCTTAGTTTTGAACATGGCCGTTTCCCTAAAATCTATAAAAGTGCAATAGTTTGTCCAATATATAAAGCAGGTGATAAAAATCTTGTGACAAACTATAGACCAATTTCCTTGCTTAGCACAATTTCTAAAGTTATCGAAAAAATTACAAATAAAAGACTCACTAAGTACTTGGAACTAAACGGTCTCCTTAGTAATAGGCAATTTGGCTTTCGTTCCTCAAAATCGACAGAAGACGCTGTGTTACGGTTAACCAGCAATATTTCTACTTACCTGGAGAACAACGAAAAATGCATTGGGGTATTCTTGGATTTACAAAAAGCCTTCGACACTGTTTCCATTCCTGTTCTACTCACCCGTTTAGAGAACATAGGTAGATAAGTGTCGTGGAGAGGTTGGGGTTCCTGGCTCCAAGGCTCGAATCAAATTTATTCTTCTGTACTGCGGACGCTGCAGACGCTCGACAGTGGGATCTCGTTTTTACTGGACTTTACAACGCGGATAATAATTCAGTGAAAATCTATTTTTAAGACGTGTAGACTTCAGTAAGGAAAGATAATTCTTGGATGAAAATTAACTTTAATTCTCACTGGTTAGTAGTACACTGCTCGGAATCGAATGCTTTGAGGAGTCTAGGTTCGGCTTATATATTGGCTGAGAGTCCTTCCAGAAGCTACCAAGGAAATCAGTGTTCCGGCACGTACAACCATTAAACTGATTGACGCACCTTTTCATGGTCTAATTTACCATGACAATGGGAAAACCCATAAACGACTAGATTTTCGTGTTAGACTACTGGTACAACATTGTTGCAGATATTAAAATGTCGTAAAATTTGTTTGTTTCCAGAAGGGCTATCCGCTTCCGCGAGGCGGATTACTTTGTAATTTATAGTTCAACTTTAACAAGTGAAAACCCGTGGCTTTGCCTACGAATTTTATTTAAAATTATATATATAAAAGACCTGAAGGGTCTGATTATATAACTCCTCCGCCGTTAAGAATGAAATTATTTTTTTGAAAAATAATTTCATTGGACTCCTCATGTCATCCAATTTTACAATTGATTGGGGTTAGTGCGATTACAAATTAGGGCAGTATTTCCTGCCATGGTAACATGACACAATAATAATGTTAATTAAATTTTATACAAAAATGTTTTTCTGATTTCTTATTACTACCCTCCACCATAGTTCAGGGTTCAGTTATACAATGATAAAAATATTAACAAGATCCTTAATTAAAGGTTAACCTTACTCTAAGTTCACATACAATATAAGTTTCATTATACAATTATTAACGAAAGATTTACGTATGACAAACGACTTTCAATAATTGTTATAATATTTTTTAAAATACAAATTATTACACATTATTATTGCAAATTCTTGACAATGGTTTTATGTGTATATTATACTATTCTTAAAATACCATTTATTACACATCATTATTGCAAATTACTAACAATTTGTTTATTACATAATGGTTTTTACAAAAGTACACAAATCTTAACCTAAGGTGTAAATTATTACAAATTATTACACATTAATTATTACAAATTATTACACATTAATTATTACAAATTGTTACACATTAATTATTACAAATTGTCAGCAAAAGGTTTACCCGGTCATTTTATAATTATTGGTTCTTTAACCTTGTAGGCCGTTTAATATTTCTGACAGGTACTTTTGTGCTCCGTGTCTTGATGCGAATTGGAATAACATTCCTGTCGTTATTCCCTATTACTATCGCTTGCTCAAATCTCGGTGAATCTTTAGGCTTACGTTTATTCACCAATTTTGTATAGATTGTATCACCAGTTATAAATTGACTCGTAGAGGCTTCAGTATTTGATTTATTAATATGCTTCTCCTTACTTTCCGTCATTTTATCGCTTAGATATTTGTATAATACTGATGTCCTCTTTTTATGATCTCTGATTAATTTTTGCATATAATTATGATCATGATTTATATCAAAAGTACTTTTACTATCTGTATGTCCAAAGACGACTTCAAAAGGGGTTAGTCCAGTCACAGAGTGAATGGTATTGTTATACGCTAAAATAGCATAAGTCATTGTGTCGGTCACGTCTGTAGGTTTCTTTTCGTACTTTGCTAATCTATAAATTTCAATGAGGGTACTGTGAAATCTTTCTATCAGTCCCATAGAATTAGGATTGTTGGTCGTACCAATATGTAGTTCAATTTTATGTAATATTAAGAAATCTTTGATTAATGCGTTATTAAATTCTGCACCAGGGTCGCAACTAATTTTATACGGGGTTCCGTAAAGAGAAAAATATTTCATTAAGGCTCTCACTACTTCTGGGGTTGACCGATTAGATATATTGATTGCTTGACCTAATTTACTGAATGCATCGATAATTGTAAGGTATGTTATTCCTTCTATTGAAAATAGGTCGATGAATAACTCTTCAAATGGCTTATTTTGTGTCTGTGTTAGTTGTAATTCGGGTTTTAAAGGATTACGATCGTATTTCATTTTTTTACATAGTATACAAGAATTAATAATGGCTGAAACTGTTTCTTTCATTCCAGGCCAATAATAATTACGTTTGAGACGGTTAAGCGTTTCATTTATTCCCCTATGGCAAGTTTTACCTTCATGCACTTTCAGAACTATTTCTCTTTGTTCATTTTCCGAATCTAAGATTGTAATTCGTCTGGTACATTCAATTATTTTTAAACTTTCTGTATCAAAATTGTCCAGTATTACATTGAAAAATGGTTGCCTTAAGCTTTTTGAATTAAAATAAATAAAATTCTTCTTTAGAGTATCTAAATGATTTATTAGAAATGATTTTATAAGGGACGTATTAAGAGGTATGAAAATCTCTAATATCTTTTTGTTATCTTTGGATTTATCGTTAATTTTAATTTCATTACGATACCATTGGTTAACAATTATTTGTCGTGGTTTAGTATCAATGGGTTCGTGTAGAATTGGAATAATTGAATTATAATTATCATCTTAGTCTGATTCAATTGAAGTTTCAAAATCTGAATTAATTATTGACATGGTCCTTTCAGATTCATTGTCAGATTCATAATTAGTATCTGTAGTGTGGGATAACTGAAAATTTTCTACTGTTAAAGTATTTAGAGGAATTCTAGAAAGTGCGTCAGCAATTGTGTTCTGTTTACCACTGCGGTATGCAATTTCAAAGTCATACTCTTGGAGTCTGAGTCGCCATCGAGTGAGTTTTGAATTTGGTTCCTTTAAGGAGTATAACCAAGCTAAAGGTCTGTGGTCTGTGTAAACGTAAAACTTCTGTCCATATAAGTATGGTCTAAAGTATTTCACTGCCCAAATTACGGCTAATAGTTCTTTTTCAATGGTGCTATATTTCGATTCTGCGGATGATAACGTCCTACTAGCATAGGCTATAGGTTTATCCTTGCCTATATGTCCTTGAGAAAGAACAGCGCCTAATGCAACATTAGAAGCATCTGTTGTCAATATAAAGGGTTTCGAAAAGTCTGGGTGTTGTAAAAGTGGGGCATTAATTAACAATTCTTTACATAACTCAAAGGCCTTGATGTATTCATTGTTTAATATAATTTTGGCATCCTTTTTTAAAGCGTTTGTTAGGGGTTTCGTTATTTTGGCAAAGTCTTTTATAAATTTTCGATAGTATCCAATTAGTCCTAAAAATGATCTTATTTGCTTGACCGTTCGAGGTAGTGGGTAATTCTCAATTACTCTAATTTTGTCATTATTTGGTTTCAATCCATCTTCCGTTATTAGATGACCCAAATAGAGAACTTCTTTCTTTAAAAATTCGGATTTGTCTAGCTGTACCTTTAACTGGGCGGATCTTAAAGTATCAAATACTTTTTGCAATGCTACAAAGTGACTTTCGAGCGTTTCGGAATAAATTATAATATCATCTAAATATGTGAGACAATAGCCTTTTAGGTCTCTAAGGACATAATCCATTGTCCTTTGGAATGTAGCAGGAGCGGTTTTTAATCCGAATGGCATTCTAAGAAACTCAAAATGACCATTATTAGTGGTAAAGGCAGTTTTAGGTCTGTCTTCTTCTGCAACTTCTATTTGGTGATAACCGCTTGCTAAATCCAATGTGCTAAAGTACTTGGCCTTGCCTAACTTGTCGAACAAGTCTGTAATATTGGGAATAGGGTATTTGTCATCAATGGTTTTGTCATTTAGTTTCCGGTAATCAATCACCATCCGAAATTTTTGTTCACCTGAAGCGTCTAAATTTTTGGGCACAAGGTGAACGGGGGAACTCCATGGTGAATAGCTGGGTTGAATGATATTATCTAATAATAGTTTTTTAATTTGATTTTTAATTTCTTCAATTTGTGAAGGGGATTGTCTATATTGCTTAATATATATGGGGATATCATCTTTAGTACGAATATAATGTTTAATGTTATTAGTAAATGTTAATGGGATTCCGTCACAGTAAAATATGTCACGGTATTCATAACATATAGTTTCTATCGCTTGGCGCTCGCGTTCGCTTTCAATGTGACTTAACCTTAACTTGTTTAAGTTATCGGTAAGTAAATTTTCTTTAAAACGAAAGTAAAATACTTGGCTAGTATTAAAAATTATTGGTATTTTAATAAAAGGAGTCGACAATATTTGTTTATTCAAATCAATGTTGGCCTTGACTGCTTTAAGTAAATCTATGCCTATCAAACCGTCATAAAAGTCATCTATGTCATAAATATAAAATTTATGATATGTGGTGTGACGACCGAAGGTGTTATAAATGGGTATTAATACGGCTTCCGTATGGTTACTTGCAGCGTGCGTGCTTATCACACTAAATGGCTTATAAAATTTTAGCTTATTAAAATATTTGTTAACAATATTATTACTGATGAATGATTTCGCACGATCCGTGTCCATTATGAATTCCGCTTCAGAATAGAATTTTTGAAAAAACCCTGTATTATATTATAACTATTTACTATTATAAACTGGGTTATAGTAAATTTGGAAACTACTAGGTGGTGTCCATAGTTTATGGCGGATGAAGTCAAATTGGGCATTAAGTTTTTTTAACAGGTCAATTCCTATTAAACCGTCGTAAAAATCATCAATGTCTTTTATATAAAACTTATAACACATGTTCCTTTGGAATAGTCTATGCATTGGTAATATTATTGCCTGTAGAGTGTTTTCATTACTAAAAGGTTCGTAAATTTTATGACTGGCGAAATATTTATCAGCTAATTTACGGCTTACAAATGATCTTTCCCTACTCGTGTCCAATAAAAAGTTGGCATCTAAATATTCTATGTATAAATATGGCAAATAGGGTAAATTATCATCTGCTACGTTACTTTGCGTCGCAGAGGTTAGGGGATAAAAATTTGTGTTTCCCTGTGTGCTCGTGCTTGCTTGTGAAACACGATGAAGGGTACTCTTTGAAGGGGGAGCTAAATAACGCGGTTTGCTTTTTTTTAGGAAACAAAGGAACGGTTCACAATCGTAATGAGGGATAGTGGGAGTTGCTTTTTCTTGCGATGAAGATGTATGGTCTTGTTGTATGTGACCTTCCGGGTTGACGATAGAAGATGGGTTATGCCCGTGTTGTAGCTGAGCGATCGTTTCCGCTACTGCGTTAACTACATTATCGGCCGTAATGCCTGCATGATTTAAATTATCCGTCGCATGGCGAAGAATACTACTAGCTACATTATCTGCGGTGATGCCTGCTTGACTGGCAGAGTCAGCGGCTTGACGGAGTAAGCTACTCGCAACATTATCCGGCGTAATACCTGCATGACTAACTGTATCCGCGGCTTGCCTAAGAAAACTGCTCGCTACATTGTCGGCGGAAATAGTTGCGTTTTGTACCGTATCGGCAGCTTGACGTAGTAAATTCATTCTTAAAGATGAATACAAAGTTGCGCCTTTAAATATCTAGAGTAAGTTCCTTGTAGGTTAGTGAACTAGGTTCAAAGGTAACAATAACCGTTAGCAATACAAGTTTACTGTTTGCCTTACGTTTTCTACTATTTTCGCGTGTTAGAATAGTCGGCTGGTGTATAGTTATTAGGAGCACAAGACGATTACTGTCTTTATAAAGCGGGTAAAGCCTTTGCATCAAAAATGCAATTTACAATTTTACAAATCGCGATTACATAAATTATACAATACAAATTCACAATACAATAATTGCAATATCTGCGATATATTCGCTTTTAATTCAATTCGCAATACAATAATTGCAATATCTGCGATATATTCGCTTTTAATTATTCAATTCGCATATAAAAAAAAATACAAAAAAAAAATTATGCGTTTATATTATGTAGGGCCCTTACAATGTTTCTTCCTTTTTTGAATTCTTCGTTATTTCTTTTTCCTTATTTTCTACGGTTAGCTCTGGCTAGATTTCCATGATTATTTCTCCGATTATGAGATCCAATCACTTCAATTTGTTAAGGAAGGAAAGTTCTTTATTAGAACATATAGATCCTCCCGATTCGTTCCGAGTTAAAAATAGACGCGAGGAGAGCTGCCTCCTCACCTGTATCCACTATGTCACAGTTGATCAATGAGATGTTTCCCTTTAAACAGTTTATACGTATCAGCATAAATCTTGAAAAAGACACGACGTAGAAATTTGAACGATCTTACTTGTCCTGGTTTCTTCTTCGTCGCTGCTGATCCTACCGACTGCGCCAGATAAGTGTCGTGGAGAGGTTGGGGTTCCTGGCTCCAAGGCTCGAATCAAATTTATTCTTCTGTACTGCGGACGCTGCAGACGCTCGACAGTGGGATCTCGTTTTTACTGGACTTTACAACGCGGATAATAATTCAGTGAAAATCTATTTTTAAGACGTGTAGACTTCAGTAAGGAAAGATAATTCTTGGATGAAAATTAACTTTAATTCTCACTGGTTAGTAGTACACTGCTCGGAATCGAATGCTTTGAGGAGTCTAGGTTCGGCTTATATATTGGCTGAGAGTCCTTCCAGAAGCTACCAAGGAAATCAGTGTTCCGGCACGTACAACCATTAAACTGATTGACGCACCTTTTCATGGTCTAATTTACCATGACAATGGGAAAACCCATAAACGACTAGATTTTCGTGTTAGACTACTGGTACAACATTGTTGCAGATATTAAAATGTCGTAAAATTTGTTTGTTTCCAGAAGGGCTATCCGCTTCCGCGAGGCGGATTACTTTGTAATTTATAGTTCAACTTTAACAAGTGAAAACCCGTGGCTTTGCCTACGAATTTTATTTAAAATTATATATATAAAAGACCTGAAGGGTCTGATTATATAACTAGGTATCAGAGGTATTGCCTTGCAGTGGTTCCAGGACTATCTTACCAATAGAGACCAGTGCGTTAAAATCAACAATTACACTAGCGACAAGTCTTCCATCACCTATGGTGTACCTCAAGGAAGTACCTTAGGCCCTTCCCTGTTCCTAACATATATCAATGAGCTCTGTGATATAGAGCTAGATGGCGCTGACATACAATTGTTTGCAGATGACACAGTCATACTATTTCACGGGAAATCGTGGAATGAAGTGCATGATTTGGCAGAGAAAGGAATGCGTACTGTGGCTGCATGGTTAGATGGTAGTTTGCTCACATTGAATGTTAGTAAGACAAAATTCTTGTGCTTCCATAGGACTTCTGTGTCATCTCCAAGATTTATTGATCTACACATTCATACTTCCTCCTGCATTAAGCAAATAATTACAACACAGACGACATGTGGTTGTCCGGCATTATTAAGAGAATCCGAAATTAAGTACTTGGGTGTCATAATTGACGATAAATTAAATTGGCGAAAACATATCTTATACACATCCACTCGACTGAGGAAATTGATCTACATATTTAAAGAACTACGAACTGTTGCGGACCATTCCTTGCTCGTACAAACATACAAGGCCCTTGCGGAATGTGTAGCTGCTTACTGCATTTGCTCTTGGGGATCAGCGGCTAAAACATATCTTCTTGACTTGGAAAGAGCGCAGAGAGCAGTATTAAAAGTTATGTTTTACCTACCTTTTCGGCACCCAACACAAGCAGTCTATGAAAAAGCTGGTGTCCTCTCAATACGCAAATTATTCATTTACCATAGCCTACGCCGATACCACAAACTTTACGTCCCAAATATTAAATTACCCGACAAAAGAAGACAACATTATCCAGTACCACCATCTAAAAGTAAAATAGGCCGACAAAACTTTACTTATTTAGCCCCTAAACTATATAATAAATTCAACAGTTTGTACAAAGGTAATAATCTATCCAATTATGAAATCAAAGAAAAAATCATACAATGGTTGCGAACTTTGAACTACGACGATACTGAAAATTTATTGTATTACACATTTTAAATTTTAAATGTACAAAAACACACACACACTCACACACAAACACACGCGCACACACACACATACACAAACACACATACATTCACACTCACTTATTTTTATTTTTTTTTACATAAACACACACCCACGATAATTATAAATAGGTACCTGCTGCTGTTTAACTATTTAGTATTTGTTAGTAGTGTTTTTTTTTTCTTCTTCTTTCATAACTTAATTTAAAAGCTATTAGTAACCCTACATTTAAGATTGTAATTGTAACAAAAGAATTGGGAAGGAACTGTCTCCCAGGCCACAGCTCACGCTTTTCTGGGAGTCAGGGCTCTTCGTTTGAAATGTACTCTTATTTATGGTCAATAAACGTTATTATTATTATTATTATTATTATTATTATTATCGGAACGATCTCGACGTGTGGTTGTTCACCGCCAAGTTCTTTAGGGTTCCGGACATTCAATGAAAAAACAAATAATTATAACATTTTTGGATAATATGACTGTGTGATATGGCTGTGGGCTTGTTTAAAAGAAAAACTGACATACGAGTTCATTGATAAGTATAAACGAAGGTTTGCATTAACTACTAAACTAGTAAAATGTGTACACATAAATATATTAGTTTCAATATTTTCAACATACCTAATTAAAGAGATTTTACGCTAACACAATTATTATAAGAATATATTATGTTTAACGAACTTCGGAATCATTTTATAATCTTTGGTAAGAAGATACTAATTTCGTTATCTACAATCCAGATTTATAGGTGCGATTGTTTTTTGTTGAAAAATAAACAAAGGTTACATGAATCGCTGCTGACCTTTTAATATTTTTTGTAATTAATAACAGAATGCCAGGTGTCACGCCAACGGCCAACCGGCACCGGAGATATTTTCATTGTTGTTTATTTTTAACTGAACGATGGTTTCTTGTATTGCTAAGAAATTGAATTTCTTATCGGCTCTTTCTTCTTTTCATTAAATATGCCAATAAAAAATTACATAGAGAATAGAGCTACAAATTAGGGACACCGAAGGCCCCGATTTTTTACTGGCTTTTAATCTCTATTTTACTACAGAATTTCTTGTGGAAAAGGAAATTAATTTTACTATCTTCTGACTTAGTTATTTTATATAGGTCGATACATATTTTTTTGTTAGCCCGATTTGAATCCCGAATTTCAAATTATTTGAACCTTGCATTAAAATTTAAATTTTAGATTATGTACTTTAACCTTGCATTGCAAATTTTTAAAGTCAGAGTTTCAAGACAACTTCTTTCTTAATAAGATTTTGTGAGGTGGCTATGTATATCCCCGTATATTTAATTAAACTTCAACATCCAATTAAAACTTGTGGAGAGCATATTCACAACTAGTATTCTAGAAACATCATCTTTATATAAGTAAAAACTCTTTTATGCGTCAGGTTTTACTCACTAATAAATAAACGCTCAAACACTCGCACTCTCGTAACAGGGTCTGCCTCGACCGGGAATCGAACCCGGACTCATCCATCTACAAGTACCTATCTACTAACTGAATTACGGCAGTAATACCTAATAGCGTTTATTCCGACTATGTTGAAAATTATAATTTATAATTTCTCAATTCATTTTAATAGCACCGATTCCCTGGACAGTTGTATCAATCTATTAATCGTTTATAGCGATTGACGTATCGATTTTCTAAATGTCAGCCATGTTGCTACTTTGTTATTCAAATGAATCACTTTCAATATCATTCCGACATTGATAGCAGATTCTATTAACATTTCGTTAACTTGTTATACGCCGCTCATCTTCTTTCAAATTGAAATTTATTCAAATATAGAAATGGCTTTTAGATACAAATTGTGATATATTGTACCGGCGCTGTAGATAGCAAAAAACCGGGCTAGTGCGTGTCAGGCCACGCGCAATGTAGAGTTCCGAAGTAGTACGTTTATCGCTATTCGCTACTTATGCTAACATAGCTATGATAGGGGAGTTACCTTAAAAAAATGGTTTTCAATATTTGATTCTACGATTCTGGACTTTTAATAAATATCTATGTATAATATATCCATGCCAAATTACAGCTTTTTAGCACTAAGGGTCTCGGCGCTTAATTTCTTTCGTACGACGGACAGACGGACGGACGGACAGACATGACGAAACTATAAGATTTTACTTCGCAACCCTAAAAGCAGGACAGTAGAAACTTCTAGAAGGATTTAATATTGGATTCGCGGTTTCAACCGAGATTGAATTTTTGTAACTTATTTCACTCTCTCGTCTCTTATTAAAACCGATGGATACTTGTATCCTCAAGCCTTTCAGAAGCTGCTCAGACTTTGAAAGACTTTCCTAAAACTGGCTAGAGTACCAAGTGGACCCCATACCACTCTAATAGTCCGTGAGCCAGATAGTATTTTTTGTCAGTCATGTCCTCTCAAGCGATAACTCGTGAAATACTTCAGAGAGTTGCATTATATAGCATGGTGAACGTCAGCTGCCGCTTCAAGGGTGGGTAGGGGGGCGGCAGCCTTTCAATCATGTAAAAAAAAATTGTTTTCAGTCATTTCCTCCCGACTGAAAATTTGTTAGATGATAGATAACGTAATTATTTAAAGGTAAAAAAAAGTCAGCTGGCCATACCGTGGTGGATTATATGTCAGCAGGGCACGCGAACATGCAAAAAAAAATTTTTTGTTCAGTGATATGCTCTCACTTGAAAATGCGTCAGATGATACTTTACATGTTATTTTGAGTAAATAAAAACGTCAGCTGGCTGTATGTTGGTGGAAAGGTCGTCAGCTGATGCAGTGAATGGTGGAGCTCAGAAGCCACCAATTTTCAAAATAACTGTAGTTACGTAATTTCCTCTCACTCAAAAATGTGTCAGGTGATAGTTTACGTGCTATTTTGAATAAACAAAAACATCAGCTGGCTCTAAGTTGGTGGAAAACCCGTCAGCTGACGAATGTAATTAAGCGATCGGCGCTCACGCCTGGCTTCTGAGCTCCACCATTCACTGCATCAGCTGACGACCTTTCCACCAACATACAGCCAGCTGACGTTTTTATTTACTCAAAATAACATGTAAGGTATCATATGACGCATTTTCAAGTGAGAGGATATCACTGAACAAAATTTTTTTTTTTGCATGTTCGCGTGCTCAGCTGACATATAATCCACCACGGTATGGCCAGCTGACTTTTTTTTACCTTTAAATAATTACGTTATCTATCATCTAACAAATTTTCAGTCGGGAGGAAATGACTGAAAACAATTTTTTTTTTACATGATTGAAAGGCTGCCGCCCCTTAGAGCGGCAGCTGACGTTCACCATGCTATATAATGCAACTGACGTATAATCCACCACGGTATGGCCAGCTGACTTTTTTTTACCTTTAAATAATTACGTTATCTATCATCTAACAAATTTTCAGTCGGGAGGAAATGACTGAAAACAATTTTTTTTTTACATGATTGAAAGGCTGCCGCCCCCCTATCCACCCTTGGAGTGGCAGCTGACGTTCACCATGCTATATAATGCAACTCTCTGAAGTATTTCACGAGTTATCGCTTGAGAGGAAATTGGTCAGGAAAATCTGTCGCTAGCTCACGGACCATAAAGACCAGTGGAGCATAATCCAGGCATCATTAGGTCAGGTCTTTAGCCCCAACACTGTGGGTCATAATATTATAATTCCACTATCCTATTACGATGTCGTCATTTACTGGATGAGTCTGATAAAGTGGCAACCTTAGCACGTCACGATTCAAGTGTTATTGTAGCAGGTCATTGCCCTTCGACTGTACTACATTCTTTTATTTAGTTCTAGAGTAATGGGTCACAACTCACAGAATAACAAGTTAAGCCCAATGCATACGTAACGGGTTTTTTCCCGTACGGGACGGGACGTGAAGTTTTGGAAACATCGTTTCATCGAAAATGTATACGATAGTGCATACGCAGCGGGATTCCGTACGGGACGTGGCACGACGTCGCCGACGATGGTATTCCCGTCCCGCACGGGGACGGGGAAGGGGTTAAAAAGTCATGAAATTAGTGTGACGTAATTTATTGATGGCCCCTTATAGTTAAATTACAAATAGCTATAAATTATGTAGGTATATGGGCAATGGAATTCAGTAGCATTCAGTGAAAAGTCGATGCTTGATGGGCAATACAAAGCAGAGTAAATGAGCAACATATTGAGGCATACAAATCATATGTACTGTACTGTATGGTATTGTTACTGGTCAATGACCGCTCAGCGTGTTCCATTTTATTGCCATGGTTTTGCTGCGACAGACATTTTTATGGAAATTTCTACCATTTATCTTTGTGTATACTATATCGAAGTAGACTAAAGTAACTTTGCTTTATATACTTCATGTCGGCGTACTCTAAACTTATGTATACATATAATTATGGTACCGCGTAAACAATGCAAACTTAAATTACTTCTCAATGAACAAGTTATCTAACAAACTAAGCAGTTAAAGCTATTCAAAGTACCTATATGTACCTGGCTAGGTAAAAATAGTTCATGGGAAGTATGTAATATGCGGGTTTGTGGAATTCAATGGTTTACATATTTAGCATCCTTAAACTTTCTACGCGCACAATAAGAAATAGGTACAAGTGTTGTAATACCAAGAATACGTGAATAGAATTTTCATAATTCCTACTACTTTTTTACCTCAAGTTAGTTCTTGACTAATGACGCTTACATGTATTAGGGTCGTAACATCTAAACGTTACTTCGTTTATTAATGATCGTGTAAGTTTTAAACGCCATGAGATTAAATATACGATGTGTCTACTGTGTTGTAATGTAAGTAATTAGATTTTGCAGTCGAGGGATGAAGAATCACATAGCATCTAATCCCTTATGTTATATGCTGTTTAGCGAACACTCAACAGGCTATCTCGTGAACAAAATTTACAAAACAATATTAAACACTTTATTGTACACCAAAAACAAAATCATAACAGAAAACTATTAAACTTAGGACAACAATTCTGCCCTGCAAATGATAAACAACGTATCTGACGAGTTATTAGCTGTACTATTAACTCGTTTTCGTCAAAAATGTCAGATACGTTGTTTATCATTAGGAGGGCAGAATTGACAGGCTTATCGCTAAACATAGATACATTTATCCCTTGCAAAAATGTGTACTTAGGTTAAATACAACCTGGAAGTAAATCTTTCACAAAAAGCAGTCTCACTACCGACTAGGTCACAGGGTCGGTATAATAACTCGTTCGGATCGAGTATTAAATCACGAAAAGGGTCCAGATAACGGAAGATCGGAAGATATTCGAAAGTGCGTTTTCAAAACGCGATCGGGGCGAGATGGCCTGTTTAATGCATTAAATTAAACCAACATTTTCGAATGGACAGTTATTGTTGTCCCTACCAGCCTCTAAAGCTTCACGCGGTCCGAACATAGTCCAGTCATTATACTATACATTTGGAACATTATACTATACATTGAGTGTGAAGCGTTATTTATTTATTTATAATAATATATTCGTAGTTTAGAAGACATTGATTATTGTATAGACGAGGGAACACCTCGACAAATTATTTATTTATTATTATTACAGAGATGATTTGTATTACCTAGTATTCAATTGTTATAATTCCATAGAAACTCCATCATAAGCTAAACGAGCAGATGGGTTAGCTGATGCTGGGCTGATGGTCATTACCGCCCCAAAAGGATATTTGTATCTAGTAATCACCACGAATTAATCGATGAAGCTTTAACTAGAACAGACCAACACACACACATTATATTTCCTTGCCAATCACACAATCAAGAAACGAAATTTCCGATCTAACTCAACCCTAGAAATTCTCGCATTAAACAAGACATATCATTTCCGGCCCATAATGTAACCCCAAAAACAAAATGATGGATCATTCGAGAATAAAGTGCGTACCCACAAATGGGTCGCTGTGATTGATCGGTTTCCCCCAGCGCGTCGCGAGCATTGCCCCTGTTGCCCCACTAATTCCAACATGATCAAAAACAAACAAATATGATCGTTAATGCGCGACCGATTTAAGCTACTACGGGCGCGGTCGTTACATGGATGATCAATAATAGAAAAAATCCTAGAGGGTTCTGTGCTTTCGAAGGCATGTAAAGTCATCAGCCGCGATTGTTATCGTAAAACAGCGAGTGTTAAATCGAGTCCTCTCCACCAATCTTCACATTGTGAGAGGAGACCCCGAGCCCAGCAGTGGGACAATTATGGGTTGCTGCTGCTTTTTTGCTCTTCATAAGAAGGGACTCGTACATTGTAGTAAGCCATTGACTGGAACTATTAGATTTCTATTAGTTTAATCATCTTTTCAAAGGTATATGATTATGCTTATTATGAATACTGTCGTTTCTCCTGCTTAATCGCTACATATGGTAAAACTAATTATTTGTCTGTCAGGTCATTGTGAACGTGATAATCGCATAAAACAAACGCAGTTTCATGTGTTATTACAGACAGTGTGACAGTGTTATTAGAGCGATTCATAAGACTGGTTAGAACATTAAAAGTGTAAAAAAAGCCTAAAATGTAACAACATAAAAAAGTATGTTGTTAGCATTGTTACTGTTCATTTTTATTGTTATCGTAGTACCAATGTAGAAAACAGATAGTGACTTAATGTACTTTTATATAAAACTAGCGTTGCATAAGGTCTCGGATTAACCTTAATATATTTAGTATTAGTCCATCCGTAACATACATTGTAACACGAACGAACAATCCAACAATTACTTGTAAAATACTGGTACATTCGTTGTAAAATACCGGTACATTCGTTGTAAAATACCGGTACATTAGGGTTAATCCGAGTTCAGCGCAGATTAGGTCCGACCACTTACTGCACGTAATGGAATCAACATTTTGTGTCGCATTACATAAACTGAAGCGGGGCAGGGTTTGGGTCAACTGATCGACCGAGATAAGCCATTGCAGTGAAGAGTTGGAGGAATGACTCCTGGCTTCTATAAATCATGGCTTAGTACCTACTACCTAGTAATACAGGGCGCAGGTCTCTCCTGAAGGTCTAGAGAGTTCCGCTGAACTGCTTTAATATTGGCTTCAACCCATTAATAGCCCACTACTGGGCACGGGTCTCTCTTCTTGAGGAGGCCTAGATCATACTCCACCATGCTGCTCCAGTGCGGATTGGTGGAGGCTGGAGCTGCTTCAATATTAGTGCCCAAGTATTAGTCTACTTTAAAACAATCCGCGGTTAACATGTAAGTATGATGGTATACTTTAAGATATGCATAGCACCTCCCTTCCTCCCACAAAGGAAACATGCACTACAATAATTAAAAGTATACCAGTTAATAGTAGACTAATATTAACTTAATAATAATGGATTTATACTATTAACTATTATTGACCCAGACAAGTGGTAAAAGTTTTTATGCAGTTCGAAAAACACACTTTGAAAAAATCTATGTTTAAAATCTCCAGGTGTGTAGATCTACCATAGCATGTTATTCCCTATCGAAATAAAGGACTGTTTATCGCATTTGTCATAGCATTCCTACATCAAAAGGTAAAACAAGTTTTTGCCGAATGTTTACAATTACGCCAAAACCCAAGATATTACCTGCATGATAAAACAATACATATTGCTGGTAATGTAAATATCATTGTACCTACACAATCACGGCAATTGTACGTACGTGTAACTATGTTTAATGCGCTACCCTAAGGGCCTATCACTACTTACAACCACAGTCTAAATATCGAATTGTCATTTTCTTTTATTTCTATTGTTACGCCGGTGTAACAAAATGGTACATTCAGTTCAAGGTGAGTTGAATAATGTTTTAAATTACATGAAAATAATATAGAGCTAACTTGCCGACGCCGCGCTGGTAGCGTCTAGTAGTTCTGTTTTTTTTTTATTGTCTGTGAACCGATTTCTACGGCCTTCGGGGAACCAGTATAAAAAATAACAATTATACATTCTGTAAATAAAAAGTGGTAAACCAATGGATTTTAATTTGAACTCGTATGCGAGAGATTTAGGTCCGGTTTCTGCTAGCACGATATTTTTTATTGTTTTTTATTAATCAGAGGCTTTGCTATCGCGTTGGCTAAGGAATCTCGAAACATTCACCCGCTACGCAATCATTGCTACCAATCAATATGTAAAACCTTAGAAACAATATTTTTATATATTTTTTTTAATTATTTTTTTCAATAAAAAGAGCCTGATTACAATTAGAACTAGTAAATTGTTCAATAAATCTCGTGTTTGATTCATATTTTGGCTGGTTTATATATTTATTTTAGATCGCATTAATATCCTGAACAAACTTTTCTCCCTTTTGACGTGTGGATACAACCGTGCGAGTGGCTAAATCGAAACTGGGCGTAGACTTAACAACTTCGCGGCGCGCGTAAGTCGAGATTTTTGTCGTCGTAATTTTTGTCGAAAATAAAAAACTAAAAAACTAAATAGTAGGTCTGAACACGTTCTACATGTTTGGTGCTAGACATTTTTCGATATGTTTCACGAGAAAATAAGAAAAGAGCAAAAAACAATTTTCACTACCTAATTGGGCTTTCGATCGAAATCTCAATAACGATGAACGATAGGTGAAAAATGTAAAGATCTTAATTATTGTAGATCGTAAAAACGTTATAAAAATTATTGCATAAAAAAATTGTATCTCAATGGAGAACCAAGTTATTGGAAAAAAACTAAAATTAACGCTTTTTTCAAGATGGCGGATAATGCACATAGGAAATCTTGGTCAACAATTAGAAGTTAAGCGTTTCTAGGCCCCCCACACGTAGTATCCAAAATTTAGCCTTCTCGGTTCACATGCATTTCCAAATGTAATATAATGACTGGATTTTACTATATTTTAGCAACAGACCATAACGCCCCAAACACAATAAAAATATGTTCCCTCTTTCATAAGGATACACCTACCTCCCTAAGCTCCCTACAGACCACAGTGTTCAGCTGTCATAGCCTAGTTTGAGAGTTGTTCATCCATAGAAACAGGAGGGTGAAACCTGCATTCTAAATTTTTTAATTGTGTGCATATTGTAAAATAATCCTTTTTTGGAGTTGCGAGGTATTTAATTTAAATCACGTGAAGGACTGCGCCAAGCAATAGCACAAATAATGAGTTGACCTGCATTGATAATATGCTCTGTAGTCCAGTAGTTGTTGGAGAAATATACCCAAATATAGCATTATTTCTAAACCGAAAAAACACATGAATGCTTCGCACGCCTCTTTGTTGTCAGCACAGAAACAAAATTTAAATACTGCTGACCGCATTCCAGTCATTGCATAATACGCTTATTTCCATAATAGGCAATATTAACTGTGGAAACTGCAGTTAAAAGAAGACAAGTTGCATATATTTTAGAATTTAAAACTTTATTAAGTGTTAGGGAAAACAAAAAGCTGAATTTTTCATTTTTTGTTGCAATCCAACGTAGGTATGTTTTAGTCTCATTCGTTGCACATATCTTAGGTAAGTATATTGTGTGAATGGAAAAATGTTCTTAATAGCTATCTGTATCGTGTTTGTCAAGTATTTGAACTGAGAAAACCCAAATCGATCATAACATCATGAAAATAGTAAGCAACTGAAATAATTTTCGACGCAACGCAGCCTTACACAACGAATCCAAATCGATACTGAGTCACGACACGAGGTCACGAATCGAATCACAACACAGATAAAAAATTAAAACCACAACTCCTTTTTAAAGTCACTCCGTTAATTCAAAAATGGTGCCACAATACCGCAAGTGACACACGCGTACGACACGCTACTCGGTTCGAAGCAGACTGACTGAAATGAAGGGGGGGCAGTTGGAGGGGGGAAAGACGCAAGGGGCGCGCGCCCCCTACACTCACACACGCTGCAATCTCAACTGTAATTCGCATCCATAAAGTCAGTTTTACAACGACAAATGACCGAAAGCTAGACGAAACGTATTTGATACTCGTACGTGGTCGAACGGTTTCGTGTGCTTTCGGAGCTCAAAAGCTTACTATGTTATACAACCAGCAACACAGCTGATTGGTCGATCAAACGAATGACGTATTTTTGAACTCTAATACCACATCATAAAGTTGGTTGTTGAATGTTTTCAAATTGATAGCCGATCTGTTTGGCATGAAACATATTTCAGGATTATATTACTTAGAGTTTACAGCATAAGTTACAAATTGTGTTGGTTTTATTAAGATTTGTTTGTTAATTAGGGCTTATCATGACTGTACATTTTACAGAACTTATTTAAAATATTTTGTAGGTACCTACCTACTGTTTTAAAGGGCGTTATTAATTTACTTTGCTATGACATTCCAAATTAAACAAATGTAAATGTTTTCCACATTCAACTGTGTTTTATACTGTCATACAATAAAATTCTAAACATAATTTTCACTGTATAATAGTTACATAATGAAGGCACAGCAGATGACTGACTGCTGCAGCTGACTGACGAACTTTTTCAGGCCATAGAAGTAGCGCTATTATTCTCACTTCAAACGGACTGCGGTATATTTGGAAGCTACGAATACGTCTGCCAATAGTTACATTGGCTAGATGAGTTTCGGAACCTATGTGACTAAGCTACCTTTTAAATGCAACCCACAAAATTTGTACCGTGTATTCACCCATGGAGATAACACCAAACAGGATCACCAATGCATTGACGTTAAAAAAGATGTGGGAGACTTGAAATATGACTGGTTCTCGGACAGTGTGACCGAAACACTTATAATCTGAATTTTACCAAGAAAAAAATAACCGACTTCAAAATAACTCAAAAACTACTCGTCAGATCTAGCTCTTTAAATGGGACCACATGACAAGAACCAGCTTTCGATTAAAAAAGAATCATCAAAACCACCCAGTCGAAAGTTCTGAGGTAACAAATATAAAAAAAATACAGTCGAATTGAATAAAGCAAAAAAAAGCAAAGCAACAACCCATAATTGTCCCACTGCTGGGCTCGGGGTCTCCTCTCACAATGTGAGGGGTATTAGGCCATAGTCTACCACGCTGGCCAAGTGCGGATTGGTAGACTTCACACACCTTCGAGAACTTTATAGAGAACTCTCCGGTGTGCAGGTTTCCTCACGATGTTTTCCTTCACCGAAGCAAGTGATAATTAACTTGTAATACGCACATAATATTTGAAAATTAGAGGTGCGTGCCAGGGTTTGAACTCGGGCCCCTTCGTTCGGGAGACCAACGTTCTACCGCTAGGCTATCACTCTGCGAATTGAATACCTCCTCCTTTTTTGAAGTTGGTTAAGAAGAACAATTCACGATCGATTTCAGGAGGGTAGCAGTTATAGTAGCTGGCCAGTCAGGTAATAAAATTACCCGCTATTTGTAGGCTAAAAAATGCGGTAACATTAAAATAAACAAACGAACGGCCATCTAGCGATTTATTTCTAAGCGCAAATAAACGAATCCGTTTCAAATTAACACTGTAACTGACCAAACGTTTACAAAGTCACTAAATTGTTATTAGTACAAGCAGACATTAGGTAAAGTACTACTACCGACCAAGGCCATTGGCAATGACATTGTGAAGTAAAAGTTTGACACTGCAACTTCGGTGAATGTCTCTGCGGGGAACCTTTCTTACTCTCCATTATCTTGTTCAGATCGCAAGCAATTTTACTGTACACTTTGAGAACGCAACGAAAACAATATAAGTAAACATTTATTTTGATTATTTTCAGTTTTTACTGTCGTAGGTAGTTGCAAAGTATTGTTATGCATAGGTATTGTTACGCAGATATTTAGAACCGAAAATTTAAAGATATTAATGCGGAATAAAATATCAAAAGCAGTAAATTTTGTTGATTATTGAAATTGAATTTTAAAATAGAACTATTGTAAATTTTAAAGGGTTTCGTACATTTGTTCTAAAACGCGGTTCTTATAAGGTTATCAAACACACGTGTAAATATTTAAATATTCCGAAAAAGAGAAAATATGAAAAGAAATATGAAAAAAGAGAGAATGAATAAGAGAAGAACAGAAAAGCGTCACCGCTGGATCATTATATAATTAATGAGAATAACAACGCAAAATTTTAGACACCTTTCCAGCAATAGAGCTGACAACCGACTCAGCAGTGATTAGCGACAAATTGGCGATATTTGAAAGGAAGTAATAGTTCGTGATAACGAACAGACAAAGGACAAGCGAGGTCATTGGTCACTTGACTCGGATCGAGGACATAACACCGACTATTGGCAATTCAAATTCAAATTCAAATTCAAAATCATTTATTCATGTAGGTATCATTGATACACTTATGCACGTCATTTTTTTAATTTACCACAATTGGCAACAAACACTTGGCAGCTGACAATCGAGCTCCATTTTTATGGAAATTACAGCGGCACTTCACTTTGGAAAAATCTTGCCCAATTGTGGTTATTATAGACAAGATAAATATAAATAACATTTAGGAAATTGGTACGGTATTAGAAATATTGTTAGCACCGTGAGGGAACCTAAATCTCTGATTTCTCATTATGTTCTGAAATGAAGTTTAGCAATCTGATTTTTTCCAGGGATTATGGCATTTACCCATAACAAAGTGAGAGGCTCAGAGCACCCGAGCTCAGAAAAGAAATGTTACTCAAAATAATTTAGTGTTATTGATGTCACAAATACAATTACGCACGTAATTTAATCTGTTTAATATACCTACTACCATTTTGGAAAGGTGTTTTGTCATGGAGGAGAAGTAATAGCGAAAGAAACTATTGAATGGGGTGATGACTGATGATGGTGCGATGAAACGAATACGTTGGATATTGGATATTCGTATAGGTACAATAAAAAAGTTGCAAACAGAATTCGTAATGGTTTTACTAGATAGCCAACAATATATTCGTAAGACAAACATTCGCATACAGCAAATACAAAAGTTGAGTGCGCAGTTCTGATGACGGGGTGAACGACCTCTGAATTTCACTGTTTTGTCTTGAAATACGATACGAGTCAGCGTTCAGTCACAATATATTAATTCCTATATTGTGGTTCAGTCCCAAGTTTTAGGGGATTACAACTTTGATCTATATTAGTATCTTGGAAGTTGTTGGAATCGAATTAGACACACACGATGTCCAACAGGAGTTAATTGCAGCCAATGAATGATATTATAATGTAAAAAGACGTAGATATGTCACTAACGCGCCGACGATGAAGAGCGTAATAACAGGCAATTGACCATTCTGCTCGTAGTCGCTCTCTTCTAAATGAATCTAAAAATCAAAACTCGCTACCATTTCCGTAATGTTGTCAACAATTTTATGACGTACGTAATTGTACCTTTTACGTCCAGTAAATCCGATAGGGCGTGATCGATGGACAGAAACACGCGAGACTATAAAAAGAGTTCCACATATTTTGTCATTGAATACTCAAAACACTTTATTTCGCAATAACAACGTTACAACCACTGCGTGCTATCTAAACGATTGATTGGTACCATCAAATCAATCAATGATGCAACCTGATTGAGTAATGAGATGGACGAACGCACATGCATCCATCCGCACGAGCCCGCTAGCCCGCCCCGCAGCCGCGAGCCACGATCGATCGACGCGATTCAATTAATGACTCAAAGTGGCAGGAGATTGGCCATTTAGCTTAGAATAATAACGCCTAGAAGTAGCGTCTGAAACAAAACATAAGCGTAAACGCGTGCCATTTCATTATCCTTGTGTGCGTAAGCTGTATGTATTTACGCTCTTCTAACGCACACAAATATATGGCTCCAGTGTTACCATCATCGGGCGTTTACCCACGAAAACGTGCTGCTTTGTTATGCGATGATTTGTCATGTGTTTGATATGATCTTTAAATACATAACATGAATATGATTATATTCATAAATATATTACACGTCTTTAAAATAACAGCAAATTTATCAACCATTAATCTAATGATGAATGCCGCCGTTTAATGCGTTTAAATTTAAATGCCTGTATGATTGTGTAAATTCACATTATGACGCATCTTCTGTGAGAAACATTTTCGTGAAACATTTATACAAAACGTAATCAAACCAAAAAAATCATAGACAAATGTTATGCAAAACATATTTGTGTAGATGTTTGTATTTTTTCGCGAAAATTAGTTGCAGGAGACGCAAAACTATAATCTGATTAAAAAAAAATTATGACAACTACTATAAAAACCTGTTTGATATCAAATGATATAGGAAGTATCGGTGAATAAGTATTTCAATAATAAAAAAAAACGTTTAACATATTTAAATTTAGTATTTATTTAACCATTCTCAAATTAAAGCAATACATTCCCATTTAAAAGCCCTGTAATTGTATCTGTTTCTTAAAAAGTTTTCGCTTCGATTCAACATCTCTCATAATATATATGTATAAGTTGACATCGCTGACAATATAGTTTTACAATTAACCTCTAGGAAGTCTAGGATATGGCTACCTGAATTTTACCTTTTCATTGTTAAGTACCTAAACACCAACTTAACGGCGGAGCCGGAGGCCGCTCCATCCTCAAGCAGTTAGCTTGACATGAGCTAATGCATTTTACATATCTAGGACCTTAGGTACCTTTGCTGGCACAGCACCACGGCGTATTTATCGCAAACCTTTTTTCGTTGCGTTGTGTACATATCCTTTTTGTGAAAATGCATTAAACAGATCTTTGTATTTTTAGTAGGATTATACTTACCAACTTTCTTTAAACTCAACATTAAGAACCAACAACAAAAACATTGTGTGCAATTTTTCCCCCACAACTAGCAACACTGTGTAGTGATAGGTTATTGTGTTTCAAATTATTTGTTTTTAGTCGATTTACGTACAGAAAATCTATAAAATGTAAGTATTTACCTATGAAATGAAATTTGATCACTTTTATTTTGTTTGTCTGATGTGCTAGAACACTTCTTTATAGTGCAGACAGTCATTTTGAATTATTTTTCGCGAGCTGTGTTCGACTTAACGTGACGATGAGCACTGACAGCTCGCGGAACAAACTTAGCCAGATATGGCTAAGTTTTAGTTGCGCGTTTTTCGTGCTCGCAATAGGTTTCTAGGCGTTATTATTCTAAGCCATTTAGTGTAGAACACCGGCTAATGTGTTTTGGTTTCTCGGGTCATATATGTCTGCTTTTTCTATGTCATGTTTACAGCATTACTTTTCTACGAGTGGACAGTTTCTGGTCATTTGCTGGTCATTGCTTGGCTCTGTAGGCCTTTATAGCTTAAAGCGAATACATGTAGGTTCAACATCTTTATAGATACAAGCCATTAATGACGGTATCTTGGGTCAGCCCGCCAAAAGATTGGAATTGGAGAGCCAGTTCTTTCCTTCTGTATTACCTCTTCTCTTTTAGCCGGCAACACTGGTGCTGCCTATGGCGTTACGCTAACGTAAATAATTCTTGACAAAAAATAACCGACTTCAAAATTAGGGATAACTCAAAAACTACTAGTTACCTATATCTCGCTCAAATTTAAGTGAGACCACATGACAAGCACCAGCTTTCGATTAAAAAAAGAATCATCAAAATCGGTTCACCCAGTCGAAAGTTCTGAGGTAACAAACATAAAAAAATATACAGTCGAATTTAATACCTCCTCCTTTTTTGAAGTCGTTTAAAAAACTCGTAGCATTTAAACAATGATGCCTATGCACAAACATGTGTATAACATAGACCTATGTGTATATAATAACAAAATATTTCCAATAGGCCACGCCGCCGCTTTATTATTGAATTACTAACGAGGAGTTGAGCGCGGCGCGAGGCTCGCTCGGCCACCATCGATTTCTGATACAATCGGAGGATAGGTTCACTACCTTATGTCAGTCATTTACATGTATATACGAACATTCATTGGACGCTATTTACAATAAATGCCAGTAATAAATGATTCGTGGCGATTACTACGGATAATTGTAGAGTTACTTGGGTCTATGTTTGGAAGTATTTCTTGATAGTACGAGTCATATTGGATAGTTTTGTTAAGGCGATGACGTATACCAGACAACGCAAACAATCATCCTAGATTTCAGAAACACACACAACACTCACTCATTAATGCTTGACTGCTACTCCACCGGATGGTATGTATAAGATGAAGTCTTTACTTCACATCACTTTATTCTTACACTCATCTTCAGTGAGACTCCGAGTCGACTGCAGATAGTTCGAGCGGTCGATATGAGTTGCATAATACATTATTGAACCCAGGACTCATAAATCAAAAATTGCATGGTCGAAAATTGGTGGGATCACTTAACTGCCATTGTTCCATAGCAGCTCATAAGTAGTGAGCGACCATAGTTACAAGCTCGATGTTCTAATGATCCAATTAATGATTGTCATGTGCGGATTAGTTCACTTCACATTATCACATAGTAATACTTTTAAAAGTATTAAGCAAAACTCTCAGATATGGAAATCTCATGAAGTTTAACCTCCTATTACTTGTGAATACTATGCGATGACGTCAGGATTCGAACCCAGAAGCGTACCCATCGTAAAAGCAAATAAAAACATATCCCAACAAATGACCAGTGTGGCGCAATGGTTACCATGCCGGATCGTCGCACCAAGGGTCCTGGATTCGATTCAAAGCGAGGCGGAAATTTGAATGATGAGTTTGAATTTCTGTTCTCGGTCTGGATGTGAATGTCCTTGTCTAGTGTTTTGTCCATGGCGTCCACGATACAGGGAATCCTAGTGTGGGGCTATGAGCGAAACAAACGCAAAGCAAACGAAAGCCCATCTTTCTAATCTCCGAGATAAACGCTCACACACTCATACCCCCACAGTAAAACTTCCCTGTTCATGGACAACATAAATAACACATCACTATAATAACACCCATGACCCGATTACAAATACTTATCTCTCACATCTGCGGCCTCGAATCGAACCCGGGACCCCTCGCTTCGCAGGCAGGGTCACTAGTCACTACCAACTAGGCTACAGGGTCATCAAATATAGTATAAGATACTAATGTAATAAGTAAAAAAGTAACTTACTCAAGATCATCCTGGTGATGTGCCCAACGATCCCGGATATTAGAACCAAACGACACATCACACAGCCTTCATCGATCTGAGCCTGCAGCCTATCCAACTTATTCACCACTTCCTATCATTGCCTGCAATTGAAACGGAACCCTATTGACTAAACAACTGTACTCTAAACAAACATGCGTCATCCATATGGAATAGAGTTGAATTTTGTGTGTACAAGTGGTGCGCTGGCGTGGTGTTATAATTTATTTACAGGGAAATGGAAAATCCAGCGCTGACTCACCACTGAAGCGGCTGAAATTAAGGCGTCGCGTCCACGATACTGAATTACTGTAGTCGCATGTCTTAGTGTTTGAAACAAATATTGTTAACCAAATATATTACTTTAAAAATAACTTATGTGGCCTAAAGTTACCATTCAGTCTGTAAATTAACAAAATGCACATTTTGTTTTTTAATTATTTTTTTTTATTAAAAATTGAAATTTTCGCCAAAATTATTTTTTTCTATTTGATGCTCTCAATGCTAAGAAATGTTTTATTATTACTTAAATTTACACGTCTTTCTCTATTGAAAATCAAAAATCTTCAATTCCTAAGCTCAACTATAATAATAAGGACTGCTTAGTGGACGAGGCCCTTTAATACGTCATAGGTTTCTCGGCGCCATTAACTAATTCCATAGAAATCGTTTACAACGCACAGTTTCTGGGTAGGTGGCATTTACCTCATACAACTTACGTAGAAGTTACAAGTACGTACAACAGTAGTTCTACTACAACTAAAGTTACAGTTCGAGCGATCAGCGCAAAATGATCAGGAGTGGTCAAGAGTTGAATGAAATAGTAATGGTATTTGTTTTTTATTTGCTCTTTTGTGCTGTGTAGAGCACATTTACGCCCCAACTCAGAGTCACTAACGGTTACTTTAATCGCCCCTTAGTAAAGATATACCATACAAATTCTGTACTAACGAGCGATTTAAGTAACTATTAGTGACTCGTTGGGGCGTAAGGCGTTATAGCGAAGAGGTCTTTTGCTCTGTACATAAATGTATTTCATGCTGCATGATCGTCTGGGGATTGCCTTAACACAGGAATGTTGAATTTCTGTGAGCTTTTATTCACACACACACACACACATACAAAGCTTGGACGCATTCCCGATTGATACAATACGCCCACAGCGGTCATTGTAGCGTGACCGGGTCGGGTGTAGTGCCCTCTCGATGGCTCTCGATGCCCGGGCATTGTGCCGAGCTATCGCCGAGAGCTGGCTCTAGCTCTAGAGCTAGCTCTAGAGTCCTCTCGCGCTCTCCGGCCTCTGTCTCTTACGTAGTGTACTGTATTTCATATACATATACTAATAAGCATATAGGTCGGCTAGGTATATTGTTATACTAATGTTAGGGTTGTAAAGGCTGATGGACGTATTATTGTTTTGGTTACGGAGAGAGAATTCGTTTCGTAGAGTTGAATTTTATACAAGCAACAGAAAGACCAGGTTATTTAATTTTATATTCATACAAAAATGTAATGTATTGTGAATTTATACTGTTCGGAAATTGAATAATACTTTGGAGATGTAACAACTTGTTCATACTATTCCTATATGAAACTTATGAAAACTTTTGCCTTGAATACTGATTTAATTAAAAATACTTTAATATTAACGAAGATAACGTAAGTGATTTTAACGTTCATTCAGAGGACCGGGGTTTGAACTCTATTAACAATATTTTGTACTATCCAGATTCATGGGAAGCTTTGCCAAGGCAAGGCAAAATGAAGACTTCTTGCGAGTTTTCACCAAATACAAAAAGATGGCGCTAGGTTCTATTTCTGAATCTTGCTATCAATGTACCTATGTACTTGTAAATTTAACATATGGACTAATATTATAAATGTGAAAGTGTGTTTGTTTGTTTGTTTGTTTGTCCGTCTTTCCCGTCGCAACGAAGCTGTTATTTGGTATGGTTTTTGTGTGTGGAGATAGTGAGGAGCGTGGAGAGTAACGTAGGCTTTTTACCGCGATAAAACATCCCCATGGGAAGATCAATATTTTATTAGTTGCTAGATATTTAGTTCCGGGTGTTGTTAATAGATGGCGTTAGTAAAATTCATTTGCAAGTTCTGAATCACGCTATCAAATGGTCCGTGAGCTAGCGACAGATTTTCATGACCAATTTCCTCTCAAGCGAAAACTCGTGAAATACTTCAGAGAGTTGCATTATATAGCATGGTGAACGTCAGCTGCCGCTCCAAGGGTGGGTAGGGGGGCGGCAGCCTTTCAAACATGTAAAAAAAAAAATTGTTTTCAGTCATTTCCTCCCGACTGAAAATTTGTTAGATGATAGATAACGTAATTATTTAAAGGTAAAAAAAAGTCAGCTGGCCATACCGTGGTGGATTATACGTCAGCTGGGCACGCGAACATGCAAAAAAAAATTTTTTTTTCAGTGATATCCTCTCACTTGAAAATGCGTCAGATGATACTTTACATGTTATTTTGAGTAAATAAAAACGTCAGCTGGCTGTATGTTGGTGGAAAGGTCGTCAGCTGATGCAGTGAAAGGTGGAGATCGCTTATTTACATTCGTCAGCTGACGGGTTTTCCACCAACCTAGAGCCAGCTGATGTTTTTGTTTATTCAAAATAGCACGTAAACTATCACCTGACACATTTTCAAGTGAGAGGAAATTACGTAACTACAATTATTTTACTTTAGGCTCTATGCACGCGCTCTTATATGAACTAATCGAATCAATACTCTCATATCTATTTTGGATAGGAATCAATTACGTAAAAATTGATAAATATATAAATAAAAAAATGAAATTTAATAATATATAAATGCAGTTATTTATTTTCAATGAAACTGTAGTGTATAGAACGATATTTATTAATTATACATTTTTAAATTTCGTTTCAAAAATAATCATTCATTCACTTTGACTCGTGCCACTCTCATCTTTTTCTGATTCACTATCACTGTCATCAGAGCTGTCCATTGTGGCTATTTCTTCATCGTCATCTATTTAAAGATAAAAAATGAAGTATTTATATCATTTGTTATTTAATCAATATAAATAGAATAAATAAAATGTTACCTTTTTCTGGTTGGATAGTTATTTCAGTAATCGATGATGGTAATTGGTTTCCAGAAAACCACCTGAAGTCATATCTGTCGACTTCTTCCCATCCATAGTCTATGGTATGGGTATGGTCCATAGACTTGAAATCTATAGACTTGTATTCCTTGTTCTTTACACTACATTTTGTGTAAGTTTGAGCAAGACAGAAACAGACTATGACGCACAGTGACATTAAATGTGGCGCGATGAGGGAAATACGCTTTTAAAGATCATTAACATTTCACGGAAGTTTTTTCGATACGCTTTTAAAGCGTATTCACAGATGAGGGGACTTGGACGAAATAAAGGAGGGGGCCCAAGTACTTTCTACAGTGGAAAATTTGAAAGGTGGGGCATATTACATTCTGTTTGAGAATGTACAAGAAGCGTTTATTTTGAGCAGCTACATTAGATATAATATAATACTATACATCTACAAATACCCACATACACATGTTACGTATATCAATCAATCAATCAAATATTTTATTTGTGAAATAAGGTACATAAGGATGGTAACATTAATAAATAGCTCTCTTACTCTGCCAATTATTGGCGTACAAAATTGATTAAAATTATTCTAAAATTTGATTTTTCATAATTATTTATTAAAGTAAAATAACTGTAGTTACGTAATTTCCTCTCACTTGAAAATGTATCAGGTGATAGTTTACGTGCTATTTTGAATAAAAAAAAACATCAGCTGGCTCTAAGTTGGTGGAAAACCCGTCAGCTGACGAATGTAAATAAGCGATCTCCACCTTTCACTGCATCAGCTGACGACCTTTCCACCAACATACAGCCAGCTGACGTTTTTATTTACTCAAAATAACATGTAAAGTATCATCTGACGCATTTTCAAGTGAGAGGATATCACTGAAAAAAAAATTTTTTTTTGCATGTTCGCGTGCCCAGCTGACGTATAATCCACCACGATATGGCCAGCTGACTTTTTTTTACCTTTAAATAATTACGTTATCTATCATCTAACAAATTTTCAGTCGGGAGGAAATGACTGAAAACAATTTTTTTTTTACATGATTGAAAGGCTGCCGCCCCCCTACCCACCCTTGGAGCGGCAGCTGACGTTCACCATGCTATATAATGCAACTGTCTGAAGTATTTCACGAGTTATCGCTTGAGAGGAAATGACTGACAAAAAATACTATCTGGCTCACGGACTAAAATGATACATGTTTACTTAAGTCATAGGCAACTAAATCTAACTAAGTAAAAGTAAGTAGAATTTGTAAAAAATCTATCTCTACCGCGGGCGAAGCTGCGGGCAAAAGCTAGTTTAACATAAAGCACAGCTACCCCTAGCTCAGTGAGCCTAGCAAAAGTTTTCCATTGTCGAAGGTTGCAACATAGTTTTCTTCGAATATTATTAACCGTATTGTTTAAGGCGGGGTCACGACGCGACGCGACGCCGAGATGTCTGCTGATAAGAGTTAACGCGACCACTCGGTACCGAGTTACTGACTGCAAGGATTAGGTCAGGATTTGAAAAGTGAATAACAAACAACATAAAATGAACAAGTGTTCGGTCCCTACTGAAGTAAGTTTAGCTGCGTGGCACGTTCCGCATTATTTATTGGCAAGTTACCGTTTATAAATAGTAAGACCTGTGAGTAACACTATACTATAGTTATACATACATTGCATAGTATATATACCCATTTATAAATAACTCGTAAAATACTTTGTATTTAATACCGCCATCGCTGTTTTCTGCTTTGCCCAAAGGTTGGCTGGTAGAGAATGTTCTTAGCATTAAGCTCGCCTTTTATACCATCTATCTTAGGTATAAAAGATTAAATAAATAAATAATCGCTAAGCCAAGTCAGAGGCCTTTGGGTGGCACACAAAAATTCTGTCAATATGTCTTCAACTCTCCAATCCGCACTAGAGCAATGTAGAGTCTCCTATAGTCACTACAGACCTCTATTATGAGTAAAAGCCTTACAGTGGGCCACTGTGTTGAGTTGTTGACGCCTATAAAGATGTAAAGCAATATAAAAGTACTTTAATAAGGGAATTATTTCCCATATAAAGTCCAGTATATAGTTTAACTCGATGTCGGCAGAGGCGTCGAGATGTCTGCAGATAGCGGCGTTCGCGTGACGCGGCCGCGCGGTGCTGGGGCGGGTTGCATCGCTTTAGTTACTAGCGCCAGTGCTACGCGTTATGTTCGGTTTACACGTATTAAGTAGTTAACTAAATGTTAAGTAAATTAACGTGTAAACGGACAATTTAGTATCTAATTAAAATTTAGTGAAATGCTTAAGTAATTAAGTAGGTTGTGAAGAATTGTATGAACTAAAGAGCTTTACTAAATTATTATGTTTCGAATTATTTACTTAAAATTTAGTTATCTACTTAATACGTCTAAACCGGACTATAGGGCTGAGCAAAGTACTCAGTTGGCCAAGCCCTCAAATGTGAGATTTTTGAGGCAATTCATCCACTAATGTTAGTTAATACCACTGACGCGCAGTAAGTAGATGCGTGTTTAGGTTTTCACATTTACAATATTAAAACATTCTGCGTAAAATTTTTCAACATACTTATTGTTCAGAGAGAAAACAGTGTAGAGTTTGTATCAAGTTTAAGGCGAGTGGAACCGCGGGTAAATTATTGGTCTACGACTCCTACTCCTGCCTTCATCTCCACTGTGTTTTGTGCCCCATTAATTTATTAATTATTTTGATAGACGAATGAATACAGTTGTATGAGTGTTAGGTATTTATTTCGTATCATGATTTAAGTATTTTCTTTGAGTTTTACTTTGGAGTACAAATAAAGTTTATTTGTTAATGTTATTTAATTAAGATTCACAACTAGAATCGATTTCTTAACCTAAACATTAAGATACCCTAAATAAATAATATCCAAAGCGTACATTTTCTGAAGAATTTTCACTACACCACTCATCGAATTAACACAACACGATTACATTAATTACTTGTTCGATCACTCGCATCTAGTACAAGTAAAAGGCTTGGTGGTTGCAATCAAATGAATCATCGATTGTAAAACAATAGTTACTTAGTATTTTTAATCGTTAACATTATTTTATGACGCATTTCGATACGATTATTATTACTGTCTTTGTTTACCTATATTATAAAACTATTGCCTCAAAGTTGGTTTTTATGGCAAAAATGTAATAAGTTAGTACCCCAGTCGGGAACGCAACAAATCTTGCACTCTTATTCAAGCTACGGCTAACTTGCATATAATATGTTAAGTACCTACTTGTTAACTTATTGACGCTTCGTCTTACTCTATGTAAATCAGGCTTTATTTACGATATTACAAGTAAGCCTAGAGATTGGTGAATCATTTTTCTCCTGCATTGTCATTCTTCAACAATGCCATCCATTAAATAAAAATAAAGTCGGGTGGAATATTTGTGGTATTCGATGAACATTACAACAGGGTATTATCTACTATACTGGATATTTCACTACAGATATTAGAATTTTGCGGATTATATTCAAGCTTTTATTTAGTTTTACCTGAGTGATTGTAATCAATTTTAGTCTTGTTATATTTGAAGTTATATTAATTCACCTACCTCCCTATGTTCTATTGAGCTGAGCTACTGATCGATCAACGCACAGCCGAAACCGCTCGATCTACATGCTTAAAATTTCACATAGTATGTATCTGTAAGTACCAGTAGGTAAGTTACGATATACCAGTAGGTACCTAAGTTAATGAACGTGTTATTTTTTATGTAACTAGCTGGTAAAGCTGACGATCCTCCAGATGTTAGATGACACCCATCACCCATGGTCATCAGTAAAAGCAAAGTTATCACCGACGCAACTTGTCAGCGTAAAATGCTGCAAAGCCGTTTATTCGACTTTCGAGCTGGAGCCATATTGCTGAACGAGGCCAACTATCATTGCCGGGAACTATTTCAATATTTGTTGGAACTAGATCGAACATGTTTCATTATTAGCTATTTAGCCAACGGACAGCCTGCCGGCCTGCCGACCTGCCCGCCCTCCGGCCTGCCGACCTGTCGACCTGCCAACTATCTGCTTATTACACTTATGACATGTAGACGGCCCGTATTTATGAACGGGTCCTTTAATATTCATGTGGATGTGGGGTGGTGTTTACTTTTTTATGCATCCATTTTTAGTCCCCTGCCGACTGTTGGTTGACATTCGGCTATTTATGCGTAACAGACGGTGCTTTTTACAACTTTCCCAAACGTTACTTTAATAACTTATGAAACTACGCAATCTTTGCACAAATCTGAAAAAAGATATTACACGCATACCGACACACTAAAAAACATACCTAATAATTATCTCACTTTGTTAAGTTATAAATGTAAACATTTATAAAAAAAACTTGGTTTTAAAACTGATTTTGTAGTACACCTATCTAGTAATAACAGGTAATGTAGTATTACTTACCAGGCGTCAAAGAAAAAAACAAACAGTAAAAATACAAAAAAGTTTACAAGTATTGGATAAAGTAATGTAGAAAGTAGAAGAATGAAGAAAGAAAGTAGAGAAAAGTAAGTATAGAAGAGAAAGAATGTAGTACCTAAAGCAAAGTAATGTTTGTAGATTACGGAAAAACTATTGACTTGTTTGTTGAAAAAGGGTGTTTGTGAAAGTGTAAACGTTGAAAAACAAGTATGACCGGCACATAATTTGTTTCATTGTAATAACTGAAGCAAACAAATTGCGTGCACCGCCTTATTATTACATCGGATTCAATAAATAGCCGTCAGAAAACAGGATCCGAAGAAACTTGTTTACGTCGTCCATAAAACGCTACAATATTACTCATTTTACTCATTTTCAGAGTTGCGGTTAATTGTCTTTTTATTGATATTGATATCGTATATTGCATTGGCATATTATTAAGATATCAAGGATAGGTCCAGTTATTTGACGTGGTAATTGATGTTTCACTGCTGTAGCTTTCCCGTGTCGTGGATGAGGAATTCAAATCATGGTGGTCAAGTTAGTACATAAGAGAACAATGATCAATAATATCGGAATAGGATCCTAGGTATGTCCTCCTAAAGTAGCAGTAATAGCCTATTACTCGTACAATCAGTCCTGAGGCGGACTGAAGGGCTGACAAAAAATCAGTTGGGCCACCTGATGTCCGTGATGCCTTTGGTGTCCCCGATGTCCATGAGCGACGATATCTACTTACCATCAGGTGGATCGTCAGGTCGTTTCCCTAAAAAAACCACTTACCTATAAAGCTGTCTTCATCATCAGCATGGAGTGCATGCATGACGAGCGCGGCGAGGAGGGCGGGGCGCGCGGACGGCAGCGGGGGCGCCAGGCCGCGCAGGCTGAGGGGCGCGGCGGACCAGATGGCCCCGCAGAGCATGCCCTAGCGCGCCGGGGCGTCCGTGCCCGACATTACTGAGGGGGACCGAGCCTACTGAGGGAAAGGGTTGGTCAATCATCACGTTTGCATAAGAGTACCATCAACGTGGTACATAAATATAACTGTTAAGCCCAATGCATACGTAACGTACGTACGTGCCACGTCCCGTACGGGATTCCGATGCATATGCACTATCGTATACATTTTCTATGTTTCCAAAACTTTTCGTCCCGTCCCGTACGGGAAAAAACTCGTTACGTATGAATTGGCCTTAAATTAAAAAAAATTAAGAATTCCCCGACACTTTTATTTTCACCAAAAAGAAGAAAAAAAATCGTAACTATAATCTACCATGGTCTGGTTAAATCATCAGCATCATCACCGACCGAGTTCATCAACTTAGTCAAGACGGTCAGGCGTATTATTGTTCCGCTAGTTATGGTTACGTAATAGCCATTTGGTGCATTGATTTTTCTAATGCTTCCAGCTCTGGAGGGTACGCTAAGCTAATCTTAATATATATAAATTACGTGTCACGTTGTTTGTCCGCGATGGACTCCTAAACTACCAACGTATGTTCACATGAAAGTTATGGCGCATTTGAAATGGGTGGAGGGTACGCTAAGCTTATTGATATTTATATTATGTTCACAGGAAAAATTACGTATTACTGTTAACAACGATAGCAGCTTATATTTTAATTTAATTAATTTGACTTTTTATTAAGGCAGAAATTTCTACAGGCCCATATTGTGTTAGTAAGACTTAATAGCTAGGGGTTAGTAACAAATAAACAAAATAATTGACATCACTATTACAAATACAAACATAAAACATTTTGAGATTTCTTTTTATGAAAAATGCTAAAGCTTATCGTATAGCAATTTCATGAAATAGCACTTCCCTATGTAAATAGCCCTATCTATACAATTTGTCTCTATTTGCTTAAGGTTGAAACGGGAACCCCTCAAGATTATCTTGGAAAATTTCATTAAAAATGTATTTGTGTGCAAGGTATCCCAACCTTGACGACGTACTTACATCCAAAGGAAAAGAGAGGAAATTTGCTAAGAAAGACGCCTAGAGAAAGCTTAATTCTAGACTGATTAAAGATTAATTAAAGGAATATTACGAGTCAAAAAGCGTAAATAAGAAAAGAGAATTAAAGAGAAGAAATAAGACTAAGCTTCCGCAGACGATCTACAAATAAAATTATTTGAAAGATAGAGTTTATTCTTTAGTTTTATGAGACATCTTCTCTGTATGCGACGTCTTGTTTGTGCCTCGTGGCGTACATAAAGATCATGCAGATCATGTAGCAGGTATGTATGGCCCCCAGACTGGAGCTTAAGTGATTGGACCTATAAAATTATTTTGAGTCACACGACTGGATTTCGTGCACTGAGTCGTGCGACGGGTCATAAAATGCAGAAAATGCTACATTTTTATGGCGTGTTGGTCTAAAGAGGTCATTGCAAGGTCATTGAAACTCTGGCGCAGCAGTAACGAGCCACCAGTAAAAGTTATCTGTCTGAGCTTTATCTACATGCAAAGCCAACGACTGACCTCATATTTTTAGAAATACCTGAAATTTTTTTCAAGTATTTCTATAGGTTATCTGGAGCTAATCGAAGTGTCCTCAAAAAGAAGTAAAAATGCTCTCAACACGTCTCAACACGTCATATCATTAATTAACAGTCATTAAATCATGGTAACTATGATCTTCGGTTTAAAATATCCTCAGTACGGGAGTGCGTTATAGTTTCGGCACCTATGCACCATGAAACTACGAGTATTACTACATTTTTAAAACTGCGTATTTTATCGATATTTTCAGCGTTCTGTTAACACGTTCGGTGCGTTAGGGATCTCTACGAGATCCCGTGCAGAACTTTCATACTGTGCGGCGTCAAAAATCGTGTTCTTTCACTCTGTGCGGGAGGCTATAACATCTAAAGTTCTATGTGTATGATAAAGACAAATATACATATTTGCTTCCCGCTTAAATTTTGAATCAATGGTGTAATAAAATATTTTAGGGGTCGACGAGGTCCCTACCGCACAGAAGTGAAAATATATTCACTCCTTGCGTTGGGGGTTTCCTTTGATACCCGTGAATCGTGAGCCCCGTAGCCGCAAGGACGGGAGAGTTGGAGGCACGAGCACCACAAGTTTTGTTTTAGGGATGTTCATGTATCGATCGTTAAGTTCGCGCTTCGATATCAAATTATTACGCTCGTAAATACGAACAATGAGTTATTTTAAAATGAAAAAACTTGACAAGTGCGAGTTAAACTCGCTTGGAGAGAATTCCGTACGTTGATTTTATGTATTTACCGTTATTTTTCTGTTTTATTAATTTTTGTCATTTTTTAAGACTTCTTATAGGTTTTCCTGTAATTTTTAATTATATATTATACGTATAAGTATATTTAATATTTAAGTAATTTTCGTTCTTTCTTTAATAACTTTAAAACTATCCATTGTAAAACTATAAAAAAATATGTATGAGATCATTACAACAAGCCCTTTTATTTGACATACAACGCGATACGGTTCGCAAAACAGATTTGTTAATTTTTTTTTCAAAATTCAGTTGTTTACTTTATACCTTCGTCTTTAGGTCACAAAAATGTACATGAGTACCAAATTTCAACTCATTTGGTCCAGTTCTATCGGAGTAAATTGGCTGTGAACGGCGGTCGCCCAAACGCACGAGTGATATAAGGGTTCCGTTTTTCGTTTTTTCGTACGGAACCCTAAAAAGTGCGGGAAGTATGTAAATAAGTCAACGTCGGATTATACAGGAACGTATACATCCGATGTTAAAATAAAAATTTTGCAAAACATACAAATATCCCGCCAGTAGCCAGTGATAGTGATTCGGATTATGAGATGTTTAATCATCCTGGTAAGAAAAAAATAACATAAACGTGTACTTACGTACGCGCGTGCGAAGTTATACTTCTATGGCATCAAAAAACCAATATAAAAAAAACCAATATTAAAAAATAATATTTTAAAAATATTAAAAAAACAATACAATAATAATAATTTTTCAAAACGAGCGTTTTTAAAAACGCACGTGACGTTTTTTGTGACCGTCGTTTTTGTGTCACCGTCCGTGTTACAAATCTTAAAATTTCACTCTCATTATTTTTTCCATTTATTTCACAACGCGCCTAAAGCAGTATAACTTCAAAAACCTTCATCACAAAATTTTCTTTATAACACTTTTTTTAAATATTAAATTATTCATATGTACCAATTTTTTTGACGTGACGGGCGATCGGACGGTCGGCGTATCGTAGCCGATGCAATAGGCGATCGTAGTTGAGTGGAGCGGAGCGGAGCGGGGCGGAGCGGAGCGGAACTTTGTCATGACGTTGTCACGTTAAACTACCGTCCGTAAACCGACTTTACAGACAACCATTGTTTGTAATAAAACTTTTTTACCTATCGACAACTGGGATTTTATTTTATTCCCATCACTAGTAGCTACACATATTGAACTATCATCTGTTGCGGAACGGGATACAACAGATCCCTAATTTTCTTTTTGTAATAGCGATTTACCCTAATGTCAGAACTGCGTGCGAACCTACCAAAAGATAGAGTCATAGCCTATGTTTAAGCCACAAAAAATTCATAAATATATCATTGGTTTTGACGAAGATATTAATTATTTTCAAAACTGCTATTTTAGGGGGCTGAAGAGGTCCCTAACGCACCACAGGAAAGTTTAGTTAAGGGGTTTTTTAGGTCCCCATAGCACAGGCTGAAAGTTTTTTGAAAGTGTTGACGCAGTGAACGTGTTAACACAAAACCGTGTTTTTTTATGCTAAGCGACCCCAATTCCTCAGTCTCGTCGCCATATTGCAACGGAGACCTTTTGTATTCTACCTATTGTGATACCGTAGTTTTCATTATCCATAATGATGGCACATTGAATACTCTGGATACACGGAATGGCTTGAAAACCTACTGATTGTGATGTGTGATACGTTTACGTAGCAGAATTTATAGGATCACTATATTTATGTAGATGTTTTAAGCGACCTTTTGTAGGTATAATTTGAAGCATGTTGGAGTGTGAAGCTAAGATATGGATAGGTTTCTCTCTCTTTCCTTTCCTTTCTCTTTCGTTTTGTCTCTCTTTCCTAAACAGTAGATTAGTCAATGTGAACCTGGATGAAGAGCGGCCTTGCTCCATTTGTTCATGTGCGAAAATTAAATTAACAAAACGCTTGAATTGCAGAAATCTTCAATAGCGGAATGCAGATGTGTAATTTGAAATGTCTGTTTAAGAATTCATGAATCGTTTATTTTAAGCAAACTTAAATTTTTTAGAGACCTGATAATATACTACCAGGAAACATACAATTATTTTAAAATATAGCATTTTAGTCCAGATATAAGTGACCACGCTCGACCTGATTACTCTCCTGATGAGCTATTATCAATATAAAACAATACAGTAGACCTTCAGATGAGCTGCAGTCCATTAGTTGAAATGACACTCGCTGTGCGCATACAGAATACACAACACTCCTTCATTAAACTCCCGACATACTGCGTAATGATTTACTTCTATCTGGGTCAAAGGGGCTACATTGATCCGTGTGTATTCTTTAGCTACTTAGGGTACATAATTATATTCTGCTCATCAACGACAGACTATACCACGATGGTGGGATTGGAATATTTTTCGATTTATTTTACAAACGAGCAGACAAGATGATGATAAATGGTCATCGTAGTCCACGGACGTCAGTAGCACCTTAGTGCGCCGATCTATTGCTAGTCAAGAAAGAAAAAAGAGAAGAGATGAAAGAAAGAAATGGTTCTCCAGGCAAGCTTGAGCATATTAGATAAATAGGAAGAACTGTCGTGTACTCATTGACAAAAGCTCGTCTTTAGTTTTAAAACAATTATTTCTTACATTATAACAGCTCTGTGAAACTGTACACAGATTGCATAATCCTGAAGAGTTTCCTTCATAAAGTGTAACGCAAGGCTTACAGTCTAACAACGTACGCGACACTTGAGAGGAGATACTTTGTAACGCCACAACGCTACGGCATTCACCTGATACGTTGAAAAGTTCCGGCGTTGTGACGTAACGGTACTTGTATACACTTGTGCTGTATCCTACGTAGATAACCTGCCCACTTTGCAGCGAGCTAACTACGGGGTAACATTTTAGAATGCTGCACTAGTAACGCCCCACCTTGCTTCAGAAAACTGAGCTTCAAATTATCGCTAGCATGAAACTTTAGTAACTTTTTTTTTTTTTTTTTTAAATCGTTTATTCACAAAACCACATGCTATATAACTATTACAAAACATCCCGCCAAACTATGAACTAGTTTGTAGGCGGAGAGTATTCGCTCTAATATTTAAAACAACAGTTAACCAAAAGTAGGTCTTATAAAATACTGTGTTATTTATGTTCTGCTATTATTACTTATAATTTTGACAAATAAACTAGGTCTTATACTAAACTAGGTCTTATAAAATACTGAGTTATGTTATTTATAATTTGACAAACAAACAAAATATGCTTACATCTAACTCAAGATACTGAATCTAGGTTATGGACTCCAAGAAATACTGCTCAACCTTTTTTTTTAATATTCTATATGAAGAGATTTCTGTCGCACAAAAGGGAAGACTATTACAAATAACTGGCACCATGTACTTCATGGAACGCTTGCCATAGTAATTTTTTATTCTAATTTTACTAAACCTATTTCTTTTGGTACGGGTTGGGCCATTACGGGGTATAATTTTGAATAATTCTTTCCTGTTGATATTTTCCTTTATTATATGTAGTTTAATCTTACTCTCTATTGGTAGTATCCTATTTTTCTTATATAATTGAAGGCGGTCTAACTTAAACTCATTGAGAACCTTTTTACTTGATATTTGCTTTAAAACTCGAATATGCAGCCTTTTTAATTTTTCTATGTGCGTTTTAAAAGTGCACCCGTAGCAACTCAAACCGTACCCGATTACAGAATCTACCAACGCATAATATAAACAGCGCATAGTGTTTCTACTTACTACACTCTTTAAATAATAAAATTTAGTCAACATTAATCTTAACCTTGCACATACTACTTCAACGTGGAGCTTCCATGACATGTTACAATCAACGATCATCCCTAGGTACTTGTAAGAGGTGACACATTCTAGAGGTATACATTGGCACTGCAAGAAATTACTATGAAGACAATCATACGTGTGGCCCTTAACGGTTACTGACCCGCCCAGTACCTTCATATAAGGCGAGTGGATATGCATGCACTTAGTTTTGTTTAAGTTTATTATTAACCCATTATCATGAGCCCATTTACAAATATTATTAAAGTCAAATTGTACATTATTTACAGCGTTATCTAAATTACTATCTGCATAAATTAAGCATGTGTCGTCAGCATACATATACATTCGACATCTTTCGACAACGTTACATAGGCTGTTAACGTGCATTACATATCCTAGTGGTCCGTACACTGAGCCGGTAGGAACACCGTACTCGGAGTTTTCAAGTGTACCAGTCGTTCCCGCAATGAGAACTTTAAGTTGCCTGCCTTTAAGATAGGTTTTAAAGAATTCGTTAATGGGGCCTCGTATCCCGCACTCACTCATAGCTTGAAGTAAGCTCGCGTGATCCAAAGTTTCGAAAGCTTTGCGGAAATCGATGAAGACTACAACCTAGTGTTGTTAAAAGGCTCGAGCCTTCCGAGTCTAGAGCTCATTGAAGGCTCGAGCCCTCTAATAAGGCTCGAGCCTTCGCCTCGAGTCCTACATGAAGGCTCGAGGCGGAGGTTCGAGCTCTGGTCCAGGGCTCGAGTCGAAGCTCGAGCTTTGTCTTCAGGGCTCATTTTGTAATATTTACTGTAATTTCAGGGTTCCCTAATTAAAACGTACTGTGTTTGACTACGGAACCCTAAAAAACCCTTAACCTCAAAATTTGAATTAGGGCGCGCTGCGAATTTTGGAGTTAACTGATTTTCACATTTAAGCCCGCGGTATGAAATTTTATGGGGAGTAAAATAAAACTTTCTTCGTTAGTTATGCGATGTGTTTGTAATTCGTAACACAGAATCTAGATGGCGTTGGATGGCTGATCAGTAACAACGCCATCTAATGATAATAATAATCTTGGTACATCCTATTCTTATGTGAAACATCATCATCATTGTCATTCATCGTTGTCATCATCAGTCATCTTCATCATCACAATTAATAATCATCATCACCACTCATCACCATCACCATTCATCATCATCATCACCGTCACCATCATTCATCATAACCATCATAATCATTCATCTTCATCATTCATCATCATAGTTTATCATCATCATTCATCACCATCATCCTCCATCATCATCATCACCACCATTCATAATCTTAATCACCATTCGTCATTATCATCATCATCTTCTTCCATCATCATCATTTATAATGTTACACACTCATAGCCAACGCTAGGATTCACTTTGTCGTAAGTGTCATAGATAACACACAAAGACATGAACACACACTCAGACTAAAAGAACAGTTTAAACTTATCATTCAAATGTCGCTGGGAACCGAACCCAGGACCCTTGGTACGGTGGACCAGCATATAACCATTAAGTAATACGGGTCGTCAAACTTATTAATATATAGTTAGTATAATCTGGATTTTAACAAGAAAAAAATAACCAACTTCAAAATAACTCAACATACTATAGATAACAAATTAATAAAAAATAATATAAATAAATAATACTCATAAATCACTTAAACTTTGAACGCCATTCGAAGCGCATCGTGGCGGCGTCGCGGCGGCGTCGTCATTATTCCAAATTCAAAAGCAAGTTCAAAATACCGCGCGAATCACAGTGGCGCGAATACGATTTATTGGTGTATGACGTCACGTCACAAGATATGTAGATTTTGGGAACAAAATTCAATGATGATTTTGATTTATATTTTGTTTCTTTAATATAGACTTTTATTATAATATTTTTATGAATATTGAGGTTTTATGTATATTATGATAAAACTAACTGAGCGATGGCCGTGCGTCGAAGATATTTAAGAAAAATTAAAATGTGTGCAATTCACACGTAGTAGAAGTGAAACCTTCAAAAATTTTGTTTTCAAGATATAATGAGACGAATGTAAAATTTCGGGAAGATGATAATTTTAGTAATGATCTCTCATCCCTCAACTCACCTCTCAACTCACCTCTCAACTCACCTCTCAACTCACCTCTCAACTCACCTCTCAACTCACCTCTCAACTCACCTCTCAACTCACCTCTCAACTCACCTCTCAACTCACCTCTCAACACAGTTTCGTTTCATAAAATTTCAAGTCACCCCCGTACTAAAGAAGTTTTCACTTCAAAAAACCTTTTAGTAAAAGTTTATAGATCCCAATCAATTTATTTTTAGAAATTTTATCTGTTTGCAATTTCTTTTTTCAAATTTTATCTGTTTGTCTAAAAAAAAAAGATAGGCGTATCGGTTGATTGCCGAGCTTCGACTCGAGTCTTCAATTGAAGGCTCTTGAGCCCTTAAGGCTCGAACCCTAAAGGCTCGAGCCTTCTAAGGCTCGCGAGCCCTTAGGCCTCGAGCTTTGAAGGCTCAGTAGCTCCGACTCGGAGCTCGAGTCCGGGGCTCGGAGCTCATTTTTCTCAACTCTACTACAACCACATGCTTCCTTTCATGCAGACTTTCATTGACATAGTCCGAGAAGCGCAGGAGGGCTGATGTGGTGCTTCGGCCCGGCCGGAAGCCGTGCTGAACGTCTGCCAGAGCGTTCTTAGTTTCCAAGAATTTACTAAGCTGTGCCACTATTACCTTTTCAGCTATAATATTTATCACAGATAATATTGATATTGGTATATATATTACTTCCTAAGTATACTGATGTTCATGGGCGACGATAGCGACTTACCATTATAGTGGATCGACAGCTCATTTGCTGATTATTTTTATAGGTGCATTTGATCAGGCTGGGCGTTAAATTGTCTGTCAGTTTAGACTTATCCAAAACAAAGCACGTAATTTTAAGATGTGATTTGTTTCTTCTGTCTGTTTATTTAATAACGCCATAAGTCGCAAAGGTGTGACTTTTTCAATTCCCTTCTCACATTTATAAATAACGGCTGTACCTTACAATGGCAGGGCGTGAGGGTAGCGGCTCGGTAAATAAACATCCCCGTGTTTTATGGGGGTGAATTCTTAGTTTACTGACGTTGCGTTTTGGTTCACGAATAGCCAGAGTTTTGGGAACCAACCTCAAACTTGTGGTTTAAGTTGTTTTATTTGCACTGTGACTACCTACCCACTTTGACACTAACATGGTGATGTTAATTTGAAAGCAGTCAGGTTAACTTTGTTTTCTTTTTACAAGATAATTCTTGACTACAGTTCAATTTGACTTTAAGTGCATTCTAGGATGGTAGAGCGTAAAAATTTAGTAAGACCCCTAATGCTTTCATGCAAAAATTCGTGAATTTCCCAAAAATTCATTTATATTACTAAATTTTTCAAAATTCAGATTACTGTATTTGAATGTATAAAACATTTTGGCTCCGAACTTTAAATATTGAAAAATCGATGGAATATCGATGTATTGATCATTCAAATACGACGTCAGATTTTTTCACTTTCGACGTCTTCGCGCAAAGATTACACCATTTCAGTTTTCTCCTTAAATGAATATTGACTTGGCACGCAAATTTCGTCGAAGTGCCAAATAGGTCACAATAACAGACTTAGGTCATAGAAGTTTGATTTGAGCTACGTCTTCATATTTCGTGTTTTACATTAATCTAATCATTCTAATTCTAAGGCACCCAACACACTCGCAACTAGACATCTATAAAGCGCAGTTTAGACATGTTTTGTAGTTTGCTCAGATAACAGTCTAAGGGTCGATGCATACGTAACGTGAACGGGACGGGGACGGGACGGGACGTGAATTTTTGGAAACATCGTTTCATAGAAAATGTAAACGATAGCGCATACGGCACGGAGGCACGCACGGGACGGGAACGGGGCACGCATGTATATTAATGCCCCGTCCACGTCCCGCCCCGTCCCGTGCACGTTACGTATGTAGCGACCTTAAGTATTTTTTTTAATATAATAATCTTGATATACAGACAGTAGGCAGATCGCCGTCGGTAGTAAGCCCGACAGGATAGTAATCGATGTATTTCAGCTGAAGAGTTGACAAGTATATTCCTCGCTATCATTATACTTGACAAGACACTACCCTTGATTGTCGGGTTTATAAGATTCAAACAAACATGTATGTAACTAAGAATGACTTAACTTTTGATTGGTGAATCTATAATATTCCTGTAGCACTACAGAATAGCAACGCTGAAGAGCGAAGTTTCGGTCCTCAATTAATATGTACGGCGTGAAGTGCCAAGTTTCAGTGCTAAACTTTGACATGAGTTTAAAACTAAAAATCAAAGGGAATTCGGTGCAGATAAAATATTTTAACTGCTGTATAAGTTAACACGAACGACGAACGTGTTAAATTCATGCCGCTCTTACCGACACTCGTTCTGAGAGCATTTTATAGTTGGTTTGTGAGAACACGTAATACGCTTTTAGCTTTACAAAAAAGCAGCCAAGTGCGAGTTGGACTCGCCCATGAAGGGTTCCGTAGCAGCAAGTAACATAATATAAAAGTTCTTGAAGTTCGGTGTAACTTTGATCGAGGTAAATTGCGGTTTACGATTTATGACGTATTAAAAAAAAACTACTTACTAGATCTCGTTCAAACCAATTTTCGTTGGAAGTTTGCATGGTAATGTACATCATATATTTTTTTTAGTTTTATCATTCTCTTATTTTAGAAGTTACGGGGGGGGGGGGGGGGGGGGACACACATTTTACCACTTTGGAAGTGTCTCTCGCGCAAACTATTCAGTTTAGAAAAAAAATGATATTAGAAACCTCAATATCATTTTTGAAGACCTATTCATAGATCCCACACACGTATGGGTTTGATGAAAAAAAAAATTTTGAGTTTCAGTTCTAAGTATGGAAAACCCCCAAAATTTATTGTTTTTTTTCTATTTTTGTGTGAAAATCTTAATGCGGTTCACAGAATACATCTACTTACCAAGTTTCAACAGTATAGTTCCTATAGTTTCGGAAAAAAGTGGCTGTAACATACGGACGGACGGACAGACAGACAGACAGATAGACAGACAGACATGACGAATCTATAAGGGTTCCGTTTTTTGCCATTTGGCTACGGAACCCTAAAAAAGAGAATAAATTCGACATTTTTGGTGAATGAATGTCGCTTTTTGACCGAGATACACCCACGAATTAATTACTCTTGACGCTTTGGCTTATTCATCTTTATTTTGGCTGATGAAAAGTCGCTATTTCTTCTTATCTATTACTAACTTTCGCTTACGAGTGAAGTAATTGGCCAACTGAGGTTGTGGCCAGTATAACAATGGCAAATAAGTAGTAAAATTTCTTGAATGCTGTATTTTGAAGGCCTTATAATTCATTCGTCCACAGGGACCAGCGTGGATGCAGTTGAGGAGGCGCCTCAATTTGGCCTCTCTACCACCCACTTAACACGCGTGCTGATGATCAGTAGAAGTCTTTTTGTTTTAATGTTTTTGCATGTTCCAGTGTCAGAGAGCAGGAAATAATCCCCCATGTTTTGCCCGACAACGCATCGGTAATACCTTTGATGTATGTTCAAGAAGAAGGCAGACTCAGACCAAACAGTAGACTATTGGGTTAAAATCATGTGGTAATTTTATTTTATACGTGCACAAACATTAATCATCCAAGTATAAACTGCGAAGTGCCTTTCACAGCTACTTCCAAATCTTGGCGAAAACTGTCGTTATAGCGTAGCGATGAAGCAACTTTACTCAATACGACGCGACCGGAACAGCTTCCTTGAAAGCTTTCAACACCTCAGGAGAATAGCGAAAGATTTCCGATAACAACCTATAAAAGAATAACTATTGAAGATTTTCAAGTTTCGCTGTAGTCTACAGAGAAGTTCAGAATTTTAAAAGAATAAAATTGTATACAGGAGTTGTTACCTCACAATGTAAGTGCCTAGATGGATTTTTAAAGTAATAAAAAAAAATTGCTTTGTAGGTACAGAGGGCTGACCAGCTTGACTGGGCTACACTGGGGCATCACCGACGCATTGCCGATCAAGAAGCAATACATTAATTCGCTACCTAGAGGAGACGGAGAGCAAGTGTGGAAGCTATTAAATTAATTAATAATTAAGGCGAAGACTACCCATACTGGTGTACGAATAATGTTTTGTTCGTGTAAAATCATTGATGCAAAAGCAAAGCAAAAGCAACAACCCATAATTGTCCCACTGCTGGGCTCGGGGTCTCCTCTCACAATGTGAGGGGTATTAGGCCATAGTCTACCACGCTGGCCAAGTGCGGATTGGTAGACTTCACACACCTTCGAGAACTTTATGGAGAACTCTCCGGTGTGCAGGTTTCCTCACGATGTTTTCCTTCACCGAAGCAAGTGATAATTAACTTGTAATACGCACATAATATTTGAAAAATTAGAGGTGCGTGCCAGGATTTGAACTCGGGCCCCTTCGTTCGGGAGACCAACGTTCTACCGCTAGGCTATCACTGCTTTTATCATTTAATCATTGATGTACTTAAGTATATATTTTAGGAAATCATTTTGATTTTTTTGGAAAAACAAGAACCATGAACATAAGAAACACTGTTTAATGCTTCCTATCTCATTTTCTCCCACTTAAATCTTATGAATTTATGTGTCTTGTCTCTTTTTACTGTCCCCAGTAGCGTAGCGTGGGGGGGGCCGGGGGGGCCCTGGCCCCGGGCGGCACATGAAGAGGGGGCGGCAAGCCACTCGATTTTTAAAGAAGAAAAAAAATATACATTAAAATTAATATTATTTAAATTTTAATGTAAATTGTGTTATGAAAAAACAAGAAAAGTGCATTTTAATTAATAAAAAAAAATATTTTAAATAATATGGGGGCGGCAAAGATCACCTGGAGGGGGGAGGCAAATTTTCGGTCGGCCCCGGGCGGCGGAAGCCCACGCTACGCCACTGAGTCTGTCCCTTTTTCGTTTCATCGACTTTCAAATGACAACGATGCCAAAGAAGTTTTCACTTCAAAAAACCCGCCTGCCATTGAAAAAATCTATCATGAACCTCTACTTTTCTACCTTTTTGAAATCCTTACGGTGACCTCTTACATTTGATACCCATATTGCATTATTGGATATACATATTTTTATTTTTTTGCAATGGCGTCTCACAGCCATCATTTCAGTCATTTTTATTTCACTTGTGTAATAACACTTGGGTTATCAAGACAAATCTAACGATATCTATATAAATTCGTTCACGGTTTGGAAGGTATGAGGTAATAAAGAGTAGGTATTACACACACATACATACATATATACATACATACATACATACATACAAGACGCGCGAAAAAAATAACCCTTCCTGGCAGTCGGGTAAAAATAGGATGTGTAGGTGCAAGCGTGGTTGTCTAAATATAACACAAGGGTTTTAAATAGGTAGACTATGATTTGAAATAACATAACATATCTATAGGATACTTATTATCCTGGCTAGCGCTAGTATCGTAATACACTTCACTACAGACACTAAATTGTTCGCGATCGTTAAACTCAGAAGTAACCTGTTAACTGAAAATTCTTATCTGAGATCCTTAGTCCATCCTATCCGAGAATCTCGAAAGCTCTTGAGAGCACGCTCGGAAGTGTTCAGGATTTAAGAACCTCCTACAGGCCGATTTGTACGTGACAGGAGTCATTTGTGAACTACATTTTTTCTGGAACGTTTTGAAGTAGTAGGTACTTAGGTATATAAATTCGTACGATAAATGCCTGTTTTGTAGCTAAAGCTTCCTCCCTAATAGTTTAGTGTTTTTAAATGGGTAAATTACTTGAAACAAATAAGAAACAGTCAAACAAAGATGGACGACCCGTGTGGCGCAATGACCATGCCGGGTCGCCGCGCCAAGTCCTGAGTTCGATTCCCGGCGAGGCGGAAATTTGAATGATGAGCTTGATTTTCTGTGTTTATCTGGGTGTGTATGTTCTTGTCTTTGCGTGTTGTCCATGACATCGAAGAAGTCCCTGTGGGACACAGTGTGGGGCTATGAGTGTGAAGCGTTATTTAATTTTTTAAAGATTGACAAAATAGTTAATTTAGAAACAGAAAACTTAGTGCAACTTTCTCACTCATGTAAACTAAGTATACCAACCTATCCTTAGCTCCTTGTAAACTGAATATCTAACCGAAAAGCACACTCACCATATTGGGTAATCAACTTGTTACGAAGCTACAACCACATTAACCAATTACGCCCTAATAGACGGCCGAAGTTAATTTGAGAAGCATCGACCATAAATTAACGCGGGGCTGAAGGACGGGGTCACCAATTTGCATAATGATCCACCATCTGTAATCATTTGGGCTGTATTGAAATTTATTGAACGTTTGGATCCTTGCGGAAAACCTTTGTGTCTAAGAAAAACTCTCTTTCCATAAAATTTAATAAGGAAGTAAGCTTTAACTAAAAGTTTAGTTGGTAAGTACTCAGTAGGTAAATTCTTACGCAATAAGTAGGTACTGGTGTTTCAAGGTACTTGTGTGTTTAAAATGAATCATTTGTCAATGACAGTTCACCAATGAATTCATTTACTTGGCCGGCGTAGTCAAACTTAATCCTGCACAATTTAGATAATATCGGAGATTAGGTATACCCAGCAGTGGTATAGTTAGGTATACCCAGCAGTGGTATAGTTAGGTATACCCAGCAGTGGTATAGTTAGGTATACCCAGCAGTGGTATAGTTAGGTATACCCAGCAGTGGTATAGTTAGGTATACCCAGCAGTGGTATAGTTAGGTATACCCAGCAGTGGTATAGTTAGGTATACCCAGCAGTGGTATAGTTAGGTATACCCAGCAGTGGTATAGTTAGGTATACCCAGCAGTGGTATAGTTAGGTATACAGCAGTCAATTGAACTTTATTTCGTCGAATCTTGATTTTACAATCGTTGTTCTGAAAAGCTTCTTTTTTTGCAATAAATCCAAGCTAAGCTCTAAAAGCTAAGACGGGCAGAAGTCGATCGAAAGACTGGAGGTTCGATTCGAGGATTATTCAATAAATCTTTTTTCTTCGTTTTGCTTCGAAGTCGAACTGGCCAGTAATTAATATGATTTCGTTTAGGAAAAAACGAATTGAATTCTTCTCTTCCTAGAAGCAATTATGTTGCTTAATTAAAACTGTCACGAAGATGAAAAGAATATAGGACACGGACGACCGGTAGAAGGACGACACATCCAATTTAGGACAAGTACTAGCAGTACCTATACATAGAAATATGATTGTCTAAGACAATAGAGCAGAGAAATGTGGAATGCATTCTTGTGATAAGGAATAGGTACCTCTAAAGAATTCACTTTATTATTATATTTTCCTTCTCCAATAATATCGCCTTTGGTATTTAAGCTGCACAGAAATTAACGATAATTTTCTTTTCACGAGCAAAATCCCGATTTCAGAGTCTACCTAATGTTAATGACCAATATAATGACACGTCTAACTGGTGTTTTTATAAATGCTTGTGAGTGTTACGGCAACATTTGTAAGTACTAGTAGTAACAGTCTCTACAATTATATTTTATGCTAGCTGACCATACCCACTACGCTAGGCGTCAAACATTTTTACTTGTAATGAAGTAAAAAATATATTTAACACATCCAAATATAGTCTATGTTACTCAGGAATAATGTAGCTTTCTATTTGTGAAAGAATTTTTTAAATCGGTCCAGTAGTTTTTGAGTTTATTCGTTACAAACATACAAAAATATAAAGTTTTCCTCTTTATAATATTAGTATAGAGTACCTATAGACAAATAAAACGATCAGTTAATAAATTTATATGATCTCGTTGACTGTGCCTTGGACATGATAGTGAGACGAAGTTTTTTGTATTTATTAATATGGTACATACAACTTATGCTAGATCCGAGTAGGCAATTAGGTATCTCTGACAACAAATTTTCCCGCGAAATCATTGAAGTATAATGTCATAGAAGGGACATCTCGAACAAAATGTGTGTCCCCGCCGGGAGGTTCTATTTTCAAAATTGAGCCCCTGTTCTCCTTTCAAAATCGAACGAATCCATTGGACATTGAAGCCGCGCGGCGCCAATTCATTGGAACATACATTGTGTTCGCGGTGTCGGTTCTATACGTTAGTAATAATACTTCAATGCGCGAAATAAAGTTTTTTTTTTTTGGTTATCATTAGTAGATAATACAAATATTACTATCGAGTAATGCCTGAGAAATAAATGTGAAACTTCTCTCAAGATGTTTATAAAAACCTATTGAGTGCCTTTGGTAGCATTGTCTGTTCATTAATATAAGAAAGCCAACTTTTTAAATGATTGAATGGGAAAAATGTTATAAAACGCTAAAATAAATTAACTAAGAACTATTGTTTTATTTTTTTAAGTGCAGTTACTAGATATTATGTTTTCCAAAAGGAAATGAGAGCGGGTTACTTGTGGATTACAACGATTTCACTCTTTGCTACTTTTAACATAAAAGTGTGATTCTTTCTTTTAATTGCCTTAAGCAGTCACAAAGGGAATAGGAAAGAAAGAGAATATTTTATTCCATAAAGTTTGCAGCGCGCTGCGCGAGTTAAGTGGCATTGCAACTTGTAAACCTTGTCAAAATGTTAATGTTAAGCTTTTGAATTAATAATTCTATTTTATGTGTAGTGTTCTACTGTTTCTCAAATGTAAAATAAATAAGTACAAATTAAATTGAAACAATCATAATGCTTTACCGTCAGAAGGTTTGTTTTCTCGTGAACTCCTTGTATTGTATTTTATTTAGAAGCGCTCATAGCCCGGCGACTATAATGTCGATCCTATGTGATCGACAAAGTTAAACAACAGCAGGCGCGGTCGGTAGTTGGATGGGTGACCGCTAGTGGCAAAAACTTCTTGATCGTTCCCGTGCTTCGGAGGGCACGTAAACTCGTCGGTCCCGGTTGTTATCGTAAGATGCGTCAGAGGCCCTCGGGTGGTTTGAAAACTTCCGACACTCGGGTTGGCCACTAACCCCTCCACCAATCCGCACTGCAGCAACGTGGGAAAGTATGCTCTAGGCCTCGTCAAAAGGAGAGACCCGTGCCCAGTAGTGGGCACGGGTCAAGGGCAAGGGTTGAATTTTATTTGGATACTCCGTGATTGATTTTTTTTAAAGAAAAAATATTTTAATCCATCGAACGTTGTTGAACAATCGTTCTGCAAGATAAAAATTGATCAAGAATCAATGACTATTCGAATAAAAGTTATTGATGAAAAAAAAAATCTATATCGCTTGATTACTTAATATCTTTGCACAGACTGGGTGGCAACTGGCAACCAACTATCCAGCGGCTATGACATTCTTTTTATATAGTAATGTATTGTTGTGTACTGTATGTTCGTCCGTATTCCCTGAACAGCTCTTCGTACCAATTAATCTGTTCTCAAGTAACAATAATGCTCTATCGGAACCCTTTTTAACATTTTCCTGGACCGATTTCTCAAATGATTCTGATATATTGCAAGAAGACCGCTACATTATATTATATAGAAACTCCTGGTGACAGTCAAAAGTTTGGTACAAATCACCTAGAGGCCAATGCGTCATAAAAGTTGGGCCCGGTATCAAACATCTGGAGGCATTCAACCCAGCAGTACCAGCACTCTACCAAGCCACTGCAACTGATCTTCAAAGACGGAGACATGTGGTCCGAAAATTCGTAGTAATGAGGCATGTTAATTCATAGTAAAGATAAAGAATATTTTCGAGTAGGGGCACAGCCTGTGAGGTAACACATTTGGCATACATACATACATTACGGAATCAATTGCGTAGAATTTTCCCTATACCCTTATAATGTTGAAATATATACGTGTATCATACATAATATACTTGTATCACAGACAATATACCTACCTACTTATTTGACAATCTAACAAGCATTATTAAAGAACGTCATTATATTACCAGATTGCGACAAATTAGTAAATAATTTTGCTTATTTACTTTAGTGACTCCATGTTAATATGTGTTGTAAAGCGTCTAAGGTGAAAGCTTTGCAAGGCGTCCCATAAAAGTGATAGAAGTTAAGGCTGGAACAGCGTCAGAAAATCAATGCAACAACGCGTCTTAATACGCACATAATGAAAAGATAGTTGTTGTATCAGTTGTAATAAGTATTCTTCGAGTATAATAAAGGATTGAAAGCAATGTCTTACCTGAATCCTTGTAGAATCTTACACAATCTTCAGGCAAGAAAAAATTACGTAAGCACAGTCGAATTTCGGCAGTCTTTGCTCAACGGTACCTCAGTTCAAACACTTCACACCAATAGTTACATTTAAAACTCTGTCTTTCATATAATCACGATCGGAAACGCAACGTTTGTCCGGGAAAATGAGAAATTAATGAAAATAAAATGGCGAATTGCTGCCTTGTGTTGAGTTCGCCTCAGAGTGCTTCGAGCGCGCATGCGCGAACTAAGCTTCCCCTTATTTTCTTTTACGTTCCGAAACACCCTCGCCTAAGGGTTGGATTTTTAACGAGAATTCTTTATAGAAATTAAAAGTAGAGCGAGATCTAAATAAAGTTTAGCGAACTACTTATGTATGTAGTTAAGTTTGTTTGCGAAACATTGACTTAACACCTTTAACGGGAAAGCATAAATTAAGGCATTGTAGTAATAATAATAATAATAATACATTCATCCATCAATCCATTAATCCATCCATTAGCCTTTCGAGGTCCACTGCTGGACTATGTCCCCCCTCCCTAATCTACGCCACACAGTCCTGAGCCTTCTGAATCCAGCGGATACCCGCTGTCTTCTTCAGGTCATCAGTCCACCTGGTCGAGGGGCGTCCTGTGCTCCTTTTACCGAGGCGTGGTATTTTCGAGAATCTTTCTTTCCCAACGATTATCGGTCCTTCGAACTATAACTATAATAGTAATATATCTAAGTATTAACATTTAGTTATGGCTTTACATAACTGTGAAAACTACTTGTAGGTAACTCCATATTGTACAAGATATGTCATGTACCTATAATCTATATTCTTTTTGCATTTCTATGTCTCCGGATGTGATTATTTAAAGAATAATTTAGCTGCTCAAGTGCTGATGGTGAAGGGATTAGTGGCCAACCTAAGTGTCGCATGTTTTCATGCCGCCCGAGGGCTATTACGCACTATACGTGCCCTTCGAAGCACGGAAACGCTCAAGATTTTTTTGCCACTAGCGGTCACCCATCCAACTACCGACCGCGCCCGCTGTTCTGTGCTGTTCATTCTTTAATAATGAGCAGGAAGATTGAACTCAAAGATTAATAGAACCAGCAACTCAAACTACAAACTTAGTTAAAGTTCATTACGGTCTAAGTTTTTGACATGATGTAATTATAATGCTTCGCTAGTTTCACGTTTAAGTGCAAAGTGGACACACCATTTCACACTTCGCCGCACAAATCCTTTTGCAGTGTTGATACAAGTCTGGTGCAAAGCTTAGGGCATTAGAGGGTCAATGAACCGTTATCCCGCTTACACGATATTGAGTAACAAAGTCGTTTATGGGAAATACTTTGTTGGTAATAAAGTTTAAAGTAGATGGCGTTAGTTACTACGTTAGCTTTGAACGATAAAATTGACTGGTTGTGAAGGATTGTACCAAACAAAATTAAAAAATATAAGATAAAGAAAATAAAATATTAGTTAGGTACTAATAAGATTTAAAATTCGATCCTATATCTCCTTGGGTTATTGTACAAGCGATAGGTACCTACAGCTGTCCATGGGGCTTCATTTGACTATTGCAGGTATTCTGCATAATGCAGCATAGACAATAGGTAAACATGACGTTGCCGCACTGTGGACAGATACTACACACGGTGCAAGTAAGCGACAATTGGCGATACGTAGTCAGGGGCCTTAGACAAAGTAACATCGTTATGTAGCGAAAAGATACCTACCGAAGTTCGTCATCGTGTTTGAGATAACGAACGCCTTAGCACGGTAACAAAGTAAGTATAGATAAAATTACCATGGCCGATGGCCTTTTATAGTCTCCATCTCTTCTTGGTCCTTCAAGCCACTGTAAGAGTCAAACATGAATTCGTCTAGAAAATTAAAAGATTGATGTCCTTTATTAAGCGTTATGATTTTTATTTACTTTATAAAATATGGGGCTCATTATAAAGTGTGTAGATACCTACCCAATTCTATTCCTGTATGCAATGTTTCCTGCTTGTATTTTATTCTTTTATGCTAAAAAAAGCTTGTGCTTCCCTGCAAAATCATCTAATGGTTAGCGGTAATGAAGTCTATTATAGTAAAGCGCACTTTATTAGTAAAAATTAAAATACTCTTTACTCTGGAATGATAAAAAGATTATAAAAGGATCACACTGTAGACCAGGTACCTACCTACGTACGGAATATAAATACAGCGCCATCTGTTAATAATAATTAATTTTACGACGAATTGCATGTTTACAAGAAGCAGTTTAGACGAAATGTTATCCAACTAAAGATAATCATTGTATCCAACGAATAAAATGTTTTATGTGATGTTCATATCTCTGTATATTCTCATGATAACGACGTTTGACGTCATTATAATCCGTCAAAATTATTTCATGCGCTTTACAAGCGTTGCATTTTATTTAAAGTTGACTTTTATTAATGTATCAACAATTTGTCGAATAATTACTCAGAGTTAAGATGATATTTAGTTGAACCCGCCCTCAGACTTCTGTAAATATTTGACTGTGTTGTGGTTAAACGCATTCCTACAAAACGCATTCCTACAAAACGGGCGGTTCCCTTACAGCGGTTTGAAATGTTTCCTTGATAAACGATAGGCCCTTGGAGGTATAGATTCTTCAGTAGAAATGTTAGACACATTTCTATCTTCAGTTATTGAAACTGAAAGATTCTGTTACTACTAACAAAATCTCTTATCAGTAGTTAAGGATTGATTATGTTGATGAACCTGGAAATTAACGCGCGGTATGACTACGATAGCCGTGATGATGATGATGTTAGCAGTGATAGCCTAGCGGTTAGAACGTTGGTCTCCCGAACGAAGGGGCCCGGGTTTAAATCCTGGCACGCACCTCTAATTTTCAAATATTATGTGCATATTAGAAGTTAATTATCACTTGCTTCGGTGAAGGAAAACATCGTGAGGAAACCTGCACACCGGAGAGTTCTCCATAAAGTTCTCAAAGGTGTGTGAAGTCTACCAATCCGCACTTGGCCAGCGTGGTAGACTATGGCCTCATACCCCTCACATTGTGAGAGGAGACCCCGAGCCCAGCAGTGGGACAATTATGGGTTGTTGCTTTGCTTTTTTTTATGACTACGATTTCAAAACGTTGATTTCACTCACACAACCGCATATCTGCGCTAATCTAATGATACATTTACGTGACGCTGAATAGGGTTCAAAACTGACGACTGCAATAAGAAGACTGCGAATAAACATTTGAGGGTTTTCCTTAGATGATTCAGAATATACACATTACATTCAATATCTGTTCGGTTAGTGTTAATAAAACCATAGTATATCTACCTATTATATTCTCAAAAAAAAATATGTTGTTACCGCTGAAAATATAGAGAATTTCGACGCTAAAGGTAATTTTTGTATAGCAAATTACGATTTTTTATCAACTATTTAATATTCTATTCGGTTAACATGTTTCTTTAGACCTTTTTCTATGCTCTGTATTTTTTTGCGTGCGATATTTTCATTGGGTTTCCTCGTACTCGAGCATCAAATAAACCCAGTTTTGTGAATATTGAGATCACACCGCGCCTTAAGATAGAGATCTAATATTTTTAAATATTTTTAAATTATTGTATGTGGGTATTATAAATACAAAAGGAGAATAAATAAAACACCACAAAAACTATAGGAATAAAATTTGTATTTCACAGTTCAGAAATGTTAAATACATATTGTAGTCTTTAATAAAATATAACTATACGCTATATCATTCAATAACACTCAAAAATACATTGTCTTAACAACGAACGCTCGGTAGACTCCTACAGTTATAACGTCGTAATATCGCATATTTAATATTTTATTTGTTATTTATTTATTTATCACTATATTATTAATAATAATCTATAACGCGGTTGTATACAGCGCGGTATCTTCCATGTTTCTGTAAAATAAAATAAACATTAGTTACTGTGATATAAATGTCATTATACGAGTACAAGGTAGCCTTAAATTTCTACCAGCCCAGTATATAGAGTTTGTTATTTTGTGAAGGAAACAGACCAGTTAAGTATTGATTTTAAAAATAGGATCATTGAAAAGAAGAAGAACATTGAATTTTGATTTAATTTCCTTTCGTATTTTTACCAGATAACAGTAAAATATTATTTCAAAGAACTTCAGGCTATTATAGATGCGGCATGCCGAATCAATCCACATTGCAATTCCGAATTGCCATTCGATGAATGCTCATTCGACGAATTGCTATTCGATTAATGGTCAATCGACGAATTGGTTGTTCTACGAATTGTATTTCGAAGAATTGTAATTCGATTAATTGCTTTCGATTAATTTTCCGCAGACGAACCTAGGACTTTATTTTTAATGTGCCAAGAGATCCGCATTCACTGGTTAGTTATTTGATTTTTGTTGGATGAGATATCATGTGCAAACATTCATCAGAATCAGTTCAGTAGTAGTGTAAAATATTCACGACTTGAAACAAAGCCAAAAATTTGTTAAGCCATAGTATTCAGGGTTTTTGTATAGGTTGTACCTATACAAAGGTTGTCATGAAAAATACAGGTTGAAACTTTTTTAAATCCCCATTTTTTTAAAACTAGTCGTTTATTTCAGAGTTGCAATTTGTCCTTAACTATAACTTCATAGATTTATAGAGTATTAAAATATAAGAGATTGATGTACCTTACACGTAGCACCTTCGTTTATTTGGTCATCCCCTGCTTGGCGCGCCGCTCCCACTCCGCCCTCATCTGAAGAATCCCTTTAAACTGCGGCGCCGCATCTGCCTCCTCCCCCTTCTCTAACCCCTCCTCCTTTTCGCTATCCCCGTCCTTTTCTATCACAGCACTCTCACGCTTATCCTTTTCCACCGACTGCCTAAAATCATCCCTCCTCTGCCACGGGCGTTTCGTCAACGTATCCGCTTTGTAAGCCATTTCGCTCTTAGCGAGACTCTTTATATCCTCTCGGTCGTTTGACGGATCAGGAAATGTTCTATTCCGAAGTCTCTTCTCAGGTGTAGAATCTGATACCTCCTTTTTATATTTGTTCACCTCGTTTCTGTAACTGGGAGCACTTTCGCGTTTTATCGACACGCTGTTGATACTGACGCTTCGTTGGTAGTGCGGCACGCCAAATTGACTCACGCGCGCCGCGATGTCGACTAACTTGTTCTCAGCGCTCTGTTCTTTACCGTCTTCGTTTTCTTTGTCACTGTCCCGAGATTTTATTGATGCATTAAATTCGTTCTTAAGTAATTTAGTCCGGTTAGCCGCCAAGTTTGCAGCGCTTTCTTCTTTACTCATTTTGGATTCGGCTATTTCTTGTGCTAGATGGTCGGCTTCAGAATCTTTGAGTTTTAGCGATCGTCGGGCGAATACCTTCATCAGTTCTGGCTCATCGTCATTTTTCTTATCACTGCTTCGAGATTCTTTTCCAATAACATGCTTCTTTCTGTACACCACGACCTCTTCGTGCCTATCGGGTATTCGATTTTCATTACTATCAGTACTTTGGATAGAACTTTTGCTTCCGAAACTCGAGTGGGACTTTTGATCCATAGATATGTTATCGTATATTTTTTCAGTGCTTCCCTCGGTACTCAGCGAGTTTGTTCTAGGTTTTTCTGGCTTATCCTGATGTTCAACACTCATAGCTTTTCTTTTGAAAAATGTTTTAGGTGTTAATGGACTCTGTGGCGTGGAGGGTTGAGTGACTTTTGTTGCTACTATTTGAGTATTTTTATCTTCTGAATGAATACTTTCGGAAATACTCTCTATAATCTTATCAGATTCTTTTTTGATTTGTGCCGATATTATTTCGGTCACAGGAAAACTCTCAATTTCTTGCTCTTTATCTGTTTGTGGACTATCAATTTTCTTTGGCGTTACATTAGCTGTAAGTACAATATTAGTAACTGGTTTGGCATCAACTTTATTTAATTGGATGTTCAGAAATTCGGGAATACCGGGTTTAGTATTCCCAGATTTTTGTATTTTTTCATCACTATTATTTTTGGATTTCTCAGAACTTTTTATTACTACGGGGGACTGTTCCTTATTTATGTGGGTCACGGATATAAAGCTTTCTGTATCAAGCTTACAATCCTTTTTTGTATTTTTACCACTTTCACTAAGGGCACTCGCTACTGAAATAGTCTTCCTTCTATCTTCTACTGTTTTTTCCGGGCTACTCTTAACGCTATCTAAAGAACTAGACTTGAGTATTGGGGGCTTAGGAGAACTAATGATATCATCTATCTTAGCCTCTATCTGTGAGATATCGCTATCACGTTTATGAGTATCCATTGTGATATGGATACTATTTGTGAATAGTTTCCTATCATCATTGATATCAGTTTTAAGGCTATCAAGGTAACTGCTGTCTGTGCTAGGCAAACTATCGTAATTCATTTCAGAGTTACTGTGCATAATGTTGTAATTTCTGGCTGACGTTCTTTTAGCATAGTCGTGCCTTTCACTCACGTTTCTCCTATAGTTTACTTCCCAACTCTCTAGCAATGGTTCCGATATACCTACGATAGCTGGAAGACTAGGCATTTGATTTTCTTGGGAGCTGATCGAAGTAGATTCCGAAGCGTAACGGAAACTGTGGGACTTGCCAATACTGCCAATGCTCCTTGACTCCACATATTCATCTCCAAGAGATCTCAGCCCTGATGTAACATACGATTCTTCTTTCTTGGCCACGTGGTGTGTGTCACGTTTTGACTCTACGTGCTTCTCGCGAAATTCAAAAACATGTTCTGATGAACGGTTCGCATATTTCACATTTTCAGAGCTGTGATAGTCTACAGTTTTTGGTGGCGAATTCGACACCACAATGCTTGGGTTGAAATAGGGTATATTTTTAGGCATACTTCCACTATGAAAAACAAGGTCATTGTGGTGATGACTTTTGATTCGCAACGCTCCAGTCGAAGGCTCTTCGTCTGAAATCTCAAGTGTAGGAGATAAACTTTCTTCTTGGGCCCTACCTGCTAATTCATTCATGATAAATGCTTTTGACGAATAAGGATCAATCAATCTCTGCACAGACGCGGGTCTCTTAGATGTGTCGTGATGTAAACTGAAAGATTCTTTCTTTGCTTCATCTATAGCCTCTTTAGAAGAGGTACGTTTAGTCCTTTCGACTTTCTCACTGAATTCTTCACGTCTGCTAAAACGATTCTTCATTTCTAAGTTCAACATCTTGTCAGTTTCTTCGGCAATTTTGAGATCAGCTATATTATATTCGACACCAACCACTTTGGCAGCATTGTACACATCTTTATAGGCGCTGTCTTGGACATAAGCGCCCCTATTATCTAACCTTTTGTGCATTTGATTTGCAAAGGCTTTCTGACCAGCAGATTTATGGGTACGTTCTGTAGGAATTGGTTTAAAGCTTGCATGTTCACTGTAATGAACTCCACTTCTCTCAGTATCCACTGGCTTGTATTGAGCTGTAGATTTATCCGTCTTTGACTTCTTGACTTCTTGCTGACCCTCTCCATCTATCTGATCCTTCTTCGATTTCTTTCCACTCTTCCTCAGCAATAGTCTACTGAAAAACGATTCCTCTTTCTTCGAAGATCTTATGACTTCATTTTCCATCTTCTTTTCTGACTTAGATTTTTTCTCAAGGCAAGTTTCTTCGGCTTGTTTTTGCTCTGTGCGATACTTTGTCATTCTGTCTTCTGAATGGTATGTTTTGATTTGAGCTTCAGTAGAACTTATTGGTATTTTTGGTGAGGCCTCTCTCACAGACTGGTCTTGGGTACTGGATTTGCTTCTTTTAATAGATGATCGTGGGGTATTCGACTCTGCTATGCTCAATTTAGCAGGAGATTGACCAACAAGCTGGCTGAGAGCCAGTCCAGGAGGCAAAGAAGACGATTTTAGTTTAGTATCGCTCTGCAATTCGAGAACTTTGTTAGATTCTCGAACCATTTGATGGTGTTGTTCTTTGACAATCATATGATGCTTCGTAGTTGTCGATGAAGAGAATGATTCTGGAAATAAAAGCAAAAAGCATACGTTAAACAATGTAAAGTAACTTTTATAGCCAAAATTAATAGTGAACTAGTTAGACAACATAATTACCAGTAACAACTTCTGAGGTTTTGTGGGCGACTTCAGGAGTAGTGCTTCGTATCATTTCTTCGTTCAGTTCGGGGGTTATCGGCAAGGCTGACGCGGCAATCTGGAATTTACAAAAATATACTTGTTACATTTATATCTATAGAGACTGGGTAACAATTATTTGTTATCTTATCTTGTTTTATTCTTTGATTTACTTCTAAGAGCTAAGCTGCTATTCTTCCTTTTTGTTTATCCCACTAAGCGATTCTCCAACGTACTTTCACTTATTAATAATTATAAATATAATGCCACTAATTATTCTTATTGTTGCCTGATCATTGTCACAACTTCACTCTTTATTATCATAACAAAATGTACAAATCAAATTATTGAATATTATTTTAAGCTTCGTAGATTTTGTAGTCATGGCCTTCTATTCGGGCAAAGCCGTGGGTCAATAAACATTGCACTTACAGGATGGGCTTTCTTCCGTCGAGGAGCGCCGTGGGTTCGACGGGGGCGCACCGCCATTTTGTGTTTGGCCGCCGAGTGCGACAGTGGCGCCACTCCTGTTGGCGGCTCCGACGAATCTGGAATTGAATATGGAAGATTTATATATTTTTTCCGATTACAAACGGGTTCGCCTGGTGTTAAGTGACTTGTAATCCTTTAATATGGGTTGTACTTCTAATTTTATTTCGGAGAACTAAGATGAATGATCTTACACGTGAGGTAAATTGTTAGCAATAGGTCCACGTAGGAAGGCCAATTTCGAGCTGTGGTCGATCCACAGTAATCATGAACATGTACCTAAATGTGATAATTCCATGTAGATTTACTTGAACTACCAGGAGCATTATAAGTTCTGGCCCTTCTTACACTTTTACGGGCTGTAAGCGCGTATTCAGGCTTAATACAGCCAACTATACAGTTTTTAGTACATAGATGAACTGTAATACAGCTTTTATACAGCTTAAAATGCTACTTGGGATTGAAAGTAGTGAAGGTTGAAACAGAATAAGCATAAGTACAAAGGTATGCTCGCCAATTTGTACCAATTTTTTTGCCATGTACTTTCCAATGTATCCTAAGATCTTTTTCCGAGTGAACGAAACTCACTGTAGAAGTCGGACTGGTCACTCCTGGCGGAGTGGTCATGCGAGTGGTGGTGGCCGCTGCTGCTGTCCTCGTCCATCTCGGAGGAGCCCACGCTGAGCAGGGACCCGTCGCTGCAGGATGACTGCGATATGCCTGCATGGTGCCGCTGGAAAAGATGGAAGACATTTTCAATACTACTTCAGGTAATCTCATGAGGTTTATTGGGCGGGAATATAGCCGTTGTCTTGGTTATGGATGACAACTGACAAGTATACATGAGACTGTGAGGTCTTATCCATCCATCCATCCATCGTCCCTTGAATTTACTCGTTTGGTCTTCGTGATTATTATCAACAATTTGCAAAACACTTTATCAATGATATGGTATTCGTTGACGCGTCGGTAGACCAGATGAATTTCAACAGGTACTGTACTATAGTTATTCAATGCTGTTTTGTAACTCGACAGCGGAATCCGCGATGAGTTTCAAAATTGAAGTTCGAGTCCGAGATCTTGATATGTGATTCTCTAATCATCTGGTACGCACTTGCGAAGTGAAGGGAGTCTCGAACTCGAACTTCAATTTTGAAACACATCGTGGATTCCGCTGTCAAGTTACAAAACAAAAGCGAACTTGCATCATATTGATATGTCATTCTCTAATCATCTAGTACGCACTTGCGAAGTGAAGTGAGTCTCGGACTCGAACTTCAATTTTGAAACTCATCTCGGATTCCGCTGTCGAGGTACAAAACAGAATAGCCTTGCAGACCTAAGTGCGAGTGAGCGCGCAAGTCGCAATATGTCAACGAGTGCAGCCAGATACTGTGACTGCTATAGAGTAATCTCGTACAATTCAAATGACATCAGAAGGTCACCAAGGCAACAGTCTCAAATGCATTGCTGAAGGTGCATATAATTTTTATTTCACTAGCTTTTTTGACTTTGCGCTTACTGAAAACCTCAATGACTACGATCTTATTAATAACTTAGCCATAGATTAGTTACTACTTCCGATTTTTACTTAGAATATATTGAGAGCGATCTATAAGATATTTTTAATCATAAAATGTGACTATCGTTGCTTGCTTCAAACATTTTATGCTAAGTTTGAACCTAAAGATACCTGATACCTTGATATTCGCACTGATATGTCTTCTCCGCGGAGGCCTTCGGACTTGCACTTCACTACTTTGAGTCACATATAGCATCATTTTGACGAATCTTGTTCCACTTGTTCACAACGATATGTCATTCACATCACTACCAAGTCAACTGCGCACTTCGCTAATAGCGGCTATTGGTATCACTACATCACTATCAAATACTTGACTATTACAACTGTCACTAAATCTATCATCCACTTATTGAACACGCATTGTCCTTTATCACCACTTTATCACATATCAAGTTTATTAAACCTGCTTTAAATGAATTAATATTTAATTGATTTCGTTTAATTTACTCATAGGTTTAAAGCTTATTGCTTTTACGTGAATGGTAATGGAAAACTGTGAGCCTTAAATTTTAGTAAAAAGAATTTTAGTAAGATGCGCCGTGATCTTTACTCTTTTTTAACCGACTTCAAAAAAGGAGGAGGTATTCAATTCGACTGTATTTTTTTTTAGTTTATTACCTCAGAACTTTCGATTAGGTGAACCGATTTTGATGATTATTTTTTTAATCGAAAGCTGGTGCTTGTCAACATGTCCCACTTTTTGGACGACATCTGTTATCCCTAATTTTGAAGTCGGTTATTTTTTGTCAAGAATTATTTTAGTTTCTTTATATCAATATATAGTTACCAGTTTTTAGCAACTAAAAATATGTGTGTTATTATATCAAAATATTTATCTTATTCTAAATTATATTTAGCACTACAATTCAAAACAAACTTCCTGTGAGGAAATGTGATAAACATAACAAATTCAGCACTTTAATCGTTCTATACATTATTCACGACGCCTTGAGTCTACTCACTTGCAGCTCAAAGTACAGCTCTGTTTTGTAATGTAGTTACCGTCAGCATCGAAGGAAAAACGTAAAATAGATCACTAAAAGCAGTCTAGTAACGCGTTTTTCGTGAAGCACTTATTTTCGGATATGTACGCAATCTTATTAAGTTGTACAACGAGTTGATCCACTCACTCTTCTGTTGTGTGATCTACTGTTGCTGCTAACGGTACGTCAGCCACCCAGCCTTGTAATCAAGACGTTTTCGGCCCGTCACTTCGAGTGAAACAGTCTGATCTAATCTTATATCACATATCATTTACATACGAGTGTTGATATGAATAAAAGTTGTCGAGACGTTATGTTTCCTTTTTACGGTATGTATATGTCAGTACCATTACTTTGTAACGCTTGAGACATAATCGCTGTCGTAAATAATTTTCAACCAACAAATATGACGTTACAATTTATATGGTATGATATTACACCTAACAAAATTGTCACTTATGCCGACTTTGCAACCTAAAAATATTGCTATATTCCACACGCAAAAGAAATATTAAACACGCTAATGTAAAATAAATAATAAATTGCGATTACAACTAGTGGACAATAAATAGATAAACGCCGTCATTGCATGATCACTTGAAATTCGCCATAAAGTTTAATGATTGTTTAGTGCAATCATTGTCTCTTATCGGCATTGACATTGATATGTATCGGCCGTTATCAACCAATATCAGCCACTTCAAGGCTGGTATCACGGTACCAGATGATACTGATAATATAGTCAATATATTTTCCATAATAATAAAACTTTCTTAATATTCTATCCATTACATCCATCATCATCGAATAAACTGTTATAAAATCACGAACTTTACCAACTATTATGATAATAATACATACTTATATTAAAACCAATTCTCAATAATAATCATCAGTGGTTTGTGGACCAGATACATTTCTGATTTTTTCTTGATGATTCAGATCCAGAGATTATGGATGGGTAGATTTTTGAAAAATTGTTCCTATTTCTTTTTAATAATTCAGCAGACTACCTGATGGTAAGTAGCCATCAACACGCCTGGACATTCGTAATACTACACTCTAGAGGCATTACCATGATGTTTCTCGTCAAACAAAAACTCGACTTGATGGCTCTAGAGTTTTGAAACCAAAACACGTATGTAAATCATTGGACTGTTGTTTTAGAGGCAGGATGGCAGTATTGGCAGCTAGCCAGATAAGCCAGTGAAGATACTAACTCGGCGAGTACTGTCAGGGTAAAACTGGGTCAAATAGAGCCAAGCGACTAACACGAGAAATAAAACAATCCAAACCAAAAACTATACAATGAAGATTGAAATTTAATTCTAGGAGTAAGTATGGCGTAAAGTGTATGAAATACATGAAGCATGAGAAACGAGGTTAGATTTGAATTGGCCTCAAGGACAGAGGGAATCACACTCCAATAGTTACAAAACTGAAGAGAAACTAAGTTTTTGTAATGTTAGATCTTTATCCAAATAGCACGCAATAATAGCGACAGACCATCCATCTAGAATTAACGCACTACTACAAATATCAACGTTATTTCGACGCTGCCAAAGTGCTAATTCCCTTGATGCGGCTATTACAAAGAGGAGCGTATTTAACTGTTATCGTCCAATTAGGACTTCCGTTAATTAATCAAGAGGTGATTAATGAGACAGAAATAACCTTAAATAATATTTGGAGATAAGATTCCTAATTACTTTCAAATTGAAAGTTGCTGACGGATGTAACACGCAACGTAGTTAAATGCCATTTGACTAATTATGGAGTTGTTTCTATAATAAAGTGAAAATTTACAACAAACCGTTTCAAATGAAATTAACGTTTATCGTTCGCGTGATGATTGCTATATGTCAGACAGGTTGAAATGATATTTAAAATTGCAAAATGATTCGGCTGCCACGAGTTGAAGTACAAATCAATTAAAACACACGATATATATCGCTGTTTTCTTGCAAAAATTTAAACGTTCGTCTATGGCACAGAAGACATAATGGTAGTTCATGGTGAAGTAACATGTCTATTTTTTTGTGACTTTCTGCCTCCTGGCTACTATTGTAATTGAGGGAAACCTTATTATACGAACAATAGCCACGGTTTTCATGTCACTAAGTACGATGTATAAATAAAACAAAATTCACATTATGTGTTTGAATGCTACGAATACGAGTATATCTTTGATTTTTAACCGAGTTCAGATGATGAACGTTCTTCGATTCTGTTCGATTGTATTTTTTAAAGTCTGTTACCTACTGAAGTAACAAACTCCTCATGAGTTCATAAGTTCTAAGGCCTTAGTGCGAGTTTTACGTGACATAACGGGCTCGCTACGTAAATGCGAGTTGGCTACAATTTGTATGGGACCGAAGCTTTTCTTTTCACTGCCGCTAGATGGCTCTGGTTCGGTCCCATACAAATTTTAGCCAACTCGCATTTACGTAGCGAGCTCGTTATATCACGTAAAACTCGCACTAAGGCCACCGAAGAACTTATCAAGTTATTAACCGATTTGGAAAGGTAAATAGGTCCGTCTGTGGCAATGACCAATAGCCATCAGGCTTGTACAACAACAACACAATTGTAAAATTTTTATGTAGTAGACACGAGTAGGTGTAAGAGTAAAATAATTTATTGTTATTCTTCTTCCTGTACTCTGCAGTTGCAGACTAATTAGTTGCTCTTCATTAATATTAATAACAAAATAACATATCGTAAAGTTTCACAATTAGCACATCGACGACTGAAACGTATTATAATTAATGTACATTGCAATTTCCCAGGTGTACATTTTATTCGTCCTTCGGTGTAAGCAGGTGCGGCTAGCGCATTGCAAAATTAAATATACTCGCAGCTACTTTGTATACAGTCCCAGACACGAAATCAACCCACCTTCCAGTGGGGTTTGATGTCATAATTTTTTTATAGCCTGAAGGGCAGACAAAAAAGCTTACGGGCCACCTGATGGTAAGTGGTTACCGTCGCCTATGGACATGAGCAATACAGAGGAATCGCCAATGCAACGCCGGCCCTGAAGGAGAAATCTTTTTACACCTTTTTTGAAGAACCCCATGTCATAGCGCTCCGGGAATACCTCAGAAGGAAGTTCATTCCACATTTTGCATAATAAAAAAAAATCATAAAATTGATACTAAAGTTATGCCATAAATCATCAACTCATAGCGTCGGCCTACAGACTTAATTTCTTACAATAATTTCATGGGAGTGTCTTTGCAACGGCTAGTGATTGCGAAAAAGCCAAGTCAAACTTTTAGCCCAAGATTTAAGATTTTGAGATTTCACATCCTTGGAAAGAAAGAAGTTTGGCTGTTTATGATATCTGATACATTGAAGACGTTATACGACTTACATAAGGTCTTGGCAATTTTTTACACTAGAAATTTTGTTTGTTGGGAATCATATGGCATTAAAATGACATATTTTGGATAAGGTACAGTTGCGATTATGGCTTCCCTGTTCTAATAATGAGTCAGAGACAGATCACATCCGCGTCAGGCAATCCCGGCCGGCGCAGTGGCCCACTAAGTTCCCCTCTTCCGCTTTCTACTCTGATAGTGTGTTTCATTTCATATGGTAATCTGTACAGGCATAGGGGTCATTTGAATATTTTCAAGCGTGACGCAATTGACGTATTTTTATGACTGTGAAACAGCTATTTTGATCTTGTGATAACAAACAAATCATTTCAAAAAGGACTAGGGTGAAATGTGAATCGAAGTGAAGAGCAGTTTTTTGCCTATTTGAAATAAAAATTTACATTTAAATTTGAAAACGACATAATATAATATGCGAGCACCTTTCAAAAGCACTCACGCATTTAAAGCTTTCGGCAACTATTCATATTAGCAAGCCCATAACAAGTATCCCGTTTAAACGAAATCTCTCCGACGCAACCTAATAGGGGGACTTCAGATGTCCTGAAATAGAATACCATTGGAAAGTTAATTATTGCACTAATATTAAATAATTTAATAAACAACGAACTAAAATTTTGGGTCTTACGACCAAATCTAAGATCTAATATATTATTTAGATTAAAGTTTTAACGATCTAAGTCCGTTTCCCGCCATACCTTACGTAAAACAAAATGGCGTACCTACATTTGCACAGATAATAAAATAAAAGTGGCGACACTTCCCGTATCAGATAACATTATTGATTGTCGTTGTACAATCACTTTCTTTGTTGTTAATTGTTTTATTATACACTGTTACGTGTAAACGACTGCTCGTATATTGTTTATCGAACAATCTTATAGCTATTAACGATCCAGTTCAATGTCACCTTTATTGAGATAAATCGATCTTTTAATCGTCAACATGTTTACATTTGATTCGTCCCACTGCTGGGCTCGATTCTTAGAAGGGTCAAAGCCATAATATGTATACCTCCGTGGCCAATGAACGCCAATGAAATATGGAACGCCGCATTTACTCAAATGTATTTTGTTAACTCTTGGGTTAAAGATTGCTTTATTTTTTTAACTATATTTAGAAATTTTTAATCCCGTAATCGCATACTAAAACTGTAGTTAACGTATACGAACAGTAAGACCTTACACAACAGATAACTAATCGGCTTAGCCAAACAATTGAACCGTGGAAAGTGCATAGAAAGCGCGCAAACGCCATATTAGTGGTGCCAATATACCGTGGCCTCTTCCTACGTACTGCAATAACTATAACAGAGGTCTTGAATTAAATCAATTCGACCAACATTACCTGAACTCTTCCATGAGGTAAGAGATACTGACTGAGGGGTCTTTTCGAGATGGTGGTTTGATGGAACATTTTCTAGAGGAACGTGGTAACATATTTAGTTTTGGTACTTGACTCTTTGTGTCGGCTTTAAGTGCCATTATTATCTGAATATATGGATAAGCCGATTTGTTGAATTTTCCATTTTCCATTCCATCGGTTTGAAGCGTAACATTCAACAAAGGTCATGACTGGCTTTCATTAGGTATCCTTGACTATAGACATGACATAGACCCATGCCAGCCATAGACATAAAAAAGGTAAGAAACATTGGCTCCTCGAAACTTAATTTGTAGCATCCAGTGTGCATGAGATAGCAATATGGCCAGATAGTAATTAATACTTAAGCATTAATTCAATTTCAACACGAGTGTGGATTGGAACGTTTTTCAGAAACTAAGTCCAATTATAAATAATATAATGTTGTAGATGAAGTCGTAGCCAAGTATTTATCTAATTCTATATTTAAATTCATCGCCATTCAGAACCATATCACCAAATATTTACATACTCTAGTACCTGTCCTACACAGTGCATATAAAAACCTAAATTGTGTAATTTTACGCGCCATTCAAAGCCGGCACAGAATAAAAATACGCTGATTTGATTGTTTCAGTTTGCGCAAGTGTTATGTTCTGTGCACCGGACGTGCTTCCGGTAGTGATGTGATGATACTGATAATGGTTTATTGTTGTTACCTACTATTATCTACGGGTTTGATATTTTAATTTTGTAGTATTGTGCTTTACGCTCTATAATCTTTTTAAGCTGTAGTCATTGTAGTCAATAGAATAGAATAGTAATAAAAAGTATGAACTTTCTTCTAGTGATTTTCATGATTGTTGAATTTATTTATTGATACGAGATTCCTATACTAAAGTAGCCTTTGTAAATGTCCCCGGGTATAAAATCCCCCCTAAGCCACATGTAGGGAGATATGTTTATGATGGAAGAATTAGTAGATGTTCGCAGTGTTTAGGACAAATCAACATGAGTAACAAAAACTTAAGGCGATAAATCGATCTAGCTAGGATTCATTTTCAGAAAATTTCGTTTTATCCGCGTTTTCAGCAAAGAAAAACTGCTACAATAGACTCTTCCTGACATCTATTGGCGAGTAGTAACACTAAGGCTACTTCAGTAGATGGCGTTGTTAAGCAACACTAAGCATCATCCGGGTACTTTTATAATAAACCGCTCTTCCCTGTCTGAGTTATTTTTAATGAAGCGTCTATGTATTAATTAACTAATAAATTTTCAAGTATTTTCCAAACAAAAGACGTTTGTTAATAACATTTCTGGTTACATTCCAGATGTCACAAATGGCAGGGCTGTGACATCGCATTTCGTTTGCACGACATTTTGTGTGTGCAGACAGCCGTCAGACGTAAATTGCGTGCGTTATATGTGAATAAATTACTGTGATATGAAAAACATGTTTAATTTTCATACCATTAAAGTACGTAATGGATTAAAGGGGGTTACGTAAAAACTATTTTTATTTGATCATAAGTTCTCTAGCAAAGTTTCTATCCACCCACAGCTACTTTTCTATTGTGTATTGATATTTTGAAGTGTCACTTTGAATATTAAATGCATGTAGGTAGAAAAATAATAAAGTTAGTTTTTGCTGTCATGTCAACTGAGAGTTTCATTTTATTGGCGACTGAGGAAAATTATAATTAATAAGCACTAAAATGACTGCAAATTCCGTGAATATTGCATTTCCGGGACAATTTAACCCCAAGACTGACAGATGGTGCGATTATAAGGAGCAATTGCTATGTGCCCTTGAGGTAGTGGGTGCATGTGAAAGTAAGCTCAACAAAGTGCGTTCGATATTTTTATCGCAATGTGGAAAGGAAATGTATGCATTGATAGCATCATTATTAGTGCCACAAAGACCATCAAATGTTGATTTTGAAGTCATAATTGGAGTTTTGGACAAATTCTTTGAACCTGATGCCAATGAAATATTGGAAGCAGGGAAGTTCCACAAACGCATACAGATGCCAAATGAAAGCATTCAAGAATTTGTGGCTGCCCTGGGTCAACTCGGGTCGAGATGTAATTTCCTGGATTTGAAACGACAGTTGAGAGACCGTCTGGTGCTCGGTGTCCAAGATGATCGGTTGCGAAGGGACCTGCTGAAGACCAAAGGCCTGGGATATGAGCAAGCAGTCCAAATTTGTCTGAATTATCAATCTTCAGTATTGGAATTGTACCCGGACACCCACGAGTCTAAGCAAAACTCACCTAGTGGCTCAGTGCCGATGGACATTGGCAAGATTTCATCAAGTGAATGTCAACGATGTTCTAGAACACATCCTACAGGGGAACGGTGCCCATTTGTGAAGGCCAGATGTTACTTTTGTAAAAAATTTAGGCATATTGCACCAGTTTGCAAGAAAAGGCTGAGTAAACGAAATCAAGTGAATGATTTGGAGGACACAAATGTAAATCACAAGGCAGAAGAAAGTATGATGGGTATCTATACATGTTCAGAAAAAGTAATTAAACCGATAATGGTAGAAGTCATAATTGAGGGAGTAAAATTGAAAATGGAGGTTGATTCTGGTGCATCACGATCAATTATTTCCGAGGAAGTCTACAAAAAATTATGGCCTGTGCCTCCACCCCTACGTTCAACAAATATAAAATTAGTGACATGGACACGAGAAACGTTGAAAGTATTAGGAGTAACCAATGTCCGAGTAACATTGGGTGGCAAAGAAGGACAGTGCGAGCTGTTAGTAGTATCAGGCAAGGGTCCAAGTCTACTGGGAAGAAATTGGTTTGGCTCATTAGATATTCATATTGAAGGGCTGTGCCGGTCTGAAGAAGAATTAGTTTCTTATAAGAAAGAATTCCCAGATTTGTTTATGGACGGCTTAGGAACTTATAGAGGGCCAGAAGTTTCCCTCCACGTTCACGAGAATGCTTGCCCACGGTTTTTAAAGTCGCGACCAGTTCCCTTCCCATTAAAAGAACTAGTTAACAAGGAGCTGAATAACATGATTAAGTCTGGCATTTTAACTCCTGTTAAATACTCAAAATGGGCTACACCTTTGACAATTGTTAAGAAAGAAGATGGGTCACTGCGCTTGTGTGGAGATTACAGATCCACAGTTAATGCTGCGATAAATGTGGACACATATCCTTTGCCTACATCCGTTGAAGCCTTTGTGAAGCTAAGTGGTGGTCGCATATTCAGCAAGTTGGACCTTAAGCAAGCGTATACTCAACTGAAAGTTGATGATGATACAGCGCAACTATTAACTCTGAATACACCTCTGGGTCTGATGAAGATGAACAGGTTGGCATTTGGTGTCAGTGCTGCTCCAGCAATTTTTCAGAGGCTAATGTCCACCGCGCTTGCTGGTATGGAAGGGGTAGCTTGCCTCCTTGATGATATAGCTGTCACGGGTAGGAATAAGGAAGAACATGATAAAAGGTTAAGGATGGTGTTACAAAAAGTTCAGGATATGGGATTTAGACTTAATTTAAAGAAATGTATATTTGGTACCAATAGCATTACATTCTTAGGGCATATGATTGACGAAAATGGACTCCATCCATCTCCCACAAAGGTCAAAGAGATACAAGAGAAGCCTGCCCCTACAAATAAAGAGACATTAAGGGCTTTCTTAGGATTATACAATTTTTATGAAAAATTTTTGCCAAATAAAGCTACTATTTTGGAACCATTACACCGCTTACTTGATAATAAAACACCTTGGTCTTGGACAGAACGGGAAAATGATGCATTCCAAAATGCTAAGAATCTTTTGTCTTCAGAACTAACATTAGTTGGGTATGAATTAGATAGAGAGCTGTTGCTTATCTGTGATGCATCTGAGTATGGGCTGGGAGCTATAATTTCACATGTTATGGATGACAAGTCTGAAAAACCAGTTATGATGGCTTCCCGGACATTACAAGCTCATGAAAGAAGATATGGACAAATTGATAAAGAGGCTCTTGCAATTATGTATGGTGTGTCTAAATTCCATGAATTTTTGGCCGGTCGGCATTTCACTATTATCACCGATCACAAGCCGTTAATTGGGTTATTCAACCCCAAAAAACCAATACCAAGTCAAATTTCACCACGAATGTTAAGGTGGTCATTAAAACTTAGTTGTTATAATTATAGTATAGCTTACAGACCAGGTAAAGCTATTGGCAATGCAGATGCACTTAGCAGGTGGAATGAACCTTGTGTTGCAGATACAGGTAGGGACATAATAAGAGATGTTCTGCTGTTGGAAGAGCAACCAGAGGGATGGAGTTTAGATGCTAAGAGGATTGCAGTTGAAACAAAGAAAGACCCATTGCTGCAGAAGATTATATTTTGTGTTTTACATGGGTGGCCACGTTCAAATACTGATGCCACTATACAGCCATTCTGGATACGCAGAGACGCTCTTTCCCTTGATAAAGATTGTTTATTATGGTGTAATAGAGTGGTGATACCGAAGTCCCTCCAACAAGAGGTATTGAAGTTGCTACATATACCACATGCTGGTATCGTGCAGACAAAAGCTTATGCCAGAGGATATGTATGGTGGGTTGGCATGGATAAGCAAATTGAATCCTTGGTAGCTGCCTGTGAACATTGCCAAGTAGTAAGGAACAATCCACTTAGAGAACCACAGGCTTGGATTATACCTAACAAGCCATGGAGTCGGATTCATGTGGATTTTGCGGGCCCCTTTCAAGGCAAGACATTCTTGGTTTTGATAGACAGTTATAGTAAGTGGATAGAAGCTGAGATTATGCCATCTATGAGTACTGTTCATATTATACAGAGTCTAAGAAGGATGTTTGTTGCACAAGGTCTGCCGGATACATTAGTGTCAGACAATGGCAGGAGTTTTACATCAGATGAATTTAATGGATTTTTAAGGAAGAATGGAATTAAACATTTATATTCACCACCATACCATCCTGCTACCAATGGCCAGATAGAACGAGCCATTCAGACTTTTAAAAATAAAGTAAGAAAGATGTCTCAAGTGAATACTCCCTGGGCTGAGAAGTTGCCTAAGATCCTATATGCACTTCGTACCGTGCCTAAAAGTTGCACTAATAAGACACCAGCTGAAATGTTAAATGGACGCAAATACCGAACAGCAGTTTCTATACTACACCCAGACAATGTACAGAGTCCAGGTGAACAGCAGTTAGAGGCAGCGGCTCAAAGATCTTCAAGAAGAAGCTATATGGTGGATCAACCAGTATTAGTACGTAATTATGGCCCTGGAGAGAAGTGGCAAAGGGCCATGATTGAAATGGTAGAAGGTCCAAGTACATATTTAGTGAGGACAGAGGGGGGTGTATTACTACGGCGCCATACTGATCAGATATTGTCCAGAGGAACTAGACAACTTAATGACAGTCCAGAGAGTCCAAGAATGGATCAACCTAGGTCGAGATCAACATCACCTGATCCGCCTATTGTCATACCACCTCCAGAACAGTGGCCAGATATCATTGGAATTCCTACAGATGATTAATGTTGCTAATGTGTTGTTAATTTGAATAAGTTCTTTAAATACATATATAAATCATAGCTTTGTATATTGAGGGGAAGGTATATTGTGTATTGATATTTTGAAGTGTCACTTTGAATATTAAATGCATGTAGGTAGAAAAATAATAAAGTTAGTTTTTGCTGTCATGTCAACTGAGAGTTTCATTTTATTTTCTATTTGTAATAATATTCACTTAAATCTATCTACTTTCGTAATTAAAAGAATCTAGTCAAATAATTTTGTTTATAACCACCCTATGACCCTAACAACATTAACAATAAGTAGGTACTTAAGATTTTTTTTGCCTCGCGTTAAATTTAGTTTTCCTGCAAACCTACTTTTCCTTATGTTTTAGGTGGCAAACAAATGATATTTAATCACTTAACAAGGCGCATTTAACCCAAATAAGGTCTGTAGGAACTAGAAAACATTACAAACAATCAACGATTGCCAAAAATGAGTAAAAAATGTAAAGCCAGTGTTGCAAGCCGAAGGAACCAGACAATTAGCAACGAAGTATGATTGTTGGCATTGGAAAAACTCAAGGTTTACCTCTTTGCGTAATTTTGTTATGGTGCTTTATTCAGTGTTGCAACATTCGCTTAAATTAAAAAAAAGATTATTAAATATTTGGTGTTCTGACGACCAACATTCTAATAAATAAATATCAATGGAAGCAGTGTTATAAATGCTGATATAAAAACGACAATAATGCTATTTCCGTAGAGGCGTAGAGTATTAAAAACACTGATTATAATGCAGAATCCGGTCTTTGTTTAAATCAATAATTGAATTACGAAAATCGAAATCGAGGAACATACGGATAAAACGTTTAAACCAACATGAAATGAAAAATAAACTTCAAACTTATTCCTCGATATTCACAAGCGATACCATCTGAGGCTCTGCTTATATCTGATACGATAAAATTTATCCGAAATTAATATCTAATTATTAAATTTATTAAATTTATCTCTATTATTTTAAGCACCAAAAAAAATCCACTATCTTTAAATCTACATTAAACAAGCGCTAAGTGTTAGGTACTTACTGACTGAAAAACAACGCAGAACAATCAGTCCACTGACTATGTCCACATAGATAGAGGTTTATTATGCCTATAAAGTGAGGAGAACGCTAAATAACGGTTTTTGAGAATTCATTCCCTAAATGTGTAAACTGGGTAAGAACAACTTCTACCGCAATGTCTTCAATTCTACCAAGAGATGATGATATAATATTCACATAGGTTCAGTTACTTCAAAGCATAACGTTACTCTATATTACATAACAGCAAATATATTCGTAGAAACCATTCATAAATAACTTCATAACACAGTATAATTTCTAACTGATATCAATGGAAGAATTCTATTTCTATGGCTTCTTGACAGAAACAAATTATGTCATGACAGTCGACGTGCTAGGACAGCGGTATTCTAAACCACTTCATTCCGACTATTTAATGTTATTTCAATCACATGACATATTCACTTTCGGTACGTTTAAGAGCTTGTACATCTTTTTGTCTTCTATTAATGTAATGAAGTTTTTGGAAAACAGAATATAATTATTATCTTTCCTTTTGGTAATACAAACAAACAAACAAACATCGAAATCACTCACCTCCAGACAGTATTCTGGAGCATGGAGAATAGAGGTAAAAGAGAATTGACTTATAAGAGGAAAGCTGTAAGTAGCAAACAAATGACGCTAGCTTCAGCACAGGGTGGATAAAGCAGCATGAATAAAGCAGTTGTTGACGGATTAAAGTTAGACCGTGACAGTCCTAAATATGTACAACGGTCTATCAACTATTTACGTAGTCCAAATTCCTGTTGCTACTGGGCGCCACCAATTTAACACAATTTGACAGATATTTTTTCACGACATAGTCATTCCTCCTTTACCTCTATACTCCATGTTCTGAAGATACGTGTCTACGATACGGATAACAGACTAGCCTTTTTGCCCCCTATGCGAGCATATATAACTGAGCTATTAACCCAAAAGTTGATCCTGGTCATATAATTTCTGTGTCTTACAAACCCTGTTCTCTTTATGCTCTATAAACCCTGCACTTAATCTTGTTATCTTTTACTTAAATAAAAATACCATAGTAAAATAACATTTCCCAATAAATTGCAACAGCCGCGCAACCATTGCCCTTGCATAAAAATTCACGATCGTTTCAGCATTACATCCTTCCCTAGCCGCCACAACTGCCAACATGTCTAAATGGATTAGTTGACGTGTTTAAGCCGCTTGGAGTCGTAGTGCTTCCCGACCGTCACTAATGTCACGCCACTGTGCCTACTGGTCACGGGTTTGTGGCAACCAACACAGTATAAATAACATAGCCACTTATTCCTTAGCTAACAGAACAGTTTCTGCAATAAACTTTGTACTCGGAAGTCAAGTCATGCACCGGCTTTGATAGATTTAAAAATGAAAGCGCATTTATGGATGTGATTTTACCAACTGTAAACGTGAAACATTTTCAAACGTGTCATCAAATAAGTTACCCTTGTTTACGTTACGATTACTGTAATAGGGAATAATCATGTTTTCTGAAGTGCCATCGTAAGTATGATACATATATTTAAAAGGGGAGATGAATAGGGGCCGCTTTGTGGAAAATTCCCATGAATATCATATTTTTCTTCATTATCTTTATGCTTTTCTATTTAGAATCCTTATCATAACCTCAGAAATTGATATTGCGGAAGGAGTTTACTGATCTACAAAAAATCTATTCTTATCCTGAAATGATTAGATAATGTCATAGCGCAAATCTTGTACAAAACAAAAACAGTAAAAACTTTGTGAAGTACTAGATTATAAAAGAATATTTTTCTTGTACGGTCGGCCGTAGAAGTAGCTTAACATTTTAGTACCTTGTAATAGTAACTGTTTTGACGGTTTCCTAGCAACATCTATGACAAATTCAAGAAATGTAATGTGACAAGGTACTAAAATGTCAAGCTACTTCTGCGGCCGACTGTACATGTATTAATATCATACAAGTTGCTATGTTGTGTTTTGAGAAGACAGGGAGCAATAATAAAGATAGCACATGTCGTTACACAATGGTTATTTCTAGAGATACTTCTTCCCTATATGGTAAGTTACTACCCTCCTCTTAAAGACAATCTTGTTTGAACGTGTTTCGGCCGTAGTGTCCAAGAGCCGTTAAATTCCAATTCCTTGAGTGAATCGAGAGGGGACATTAGATTCCCGGAAATCGTAATGTCCTGCACTTACCGGGTAAAGATGGTAGCAGAAAATAAGACTGCATTCTACCAATTCTACCACAGGAGGCTATTCTCTAAATACAAACTCGAAATTGAAGCTCACTCAAGTGAGACTCGTAAGCGAACTTGCATCATCTTGATATGTCATTCTCTAATCATCTAGTACGATCTTGCGAAGTGAAGTGAGTCTCGAACTCGAACTTCAAACGACTAAAGATAGGAATTTTGACACTCATCGCGGATTCCGCTGTCGAGTTACAAAATAGAATAGCCTTCCAGTACTCGTAATTCCTTTTGTGAAAGATGGTTATTTACTTCACACTGTAACTGATTATTATTGTATTTTCGTAAATCAAATGTATAGATTGTAATACATCCAAACTATATACCTAAATTTGGTACTTACTTCTTCTCCATATACACTTTAAATACTCCAAATCTAACTCTACGTATGTACATTATTTTAAGTAATGGAACCTACAAGGTTTTCCCTTTACGTAATATTCCCTTGGGTTCTTTCGTTAACTGCAAGGCTATTCTGTTTTGTAACTCGACAGCGGAATCCGCGATGAGTGTCAATTTTGGCAAGGAATTTTGACACTCATTGCGGATTCCGCTGTCGAGTTACAAAACAGAATAGCCTTGCTGTTCTCAAAACAGACACAACTTTCAGAAAAACATAATTAGTGAGTATAAATCCTTTTACGTTCCTTCAATATCGTATGCGAAGGTGAACTTAATGAAGTCAAGGCAAGGAAGCGTTGGTAGAATGGAACAGCTTCAAGGCGGAACGCCCATGCACAAGAACTTGATTCAAGTTTAGTGAATGATAATGAATCAGCGAACTTCAATGAAGTGCTAATGGGGTTAGATGATGCGGTAAGTGAAGAGGGTCCTTGACATATTTCGTTTGAAACGGTTGTAGGGTGAGATCTATACTTGGATGACTGACAGTAGATACACATTGTTAATGCGAAAAAATTAAAAAGTCGTATGTATAGGCTAACGTTAAGATTGATTTAGGACCATTATTTTTGTTCGGATAATTTTAACTGTGAGCAAAGCACGTTTTATATTATACATCTTATCCGTAGACAGGGTGTTTCATATCACGCGAGTTAAGGATCGTTTATCTAACTACTCAATACGCTTATAATACTTTGACAGTATGTAATTACTTAGTAAGCTAGTTAGGAAGTTTTTTTTTATATTCAATTTACTTCTAATCAAACATTTAGCAACAACTGATAGTTTTTTATCCAACAAACGAGCTAGCGAGTCACTGGTAAGTGGTCACCTTCGATACAAGTTACACTTTAGTTATCGAAGCGTTGGTCGACAGAAAAGAGAAGACTAAAGGCAAAGATATTTTACTATAGATATGTTATGTTCATACATCGCGAGGTTCAGTTTTTGATGACAACTTTAAACTGAATCACTTAAAGGCAGCTGTCAAATTTCATAGTGAAATCGCTACACTTGACTACATTCGACTGACTTAATTTCAGCGCCCTCTTCTTTAATACATATAATACATCTTCCTCTTTTTTAATACATATAATATCATTGAATAAAGGTAAATAATATTTTTTGGGAAAACCATATTTTTTTCGAATCTTTCTGTATGGTTTAGATTCCTGCAACAATGTCGATTTACAATCTTTCAAACAACGAACAAAGGATCGCAAGTAATTATGTTCGCCAATTCGGTAACGTTCCATTTTTCTAAAATTCTAGGTGCAATCAACCTTTGTATTCATGATTATTATCAATCCTAGAGAAAGATTTGTGTTTATCCAATTTTAATAAAGTGTTAACTCTGCATCAGATTTCTTTTCTTCTTTCATGAGCTAGCGTTACATCCGAAGAGTTATAACTTACCTCCTACCATCCATTTCTTGTCGGGTCTCGGCTACAATTTCTACAGTTAGTAGCTATCAAGTACAAGAAAGACAACAGTTAAAAGCAATAATCTAACAGCTTTATAGCTCACAAAAACGTGGGACGTGGCACTTTTATTGTGTGGTACGAAGACTACGAAGTGGGGACTGCGAGGTTAGTGGTTAGATACCTTGTTTATGGTTAGCTGTTAAACACTGATCTCTATATTATCTGTTTATTTGATCCGCGCCATTTAGGCGCTGATTTTCAGTTCTCGCTTTGTTATAGAAACGCCCCAACTCCGAGTCACTAACGGTTACTTAAATTGCTCCTAAGTACAGAATTTGTATGGATTTTCTTTACTAAGGAACGATTAAAATAAATGTTAGTGACTCTGAGTTGAGGCGTAAGTAAGAGAGACAAGAAGTAAAGTGATTATACTAGATATGAAGGGCGATGAAATAAAGCAAAGCAAATTAAGTTGATATCTTGTTCCTATATTTCTGCTATTTTAACCCCTGACGCAAAAAGTATTATAAAGTGTTACAAAATTGACGTGTCTATGTTCTGTGTGTGGAATTGTAGGTCCTAAATGTACCGATTAACTTGCGGTTTTCTTTGTTTGAAAGCAGACGTGATCGAGAAGGTTTTAAGCCATGTTTGGTGACCATAAAACTTTCGGTTGTTTTTCAAATTGCAAAACATTAAGTTATAAATACGACACGCCGCGGTAGGCCTACACAAAACATTCATCTTTATGCAATCATACAATTAATTTTTGCACCGACTTTGATAAATATCAGATGTGCATTTGCGGCTGCTAGTAAAGTTTAAAAAACCACGTTATCTTTGAATTTCTTTAGTCATCGCAAGCAATAAGGTAGCATTAATAACCATTAACAGTCGCAGACCGCGATAAATGAATGGAATCATTATTTACTCGTATTTCTCGTATTCACACGCCAAGACAAACTGTTGCTTCCCTCGCGAGCTGGTTTAGAAAGGATATCGAAAAGAAAAATATTTGTACGATAATTTGTCGAACGGTCGGATATGTTTTATTGTTATGCTTTACAATACGTTGCTTTCATTACGAGTAATAAAAACTTTCATTAGTAATAATTATAATCGGTATGAGAGTTTTCACGCGATACGATAAGATGTGACGGTAAGCAAAACGTATGAAAAATAGCTTCCGATACGATGTCGTCAAGTCGTCATTACCTACTCATTAGTGCAAGGCACAGGAGGGCTATTCTCTAAAATACGAACTCGAAATCGAAGCTCACTTTTCGTCTGACAATTGAAATCGAAGCTCATTTTTCGTTTGACAATTGGACACGAGCTTCGACGGTGACGTAATTCGATGATCGAGAATAATAAATCCCTTACCGTTTACCAAACATGTCAAATTAGCCTGAACAAGTAGTTATTCTCACCGCCGCATTCTACACTGCGGCGCCACCTGTACTGTCGAGTTTTAGAGAATAGGAATTTTTAAACTCATCCCGGATTCCACTGTCGAGTTATGAAAACATCCTTACAGAATAGCCTCGCTGGTCTTTGATATAAATAAAGATCTTCACTTAATGACCTCAAGCACCACGACCTCCTAGCATCCTACAAAGTGTTTATGTAGACTAAAAGCTCTCAAAACGCCACAAAACATTAAAATATTATGTCATGTGTCTTTTTGCTACTCTCGTAGCCACAAAGTCGATATCGTGCGATGTAAAAACTATTAAGACTAAACATACGATTTCACGCCACGTCGTGTGAATGCAAATTAGAAAAATACTGTGATTTGTTTCTTGTTAGCGTTTTTTAAGACTTATGTTTTGTTTACTAATTAATGCACTCTTATTGAGAAATACTTACTACCGTAGTAATTTGGCATCTACTGAAGTTGTACGAAATGACTAAGTTGAAGTTGAAAAACAAAGGATGAATTTAGCAAAAAAGTAATGAAGAAAATAGGTTGTTTTTTTCTAAATGGACAGTTTGGCCACCGCGACCTCTATGACTGACGCGAATATTATAGCGAGCTTGGAAAAGATCAGCCGAGAATAATGAAAATAAGTGAAAAGTTAATCTATGGTAGAACTTGCTCAATTTTTTTTATAATCTTAATATATATAAATTACGTGTCACGTTGTTTGTCCGCGTTGGACTCCTAAACTACTTAACCGATTTTAATCAAATTTGCACACCGTGTGCAGTTTGATCCAACTTGAAAGATAGGATAGCTTACATCTCAAAACAATAAAATAAACTTTTGACAGAACGAAGTCTGTCCGGGCAACTAGTAAATTATAAATCAAAATAATAAATAAATAACATTAAATAACAAAGCAATATAATTAAGATAGAAACTTAAACACATTTTGAGTGGTGAGAGTCATTAGAGTTTCAAGATGACTTGTGTTAAATACACATGACTCGTGCATTTCTTTTCACTTTCGAAAGACTGGGATGCACTGCCTTGCGTCTTTATTCAGGAGTATTTAAAATCTATAGGGTATTTTTAAACGACTTCAAAAAAGAAGGAGGTATTCAATTCGACTGTATTTTTTTTGTTTGTTACCTCAGAACTTTCGACTGGGTGAACCGATTTTGATGTTTTTTTTTTATCGAATGCTGGTGCTTGTCATGTGGTCGTTTCATGTTTGAGCGAGATGTGACGAGTAGTTTTTGAGTTATTTTGAAGTCGGTAATTTTTTCTCGGTAAAATTCATATTATTCGTCTTCCTAATCCACATTTTGTTTGTGACTCATGAAGTTTCCTACTGCAATTATTAACGTAGGTTAATGATGAGATTTTTTAAATAACTCATTGTGCTTTGATAATTATACTAAAAACAGGTATTACGTTATCGTGTTAATGGGCCATGGCTGCCCAATATATATGTATTTTAATTATAAATTGTTCCAATGAAGTCCTTAGAGATTGTCCGTTGCATGCCTTAATACCAGTCTACTAATAATAATAGCATATTGCTGCCACTAACAAATGCATAACGATAAGTAAGCATTTGCTGTTACCTGTGTCGCGGGTGGCATGGACGACACATACAACATATCACAATAACACCCATGACCCGAGTACAAATATTTATCTGTCACATAAATATCTGCCCCGGCCGGGAATCGAACCCGGGACCCCTCGCTTCGCAGGCAGGGTCGCACCCAACTGGAGAAGTGGAGAAGTACTAACTATATGACACTATATCCACCTACTCATCTGAAATAGGTCTTGATCTATCTCAGATGTGATCAATTTTGAAGATGCAATTTTCGAATCTGTTACGCATAGGTATACCTCTAAAGAATGCGTACTAAATTGAGACCCAGACCATAGAAAATTGCGAGGCTAAGTTTCAAACTTACGATTGCTTCACACAAATTATTATGTGTGAAATATTTAAATTACTTAATTGAACCATTGGCCATTATTATTCGAGTTACACCGTTCAGTTGTACAATTAATTTTGGGAATAGTTCCATGCACTGAAATCGTGTAAGTGAATAGTTACTGAAGTTCTGTATAAGATAAATGTATAAGCGTCGCATTATGCATTTCTATCAAATTATATGTTAATTTTGTTCAAGCTGATCGCAGCTGATCCCGCGATCTTATTATAGGTACCCAAAAGCTAAACTAAATATTACTGCTAAGTAAATAATCCTAAAGTAAAATTAACTAGGTATTAATACTCAATAATATCTCAATCTCAACGCAAAAGAATCGATAATACCGAATTCTCAGGTTGAATCTTAAATCGACTTCTCCAGAGATAAAAAGATAGCATTATGTGCTAACAATAACGAAAAATAATACGAGAACGGCTGAATGCACAGATGACAGCTTTCTATAAACACTATTCTTCCTCAGCATTAGCAAGTGTCACCGCGAGAAAACTTCGAAATAAGAAAACCAGCAAACAATTACCATTCAACGCCTTATTGTTACTTGTAACGAGATAGATGTTACTTTAACTTAACTTACGTTTAGGTACCTTTCATATAATAATAATAAACTTAGTAAGCAAACGCAAATTAATCTTTAATCTTGTTATTTAACAAGTAGGTACGCTAACTTTACTAATAATCGTCACTCCACTTTAATTACACTAAAACTGGTTATAATTTACACTATCTAAACAAAATATATTTTAAAAATAAATCTAAGGCTCTCAACACTTAACGCCTTTGCATCAGCAAATAAAAAAGTTAGTCAATTTTTGGCGCGAAATTCGACTTAAGTTTTTTTTTACGCGCGTGCGGTTGAAACTAAGGTCGCGCACAGACTGCCTACGCGGTCCGATAGTTGCGCAGATAGCGTCAAAGCCTTAATTGGAGTCGCAGTTCGCTTAACGTTACAATAATGTGTATCAGTCGTCTTACCATATATGTGCATGGTTGGAAGACCGTGGAAACCAAGATTTTTTTAAACAAAAGTATGTTTATTTCAGCTGTCTGCAGAACGAGTTGGTTGACGTTCTTTCTTAATTAACTTTGGAAGCATTTTTTTTTCCTTCTACTTGAGAATGAAAATTAACTAGTATATAAGTGCGTATCGATGAAACACGAAACCATCACAACATTTTTTGTTCCAAAAAAAAAATGAATGTAGTACCTACTGGTATTAATATTTTCTTTTTGTACGGTAGTTAATTGCCATTATATTTTTTTTTTGGATTAAGACTGGTAGCAATAATAAAATTGTTGTAAAAAGTATTGCTAAAACATAATTACGCACGATTGTTATTATCACCTCTATGTAAAAAAAATTAATAATAATTTGTATAATTTTAATTACGTTAAAATAGAGTTAAATATAAATTATTGAGTAAACATATCAATAGTAGGTTTACGTCAGTTTTCTACTAAGCTGATAATTATATTTTGACGTAATCTGCATTCTAGCAAAACTATCTAGGATTGATCGACCATTGTCTGTATCATCTACGGATTTACGCGGAGTGAACCGATACAATCTTAAGGTCTCGCAACTACTGTAAAAATGGTAAATGAACATTACATAACAATATAGGTACCTTCCATTATAAAGTACACCTCGTAATTAAGTAAATCCTTTAACCTTATTACGCCTCTACTCAGAGTTACTAACGGTTACTTTAATCGCTACTTAGTAAAGAATCACCAAACAAATTCTGTACTAAGGAGCGATTTAAGTAACCGTTAGTGACTCTGAATTGGAGCGTATGACTCTACCTTTACCGTGAGTGTTACTCTACTACGAGTATGTAGGAGCTATTAACTATTCTGCGACTCTACTGACTACTTTATGTTGTTGTGCTCTATTTTAAATAGTATTAAACATAGATGGTACTAAATTTTCAATATAATTTGTTAAATATTGTTCAACGAATTAACGCCTCTATTTTTTCTTAACTTGAACTATCAATTTAAACCGTTATTTTCTTTTGTCAGCAACACTTAACCACGTAAGATTCATGCGTAATTAATGGGACACCCTCTATAATAGGCTATCATCGAGCTATACCTATTTATGATTACATTTTTTCACTTCCACTCATACGTGTCGTAGACAGCAAATCAAATCAAATCGGCGTGATACGTGATATAAAACTGTCAATTTGATAGAGTAGTGCATCTTCAAGGCTGCTTCATAAAGAGAAGTTTCCTACAATTTTTGATGCAAGTACGAATTGATGTGTTGTTTAGTGGCAATCAACAACGTCGAAGAAACCGCCACCTAAGTTATCGCTTAACTTGTAATGGCGTTAAAACGGCTAGGCCCTTTTTTAACCAACTTCAAAAAAAGGAGGAGGTATTCAATTCGACTGTATTTTTTTATGTTTGTTACCTCAGAACTTGCGTCTGGGTGAACCGATTTTGATGATTCTTTTTTTATCGAAAGCTGGTGCTTGTCATGTGGTCCCACGTAAATTAGAGCGAGATCTGACGAGTAGTTTTTAAGTTATTTTGAAGTCGGTAATTTTTTCTTGGTAAAATTCAGATTATGCGCTAACTGTTGGCCACACCTTCGTAACGTCACCAGTACCCCATGTAGCCTTTTTAGACACCAGTAAGGTCGGTGGTTCTCAACCTATGGTCCGCGGGCCACTGATGGTGTAAAGCCTTCGTAAAATTACAAATACGAAGTGACTGTTAAACAAAATATTGAGATCGAAGAACGAGAGACTTGGTGGTCCATGGTAAGACGTACGGTCCATGGTAAGGTTAAGAGGCACTCAGGTGGTATCTTGCGTACATTACATAACGCGATGCCGTCATTTACCGTCACCTGCCGTCACTGGACCGCTAGTGGTAGTGGTAGCACCACTGACACACGAGGCAAGGCGACCTCGCTTGCACTTTCACTGTTGCATCTAACGCATGCGCACTGCACACTGCATGCTTCACTGATGAGTTCTGCCCCCTTCAGATGTTTCATTAGTATTGCTTGTTCCGGATAATATATTTTTATAGTACAACTAGCGGCCCGGACAGACTTCGTTCTGTCAAAAGTTTTTTTGTGATGTAACCTATCCTATCTTTCAAGCTGGATCAAACTGCACACTGTGTGCAAATTTGATTGAGCCCATCGCGGACAAACAACGTGACACGTAATTTATATATATTAAGATACATAGGTGCACCTATTATTTATTTATTTATTTGTTCATTCATACTAACATCTAACATTATAGGTGAGTGTAGTGACAGTTTTACAAAGAAATTAATTTTAAATAATATCAAATTATACAATTTAAATCCAATTTCACAATAATAATTACTTTTTAACAAAAAATAAAACCAACGAAAAAAAAACTGAAAAGCAAAAAATAAAATAAACCATTTAGTATTATAAATTAAGATCCGAAATTAACAGTAAATAAATAATTTTGAGACCGTGCCAAACAAACAACCAAAATTAATTACATAAAATTAATTACACAACTTTTCGCCGTTTGTTTTTTCATTGGTTTGGCACCGCCTCAAAATTATTTATTTACTGTTAATTTCGGATCTTAATTTATAATACTAAATGGTTTATTTTATTTTTTGCTTTTCAGTTTTTTTTTCGTTGGTTTTATTTTTTGTTAAAAAGTAATTATTTTTTAATTTTTAGTTGCTATAATACTTACAATTAATAATAAATTATTGATTTTATGAATTATAGATTCAGTTATCAGGTAAAAATGTAGTAGGTGAAATATCAATCATCCCCTATTTTCGTACCTATAGAGGTAAAATTTTGTTTTGAAATTTAAACAAGAGTAACCTCAAGGTATACACTATTCAATAAAAAAAGAATCATCGAAATCGGATTATCCAGTACAAAGTTATTGGGGTTAACATGTAAAAATACCGAGTAAAAAACGGGTGAATAATCAATCATTCCCTATTTTCGTACCTTTAGGGTGGGAATAAAATTTTCAAAAAAATATGGGACCAACTTCAGGACATACCCTATCCAATAAAAAAAGAATCATCCAAATCGGACCACCCTGTGCCGATTTCTGCGTGATCATACAAAAAAAAAAAAAAAAAAATATACGTGTCGAATTGAGAACCTCCTCCTTTTTTTTTCGTCGGTTAAAAAGAAAAAAAATTATTATTATTATATTTATTAAATAATTAAGAACTAAAGATTTTTTATTGATCCAAACAATGTGATATACTTAATATTTACATGTTGTTGAGACCCAACTTTTAAGCATCAGCAATGCCTGTGTTAGGGGGTCCCACTCTTCCATTTTATACATCAACATTTATTGGACTAAAACTTAAAATTATTAAAACATTAAAAGATTACTAATAACAAGATAGGTTTGAAGTTTTACCGCAGAAGACATAACAGTAGATATGTTTTACAAGAATAGCGCATTCTTGTGTGTATAAGTGTGTATAATTATGTATGTGTGTGTGTTCATTGTTCATTTTAGCTTTTTCCCTAATCCACCCATTTTGTATTTCTGAACCGATTATAACTCATGTAAATTACAATCAGTGAAAACCGCTACTAAATCCGTTAACCTGTTTTTGTGACTAGCGGGAAAAACGCACAAATTCAACTTGACTATTCAGCAATAAATTATGTTTACATGGAAATAAATTATGTTTACATGGAAATAAATTATGTTTACATGGAAATAAATTATGTTTACATGGAAATAAATTATGTTTACATGGAAATAAAACGCAAATTAGTTACATGCAATATTTATTTTATTGCCCACCTTTTGCTATCTGTATAATGCTCTTCGCCCACGAGACATGAGTCCCGTTACTGCTACCCAAGTTGTCATCTTGACTTGATAGCACGTTCAACGGACCGTAGTATTATTCTCATGCAAACTAATCAAATCAGATGACTCGTAAAACTATAAGTGTTCTGCATTATGTTTATTTTGACAAAGTGCACCGGCACTAACGGATGACTGACAAGTAAAATAAAATTAATATTCTGTTAAATAATATACTAAATGCAATATACCACCAACCTGTATATGATATAGGCCTTACTTTAGATTCCTTCATTCGTATTATCTACCTATATTGAAAAATATAATTTTACTAAAAGTCGTGTAAAAAAGCGTACCTTTTTCTATTTTTATGTTTAAGGTGCTTTAGATTGTTGCTTTAGAAAAGTTCGTGATATCAAGCCCATTAACTCGGCTAGTAAATCACCATTAAAGGTCACCATTGAAGGTTACTAAAGGTTACAAAAACAATATTTCGGTATTGTTACAATTAAAATTGCATCAACTCTGGCTCTATCAACACTTTCAGTGTCCCACTCAATCAATAGCAATTCGTACCGGGACACCAACGTATTCGCCTGGGACACTATCGTAGACGAGTACGTTAAGTGTAATGATCAAGTTCATTTACCTCAACGCTGCAAATGGCTGCATAGTGCATACAATCATCGCATGTTTTACGTCACACTCGCATTGGATAATAGATTGCACAAGTTCCGCGGGAAACAGTTCGACAAACACACGCCCCTTGTCAGTTTGATTGATATTACTTCAACGACTGGTAAGTGGTACTGGTAACACTTAATAAATGGGCCGTTAAGTGTACGCAAGTTTGAGGTAACTATTACAATATACTAGAATACTAGAGACTCCCGCTCTGTGGACGATATTCGACCGTAATTCATTTTGCCTAAGGATTACTTCACATCAGTGGCGGATCAAGGTTTTTAATTTCAAGGGGTTTGAAGTATGTTTGTTTGGGTGGGAACTGAACTAGCTGAGGAAATAAATCCTATTAAATGACACGAGTGGATGTAGATGATTTTGGATGTCTGGATCCGATAGTGCTTTACATTTACAAATACAGCCTTTATCAGCCGTTTTAGTCATCAATTATGAGATACTCGTGTTATGTTTTTCTTTCTTTTTCTTCTCTCTTTCTTGGCCGGCAACGGATTAGTGATGCCTTTGGTGTTGCTGATGTCCATGGGCGACGATAGCCACTTACCATCAGGTGGATCGTCAGCTCGTTTGCCGGCTATTTCCATAAAAAAAAATGGAAATGGTCCTTAATGTAAGGCACATTATTTTCCAGTTTACATGCCAGCTTATGGCTTAAAAACAAAATAAGTCGACATCGCCATGCACATGGATAACACATAGATAAAGTTACCAACGTGTTGACGGTCAAGTAGAAAACGATAAACCGGCTTGGTAAATACTTCATTTTGACAAAACAAGTAAATATATTTCACTATTGATAGTACGTACTTAAGTGAAATAGTTAATAACCAGACAGGTGTAAAACCTTAACCACATTAAGATCCAGAGTCACGCCAAATGAAAGACAACTAATACATCTAATTCTAGTGGTATGTTTTCCGAACCTACTCTACTACCAGTGCAGCAGTGGTAAATTGACACTTCTGTGGTCAAGCATACCAATATACCAATGAAACTAGTGTTTCGTGGGAAATTTAAATTTGGAATAATATTCGTAGCCCTTATTAAAAAAGAGAGAGCAATTTTGAATAGTAGGAATACACAACACAAGTAGGTAAGCCGTTTTCTCGTACTGCCGATGCCGTCCTCAAGCTAAAAGGCGGCTAAATGTCACCTGGTAAATTTTTACTTTATTAACAGTTTTGATATTTTTTTGACCTTTAGTAATATTTAAGTTCAAAAAATATATATATCTTTTGAGTTTGACATAATATGACAACATTAACAATTGTTTTATAGAGAATCACTAGCACAATTTCAAAATAATCCTGCGTTTTTTTGGCTCTACCTCAAAAACTGTTTTTGTCACTTAACCGCCTTTTAGTTTGAGGACGGCAGCGTAGGTGCCTTTTGAGTATAACTGCAAATTATACAATACTAATTTGTATTCCTTCCAATAGTAAATGTGAAAGTGTGTGAGGATTCTCATGAAATTTAGCACACAAGTAGTCCATGATCTAGAATATTCTAGAATAACATAGGGTCTGATGGGTACTTGTTGTCCCTGAAAACATGGACAAAGCAGTGGGCTGAACGTTAGTAAATACCAGTATAAACGCAAGGCTGCTTGAAGCTATGTACTTCATAGCTTAGCGGTCGTGGTTTAAACGTTTTCTCACTATTTTCCACACTTCAATATTTAATTGCCAAAGCGCCATCTACTTATTGACGCTAGCACTAGTTAAAGTGCAAACTGCCAAGCGTTCTACGTGCTTTGTTAGTAGTTAGTACACGCATTATTCATATGATGTCGCTAGTAGTAGCTTGTTCTGTATGTTTTGTGCTTGTACTGAATAAACTTTATTTTATTCGACACGAGTAACCGCCCTCGCTTTGCTTCGGTTTTCATATTTTTTTACACCTTGGGTTACATTATTGGAGTTTTAGTAAGGATCCCTAATTTTTTTTAAATATAGCCTATGTTCACCGGGGATAGTGTAGCTTTCTAACAGGGAAAGAATTTTTCAAATCGGTTCAGTAGTTTCGGAGCCTATTGCAAACAAAAAATCAAATCTTTCCTCTTTATATATTAGTATAGATAAAATTGGACAAGAAAGATTTATTAAGTCTTCATACTAACACGGCCCATATTTATTCCTTTCTTGTTACTGTTATAAGAACTTCATACCTACAGGCTATATGAATTTTCCACGGAAAAGGAAGAAAAAAACCTTTATGTTCTATTTTGGATACAATATGCGAATGATTTTAAAATAATTAAGTATTTAATATTATTATATCTACAGTTCAACTGGATATTATAACTGTTACGACAATATTTGACGGGATTTCTATTTTCGACCTGTATCACCACTTCGAAAAAGATTTTGCTATGGAGAAGTAGCGGTGCAAGTAACTTCGTAACAACATAAGTGTATCAATGATACCTACTTTGAAAGAAAGAAAGAAAGAAAGAAAGAAATGGTTTATTTTGTTAAGCAGCCCGCAATACAAAGTTACAAACAGTTACTTAAAATAATGAAATTGACAGTTACATTATAATTATAACCTGCTGCAGAACTGCTCAACAAAAAAGGGACGCACTCAGCATATGCCGCGGTGAACCACGGCTACTGGTTTTCAGTGCGCCCTTTGTTATGATACTTATGATACTTGATACTTGAGTATGATTTTGAATTTGAGTACCTATAATTTTAAGATCTAAGCTAAATTATCTTCGATTGGATGTAGTATACGAGTATACCTGAATAACGAATAAATATACTACGAGGAAATTCAGAATACCCTGGTATCTTCTCTGAAGACCTACAAAAGGATAAATAGCAGTGATGCCTCACCTTATCAGCTTTGTCAGTGGGCGGCGAAGCTGGAGGACTCTGCGGGAGTCCCAGGTCCTCGTCATCATCGCTGTCTCCACGCCCCCGTCTCCTCACTGCCGCTACTAACTCCGCCTGAGGACAAGAGGAACATTCTTCTAATAAACTTCTAATAAACATACAAATATACTTGGTTTGAAATCAAAAAATAGTAATTCTGTAATATAATTCAACAATAATAATTTATTACATCCTGATCAATACGGTTTCACTAAAGGCCGTAGTACAACCGATGCAGGGGCTAGGCTTTTAAAGCATATATTTGAAGCATGGGAATCATCACAAAATGCCATAGGTGTATTTTGTGACTTATCTAAGGCATTTGATTGTGTTCAGCACGAAACATTGCTGTTTAAACTTGGCCACTATGGTATAAAAAACAAGGCCCTTAGCTTGATCGCGTCGTATTTGAGTGATAGGATACAAAAAGTTAGTATAAAAGATATTAAGTCATCGGGGTCACCGGCTGTGTTGGGTGTACCGCAAGGCTCGATCTTGGGTCCGTTTCTTTTTCTGGTATACATTAACGATTTACCACATTATGTAAAGAACCAAGCGGATATTGTACTATTTGCTGACGATACATCATTAATATTTAAATGTGAAAGGAATAAAGTAAATTTTGACGACGTAAATAGTGCTCTTTCGCATGTGTCGCGTTGGTTCACTATCAATAATTTGCTTTTAAATGCAAAAAAAACTAAATGTATAGAGTTTGTACTACCTAATGTTAAAAAAGTTAACAAATCTCTCAGACTGAATAATGAAATATTGCACATGGAGGAATCCACGGTCTTTTTAGGGGTGACCTTAGATAGTAAACTTCAGTGGGGCCCACATATAACAAATCTCGCGACTAAACTCGGTAGGGCTGCTTACGCTGTTAGGAAAATAAGGCAGTTTACTGACGTCGAAACTGCTAGGATGGTTTATTTTGCATATTTTCACAGTATTATGTCATATGCCATCTTGCTGTGGGGCAAAGCAGCCAGTATAGAACAAATTTTCATACTACAAAAAAGAGCTATTAGGACTATTTATAAACTTAGATCTCGTGAAACTTTGCGTGACAAGTTCAAAGAAATAGGTATACTTACAGTTGCCTCACAATATATCTATAGTAACGTGGTTTTTATACGGAATAATATAAGCGCGTATAAACAAAATTTTGATATCACTAATCGCCAAACAAGAAAAATGCACCAGTTAGTAACGCCATCTTACCGTCTTTCTAAAGTGAAGCGATCTTTTATGGGCCGTGGTGTACAGTTCTATAATAAAATCCCAAAGTTAATACGTGATTTGCCAGTGGAATTATTTAAGAAACATGTAAAATCTCAACTTTTAGGCAAAGGCTACTATACTGTAGATGAGTACATAAATGACAAAGACGCATGGAAATGACCAGATCTGCAACCAGTTCCGTACAGGCTAGTGATACTTCTTTGTAAGAAATATACCAATGTATTTTATTTTTAAAAGATGTGCTGAGGAGTTTCTTTCGGCTTTTCTTCTCCTCCATGACAAAGCACCTTTCCGAAAAGCTGGTAAATTTAAAAAATGACGTGCATAAGTGTATCAATGATACCTACATGAATAAATGATTTTGAATTTGAATTTGAATTTGAAAAACAAGTTAAGGTAGTTGACAAAGGAATCCGGCCAGGAATCAAACCCATGACCCTTAACTTTACAAGAAAAGGCTCTAACCGCGCTAGAGCGACAAAAGAAAGGCGCGTATCACGTGCGGAAAACCTTTCATATGTGTTTGTAAAGAATATTTGAATATTATGTTAGTTATGATTATAATACCGATTTCCTGTAATTTCATGACATAAAATACTGATTCGTAACAAAATCAATCTATTAAAAAACTAATTCTTTTACTTGAAACGTCAATAATTCACGACATTTTGTCTCTTAACAATCTATTTAGGTTGAAGACAGGGGAGATTGGAAGAAGTGTACTATTAAAAGTCAAGGCCTTACAGCTAATTAACGGTCACATCATTAGGTTTTGAAGTAACGTGTTGTGCTGACATCTAGGTTTTAAGTTCATTGTAGATTTGTTTATCAACTCTTTGTTTATCGGAGGGATTAGGTATACCTAATTACCTATAGGTAATATTGATTTTAGTAGCTGTTCATTAATATCATCTATACTAATATTATAAAAAGGAAAGATTTGATTGTTTGTTTGCATTGAATAGGCTCCAAAACTACTGAACCGATTTGAAAAATTCTTTCACGTTTGGGAAGCTACATTATCCCCGGGTGACAGGCTAAGTATTATATTTTCAAAAAAATTAGGGATTTAACCCAAGGTGTAAAAAAGAAAACCGAAACAAAGCGAGGGCGGTTACTCGTTATTAATATTGATTTTTCTCCGCGGGGTCCGCCAAGATAACTACCACCCTTTGCTTGAGTCGGCTACCAAATGACACGTCGAGTTCCGGCTGGGGGCTTGAGAGAGAGACAGATCTTTTTTCTTTTCTTCTGTCTATCTTGGCCGGCAAAGCATCAGTGAAGTCTTTGGTGTCGCGGATGATGTGACGATAACCAATTACCACCAGGTGGATCGTAAGATCGTTTAACTTTGTCAACTACTTCCATAAAATAGGTCCTAGGTAGATTTGAAGTTATCGCATTGCATTCAGAAAGAGAAACTTAATGTCACACAATGAAGTTAATACAATGTGTAATTCTACTAATTATTGCGGGCATAATTATATTCTGTTTGTTGTAAAAATTAAAAAGATGTCACGAGGGTCGCCAAAAGCGGCCATTGTCCCGAAGTGGGGGTAAAATGGCGGGAAAAGATAACATTATCGTGTGTAGCTTCCGCCAGCTGCGTGATACGTATTAATTGCTAACTAATTAATATTCGCAGTTATTTGCAAGCTCGCAAGAATGCTTCATTAGGTATAGCTTAAATTCCAATTAAACCTAATAATGTATCATATACTCTACGCACATACTTACGTGTACATACATACTAAAGTGGTTGTCGTTATTTGTGGTCATTATTATGTAGGTATCGTTAATATGCATCACAAAATTTGTTCCTAATTTTCAAAATATTTCTCCTGATACACAATTTCACGAAATTTTAACCAAATATCTTAATTCCATATAATTACAATAATATTAAGCATAATGTAGAGATAAGGAAAACAAAATTATTTAAATATTGATCATTTTTATTATTACGGAAATAAATTTTAATCGTTTTGAATTAACTAAAATTTGGTGTAGAACTACTTTTTTTAACCCTGCCAAAGTGAAGCGTGTCCGATTTTCGTGGTTCGCCAGTAAATTTTATTTAATTAGTGATTATAATTGTTTACGTATTGCACTATAGTCTTCGTTCCTCGTTTAAAAGACATGGTATTATTTGAATTTTGAACTATTTCCCGTTAAACTTTCCTCAAGTTCGGTTCGCGTAACTAAATGAGTAAGATAAGAACACAAGTGTTTATTGCAGACCAGTGAATCATGCCGTTATTTGCACTATATTGACATATTCATTGCATACATTATGATAATTTATACTAAAAAAATATTTATATTAAACGCACCCATAATCTTCCAAACTTGCTATCCGTAATCCATTGGAACTTCCTCTTCCATGCTTGCGTCATAACTGTCAACTGTGTTACACAAACACTTGCCACATTATCACTTTACGTCACTTGTCACTTTTCAGGGGGATAACTTTACACTTCTCTCCGCCAGCTGTATCGAAAACACTCATAACACGCACTAGGATTCCCTGTGTTAGGGAATGGATGAACATAAGTTATCACAGATTCAAACACTTTGTCCCGTTCGGAAATCAAACCGGATTAAATTAACTAACCTATGGGGTCATCAGATTATTATTTAATAAAAAATATAGATAAAGATCACACAAGCATTGTTTTTTGTATGTTCTAACTATCACATGAGGACACTAATGTCTTTGTTTATGACATAAAAAAGGAAACAAAATACACATCGTGAGTATCAATATTGTCGAAAATAAATCCTAACCTACTACTAGCATAAAATACCAATATAGGTACTCTACATCTAAGTAACCTACCTAGTCTACCTATTACAAAAATGTTTTACAACAGCTACACAAACAAACAAAACAAAAAAAAATGTAACTCAAAACTTCGCCATAGGAGGGTTAAGAAAGAATTTTTAGGACCATCAATAAAATTAGGTAAATATTTAATATTACGTTACTCGCGTGAGTAATTTTTGTACAGTGTACTTTCGATACGATTAAAATATTTTTATATTTCTCTACTTCCTGGAAACTATTGAAGTAATCCTTAAAATATACATACACTTCCAATTTTACAATGTTAACTTCCTACCAACGACATTGTTAAGGTATTACTTGAACACTGGCCGCGACGGTGGTACATGAAAAACTAGTCACACGATGAATTACATTGAAATAAAGCACAAAATATAACCTAATTTGTGAAAATTAATTTTGTGTTGAGTGAACGTTTTAGATAACATTTCGACGTTCTGATTAGTTTCCAAGTAACAGAAATATTTGACTAATCGCGTGCGTGACTTTATCCGCTTAGGAACAAACAAGAATTTTTTGTACATTTTTATAACGAAATTTTCCAATCACGCGGTGTTAGTCCGTGGAAATCAGAAAACACTACCTATCTAGTTTAAAATCACTACATACTTAGACTCCCATTATAAATGAAAATTGAAAACATAATAAATTCTTCTTTATATAAAAGCCTTATTAGGATGCATGTTAAAGGTCTGCTTTAAATAAAAAAAATACAAAATCTACATTTCTAAATCTAACAAGCGTAATGATATAGATTATTTTATTTTAAGTTCACTAACACAACACAATTAAACAATTTCTGATCACAAATAAATACATTACTTACTAACTAGTCTAATTAACACTACGTGTACTAACCCCGGTAATAAAGTACCAACTGAAATAGGACAATATTGCCTTTAGTAATCAGAATTCAAGGAAAATTAGGTATAAAATAAATGACTTGTAGTCAATATATGCTGCTGAGTCATGTGCTGTGCAACGACGAATTAATAACACGATCATCATTGCAGTAGAGATCGTCTGTTTTAAATATATATATATATATATATATATATATATATATATATTGTTAAGTATATGGTCTAACGCCCCAATTCAGAGTCACTAACTGTTACTTAAATCGCTCCTTAGTACAGAGTTTGTATGGTGATTCTGTACTAAGGAGCAATTTAAGTAACCGTTAGTGACTCTAAGTTGGGACGTCTATGTCAATATTTAGGAAACATTTAATACTAGCTTTTGCCCGCAGCTTCGCCCGCGGTAGAGATCATTTTTTTACAAATCCTACTTACTTTTACTTAGTTAGATTTAGTTGCCTATGACTTAAGTAAACATGTATCATTTGATAGCGTGACTGAGAACTTGCAAATGAATTTTACTAACGCCATCTATTAACAACGTCTGGAACTAAATATCTAGCAACTAACAAAACCCATCTTCCCATGACCTGGGGATGTTTTACCGCGGTAAAAAGTAGCCTACGTTCCTCACCATCTCCGCACACAAAAACCATACCATATAGCAGTTTCGTTGCGACGTGAAAGCCGGACAAACAAACAAACAAACACACTTTCACATTTATAATATTAGTTTGGATAACATACCTAAATAGAAATAAATATTTTCTAATAAAATAAATAAATATAAAAAAATATAAAAATTTTAAAAATATATGATGTACATGTAAACTTCCAACGAAAATTGATTTGAACGAGATCTAGTAAGTAGTTTTTTTTTTATACGTCATAAATTGTAAACCGCAAAAAACATCGATCAAAGTTACAACTAACTACAAGAACTTTTATATTATGTTACTTGCTGCTACGGAACCCTTTATGGGCGAGTCCGACTCGCACTTGGCCGCTTTTTTAAAATAGACGATCTACAAATGACTTTTTATGTAAAGAGGCGTCTAACTTGGAGCCACCTGATTGTAAGTTAACACCGTCCTCCTTAGAAATCAGCAACACCAAAGATATTACCGATACGTTGCTGGCTTAGAATAATAATAAACGTTGCTGGCTAAGAAACAGAGAATGAAACATCGAGCACAACCAAGAAATTAATGGCTCTCAATCCCCCAGTCGGAACACGATGAATCTTTTGCCGGCTGACTCAAGCAAAACGATGGTAAGTTGCAGTGGCGTAGCTAGCCCTAAGGAGGCCCCATATCAATATTTGTTGTGGGGCCCCCTGAAATATAAAAGGAGTGCCAACTGTGGCTGTCATAGCGGCTGGCGAGCTTTTTTTTGGGAGTGTTAGTGGGAGCCCCTATGCCCTGGGGGGCCCGTATAATTGATACGGCTGATACGGTAAGTAGCCAGGTAGGCTTCACGCAAAAAAATACATGCTGCAGTAATTAATATTATAATAATAAGCAATACCATAAAATGCTTCTGTTATTGTCAGTGATGCTACATGTTTGTTTTCCTCGTAGACTACATAACGGCAGTTTATTTTAACCGAGTATCGGATGTAACCGCAGTAACCGCAGGCCCTTGCTCTTAGTCATAGGACAAGTTCATTAGAGTCACTTGGTTGGTAAGGACAGTTTTATTCAGAGAGAACAAACAATTATGATTCCGGAATCTTTCTTTTAGGGTTCCGTACCCAAAGGGTAAAAACGTGACCCTATTAGTAAGACTCCACTGTCCGTCTGTCTGTCTGTCTCCAGGCTGTATCTCATGAACCGTGATAGCTAGATAGTTGAACTTTCATAGATGATGTATTTCTGTTGCCGCTTTAGCAACAAAAACTAAAAATAGAATTAAAACAAACGTGATTTTTTTGCCGTTTTGTGCTCGATATTGATAACGACAACAGGTAGACGCTTGAATTTAGGTTGCATAGATACCTAATGGTACGGAACCCTTCGTGCGCGAGTCCGATTCGCACTTGGCCGGTTTTTTTGAAGTGAAAACTTCTTTAGTACGGGGGAGACTTGAAATTTTATGAAACGAAACTGTCCAGTGGAGACTAGAAATGAGTGGAGACTGACTTGAGTTGAGTTGAGTTGAGTAGAATTTGCTCACAAGACACCTGGAACATGAATCGTTTGGCCGCTGACTCACAGAAAGATAAAAGATAAAAAGTATTTTTAATTCATTATTTTTTTCAAACTATTTTCAATACATATTTCAATAACAAGTAATTCCAAGATTGTTTACCCAATAAGACACGTCTAAAAAATTGAGTATAGATGTCGTTATTTTGCGCAGGAAGAAAATATTTTCCAGTGTTCTAACTGTTAGATAATAATTACATTATCCCAAGTTTTAGATAACTTTGAAACTAATATTATAATATCGGAGAACTGGTTGGCTATTAATTATGTAACCTTCAGACGAGAGTCATTAGCATGTTTAATGTCAATAGAAAAATCTCAATTTCCAAGAGAAGTAGCGTCGCGCGTGCCGGGAATGAAGAGAAAGAATAGAATTTTCTGGACGAGCAAATATAGAAAAATCATAAAATGCAGAACTTGAACAAGTATATTTTTAATGTAGCTTACATACTCTTGTTTGTTACACATTTTAATCTAGCTGCTATCGTTAGACAGCGATCGTTAAGTTTTATCGAAGGCCTATGCACTGACTTATTAACCCGTAAAAAAGCTACCTCTATCATTTTTTTCTAAAATTACACACATAACGTCACATGTAATGTTATGAAATAAACTAACGCCCCACCTCGGAGTCACTAACGGTAACTTAAATCGCTCATTAGTACATAATTTTACTTCTATGGTGATTCTTTAAGCCCCAAGTAAGACTTAATGCTATATCCTAAAAACGCATTACCCAGCCAAATAAATGCTTAAACGTGATACCCCAAATCTAGCTCTAGGCAACAAAATCTAGCTCTAAGCAAGACGATTAAATATTTCATATTGAGTCGTGAGTATTTTAAAATTCATCCAATCGGCAAAGAGGCAGCGTTGGTAACGGATTATCGAGTCGTGATGCCTGTCTGGGGGCTTACTGAAATTGGAGTGGAGCTAACTTGCGCACTACTTGGGAGTTGGGGCTAAGGCTAACTTCATTGCTCTAAGCTAAGATTACGATAGTACATAAATTAATGTATAAGCATATACTATTATTTCTTCTGTGGTATAAGCTAAAATAAATGTATCCAAATCTGTTATAGGAATAAAAAGAAATAAGAAATCCAAAGAAAATATTATTTACTCATAATTATCATTATGTTAAGGGAGGGTACTTTGTACCCCTTTTTAAAATAACGAAAGCACGTTTAAGTCTGATATTTGGTTATACTAAAGTTTATAACATAAAGTGCAGAAAGATAAATTTTATGTAGGTAAAATATGTGTAAAATTACATTTAGGTATAACAGAAAATATAACATTAAAAAAATATCATTGTGATGTAACCCTTGACAAATTGAATGGAAGTAGAGCTGGTCTTTAGTGGTAATAAAAGTGCAACAGGACCTAATACTCTATGATCGTTTTTTTTTAATCTTTGGAAGATTTTTGTAAACACTCATATAAGATTTTTGTAAGACTATAGTGCTCTCTGGGTAAAATAACACAGCAATCACTGAACTAAATTCAATGACTTCAACTTGGTATATTTGTTGTATAATGATTCATATTTTAATACAATTATAATATAGTGTGGCCAAGTCTTTACTATGTTATTAGATACCGGCCGAGCCCAGTGAGGAGTAATCCTTAGAATACGTAATGTCTGTACTCTGTACTCGTGCCTTAATCGCAGCTTATTATTTCGACAGCTCATTTGAATGTGAAATGCTAGTGGGCGGAGCCGTACGCCACGGTGCTCCACTGTTCGTTTTGTAATTGATGATAAGATTGATCTAGTTATTTCAGTTTAGGTCTTAGGTGGGAATAACAATATACCAGGATATAACACCTGAGAGGTGTTATGTAAATCACGAAGTGTTTTTAGTTGTGTTTTTTTATATCTCATCTACGTGTGTGTAAGGGAGACAGTGAGACTGAGATGCTATGGAGATATACAGAAATGAAGGAGTAGAAAGAAGTTTGTGTCATCTTCATCATGTTAAAGAACAATGTGCCAACAACATATTTTATTTAGTTACCCGTTCCATTTCTGTCCCTTACTAAAACAACACATCAGTTTAAAATCTTAAAATAGGAGAGATACTTATATCTTTGCAATTTCTAATAGGCACCCATCAGATGTATGTATGCAGGTAATTTTTATATGAAGTTAGGTTTTAAATACCAAAAACAATATTCGAAACGATCGCTTCCTCTAATTCATTTTCCACTCAAGAAGATTTTCTGATTTTCAACTGATATGGATTAATGAATATCACACACTCCACAATCGATAAATAGATACTAATAGTTACATTAAAAACTCTTTCAAAAGTGTAGTACGAAATATCACATTAACCAAATAATACTATAAGGATATTATAACAAATATTTTTCCCAAGTTTGCATAACCAACAATAACTGACAAGTAATTAGCTCAGTCTAGACTTGAACCTAAAAATAACTAAGCTGTCAGTACTTGATTGCTACACATGATTCCTGTACCCCTGCACCCTGACTCATATCGCTGAGTCAAGGCGCCTTCCAAGTGTAATCAACCGTCTAGCTTTTGTTTTTCTTGCCTTTGAAATAACATCGTTAGACTAGTGTTTAAACTACTTACGAGTTGGCTGGATAAGGTTAGTTTTCCATTGTATTTTTAACCAATTTCAATAAAAGGATGAGTTCTTGGTGGTTTTAGTTGTTATCTCAGAACTGCTTCATTTATCAACTGATATGGATTTTTTAAAAGAGAGAGTGAGAACCGCTCTGCAGGCAGGCGTCAAATATCATGTTTACCTAAATTAAATCATAAAGTCACAATAATAATTTGATGATAATATCACATCATTATGCCACTCAAATACTATTAGTATTCGTATACAATAAATCACATGATATAATACTAATAATATTCTAGCACAACTTTTGCGATGACGAAAGTTCGGTCAAACCGGTTAATGCACACGGCTTCCTTAGCTACCGCCCACTGGCTCCTCAGACAGCACCAAATGTCAACAAATACATATCAAACAGCAACAAATATTTATGTGTGTAGGTGTGGGTCACAAACAACTTTAAAACACATAATAACTAATAATAAGCTGCAGAACTTAATACGACAACGCTGTTCGGTCCATGTAAAAACAAAAATCCAAGTAGCTGTGTGAACTACGTCGCAATATAAGCGTACAAGAGACATGAATACCCCACAAGAGTACTATTATTGTTGAGTATTAGCACCAAAAATTTGGATAATTTCATATTGGGTGAAGATTAAAAAATCATACATAACATTGGCACGTTCCTCAAAATTTGATGAGCTCATGAGTCAATGGCTTATAAATATAAATTCCTTTAAAGCTAACGCGAATATTGGTAAATCCGTAAGCGGAACAGGTTTAAGGCATCCAATAAGGCTTACTCCTTTAACGGTAAAGCGACAATGAAATATCGCAGTGCTCACACAACGGGACCGGCGCGGCGGCGATGCGACCGAGCCTGCCTCGGAATTCAATAACTGAAGCCTTCTTCCACTTAACAAGCAAAACAAACCAAAAATCTGTACTTATACCATGTTTCTAAGATTTGTTTTTGTAAATAGCCGAGATAGACGAGCAAATTATGAGTGGTCATCGTCGCTAATGGACACCAGTCACACGGAAATATTACACCCAAAAACAGCAGAGGACCAATATCAATTTCTAAAGTTATTTATGTGTATACCAAACAAATAAGAATACCAGAAGATGGGGATAAATAAGCGCATTCGTGGAATCCCGTGGAATCACAGACGAATCAGTTTGTGTCAAAGAAAATCTAAAATAATGCAGAGTTAAAGATGTTGTTAGTGTAGTGTATCGTGGAAAGTAAAACGACCGAGACGTAAACTAGACAAGTTTATCTGTCATTAAAACGTCAATTGTCAACTGTCAAGAGTCTCATCGTGACCTTGATCCATGTGACTGGGTCCAATGGTTACTAATGGGTTTTCCCAAGATTATTTCCAAAGATTAACACTTCAATCTTGATTCCAGTCCGGGTACCCGTCGGTAATCTCACTTCTTTTTACTATACCTTTTTCGGAAGGATAGTAACTGTTGGTCCTAGCGGCCTGAACAGCTTCACGCGGACAGAGGGGCAAGCCTGGAGAAGCTCAGTCGAGAAGACTTCTTTTGTGAAGAGGGAGCTAGCTCAGCCTCTTCGAGGAATGCCCAAAGACGCTCCCGTGGGATTCGGAACTCGGCTTAGATGATACGTCGTTTGGTGGAGAATATTATGGGCGAGTTTTATGTCTTCGATACTACGAATGTCTATTGGCGATACTGTCCCAATTTCTGATTTAGCTTTACGTAATCCTTACTGTATAATTTCACTAATGTTTAAATTAATAATCTACATGCTTATTAAACACTTCCTCCAACTTTAATAATATACAAATCACCTACTTACATAATAACTTACATTAAACAAAGATGTTTATTAAATGAAACAACTATAGCATTATGTAAAGGTTCCCAAAACAATGGCGACTAAGCCGTACCATTCTAAACAGTATCATAATCTCTTGGCATAATCAATTGTTGTATTCATATTCTGTAAATGAGTGAAAACAGAACTGGTTTGATTTCACTTTTAACGTAACGTTTGGACATAAAGTTATCATAATTATTATGTCGTGGTATAATTTTATTATCACTTCCATTTTCGCAACTTATCCATCCATAAACCAAAAATTGATCTGATCGTTCTAAGCTTTTAAATCGAAATTGTGGGGAAAATTATGGACCCCTTTTACGGTTGATCCTAACAGGCCTTGATGACCAGATAATTATATTATCAACAATGGGTCTGGCTACAATAGATGAATCTTGGCCCTTGTATTCTTTGGGGTTTTAACTCTTTATCCTAATAATAGTTATAATAATGTCATGTTTACCGGACTTGCTGAATTCTACGTACCGTTTGTAGTACTTTTTATGTAAGCCATTTTATTTTCGCGCAATACAGAAACCGTTTGATTAAAAGTTGCTAATTAAAGATTAAAAAATCATAAATTACCGTAACTTTGTTGTCGTAGCAGCGTTGTGTTAAAGCAAATATGTACAGAAGTAATGAGATTGTACCAATGGTAGGTAGTTGAAAGAAACTAAAGTAATCTAAATACCCTAATAGAATTGTAAGAGATATATTTTTATTGCACAGTTTAATATATTGAAGGTGGTATACAGTTTTATCATTTCCAACCCTTCTCAAATGCAATAAAGTAAACTATGGCTATTAATATTTTAATTTAATGCGTGGGTATATTGGATATACGCTTATCATTACTACGAAGTTTTAAATCGTTTTTTACTACAAATAAGTTAACGACAAATATGTTACTAAAATTCATTACCAAAAACACTTTAGTAGTCACGAGCCAAGCTAAATTCCAAAAGTTCCGCACGGCATCTCGCAGGGTTCTGGCCATATCCAAATTCTCTACACTTTAAACTTCACACTACACTTAATTTGTTAATTAACACTTAACTCGAACCATTTATATGTTCTTAAAAATATTTTACTAGGCAGAGCAAAAATATTACAGCTTAACGTACCTGTGTATATAAAAAAACTAAATAAAAAAAATCTTTTCGATTCCGAATAAAAAAAAGTTAAAAATAAACACTTCGATATTCAAACTCGTAGAATGACAGTTGCTTATTCAAATCAAATCACGAACGGAACGCACAGTCCTGGTCAGACCGTTGAAAGTACTAGAGATAAATTTGAAGATACATTTAAACGTGAGAGATTTTGGAAAGTAGACGCATCAAGCGAAACGGCGCTGAGCATTCAGAACCGAACTGACTATAATACGCCGCTGCATCATTACAGCTTTACTTTCTAAGCACGATATTGTTATTTGATAGCAACTAAGCAACGCTTTATAATTGTAAAAATTAACATCAACATTACCATGATACTATGATTTCATCCGTTCGTTTTTAAAATCTACCGTTATGTTACGAAATGCAATAAAAACGTTGGCAAAAAGTCCGCGAACAGTTATTTTCATCCGAGGCAAAACGTAAATATTGTGTTAATTGCGTTTTTATAACGGTTTTTACTACAGGGTTGTTAGAATCGTAACTGATTTTTGTAACATGTAGTAAGAAAATAAGTTTTAGAATACGCCACCTAATTCACGAAGATACTTTAATTTTCTTTATTCAATACAACATTTAAGTGCAAAGTTTTATTCATATTTATTCAATGTAAAATGTTTCCTAAATATTGGTACTTGTCACAATAACATAACGCGGGGCGCGTTCATTTTACTTTCGTTCAAAGAAGCGAACTCTACCGGCGCGGCGGCGATATCTATGTAGTTGTAACATATCTGCTCCATATCAAACCTGGGACTCTCTCTGCCGGTGCACGACCAACAGAGCTTGGTCATGAAATCCTCTAAACATATTTATGACGTTGCGATATAATAATTAAATGATTCGCATATAAAATAGGTACCTTTCACAAATTATCTTCTTTTTTAATCTTCCGCCATACGCCATTACGTCTTTAAAAATCAGGATAATAGAAAAATGCAACTAAAATGCAGGTATTACTTCAGACACGCAGAAAGCTAGTACCTACTACCTACCTGGGTTAGTACTCAGTTAACTTGTATTTTTAGTGAAGAATTAGACCGAAGAAATTGAATTTCTTTTGATAGAGTTTGAATACCGCTAGAACTTTTCTTTTGATATCACGGCGACATAATACAAGCACTAGTGAATTTTCATTGCGATGAGAAAATCAAAAAGAACCTGCGGAAATCTTTTTAGAAGCAAAACGTTTTGAGTTGGAAAAGAAGTCCCTAAGCAACTAATTACGGATTAAAATTTATATTAACCGTAGACATTATACATATTTAATGTAATGGACATAATATAAGACAGCATATTAACTCAGCAACACTATTGTTAGATCAGCTCTTGACGCCACATTAGACCATATTTTTTATGTAACGAGTCGACATACGAGCTGAGATTCCACCTGATGATATGTTGCCAACTGGCCCCGGTAAACCCTGGACATCAGTAATACCAAAGTGATCCCCGAGGTGTTGCCAATCAAGAAAGGAGAGAGAAAGAAAAACCGGGCAAGTGCGTGTCAGGCCACGCGCAATGTAGAGTTCCGAAGTACTAAGTTTATCGACTATTACATATTAACTACATAAGCTAACATAGCCGTGATAGTTTTTCTTGTAAATTTATCATATTTAATAAACTATTTTTGAAAAAAATTCACTTGTCAATTCCAACCGTTTAGCCAGCAGGGGGGGGGGGGGGGACAATTGACTCTAACAAAAATTAGCACATCAGAGCCAAATATTTCGCAAACGGACCCCTAATTCCAAAAATGGTCTTAGAAGACCCACAATATTTTTGGAAGACATTTTCTACGATACCCCACACTATAGGGTACGCGACGAATAAAAAATCCTCTTCACGTTACCTGTAGGAGAGGTACCCTGAAAAACAATGTTTTTCAATATTTTATTCTACGATTCGAGAGTTTTAATAAATATTTATATCCGCGCCAAATTACAGCTTTCTAGCACTAAGGGTCTCGGCGCTTTGCTTCGGACAAACGGACAGACATGACGAAACTTTAAGGGTTCCGTATCAAAATGCAGCTTTAATTTAAAAATGTATATTTTAGATATCTTAATTTTTATAAGTGGTTGTTTAATGCGGGGAGGCTTTTTCCTTGAAATCTTAAGCAACCAACGAAGAGATTATCGTGTATTAAATAAGTATTTAATAATACGAAATTAAAAATCCTGGCTGCGGCCTTGGTTTGACTTAATGATTCATTAAAAGCCACAGACCTTTTAGTGATGCCAAATAGGTATAGCAAGGCGTGCGAATGTTTGTATTTTACTGAAATAGCGAAATGCATTTTAATAACCGTATCTGTAACATAACATATCCGTAAACAGATCTATGAGCAATACTGTTTTATAACAGCTAAGGAACAATAAATCCAAACTAGCCAAGTTGTCGTTGATCGAAATTCAAATTCAAAACTGATAGCGATATCCGAACGTTCGAAACATGTTCGAAACTTGAAACGGAGGTTTGTTTTTAAACACCATAGCACGAGTCAATGCCAAACGGTTCTGTTCAGCCAGTCGTTATTGATTTGACGCCGGTATGAGTCACAGGCATTAAGCCTACATTACACCCTGTTTTGCCTTATTTAAACATGACTATAAAAAGTTAATTGGCAAGCACGACGCGACGATTTAAGTTCCTATTTTTTGAGGAATAAGGTTTATTTATGGTTGCAGATTATAGTTCTGAATACTATGCTGCAGCACAACTTGGCTCTTGGAATCATAGGAATTATGGCCATAGCATTCCGTATACGATATCCAAGTGCAGGTTGTCAATCTTCACATGTCTTAGAGAATATTATGGAGAAGTCAAGGGTATTATAGTTTCCTCAAAATGTATCTTCGAAGCAAGTGTTAATAATTTCAAATATACATAGCTTAAAAATAATCCGAGCTTAAATAAAAATCTTATATAAAAGCTACATTTCACTCCTCTCAAAGTTTCAAACCAATGTCAGAAAACTTAATCGCGATGCATCTCCACTTACGCAATATACCGCAATATTTTCCCTACATCTGTTAAAACTGAACGAATCCCAAAAAATGCAAGCTGGAGAAACTGAAATCTCATTATGGAGAAATTTTGATGACCAGTAAAAAAAAACAAAACAACGCCGGTTTAATTTTCGAACGCAAGTGAACTTGGCATTATCGAGTGTAACCTTGACCTAAGTGTCACTTCACTTCACTTTTTAAAGTAATTTAACACTTTACATAACTTTAGTGCGGAATCCTTCGCGATACAAGCGACTGGGTTCGCGTTTGGATGTAGACTGCATGATTCATCTCATTGGATGGAGGAAAATGAACCAGTGGACCGGTTTCGCTCTTGTTGTCGACCAATAGAGGTCAATATCGCCTGAACATTCAATTTCATTACATGTATAGACTGCCCGCGACTGTATGAGCATCTGAACGGTTTTATTGAGAATTATGTAAGATTTTATAATTTAGTATTAGTCAATTAGGTTGACTAGTACAAAAACACATAGTTACAGTGACCAGCTATCTATATCCAATAATATGATCTATGAAAACAAAGCAAGTGTAGAATAGCTGTTAGCAGTCTATAACATGTTTGAGTTTCAAAAATGACTATACGAATTTTATTTACATCCAATTTACCAATTGAGTGATTTATAAAACTTGTATCTGAACTATCGCTGAACTGTGAGGATAAATACTGATTCATTTGATTAAAAGCGATTTAGACTTTAAAAACATTTGAGAACATAACAGAGAAGCAAATTAATTCAGATAATGGTCTACCTGTTTGTATGAAAATCCGTTCAGTAGTTTTCACATGAAAGAGTAACAAATAAATAAGTTCAATGTTTATTAAATACTGTGATATAACAACAGCAGCAGGTATCGAACCCGGATCCCATCATCGGACATACAACAAAGTATTCCCCACACGACTACCCGCTACATACAATTTGATATACCTGTAACAAGTGTATCGAATCGAACGACCAATCATCCAACCGATCCGACCTTGACTCAGTTGACTCGGATTCGATTCGAACAACCTATTTGTCCATCAAAGCAGAATCTACGCGGACTGGTTATGGAGACAGAAGGTCGACTGACTTGCTGGCTGCTGAATCACATGTCGGATAAACGTGGATGACGTGGATCGGTGTTAGTGTTTTACAAATGCTACTTACTTTTACGTAGTTAGATTTAGTTGCCTATGACTTAAGGTAATTTACATGTATCATTTTGATAGCGTGATTCGAAACTTGCAAATGAATTTTACTAACGCCATCTATTAACAACATCCGGAACTAAATATCCAGCAACTAACAAAATATCGATCTTCCCATGGGGATGTTTTACCGCGGTAAAAAGTAGCCTACGTTACTCTCCATCCTTCTCACTATCTCCACACACAAAAACCATACCATATAACAGCTTCGTTGCGACGTGAAAGACGGACAAACAAACACACTTTCACATTTATAATATTATAAGTATGGAAGTATGGATTTAATTGTATTGTTATGTATATTTGTACCGTAATTTTCCATTCCACGAAAAATACGACATTTTGTTTATTTTTACGGCTTATTTACGAGCAAGAACAAAAGTAATATTCGGTTGAGCCGCCAGCACGCCCATTTACTGGCGATGTCATAAAGATCAGCACAAATTGATAGCGAAATGCGAATTGGACGGCGGTGGACCACCTACTGCGGCTCACAAAGACGGTATAACGAGTGACCCATACTCATATCGTACAGACGTACGTAAATAGGTACGTCTACAATCTACTTGGTTGATTCATGATTGATACCATGATAAGTATAATTTCGGTAATATTTTGCCATAAAATGCCATATTTTAATGATTCCAGTAGGTATCTACCATCTTGCTCTAATCTAGAGTCGACCGTAGAGCCGGCGAAGACCGCAATCCACTGGGTTAAAATTATGCAAATTGTTTAAAAAAAAATAAAGAAATTTTATTTTTTATTATTGAAGTGCCCCTTAATCAAAATTAAAAAAACATATTGAATGTACAGAAAAATTGCCCTTTGAGTTTTTTTATAATATAGAGTTATCTATAGACTATAGACGATAACATAAATGATAGAAAGAAGTAGGAAAATCTTTAGTGGGGTCGATTTGCAGCCGATACAAATGTAAACAAACCAAAATCGTTTTCTAGGGTTTATCACCAAGTGACATGAATTTGTACACCAAAGGCGTTTATTTATACAGATTACTCATTTATATTTTATATATCATTTATATTTATATAATACCTAATTATTTTTAACATTGAAAGTGTAACCGAATAGAGACTATGCAATATTTAATGTAAGCTCAACAGGTGTTTGACCTCACCACCCACCCTCATAAATAACTGAAGAGTGAATGGAAGCGAATGACTGATGAATTGTGAATGAATGGCGGCGAAAATGAAAGGGAAACCGTAAATAGATATTTACAAAACCACTTGGGACTGTCCATTGAATTAACAAGTGGTTGAAATTGAATAGGTGATCAATGTTAATTTACATAATCTTAATATATATAAATTACGTGTCACGTTGTTTGTCCGCAATGGACTCCTAAACTACTTAACCGATTTTAATCTTTGGACACCGCATGCAGATTGATTCAACTGGAAAAATAGGATGGCTTGCATCTCAAAATAAAATAAAACTTTTGACAGAAAGAAGTCTGTCCGGGCAGCTAGTTATTATGTATAATACCAAATTGAGAGATGTTTAATCTTTTGTCCACGATTCTGAGCTAACTTGATAGCCCTGCCTGAGAATCGATGGGTCCCGGGTTCGATTCTCGAGGCAGACATATTTGTGATAGATAAATATTTATTCTCGGGTTGTGGATGTTAGTGATGTCTCATTTATGTTGTCCATGCCATTTGCAGCCCAGGAAATCCTCTGGGTACGATTGTGCGTTTGTTGTAGTTTCTTTTTAATTTAATGGGTTAATGGAATCATAACGCGAGCTGTCATGTCTATGTGTCATGTAATGTAATAAATAGAATTCTACTGCTGTTGTATGAGAATGTGAGGGTTTTTATTACCGTAGCTATCAGTTAAGAGTATGTCAAAATCGACGCAATGCAGATAGATCATACCTATGGATCATACCACAAACATGTATACCCAGAGGATCATACCTTCGAGTATTTCGCATTTGATTATTTGGTTCCTATAAATATTATTCAGCAGTGATAGCGTTTATTATTATTCTAAGGTGATAGCGTATAGTCCGGTTGACGTTTGACGACGCTTATTTGGTAAATAATATTGAGTAAAAGATAAAAATTATAAAATTATAAGTAGACCAGGTAGAGTAGAATTTTTAGACTGTATTGTTTTTTCTTTCATGCAGATCTTAATGTCTCAATTACAAAATGAAACTGTCGTGATGAATTTACAACACTTGACTTTTGTTTTCTATTAAATCACTAATAAAATCTACTCAAAGACCATCAAGTAGTTGAAAGTAAATGATTCATGAAGCAAGATGGACGGATGACAAAAAATACGATGACATTGCTATTTAAATGAAAAATCTAAATAGATATTTAGCGAAAGTAACGCTGACTCAACGGCATGTTGGTAGGAAGTTAGGAACATAGGTTTTTTCTTTTTCAAATGGACAGTTGCTGTTGCCGCTGTTGGCACAGCTTCATACGGTTAGAAGGAACATAGGAAGTGATGATGATGATAATACAGTGTATATTATACAAGTTAGCAATGTTGTTTATAAGGCTTGACAGAATTTTCAACCAACCATGCAACTATGACTACAATTGGCCGTATTTATGTGAGACATATAAATCTTTGCCCTCGGGTCATCTATGCTTGTGGTGTCTTACCTAAGTGTGTTTATATCAAAATAATAACTTATTTGGCCTTTGCTATCTTTTCAACATTTTTCAAAAATTATCACTTTTTGTTGTTACAAGGTAAATACGGAAATTCTACAACATCAGACGTATTACATAACGTTCTAGTACAATATCATTGTGACACGTAGTTTGCAGTTACATACTTTCTATTGCAGAGGAACTGGCATGACTTGTTAGCTTTGGATACATTTTGCGCAAAAAATGCGCACTTTTATTATAAAGAATTCAAACGCGAGAGTCATCGCATAAGTCATAACATTAATTAATAACGCCAACTTGCATTAATTTTGGATTATATTTCTGGTTGCATCTTTTTGTTGTTATTGCATTCGCAGTTAAGTGTACGTCGTCAAGTTTATATAAATGTGCAACTATTGCGTAATTTAATCTTCCAGTAACCACCTTAATTCAATGGTCATCGTGCGTTGCAAATACTTTAATACTAAATAAATAGTTTTATATATTTAAATAATTGAGATACAAATGATGACTTATATTAAATCAAAACAGAATTTAACTTTCAATGATAGCCTAGCGGTTTAAACGTTGGTCTCCCGAACGCAGTGGTACTGGACGGAGTGGGAAAATTATGGGTTTGTTAAGTGGTTTTCCATCGCACAAGGTCCTCAGCAATATCAAAAGCATCATCAGCTTCGCTGGCAAGAAAGAAATGGATGACCAGTATTGCTGATCATCAGACAGTGCGACCGAATCCCATCAAATATTTCACGCTCTGAAGAAGTTGGTAGTTAGCTAGGCTGGTAAAAGCATTCCACCATGCCTAAGTACCGTGGGTTATACTAGGTTACTGAGCTGAACGACCTCCTACAGGATAGACCGTTTGCCATAGCCACGTCCGATACTCAGCAGCATGGTACATGCAGGGTGACTGGCAAACACTGATGTTTAGTTGGACTCAAGATCTTACATCCCAAAGTTAGAGTAAGGTTTAAGTTTTGTATTAGTTAAACTATATTTAAGTAGTCCTTGCAAGCAAATAAAGTTCAGTACGAATTTTAGGCATTGCCGCAGTCACAAGCCTGACCTAAAGTCAAAATAATGTAAAGATTAACAAAAACAGTACCAGTTCTTGCCAAATGTATCTGGCGATGATCTATCGTATAAGTTGTAATAAAAATCTTCTTGAAATAATCTTAGTTCTAATAGTTTCTTCCGGGATGTGATAGTGTTGCAAAAACAAAGTTTGAATAAATAATTCATAGATCACTTATAAATAAATCTATCTAAATATTACTTACGGTCCATGACAAGCTTGCTCAATTTGTGGGTCAAATTTTACATATTGCTTTATTTTTGTAACAATCATGATCAAATACGCTCCAATCGAGGGAACTTTAAATAACAGCAGTCACTAATTTTTTTGCTTTAGTACGTTGTCACTATAAAAACGTGTATTTCATTTTTAAACTATGTATTACTTTGTTTTCAGCTTTATTTCTACTAAAACTTGTTTTTATTTCCACTAAAACTTTAATGTTAGCGATAGGCGATAAGGCAATAAAAAATATACGTAACAACGCCATCTATCGCACAGCCTTGAAAACACGCAATTTTACAGGACTAAAATTACAGCGCATGTAGAAGATACATGATTCTGTATGGCATATTATTTAATACCTATAGCATACACGTCCATCCATCCATCCATCAGCCTTTTGAGGTCCACTGCTGGACATAGGCCTCCCCTAATCTACGCCACTCAGACCGGTCCTGAGCCTTGAGCATACACGTACTTGCTAGCTATCTCTATCCTAAGCGTTTTTTAAATATAACAATGAGGTATCTTTATAAATTATACATACCCGATGCGAAGTGGCGACATGGCCCAGCCCGTGGGCAGGGGTAGGCCTCTCGTCACTGGACTCGTCGCCGGACCGCTCGCCCGTGAACACCGAGTCGTGGGACACCGAGAGGCCACTGCCGTAGGCCCCCTCCCTGTCAACATGCTGCTATTACTACCGTATACCGTTAATTCTAGGTGTAGGATCGCGTGTTTATGTAGAAGATATTTAGAAACGGAGTTCAATTCATAAATAGACAAAGATACATTACATTTGACCACCTCTTTCTTCGTAGACGAATGAGAATAAAAGTTAAGTGGGCTGGCCACATAGTTCGAAGGAACGATGGCCGTTGGGGAAAAAGGTGCTCGAATGGACACCACATCTTGGTAAAGGTCTGTTTTCCCAATAGAGGAAAACAGCGGGTATCCGCTGGATTCAGAAAAATCAGCTCTCGCCGGTCTTCTACTGAAATGCTACATGATTAATGCTATTAAACCACTTAGAAGTTAATGGATTATCAAAGTTCACATTTTACAGGAGGAGTCCTGAAACATCACTGTAGCCGAAAACGCCTTGGAGGCATTATCATCATCATGTTTAAATAGGTCGTTTTAAAGATATTATATGTTAATATTAAATCTACTAATTACTACTAGTTCTATAATAATATAGGTAATAATAATATTATATTCATCTGAGCAAAGTAACACCAAAGGTTCACAGTTCACACCAAGTTTCATCGAGTATACAGTCCGCTCTTGTGTTTTAGTTCCCTTCTACGAGATGGCGCTGTGAGCTAAGTGAGTAAAATTGCTACCGGCGCGCGGCGCGGCGCGGCGTTACAGCTACGCGATAAGTTCTTTGAGATGGGGATAGGTACTCAGTTATTATGTTCTGATTCTGAGAGATGTGCTCCCACTGAATATTATTGTTACAGCCAGTAAGTGGAAATATTTATTTCTATATATTTTATGCTGCATTGAAGTTGAATAAATATTGCTACTTACACGTAACAAAAAAATAACGCACCCATACGTTCATTAATTATAAAGTGGAATTTTTGCCACTAACGTAGACTCCTTTCCATTATACCTACTCCTGTAGAGGATTTTTCAAAAATCATTTCTTACCGCTCCCCTATTATATTGTGTAGAGTGGTAACTGGTAATATAGTGGTGGGATCACTGTCCCACCACCACCACCACTGACCCGATAACTATCGGGTGTAATAACAATGACAATTATTCACTGTACTTTCTTTCTCTTTTGAAGTAAAAACTTCTTTAGTACGGGGGTGACTTGAAATTTTACGAAACGAAACTGTCCAGTAAAAAGAGACAAACACATAAATTCTAAAGTGAGATAGGAAGCATTGTACAAGGGTAGGGTAGGGGAGTGAGGGGTAGGGGAGCGGGGCGGAGCGGAGCGGGGCGGGGCGGAGCGGAGTGGGGCGGAGCGGAGCGGAGTGAAGTAGATTAGTGAAACCTACATTTATCTTATCTTCCCTATCTTCCCGAAATTTTACATTCGCCTCATTATCCTGAAAACAAAAATTCTGAAGGTTTCACTTCTACCACGTGTGAATTGCACACATTTTAATTTTTTTCTTAGTTGGCAACGCATCGGTGATGCTTCGAGTATTACTCATGCTCATGGGCGTCTGTGGCCACTTACCACGGTGGATCGTCAGCTTGTGGACTAGTTACATAACAAAGTGATAAGTGATACTGACTTCCTCCTAGCATGTCGGTCGTGGTCCAGCAGCTCACTGGTGGAACTGCTCTTGGGCTCCGGCGAGCTGTCGTTGCGCGCGCGCCGCTTGAACATGCGGCGCAGACCGCGCAGGAACCGGCCTGTGCGACCCTCGCCTGGAACCGAAACGTTAACAACATTCAATTTACAATTCAAAGAACTAAGAATGTTTCCAGTTGATTGGGGTTTCGATGAACCCAGTCTCATGCCGGGAGAACAGTGTGTCGACCAACCTGTGCTCCCTCTTGCTCAGGTCAGTCGTCTCGCTCTCGTCGAGCTCTGCTTCATTCAGAAGGCTCAAGATCGGTCAGAATACATCAAGTTACGGCCTACTCGTATGTCTAGCAGTGAACTATAAAGATAAATGTATTAATAATGTAATTGACGGATTATATGAGCCATTATACACCTTAATAAGTAATTGGTACCTGCTGAACCAGCCTGCAAAGCGAGAGGTCGCGGGCTCGATTCCTGGGACCGACATTTACGTGACAGAAAAATTTCATGTGGGTGTTAGGCCCGTTACCCATAAGTAACGTGATAGAAACGTGATTTTATGGGGCACGAAGAATGGCACATCCAGTATCCAGTCTTGAAACGCCATGCAAATGAGCGTTACTCCATTTTCCCAATGTTGATGCTAGTGGCAAGCTACGAGCCAGATCATTTATGAGATCACGTGTCATGTTGTTTTGACTGGGCCTTGTCATTGTATTGAATTATCTTGTTTACCTGCGACACAGGAAATCATGAGGACAACAGCGCGTGTGTGAGTGTTTGTGCTTGTTCACACTGAAATCGCGGGAGCGGGCGCGGACGCGGGCGCGGTAATCGCTACATACACCGCGCGCGCGTTTTGGTGTGAACACTTTCATAGTAGCTCATATGTTTGATATTTTGCGACCGCGTCCGCGCGTTCAGTGTGAACAAGCACTATGTCTGAGTGTGAGTGTATGTGTGAGTGTTTGGTACATACCATGTGTGTGTGTGTCGTGCGGCGGTCGGTACGGCGGCTCGAGCGAGCCCTCGCGCACGCACGACATGAGCCCCGCGCCGCCGCCGCCTCCGCCCGACATCCGCGCCACCTGCAACAAACATCCAAGTATCTATAGATTTAGAACCAGTAGATTCTCACATATATTTGATAGAGCGAAATCGCCAGTTACAAAATCTACGTGTAAAACAGAGACGGACACATTACTTTTTATTAAATTCTCTGTCTCATGTGCGGCCACGCCATGGCTAAATCTATAGGTAATAAATACATATATGCATCCAAGTGTTATTACCCGCAAATAGCAAAAAACGTCGCCTTACTACCCGCAAATTGCATTAAACAGCCGCGTCTCTTACTACCCGCAATCTGCGATAAACTTCCGACTATCTTATTACCCACATGTCTTGTGAATTGTGGAATGTGTTATATTTGTTACACAATATATTAACAACAGAAAATAATAAAATATTTTCTAACAGCTTGGTATATTTTCTTATAACCCGGTTAAAAAGATATGTTTCGCTTATAATTTTCTTTACATCAATTATTTACCTACGCAAAGGAAACAAACGAACGCAGTCAGTGAGTTGAAAAGGCAGATAGGGAGCGGTCGTCAGGTCGACACAAAATTACTGTACTTCATTTTAGACAAATCCTATTTGGTAAACAATGTTAGTGTCTTTTTACGGTACTTTTTAATTTGTATGGTGGTCTTGTATTTTTAAATTATGACTGACACAAAATGAAAAAAAAAATATTTCAATAAAAAGTAGCGCCAAGATTGTTTAGGATCTGAAATGAGACATAGGGTACGTCTTATCCCGGATATCGCGGGCAAAGCGCTAGTTTTAAATATTTATCTTATTTAAGACATCTAATAATTAATAATAATATTCGGTTCATAATGACTGTAGTAGTTGTTGTACTTACGTGCTCCGTAATCTTTGGATATAGTGATATGGTTGACTTGCATTAGCTCGTTACGTCACCAGTGGTAGGGGAACACGTCTGCCTGCGTCTACGGCTGTCTCGTGACTGACTCAGTGTTGCCCCACTACCCGTGCTCTCGAGATAACATGATTACTGCTATAACCATAATAGCAGTACAAACATTACATCCCTTTCTTATTAAAATCTTTATTTAATATGGAGCCCGATCCACAGTCGACTCTGCAGTTGATCGCAACTCAAGCCTTCAAAGGCCACTCCACGTCTATACCATTCAATATTCCAGTTACTTAGACAAACACATTTGTAACACGCACTATATGTATGAAGCAGGCTACGGTTTGTAAACTTGAGCCTTCTGGGTGCCTTCACTAGCCTCAACAAACTCAAACTGTCATATGCATGCTTCGTATAGAATTACTTATGTAGATTATACTTTCACTGCAATTATTTTAAACATTGAAACAACACCTGAGACTTTTTTCGTCTTACACCTTTCCCATTCACACCCGTTCTCCTTCTATCTTTATTAAATAATAATTATTTACATCACCTCTTAGCTTTTCATACTTCCCTCTTTCTTCTCTCTTTGATCAAGATCGCCAAGTTATTAGGTTTCATACCAACATTCAAACAAACCTCGTCATTTCTGTCTTTAAATAGACAACTTACTGGTAAAACAAACACAGGAAATATGAGAAACTCGATGAAAATTTATATTATTACTAAAAGTGGTTTACTGTCAACAACAGATTACGTACAGCTTACAACCTGCTTTCGTTTTTTAAAGACTAAAGTTTTACTTGCGAGACAATCCTCTTATATACGTAATATAAACTAGGTCCCACCGACGACCATAACACGCCAACCATGGCTAGACTCGCAACAGGAATTTCCTTTATTTAGGCGTCCTTCCTGAATGGACGGATCCAACGGATCCCAACGGACCCAACGGTGTCACATATGAATCAGACACTGCCGATACCAATCATTCACACACCAGTCATTCATTGAAATACCTCGTCTATTCATTATCTTTATTCTACATCTCAACTCCATCACGCCAAATAACTAATATGTTTACAAAATAACTACATTTTGTATGGTTTTCAAAGTTATGAGGGCCCATACTGCTGTCTAGTCAGTAATGATTTCAATTTCAAGAGGTCCATACACACTTTAGTTACTATGATTTCAAATCATGGGACCTATACTGCCGTCTAGTCAAGTAATGTATGTATGATTCTAAATTTCATGAGGTTACTACTTCCATCAAGTCAATGTATCAATCTCAATTTCATGAGGGCTCATACTGCCGACAACTCAGTAATGTATGATTTCAATTTCATGAGGGCTCATATTGCCGACAGCTCACTTCAATTCAGTAAAGTATGATTTTCAATTTCATGAGGGCTCATACTGCCGACAACTGAGTTGCGTATGATTTTCAATTTCATGAGGGCTCATACTGCCCACAACACAGTAACGTATGATTTTCAATTTCATGAGGGCTCATACTGCCCACAACACAGTAACGTATGATTTTCAATTTCATGAGGGCTCATACTGCCCACAACACAGTAACGTATGATTTTCAATTTCATGAGGGCTCATACTGCCCACAACACAGTAACGTATGTTTATGTTAAGCAAAACTAAACTTCATTATTATTGGTTGATTTTACTCTGATTTCTATGACTCTTCGAGATAGAGTGCCTTTTAAATTTTACTTTCATTGTAACTTTAGCTTGAATACAATTTTTTCTTTAACTCTGAATTTAACTAAAAACACAGAATAAATAATAGTATTTATAAATAATTATAGAAGGTGCACTAAGAAAAATTCCGAAAAATCATTTAAATAAATAGTGACTCTGGCTCCAACGCAATAAAGTGTAATTCTGATCGCACAGTGCTAATCAAAACGCGTAATGAGTTGCCTTCCTTTCTAACACTGTCGCTTATCCTCTCTGGCAATGTCAGGGTTGCCTTTTGTGAAAGAATAAAATTAATCTGAAAGTTTATCTTTATGTGTTACACATGTATTATTATATATGTGTAAACGATAATTAAATATATATCAGTTCGGACTTGATTATTTAACATCTTACCGAAAAACACGCATCAATAATAATACACACACATGTAGTACTCCGTGTCACAAAAGGTATGTACGTTAATTGGTATCGTAAGGCATTTGCTGCCTAATACACAATCATTTACGATTTACGATTTCATGTAGGTTCGTACTACCTGACACACACAATTATGCACGATTTACAATTTCATGTAGGTTCGTACTACCTGACACACACAATTATGCACGATTTACAATTTCATGTAGGTTCGTACTACCTGACACACACAATTATGCACGATTTACAATTTCATGTAGGTTCGTACTACCTGACACACACAATTATGCACGATTTACAATTTCATGTAGGTTCGTACTACCTGACACACACAATTATGCACGATTTACAATTTCATGTAGGTTCGTACTACCTGACACACACAATTATGCACGATTTACAATTTCATGTAGGTTCGTACTACCTGACACACACAATTATGCACGATTTACAATTTCATGTAGGTTCGTACTACCTGACACACACAATTATGCACGATTTACAATTTCATGTAGGTTCGTACTACCTGACACACACACTCACGCACGATTTACAATTTCATGTAGGTTCGTACTACCTAACACACACATTATAGTTATTGCAATAAGTACATTATGCACCAAAATTTATGACCTATCAAGTCCATCAAATTACTCACGTCAACAATCCTTCAGGCAGGTAAGTACTTAATTATGAGTTTATGACCCCGAAATCAACCTAAGTAGATCAATAATTGGTAGCGCCATTATAGCTAATTAGATTAGATTACCAAACTTTAATTGTAATCTATTAAAATTATTAATTACTAAGGTCATAGCATTGGTATAATCTGCAAATCTGTTTAAAGAGGACTTCTCGATTTATAACTAAATACATCCAGCTTAATAAATATTTTTTGGACGTCAGGAGAGTTTCTCCTTCACGATTTTTGTGGAATTCTGTCAAAACCAAGGCTCGGCTTCTCCAGGGCTATGAATTTACTACAGCATATCAAATCGTGCGTCTTCAAAAGGGCGCTTTCCTCAGGCTACAATAATAAATAGCAACATTTTAAACATTGCTGCACCCATTCGAACAAATACAATTATTGTTCTCAATTTAAAAATAAAAACTTACTCCTTTTGTGCACGAATAACTCAATGATAAATATATAATATGATTCTATAAAATTCAACACAAAAACTAAATTAGAAAAATAAACTTGTCTCATCGCGAAGATTTGAATTTCGGTGTCGTGGCTTGTATAATGGTTCCTAATAGGAACGATGATAGGAACTTCCTATCATCTCCCAATACGCAATGATATTCAAAATATAGATACGTTATGCCCTTATAAACCAACCAAGAACTCCGTTCTGAAAAGAGCCACAACACACACACACGCCCATCCTTTGCTCCACTACACCAATCACATTGGTACAATACACGAGGGCATTCTAACGCTGTATGTCAAATGTCAAGCACTTCTGACCACAACAAAAGCGTCATGTGTTAACAGAGCGACCACGACCATAACGGTCAATTACCCGCTCCCGCGCTCCTCATCGTCGGCGCGCCAGTGACACATCCACCATAGAACCCTAACGATGTTGCTATTCTTATGACGGAATAAATGTTTCTTTCCTTCTTACGCTACCGCCCATCAAACCGACTTTATTTATGATTACCCACATTATGTTATTATATTTTCAGCCGTGTAGTGCAGCCGTGATAGTCAAATACCAAAAGGAAAGACTGCTAAAGAATCACAAAGAACTTACAAGCTGAAATAGGGACCCGGCGCCGCAACGTTAAATTACGTTAACCGTATTACAACAGCTTGTGATAGTTTATGTATATTATTTTCAAAAGAAATACAAGTGCATGGCTGCATGTATACCAAGGCGGCTAGGCATGTATGTATGTTTGATACTGCCAATGCAATACTTTCATAACAGAACATAATTTTTATCAAACAACTTCAGTTCCGTTTTTTATCAGAATTCATATCAAGACGACTGCAATTATTTCAGTTTATCATACCTACACATGTACTTTGTAACTAAAGCAAAACTACGTTTGAATGAAACCCAGGACCTGCGTAGAATATAACTAATAGTCATAAAAACAGCTAATTTTATTGACAATTACCCTTACTGTTATAGTTTTATGGCCGTGAAGAAGCAAACTCACTCTCAACAATTAAACTTAACTTGCATGTGCGGCCATCTATAATGGTAGTAAAATCTATACTTTATAAAGCCGAAGAGTGCTAAATAAACAGCTAGTCCTAAATAAATTTCACTAATTTAGGGAACCCTTTTATTCTTGAATATTTTAAAGTCCCTACTCCTTTATTTAAGTTCATAATTTGTATAATGTTATCTCCTTTTTAGTACTAAGTGTTGCTGTGCAACACACACACGCAAGAGTGGATGCCGGACACCATTCGCTCATTTAAAACAAAAAATGGCGCTTTACAAAATAGTAGTTTTTCAGTATAGCCATTCAAAGTTTTCAACTCAACATTGCGATCACTATCTATGAAGAAAACTGAAATATATCGTTGCAATTAGCCTCTCTCGTCAGTTCGCCCAACCTACTTTTAGTTAGGCACTAAAAACATGCTAGTAAATAAGTAGTTATTCAAAAAATATATTCAGAAAAAGTTCCGCATGATGCCACTTTTTCTCATTGGCACACATACGCAACCTTAACCAAACACGCGGCACCACACGCAATACTCCATTTATGTAGCAATCCCTCCAACAGATCGATACTGTGCATTGAGGTATAAGTATACATAGAGAAGACATCTCGAACAAAATGTGTGTCCCCGCCGGGAGGTTCTATTTTCAAAATTGAGCCCCTGTTCTCCTTCCAAAATCGAACGAATCCATTGGACATTGAAGCCGCGCGGCGTCAATTCATTGGAACACACATTGTGCTCGCGGTGTCCGTTCTATACGCTAGTAATAATACTTCAATGATACTGTGTATTATATTTAAAACGACACAGCTAAACACTAAATATCACTTCTTATTTAAAAACAAAACCTGCCTCGCTATCACTTTCAGCTAAATAAGTAACACTATATCCAAAATGTCATTTATGTTATTATTACTTCAGTAGCGTGAATTACGCTTATAACACAAAATGCCACTTTTTACTCACCGCACAGTTGTTTTTACAATGTCAATCAATGCCATTTTTCAGAAAACAAAGGGAATTGTGTAGGTAGCGGTAATGGCGGCAATTTTTATACCTAATTAGAGAGAGAACTTCGATAATTATGATGATTTTGCTCAATACGTTATTTAAAGTTACAGCACACCTAAACAAATTCTCGAGTTAACTATTCGGCACTAATATTAACATTCGTCTGTTGATTATTTCTTGCATCGACGTGTTATTTTCCCTTCAACTCTTCCTTTATCAACACAAAATAAAATATTTATTGCACTGACCTTTTGACCTCGTCGCCATTATGTAGTAGTTGTTGTACTTACGTGCTCCGTAATCTTTGGATATAGTGATATGGTTGACTTGCATTAGCTCGTTACGTCACCAGTGGTAGGGGAACACGTCTGCCTGCGTCTACGGCTGTCTCGTGACTGACTCAGTGTTGCCCCACTACCCGTGCTCTCGAGATAACATGATTACTGCTATAACCATAATAGCAGTACAAACACTACAATGACAAAATAATATTCCCGCACGCATATTCGGATATTCTCAAACGCACGCTTCGCGAGATCGACCGCCGCAAATCGAGTGAGTTGATACTCTTTAATGATTTCCCAGAGGAAGGCATTAAAACGATCTTTAAAGGAATCCAGGGCACACGAAATGATTAACGTCTAGATATATTTTTAAAATAAAAAATACTAACGATGTGATAGCCTGGTTCGAATAACCGGATTTGAATCCTGTACGCATCTATAATATTTCTAAATTATGTACGTATTTAACGTGAAATGATTTTTTTCTGGTGTCGATGGGCGATGATAATATAATTTACTCATGTACGCGTTTGTTGGCTATTTACATAAAAAATCTACCACATAGGTACTTCGGGAAAAGAATAAGTAAATCGTGAGGAAACCTATAGGTAGTTAGCAACTTAGCAGTTATCGATAATTTGCTGAGCAATTTAATATAAATGAATTGTCTAAGGGTATTACTGTATTACCCAAGACACATTCGTTCCAGCAATAAAACATGAGAGACTTCAATATGGTAATGCGGTCTGTGTCCGGAAATTGCTGAAAGGAACAGACAACGTCACCATAAAGATAATAAAACTTCCAAGAAATTTATCTCCAGAATTGTAGGAGTGTTTCCTTCATATTATTATTTTCATAGAATATCTTTATCGTGAATTTGGCGAAACTTTATCTAAATTTCGCATTTGTTTCCGATTTGTTCCGATTTTGTTATTTTAATAGTTTGCGGTGTAAAATGTTTTGTCTTCAATTTAATTTAACAATTTATCTCCAATTTATCTCCTTTAATTATGCACTTTTAACAGGCCCACAAGAAAGATCCTTCGCTCAACAACGTAGCAGAACTACCTACTTACTTATAAACTCCTACGCTCCCTGTATCGTGAGTGACATCGTCAAAGGAGTAATAGCTAGTTACAAATTAAAATATTTCGATGCAATGGACCCAGTTGCAGCGATCATGCTACCGCCATAAATATCATTAAAAAATACAAAACCGTGAGTACCCGTTCGCATTCAAAATGCTTTGCGGCCGCGATGATATAAGATATAAGTTTAAAATCAAAGTTTAAGTTGCAAAGTAGACTAATACTAACTTAGTAAGTTTAAAATCGTTTAATTAAGTTTATATTCACAAAGACATACCAGGTGTACATGAGGGTTTTATACCTCTTGAAATGGCGACATGATCAATATCTACAGTTTGACAGTTCCACCTGCGGGCCAGAATTAGATTAAAAGGTGAACTTTTCCTCAGCGACAAACTAAATACCGTACAAAAAGTCACTGAATGCACCGACCGCATTACCTAACATAGTATACAAAGAAGCCAACAGGAAACACCTGCGAAAGGTCAGTATACCAACTGCTGTAGATGTTCATAATTTACCCTGCGGCGGTTAACACAATGCAGACGACTCGGCTACAAGGTCAGGACTCTGTTTACGCACGAAGGTCAAGGGCGGTGTGCCGATCGATACGGATGCTGCGGAGGAGAGAGACAGATGATGCGGCAGATCAGTTGGAGAAACAGAGAGGGACAGCTGAAGTAGATGGCGAAATCCTAGTTTTCCAGCTAGAGAATCGACACTGAAAGGAAGTGGTGTGGAACGAATCGGCTATGGTTATTCGATGCGGTGATGTCATTAGGTTTTATAGTTTTCAGAAATTTCAGATAACTATATAAATGTAATCGATATGTGAGACACATTGCTATTCGTAATTAATTGCTATTCGTTGGACGTTTGTGATAAAATATGAACTTCCATGGCACTGCGCAACTCACAAAAGCACATTGGTTCTTCATGGACTCTGTGGAGTTTTTGTTGCAATTCTGTGCATTCAATCAAGCTAAAACCACTGGTAATTAGTACGATTTATCATCTGACCCATCACCAGCGATCATCAGGTGCGATTAGAATTTATAAAAAAAGAAGCAAACCATTTTGACCATTGACTTTGGCATCCATCCCCCTTTGGTAGCGTGAACTTTCATGGGTGAACCAAATGTTCATGAACCGTCATCATGTTTGGAGTAGGGGAAGGCCGGGCAAAGTGGACACCTTAACCTTTGGCGGGTTATAGTAAGGGAGTCGATACAGACAGATAAAAATTAATGACTGAGTTTGGAACAGTATTTAAAGAACTTTTAAATATAATCAACAAAAATTATGTAACATCAGTACTTTACCTAAAATTGTTAATCACATTAAACTTGGTACCGCTATCCGCTTTGCCCAATCCACCGGGTAAAGTGGATAGGCTCATAGGGTAAAGTGAACACACGGATAATTAAGGAACGATTACCAAGGAATTTAAAAGAAAATATATGCAATTAAAGGAAACAATAATAATGCAACAGCTAATCAGTTTCAGTTGTTTCTAAAACGACCAAAAGGGTTCTTTTGGTCGCTTTAGTCTTTTTAGTAATGTCAGCATTTTTTCTTTGTTTTGGTATCTAAATATTTCTCAATTTTTCTCAAAAATTTGGCACTTGTTTTAACAAATTAAATTTTCTATTCTTCCTGTGCTGGTAAGTACTTCAGGCTTTTGAAATTTTCTTTTGCGGTTACCCACAGGAATATCAGGGAGGAGTTGGGAGTGTTTTTAAACATATTTTTTGGAGTTATATAAGTGAAAGATTTTTGAATGACGCTATATCTGAGAAGTGTAAAGTGGAATCAAGAAAAGTGATTATTTTTAAATCTGCGGACAAAATGAACACTGTTGGTCAAAGTGGCTACAGTGTCCACTTTGCCCGTGCTCATTTTGCCCAATGGGTACTTGTTTAATTTAACCCAACCTAAAATGAAATCCAGTAACAGAATCCCTATAAAACTAGCAGTATTTCTGCAAGGAAAAATGCACTTTGAAGAGAGAATCAAGCCAATACAGTAATACTATATAAACATAAGTAATTACAAAGTTACGTACATTGAAAAGTCGTAAGCAATGTTCACTTTTTAATTTTTGTTATTTTTTTCGCAAATGACGCGTGACTATGCGTTAGCTCAGTTTGTTCACGATTGAGGGGCGCGGGGAGCACCTCGTAGCAAGAAGGTAGCGCGTTCGGGCTCGCCATTTTAAAATAAAAGAGGGTATTCGCTTTGCCTGGGCTGTTCACTATGCCCGGCCTTCCCCTATCTGTTTTACATTTTGTGTTGACTAAAATCAGCTTAAATTTGAAACTTGGGCTTTCCAATGCTGAAGATGATGCTGCTTGTAATCTAACTAAGAAGAAATTGAAAATAACGCATTTAAAATTTTAATTACGTCCTATCAACGTAATTCTATTAAGTTGACGAGTTTGATACTGTCTGTATTGATGTATATTCCACGTAGCACTCTCTACGAGTACTCGGCCGTGAACATCGCGTGTAAAAATTTCCACCGAGTGAGCAGCTCAATCAATATCATTTATAACTCGAGAAAATATTTCTTTTTATTATTTATTAGATTACTCAGGAGAATTACTATTGAAACTGTTTCAAATTCGATCTCATTTCAGATGTTTTTCGAGATTGGTTTTATCAATTTGCATATATCAAGTAGTCAAATAAATAATAGGAAAGGAAAGGAATCCTCAGAAAATCCGGAAACATCTACAAAAATAACTAAGTCCTCAGAAAAAAAGGATTTGGTGCCTTCTTGAAAGCAGAAATCCAGCCTAGTTAGCTGACAACAGAAGACTCGGAGAACTATCATTCTCGATGAAACTAGGTTCAAGAGATATGTAGGTGATGGAAACCAAGATCGTCTGATTTATCAACTCATAGACGATTTCATATAGAATTGCGAGGAGAGTTTCAAGAGTAACGTTCATGTAATTTCGAACTTTTTGATGATCAAATGACTAATGCGTTTAATTAGAGAGCATTAATAACATTTAATTATTCATTTGCATTATTTAAACTGCATTAAGTATATCGAATTAAGAAAATTGCAAGGAATAAAATAAATGTTGTAATAGGACCCTATGATTTTTACAAATAAAACTAATATTACACATTACCGTCAGTATGTCAACCAAAGAGCTAATCATAGAGGCTCCTATACCTATATTAATGATGAGAGAATAATAGTAAGTACATATTGTGTCCATGTTAGTTTTAGCTGATGTGTAGGCAAATTGAATTTCCGACGTTTAGCTCTTTACAATGATAACGGGACTCTACTAGTTTGTCCTTTCAATAATTCTTCGTTCTATTCCAGGATCCTTATCTCTGGCCAAGACCACGTTGTAACGTTGGAACTAATTCCAGCTAAGTCCCGTAATCAAGGACAGCTTTAGACCTAACGAGGACGACGAGACTGGTGTTGCTGTCAACACAGCATCACGTTGACGAAATTTCGGCCTCGCCCCAAATTGACGAAGAACAATTATTAAAAATCTCCGCATGACGTAACAATCGCTCGGACCCAGTTCCCACGTGAGGCAATCTTTTGTTATAATTACGGCCACAAACCGAAATTGCATTTTGATGAACCGTGTACAATAAAAGTCCACAATGCCACCAGATTTCGTTCACATGTACACGATAAAGGCTGTGAACACATAATAGCATACGTTTTTCAAAATGATATTGTTGTGAAGTTTCATAATGATCAAACAGATTAAATAATATTTACTTAATTGTTTTTGTTTGATAATCCAACATTACAGCGTACTATTTGGTAACATTACGCTGGTAGACAATATAAGAACGATGTCTAATAATTAGAGATGATGTAAAGTGGTCAGAATAAAACAAAAATGCAGTCATATTGGATAAGACATGACTGACATCGACAAATTAAAGTATTTTATTGACCATTGAAGCATTTTCCAAGTGCTTCAATGGATTTCTAAGGGCATCTAATGCGGTCCTATCTATTTAATTATTCCACCCAATAGTCCATCAGACAATAGATGGTAAGCCTAAATAAACATCTGACGACCATGATTTATTTGAACTTGGCTTGATCTAAGTGATCAATAATGGATCAGTGGAGTAACGTATTTAGGTTCAATTGTGGGTTCAATTGTAAGAGGCCCTTGAGGCTTGCACCCTTATGAAGATATGTTATGGAGGAAGATGTTGTTCATTTTAGTTTTGCTATGAAATGTTCGGCCTAATTTCAAAACTATGTCGTTCGATATTGTCTCAACAAAGTTCACATATGTAAGTTGTAAGATTTTCAGACTTAATTAAAGACTTTTTAAGAAAAGTTTTCTTTGTAACAATCTTACCTTTATCTTGGAAAGGCCGTCTGTAAGAGCAGCCTTTGAGACGTTGCTAGCTTAATGAATTCCAAGTCCTTTGGCACTGTTTGCTGTATAATGAAAGCAGGTCACCTTATTTCGTGTCGTGCAAGCAACCGGGATACAAAGGATAATGTAATTATAATATAATGAATCTCAACAAGTAACATGAAGATAAAACCATAGAAATATTAAATATGTTACAGACTGACCGTCTACAAAAACACATCCCGTTACAAAAACAGCTCCAGAGCTTTAGGGATGTTTTATAGTAGATCCTAGTACATCTTCAATACTTTATGTAATGAAGTAGTGTTATACGAGTATGTTATCTAATAATAATGTTATACGTACTTTCAGTGTCTTCATATAGGATTATTTTTGTGTACAATAAAACGAATTTTATTCATTTCCTTGTTACTGCAAAAGTGTTTGCATTTTTGCAAATCCTTTGCATTAACACTAACTCGAGATAAATCTCTCAATTCATTTAAATTTATATTTTATATCTAGACCCGTATTACAACGATTTGTTTATTAAATCAAATCACAGTCCGCTTTTTAAATGAAAGCGACCGCTAGAGATTTCAGATCCCACACTAGCCCTGAACTAAATTAATTGGATGCTGTTACAATTGCGTGCCTCGAAAATTTTCAGGGGCGCTCAACTAGGTCAATGTTAAATTTGATGGAGATTGGAGAGTTAGGGTCTGTAATCTGTATGTCTACGACGATGGAATAAGCCTGGAGCAGCAGGATTCCAGGATCAGTCTGAATGATTAGCTTTAATAAATTTAGAAGATTTCTTACATTATTGATAGCAATCTTCATCAATGGTGATCATAATAATAGACTGCTTCAAACTGGATAATTATGTGTTTACGGCCAACAACCGTTCGAGGACTTTTGACGGTTTAAGATCTTTAACTTTATCGATAACTCACGACACTGGTCCGTAGTTCATTAGTGCGTTACTCGGTCAAACTTCATAATGTAAAATTATAAACGAAATTTTAGAAAGATTTGTACACTAAAGAATTTGTCTCCAATTTCAATATTTCGATCCAAAAATGTAATAACCACTCAAACGCACTCACAAGCCAAATCAAGTACACCGAGCAAAATTTTACTCTGAGCAATCTTACTCACAATTTACTGAATCACTCACAATGCCAACGAAACGAACCACCGACATCAGCTCTGAAATTACAAACGTTTTGGGCTATCACTGCCTTAATCATATTGATCCAATGAAATACGAAACGGCTATAACGAGTGGGAGGCCCAAACATGAGTAAATGTAAGTAATCTATCTTCTTCTAGCCATGACCTCTGCTCGTACAAGGTCGGATGCTGCATCGATCTTGTTCTCCTTGACTGTTTCCAAGGATCCTCATTTGGGTCACGGTAAACGTTTCCGGGGTGTTGTCGTTGACATTTTCGAGAACCTTTTTTATCGGCTTCCGATTTGCGCTTAGGTCATCTCAGAATGATCGACCCACTCATCCTCGAATTCTTCTACATTTGGCAACAATTTCGTTATATGTGTAATGAAGTTATCAGTAACGGGTTTCTAGATTATATATCGACAAAACTGACCCATGAATTCAATATCTACACACTACTATATGTGTATTTATTGTTCCGTTTATGAGTGTGTGACCTCATGTTTTTGTTACTTTACAATTATATTCATTGATCATAAGGAAAAATAAATAAATATAAATATTATTTAATGACAGCTAATAATAAGTTTAATATCCACATTGACTTAACTGTCTTCCTTGATTTACCCTCTGTGAATCTTGATGTAATTTTTGACTACGGTAAAGTAAGTTCTGAAAAGAGAACAATTTAATTATGAAAACACGTATTTAAAACAACCCAACTACAGAGTCAGAGACTTTGATCGTGTAATTCTGCAATGGGACAACGTGGCTTATACCAACGCCAAACGATTTGAAGCGACTGATATTCGTCAATCACGGAACAGCACGGAAAAGTTACATAAAACTTACTATATTCCACCAAGATTCTTGCCTGAAGTTAGTGGAAGTTTTTAGCATAGATTTCTTTTTACCTTGACTGCTCTCATGGTTTTCAGATCACGGGCATATTAACTGCATTCTAAATTACGGTAGTATAAGGAATGTTGTCGCGAATATTTACGCCATAGACTAAAGATTAAAACAGCAAATACTCACTGAGGCAATACTTTTAATGTTGTAATGTTGCAAAAAGTTGTCTTCAACATTTTAGGAACGTACTGCCTGAGTCCAACCTTGTAATTAAAGAGGTCTTATCGCAAGGTGGCGATTGTGGCCAAGTCGAATGTGATTTACGATGTTGTGGTCTTAATTACCAGCTGATGGGGCCCACTGTACTTCTGCAATTTGCATCCTACGTATAAGTTGCTGTGGCTCATACTAATTTTACGGCATTTCCCCAGGCACACAAATTTTGTGCATATGTATTATATTTTATTTAACAAGTAGCCACATACGATTGCGAATATTGCTACTAACAATCCATTGAAGATCCATTAGCTGTTTATTGCGTGAAATAAATATTTATTTGTATCATTTTACCAAGATGAGGAAATGATTGTGGTTCTAAGTTAAAATATCTAAGAACTCTCCATATTTTATTCATCTTAATGGTATGCTCCACTACCACTTCCTTATCACAAAATTATCATGTTTTTTTATATCCTTTCAATATATTTCTGTATGTAACCGAATAATAACTTATTTTAATGAATAAGCATACATTCTTAAAAATAAAACATGTAGGATTTTATGCTATTTCCTCGAGAACATTATCTGAGTTAGTATGCCAATCCGCTCTAAAGAGGGCAAATTACGAGGTTTATTTCCTCCATTACAACCCCCATTGTTACGACATCGTTCTAAGTACAAGGAACATTCATGTCTCACAATAAGTTCATTATTATCCCTGACGAGAGACCGGCCTCAGGTGGTAGGTTTTGAGAGGCCCTTTTAAGACGAGCAGGTTATTTATGAGTTCCCCGTAGGACCTCTAAGACCCTATTACGAAAAATAATTGCCCTCGAAATTTCCCTAAATTGAGTATTACGTATAATGATCTCCATTACTCGAGTGATATGCTATCGTTTGAAGAGGTTCGTTATGGTATCTCGTGAATAATGACGTAGTTACGTCATAACGTTGTCAATTGATAACATAATGGAAACGACAGATGTGGTACAAGTAATGAATAAATAAATAAACGCTCCATACACCTAAGCTCAGATTATATACCAAAAGGTCCTCTGTCCAATTCTACAATATAAAGGGTGCAAGGTTTGGGTTGGTTATTCTTCTCTCTTCTCTCTTGGCCGGCAACGCATCAGTGATGGCTTTGATATTCCTGATATCAATGCCATCACGGTGACAGTGACCACTTACTATCACATAAGCCACGTGCTCATAAAAAAGATGTGAGAATGTGGCTTGATGATTGAAGAAATCCTTATCAAAAGATACTGATGAAACTTTAAGTTACGAAAGACCATCTTTAAAAATCTCCAAGCTCACGTGGCAACAGCAAATTTTCTTGAAACTTAACTAAAATGAAATACAAAAGTGCGCCCTCTAGCGTCTTATAGCCGGTCAAGAGGTGCTGAGCTTGAGGGTACTCCAGTCTGACCTACTGCGCTGTTCTGCTGATGCTTGGAAATTATCCTCGAATTACAGGCCCTCCCTAAGACCTACGGCGAACTGTTTCTTTTATTTTAACTTGTATTCGCTCTTGCTCGTACTTAGGAAAACTAACAGACTAGGATCGATAATTTTTGAAACCAAAAAAAATAATAGTAAGTAGGATGGAACCCATTGGAAAAGAAGAGTATATAAAAAAAAAATTAAAGGAAAAATAATTTACGGGCGATCGGGTCGGGAAGTGTTGGATGAGGTGTAAAAAAAACAAATGATTTTTCAAAAAAATTTTTTAACGAAATAAAATTAAAAAATAACTTTTTTGCAAACCGTATCATGTGGCATGTCAAATAAAAGTGCTTATTGTAAGGATCTCAAATATAATTTAGTTAGGTATAGTTCTGCAATGGATAGTTTTAAAATTATTCACGAAAGAACGAAAATTGAAGACTAAAATTGACCCCTTATGATTGATCCTTTATTAGCATGGGATTAGTATAGTTATAAACTGTTAGCGTTTGATAGGATATTACTTCAACTTTTGACTACTAATCGCACATCAGACTTTTTAAAGGTCTTCTCGCAATCATAAAATAAGGCATCCACATGCCTCGCGCACGTGGCCAAATAACCGACTACCAAACTTCGTTTATAACAATGAAAGAATGCTGTAAGTGAATATTTGTCCAGGTGTTACATCTGCTAGGTCGTTTGACGACCTTGTGGGGCGGGTGTGACGGAATTGGTATGTATTCAGGTCAATACTAGCATCGTGCATCGGAGTGCGTACATCTGATCCATTTCAGTCGACCATTACTTGGGCTTATTCGAGAATTCTGATTGTAACCGTATTACTTTAAGAGTTAAGAGATTTTAATTAGGTTACAAATAAATATCGCCCTTTTTAGCCCCCGACGTCGGTTTACGTGAAAATGAAAATCTTATTTTTTTAATTCCACTCCTGTGAGCCGCGCTTCCTGGAACAGCGGCGGCGCGCCTCGCGTCTTCGCGCTGGACACATTCTTAGCATAAACCAAAAATGTTCAATAATCGCTTTTTAGCGTTAAAGCCGTCTTTTGTATGCCATATTATTTTTAAGTATTTCACCTTGTATGTTAATTTGGCCTACAAATAAAGTGTATTTGTATTGTACCTACTATATCTTGCCCAAGAAATATAGCTTAGCAAACTTCTTTCACTCGCCATGCCATGACAAATGGCACACGTTAAAAACAATGCTATGTACTAGTCAATTTATTCAACAGATGCTAATTTCTGATACGAGATAATTCGTTCCAATTACCCGAGTGTTTCTCGTCCGATTAATTCTTCAACGGAGATTTCTAGAGTGAAACCGAGTTTCAGCCATTTGAATTTCTAAATGAACGGGATACAGATTCTAAATTTGGGTCGAATTCATTTAAGCTAATGGTCAAGCTATGTTTCTCTGGTGTTGATTTGTGGTCACGGCGGACTCCTGACTTTACCACTTACCTAAATTATGAATAAAGCCCTTACCTGTCCTTACTTAGTATTTCCCGCGGAATGCTTTAATCTTGACTAGTTATAATAATAATCATTTAAATAAAATAAACACTCATACCCTCGTAGTAGGTTTTTACCTGTGTCGCGGGTGGCATGGACGACACATATAACACATCACAGTAACATCCATGACCCGAGTACAAATATTTATCCATCACAAAAATATCTGCCCCGGCCGGGAATCGAACCCGGGACCCTTCGCTTTGCAGGCAGAGTCGCTACCATCTAGGCTACAGGGTCGTCATTTCAGCAGACCCGCAACCTGCCGTGGGGCAGCTATGGGTTTTGTCAATGATGGAAAAAAATAATCATAATAATGCTAAACACTCGTAGCCCTACTACGATGTCGATTCCTGTGCTGTGGACAACACAAAAAGACAAAAAAGGTTGTGTTGCCGGTAAAGAAAGAAGAGAAAGGAAAGAAGGACAGGTCTCAAGCCCCCAGCCGGAACATGACAAGACGTCTGAGGGCAATAGGAAGTTGATTCCACTAATGCGTTCCACCAACGCAATGAATAAGTAGAATTCCTCAGATATCAGGACAGCATAGTTATAGGATAAGAGCAAGTTTCCCCTCTGCAGTTCGCTGCATAGATTCAGTAATGTGAATAAGAAATTCAATTTAATTCTGCTTGCTAGCTAGAAGCTACAGCGTCAGACCGGCGACAACACTTTTCCTGTCCCTTATTGTTATTCTGCCAAGACATTCAATTCACAATTTAATATTTATATCTCACTTGTTCTCCATGTACACGTAAGATATAAATGAGTTATTTGAACAATAACTAGGTATTGTTAGGGATCTATTTGCGTTGCTAATAACCTAACGTCTCGACTCTACGAATATATTACATTTGTATGATGTGGATACAATGATTGCTGTTTTATTATTGACTACTCAGAGCAACCATATTTTATGCTGTTAGCTTAAGAGCTACATCTCAACTCTCATCATCTCTATGGTTACATAACCTGCTGCAGTGGCCAAGTATTTCGTATTTTTACTATTCATATTCCGACAAATGAACATACGAGGCACCTGATGGTAAGTGGTCTCCCGTGTACATCAGTGACACTATTGAAATGTATGGCGAATTACTGAGCATACATATTCCCTACATAGCCTCAAGCCTGAATAATTTTCATACCTGGCGATATCAGCCTCACCAGCGGAGAAATGGTTCTAATTTGCATCCCATTTCCTCGCACTGGAGCATCGTGGTATAGTTGGGTTTGCTTTCAGTCCATTGGCAGCCTATTAAATGATCTCTTCCTTTTAATAACTTCTTTGTTTGAGAATTATGTTCTGGATAATTAAACTCATTCAGAGCGGATTGATCAATCGATCAATAGTGAGTCAACGGGAGTTTAAGGTATTCCATCTAAAGGCTTTTGACATAGCTCTACGAAGACTACTGTAGTTATGGAATGATAACTAAAATGACCGCTATTCGGAGACGTTATTCGAAGCACGAAAGTTCTCAAGTTTGCTACTCTAACGATCGCCAACCAATTCCCGACATCGCCCGCTCTTGCTCAATCGATCTCTTATCCATTGGGCTATGAGTGTTTGAGTTCTTTAACAACTGTTACTTGTAACCTATTCTGTCCCTCACTACTGAAGCTTATTTTACGTAAGCTTAGATAACCCTAGATTACTAATCTTTGGTAAGAAATTAGACTCTTAGAACGATAGGTAATTTTGTAATGTATTTTTGTTCATGAAAATACGTTAAAATTCTCCTTCGACGTTCAGAATAAGCGGATAATATCTTATTTTACTTGCAGTAAACAATCGAACTTGAGCGATTGTGCCGCGTTTTTTGTTTATTGTGTTCATTCTTCAACTTCGACAAGGTTGTATTGATTCTGAATACTTGAAGTACCTTACCTGGTGGCTCACGGGTTTGTTTCAGCGTCGGTTGCCATGGCGACGGGCGGCCCCGACATGACCTGCAACCAAACAAGCGATTATAAACAAACTGTAAACAAGTTATAGCGGCTAGCAGGTAGTTGACGCGATAACGAACTGAATTAATGCGTTGCGCAACGCAATAGCGAATGGCGTCGCAACGCCGCGCGATACCTCGGTGCTAGTAGTCACTAGAATTATTTTATCTTATGGTTTTATCTAAATATTCATAGGCTTATAGAGAATGTGGATGGACAATGGGGACGAGGACGACCAAGGAAAGATGGATGGATTTTGTGACGTGTGACAGATAAATGTGGAGATGACGGCTGATAGGAAAGTATTGAAGAGAAAAACATATTGCGCCGACACCAAATAAAATTGGCAAATGGGCAGGATTGTGATCATCATGAAGGGAGGAGGGCAGCTGCTGCTGTCCTGTGATTTAATTTATTGTATAAATTATTTAATTTGATTTTAATTATTAATAATTTAATTTGAATTATTAGTAATAATTTCCCTTGAAAACTCTTACCCCGGTCCTATTTGCTCTATCTGTTTCAGAGTCAAAGCACGTCCATTTAAACCATGTTTAATAAAAAGAATATAAGTGTATCCATACTATCCATCCTTGAAATGATACATTGCTCGTGGAATAAATGTTTAGCAATACAAAACATAGTTTTAAATCGGTACTGAACCCTAAAATCTGAACTTTTCCCTTGTGTGAGGCCATTAGCATAAACTCATTTTTGTTTTGTTTTTAAACAGGGTGAGGGGTTCTAAAAGATGGAGCTTTGTGAGAGGAGGCTTAAATCTACATTAATTACCAACTGGCTCTAGAAGTGCCATTGTTGTTCACAAAAAAAAATGTATTTTTATTTGGTAAACTTTATGAATAAAGTACATAATAGGCCAGTTGTTTTAAAACTGGGTTATTGTTTAAAAGCCTTGAAGTTACTTCTAACGTCATCATTCATCATCATCCCAATACAATTATTGTCCTTATAGGCTTTAGTCTTTTGAGTAATAGGTAGATACTCTGAAACAGAATATGTGAACGGGTACGATAAGTAGGTACATAGGTACTTGGGTATGTACTTGATGGTAGGTATACATCTGACAATTATTATGTCTCGATTATTGATTGGTTGGGAGACGATTGCATGTCACAGAGATGAGAATGTTGAGGTGGATGTGTGGAGTGACAAGAATGGATAAAGTAAGGAATGAGTATATTAGAGGAAGTTTGAAAGTGACAAAAATGACAGAGAAATTAAAAGGGAACCGAATGTCGTTGTATGGGCACGTGATGAAGCGAGAGGATACGCACGTGACGAGAAGAGTGCTGGATATGAATAGGATAAAGAAAGAAGTAAAAAGAAAGAAAGAAGTAAGAAATAAAGAAGAAAGAAGAAAGAAGAAAGAAAGAAGTAAGAAATAAAGAAAAAAGAGTAAAGGATAGACGAAGAGGACGAGGATGACCAAAGAAAAGATGGATGGATTGTGTTACAGATGATATGAAAGATAAGAGAGTTAATGTAAATAGTAAAGATGACGGCTGATAGGGAAGTGTGGAAAACATATTTCGTCGAACGCAAATAAAATTGGGAAATAGGCAGGATGATGATGATGATGATTATTGATTGGTAAGTTTAGAACAAACAAATACACATCCTACTAATATTTCAAATTTGAAAGTTTATGAGGACGTTTATCACTCTTTCACGCAAAAAAAAACTGAACCGATTTTCATGAAATTTAGCGCACACAGACCTTGATCAGTAAACGCGGGCAAATCGGAGGAGATAAAGTATAAATGTCATTTCTATGCCCAACCTGTATCGGTTACGTGTCGTCTACCTATTTATTATCCATCGCAAAAACATCATAAGCATACACATTATCGCACGCCGTTACCGTTCACTGCAGTAACGCAATTAGAACCTTGAACTTGTGAACAAACTAAGCAACTATTACGTGATTTCCAACCTTAGGCCGTCGTAATAGGGTCCTTGTACCGGCATTAAAGCCACATGGGTACAGTTCAATGGCTTGAGAAAAAAGCAGAGGTACAAAACCTTGAGCTCGTAACACGCTATTGTTACGGTGATTGCATATTTCCACAGCCTAAGGAACTTTAGTCGGCCGATGTTTTATCTAGCCTTTACAGTCAGCGAGATACAACTTATTCCCAGTTCTTCAATTACAATCAGGGTATGGACAGATGCACTTACAGGAGAGGCACCGATAAAGTTGGTTATATCAGATCTATATATGTAGGTACAGGTAATACGTACGCCATGGACCATGGTTACTGGATAAAAATCCCATATAAATAGTAAAGATCTCCTCTAGAGTATTTTATAAATTGTGTACCATCTAAAGAAGACCCTGCCGGAACGATAAGATATGGCTTTTGTATTGAATTACCCACATAGTGGCAATGAACTACACTGTGGTATATCTGTATTTTTGCACGCACGAATGATAGATACCCTACCAGGCATTTCTTTGGCGACCTTACCAAGTATGAAGCAGAAGCGTGATAGAGTCGTATGAATTATTATTTGTAATATGATTTACATTTAAGATATTTTTTTTCTTGCTAGCTCCTTACTCTTTAAAATTATGGAGCGTATATTGAACTCACGGCTCATGGCATACCATGAACAGAACGTCACAACACTAGCCGCATATTTAAGCTCTGCATTCAACTCGCGCGGCTACAGTAGGTTCCTGGATTATTAGCCATCGATTAGACCTGCTAACCATCTTTCACCTCTATCTTTTTGAGAAGACCAGAAAGAGACAAAGGCCATCCAAGCAACAATCTCAGTCACCTAAATTTTACAATATCCGGAACCAGAGTCTTATTAAGTATTGTACATCACTCTTGACTTGTTTAAAACAATGGTTGACATGAACACGTTCGCGTTACGTTTTCGCGACCTTTCCTTCGTGGGAAAGAGAACGATGTAAGACAATGATTTTTGTACTTATTATTATATGACCTGTTATCTGCTAACGAGCACGCGTATAAAATCTCATTCGGGTAATTGCAGAGACTAATGATGTATGGACCTGAAACCTGGTTTCTTGTGCTCGAGGTTCCTGGGCTAGTGCAGTGTCGAAGGCTATCGGGTAAGTTGTTGTAAGATCCTTACTAGCTACCTTCTAAAATCAAGTTTGGAATATTGTTCCTGTTGAAGATAAAAGTTGAGCAATGTTGAAGTGGATGCAAGTGCATGGTTTTTTATGTATCATAAAGATTGCAGATCGATGCATTCAACACCAGGCTATGCTTAGCTACTTCAGTAATATGACTTAACAACTGCTATTTAAAGAACGGTTGTGCACAAAGGTTACCCCTGCAAAATACGAAATTCAAGAAATACCACTAACGATCAAAAATCTTTCGACTATTGGTATATCATAATTATAACTATACATAATTATGTATATCTAGCGATAATCCAAGTAAGAAACGATCGTTTCAACCAAAACAGGGTTTTCAACGTCTAAAGATCCAGTAGGAATATTTTCCAAAACCTAAATATTCAGCTTGCAAATAAGCGCAAACGCAAACAAATCAGATTCCATCACGTTTGTGTCCAATCGTATATCGTATTCAATCGGCCGGTGACAGCGGTGACGGCGGAGAGCGGCGACGGAATCATTTTTCGTCGAACCAATTTCCGTTATTACAGCATATCGAATTACAAGCCCGTATCGTATGGTTGAGCGAGGAAATGTTCATTTTGGACTTGATTTTCCTCGCGAAAACGGCCATTTTGATGAATTTAAAGTGGCTGTGGGAGAAATGCTTAAAATTTTACACTTGGTTAATTTTATATTACATATTTTATTGAACACCAAATTGTTATATCTCAATAATTCTTGTAAAATCGATATTACATACAGTGCTATGATGTAATAATATATTTTTTCACTTTATTAAGTGTGCACTTTACTAGCTGAACTCTGGATGGTACAGTTCTTCAGTGAAGTGGTAATCTAGAGAAACCCTTAAGCGTACAATAGCTCGCTCTTGTCCTATATTTTTTTATTTAATTATGTGTTCCATACTCACGTACTTAATAAAACCGCTTTCACTCTTTTTTTTGTGTGTGCCTGTGTGGATATGTTTGTAATGGTAACATAACATATTTTTATGTAAAGACTTGCCAATGAAGATGTACGGAGACGCGCTTGAATCACCTGAGTGGTAATTCAATTCTGGAATTGACTACATTTCAAAATTTCATTCCAAGTTCATGGCAAAAATATGAAAAAGTCCGGGTCTTCATTTTATTATTTCAATGATTCTCGTCAATCAGCCAACCGGTTGTTGGTCCGAACTATAGCCATATACTTTCCGAAGCTCATTTAAACAGTTAATCAAGTTAACAATCTTCTAATAATAGCAATACGTGAACCAAGAATACGCCAAGGATCTGATCCTGAGTTATACCCCGGCTGAGCTTGGAAAGTTCAGTGTACATCAAATCAATCTATAAATAAAACTGGAATCTGTGATCTACTACAATGAACGATGTTATTTCATCTTAACTGACGTTCCCACTTGAGGCTTCTCACTTGGTATTTATAAATATAGCAAATCCCTTTAGACTTTGTCTTGTTTGTGTTTATTGGTTTATCTGTGGTTTTAAAAATGTAATCTGAAACACGCAGGGGCCCGAGTTCAAATCCTGGCACGCACCTCTAATTTTCAAATATTATGTGCGTATTAGAAGTTAAATTAATCACTTTCTTCGGTGAAGGAAAACATCGTGAGGAAACCTGCACACCTGAGAGTGCTTCATACTGTTCTCAAAGGTGTGTGAAGTCTACCAATTCGCACTAAGTCAGCATGGTAGACTATGGCCTATACCCCTCACATTGTGAAAGGAGACCCCGAGCCCAGCAGTGGGACAATTATGGGTTGTTGCTAGCTGAAGACTAAATATCCAGATAGATATGAGTGTCGCTTCTAATATGTCACTGTTCTAGATTCAAAAAACCGGAAAAGAAGATTAGCTGGTGTCATTATTTCGAATTGGACAGGGTTTAAATCAGTAAATACAATACCAGAGATCAACTAACAAAAAATATTGACAGTAGAATATTTATTGGCCACCCGTGTAACAATGGTGGCTGTAGGCAATACGTCGGACCCTCATTCATCATGCAAAGGTCACGCCCAAAAATGTCAAGCAATAAAGATGGCGCCTGCCAACCTGCCCTTCTCGAGAAGCAAGGGTAATACGACAAATTTTACTGAACATTATAGAATGTTTAATGTCATATTTAAGGCAATTAATTAAGACGTAAATTATGATCACATTAAGGAGGCGTGACTTTTCCTTTAATAATGTGGAACAAGTAATAAAGCAGTATATTTCATAAATTAACAAAGTTAGACAGCAGTTTAGACTGTTTCCTTTAAAGCGTTCATGCATGTAGACTTCTGACGTGTTTTCCTTACTTAAGGAAATTAAAGAGATGTTTTGATTCTGACTGATCTGGCTCTGGCCTCTGAGGTGGAGTTACTTCAAAAAATATACGAGTATAAGCTACGATTGCCTAATTTATAAGCAGAAGCAAATTCGTTGTTAAGAACCAAAACTGCAAACAATAACAACCAATAAAACAATGAGATCAATTGAATCTTTTGAATCTCCAAGTGGCCTGGCAGTTGTGGGCTGTAATGATGATGAAAAATAGTGTTTTGGTAATATTCAACTATGCTGAGAAAGGACTGGATGTCAATATAATGTTGATGAAAGATCTCTGTTACTGCACCAGACATCTACCACGATAGTGAAAACTGTGGAACGAACTACCACAAGCGGTGATCCCACGATGCTATGGAATTCTTTAAGAAGCTTAGGAACGATGATGTCCTTGTTGTTATGAATTTCGAAGCAAACATTACTGGCCAAGCAATAACAGTTTTTTTTTATGGAAATAGCCGGCAAACGAGCTGACGATCCACCTGATGGCAAGTAGCTATTGTCGCCCATGGACATCAGCAATACCAAAGGCATCACTGATGCGTTGCCGGCCAAGAAAGAGAGAAGAAAAAGAAACAACTGGCTCTAAACGCAATTGACACTTTACTCCTACTTCATTAACGAAAAACTATTTCATTAAAGAAAAAATAATCCTTAATCACCTCCCAATAAATGATCCCGTAAGACTTTCTATCTTATCTGAAACAAAGCATCCTCCATCAAAAGACAATTAACTGCCTACTGCTAATGAAGTATTTATCAATGCCACAAATCTGGAAACAAGAGTTCAATCTTTGCAAAGTCCCTGGTAATTGTGAAAGTTGATGCCGTTAAGAAACCAAATTAATATCAAAGGGTTTTTTCCAATTATGAAAAGAAAAAGTAAATGTCTTATCGTTAAATTGGATTTCAGTCGAGATGAACCGGGGATGAGACGGATCTTGTGAGAGTTTATTATTTTTGGGTTCAAAAGGCATAAAAGGGGTTTTTCACTCAGAGATTTATTTTAAATTAATTTTGATAAATTAATCTATCCTTAATCTACGATAAGGTCTCATAGACTGCATTAAACCATGATCTATCGACAACTTTTTTAATAAGTGAATTATAAAGTTCCCTCCTCTGTTTTACAAAGAGAAAAATGAAACACTAATGAGTATTATCAAAGAATTCCAACGCTGAACGTGTGTGTGAAGTGTAGCGTAACCTTTCAAATAATATTTTTTTCGCATCCATGGAATCTTTAAGTCCAGAGATATTAAATTTTTTCGGCATCTAACATAATAAAAAAATGGCAGCCATTCCAAAAGGAAAAGGGCTAGACTCCCATATATGGGTATTTTTGTCAATAAAATGTTTTGTTGTAGAAAATGAATCCGTACTAAGACTTTGGCTTGTCTTTTTAGGTCAAAAGCTCACTAATTATAACATCCAGCAAGAACAAAACATACAGCAATGCTAAAAAGTTAAAAAGAAGAAAAGTAAACAAGAAAAAAACTAAAATGCATACTACTGTGAAGCCTCTGATAAATTGGAAATCGAATAACGTTTCAAAGCAATGCCAATTAGAGAGAAACAATTGACCCGTTCAGTCCAATCTGCATCGGACCTCGTTGACCCCATCGCTATAATCGAATAACTATCGAAGTTGCTCAACTAATCGAACTAAATGACAAAGTTAGATTGTTTGTCGATTGTCGAACGCGGCTGCGACAGTAGTTCTTGAGAGTTCCGTGACTAACGATACTTCTGCAGCCGTCGTACTGTTTGTAAAGGCATTACATACGTTTGTTATGAGTTTTTGGGCTACTAACGCATGTTCTGATCTTTTATATTCAGTATCGAATGAGATGTTTAATGGTTGCAATGAGAGCCCAATGGTTGATTTTAAACCGTTTCTTTGTTAGAAGAGCCGAGTTTGCTTACTCATTTGTTAGGCCATAAATCATATTGCATGAATATTATTATAACATCAAACAATGAAGTTCCATTTAAGTTAACTTGAAAAACATAACGTCTAATACCAGTAACGGTATTTTTGGGTCCGATTCCTAATTTAAAGATCCGGTTCCACAAACGAAAGCAAATAACTGCTAAGTTAGATACAAATTATGGGAAAGATAAAGATGTAAATATTCTTAATAACGTTTACCAAACCAAAACCGGGCAATGCTTGCGACACGCCTGATGCACCTAACTACTCCTAACTCCTACTCCTAATACTTACTCCTACGCCTAAATACGCCTCTAAGTGAGTTTGATTTACGGCTGAAGTCAACTAACAACGCAAGTTAACACAAATGGATGTAAACAAACTAACGGAATTGAATATTGCCATAAATGTTATGTTTGCCTGGTAAAGGTGATGCCGAAATAGTAAATAGCAATAGTTGCCTGCCGAGTTATGATCGGCCTACGCAGCGACGGTAGCTGTTGAGATTTACCTTAGAATTCCAGAGTTATTGGTCTGTTAAAGTTTTTAACCGACTTCAAAAAAGGAGGAGGTTCTCAATTCGACTGTATTTTTTTTTTATGTTTGTTACCTCAGAACTTTGGACTGGGCAAACCGATTTTGATGATTCTTTTTTTAATTGAAAGCTGGTGGCTATCATGTGGTCCCACATAAATTTTATTGAGATCTGACAATGGCATCCATGAGAAAACCACATAAGTCGTAAATTTGTGTTAAGATGTGTGCGACAAATTGACGAATAACTCAATATCACGCCAACCGATTTCGATGATTCTTTTTTTAATCGAAAGCAGGTGCTTGTCATGTGGTCCCACATAAATTTGAATGAGATCTGACAAGTAGTTTTTGAGACTTTGAAGTCGGTTATTTTTTGTTAGTAAAATTTAGATTATGCTAAAAAAAGTTTAATTTTAAATTTAAGAATTAAGACATGTATTCATTTTTATCAGAACTTTCATGGCAACCTGTGTTGTTCTGTGGTTTCCGTTGCCTGGTATGAAAAGTATACGTCCCATAATTTACATTATACTTAGGCTTCGTCCTCGGGATTAGTGAATCATACTTGTAGTAGCGCCTAGCGCCTCGCCATTCACGCACTTTATTTGAGGGTAGATATAAAACAAAACATCCATACCCGCCCTCAACCTGGTAAGATATCTGTTCTACAGCGTCAGTTGCTTTTTAGTGCTCGCCACGATCGCACGTAGTGTCTTCACATAGCTCAGTGTATTATTATTTTAGTTAGTGGTTTATGGGGCAAGAATGCCGAAACGTAAAAAGTGAAGATAGTTATGAGAAGTTACGTCAAAAAGAAAAAAGAAATTACGTCGACAACGTCGTAGTTCAAGTTCTTCAATAGATGTAATGTTACAAGGTTAGTAATAGACTAATAGTACACCGTTATAATGATTATAGTCAAATAAACAAATCTGTTTAAAAAATAGATTTGTAACGTACCTCTGCATAATCTCCTGCAAGGTAAATGTTATTTGCTTATAACTGATATGTTACGTTATAACTTTAATATATTACATAATATTATGTACATACATGCAAACGTACACGTACATGTCAATTTTGTGAAAAAGGTGTCATGTACCATGTAAATTACGATATATCTACATAGTAAAATTATTCATCAAGAAGATATTTAACCTTCATATTATACCTAATAAGGTTGCATTGAGTTTGCGTTCTTCTCTTTGGAGATGTTACTACTCAGTTAACTAGTTTTGCGAACAGTACTTTGGTCTGTTTCTTAACTACTGAACAACAGTGAATGACGTACGTTAGTACATATATTAGTTCATTGCTGAACAACATGCTAGCATAAATTTGAAATCAAAGTTTTTACGTGTTATTTTATGATATCATATTGAAATATTACATGTTAGTAGATATATTTTATCGGAATTAATATCAACCCTGGGTTTGCGTACTCTTCTATGTAAGCTGTACTACCCTATATGGGATATATTCTTAAAATGTTGCATTGGGTTTGCGTGCTTCTCTTTGGAGATGTTACTACCCATCGAACTTGTTTTGCGAACAGTACTTTGGTCTGTTTCTTAACTAATGAACAGCAACATGCTAGTGTAAAATTTGACACCAAACTTTTAACATGTATCATCATATTGGAATATTTCATGTTAGTATACTTTATGGCATACTATAGTAGGTATTATATACCAACCCTGGGTTTGCGTGCTCTTCTTTGGAAGCTGTACTACCCTATGGGGGATGAATTCTTATAATGTTCCACTGGGCTTGCGTACCTCTCTTTGGAGATGTTCCTACCCACCTAATTAGTTTTGCGAACAGTACTTTGGTATGTTTCTAAACTAATAACCTGAAATCAGACGATTTTACGCACCGTAGCGGGGCTTCTCGATGGAGGCATCTCTATCGGCCCTAATCATGCGTTTCTTGAGTTATTAATAATGTTTGCTGCCGTGGCGCCCGTCTCAACATATTATGTATAAAAATATATATAGAAATATATTATATTTCTGAACCGATCACCTGCGCAGAGCCGACCGCTACTGCAGTGCAGTTTACCAGGTGCGGTACCTGATATACATTTATCACTCTGATTCCTGCGCAATGATAGATAATTCGGAGAAATTTTATTCTTTCATCCGTGAAGAAAGAGATGAAAGCCCATCTTTTGGACACTAAGCCGGATATTTATCTATTTTTTATTTTTTTATTTATATTTCATTATTCGACCACAATCTGACGGAAACAATTAAAACTGGTGCCAAGCTAAAAACACCTGCACCTAAGCAGCCGTCACAGACTAAGACGTCGAGGTCATTAGACTTCAAGAGTCCCTTCCTTACTCGGAAACTGACGAGCCATACGAAGACGAAGGAGGTTCCTGCGAACGTCGTACGATCGTCCGTTGTGTTCATCGAAACATTCGCGGCAAGTAAAATATACAGGCAGATTGCCCTTATTTTACAAATAATGGTCATTACTCACCAATAATCTCTTGATACTTTTATGTATTAGAGACTGAAATTCCATTTGCATGTCCAGATTGCCAAGTTAACCAGGCAGCTCTCCAAATGAAAATTATTTTGACTTAAAGAAAAATATTTTCTTTATGAAACTAAAGATAATTTATTATCTATACAAGCTGTCACAAAATGTGAGCCTCTGTAGGCAGGGACAGTTTTTATGAAATGTGTTTTAGTACCCAAGCCAAATGGCTATTGTTTTATTTAAAAAAAAAAAAAAAAAAAAACACAAATTGAATCAGTTCGTCTATACGAATTACTTACGTACAATATTAAAACTTATCACTAAAGATTGGTTCGTAACAAAGATAGATTTATAGAAAATTGTACAAAATATTTAAGATTCAAATTCGAACAATATTTGTTCGAATTTAATGTACTGCTGGTTGGTTTGTGTACCTTAATCACAATGGTAATGAAACCTCCGCTTACTGCGTTCTACTGGACCAGCTTCGACAAATTACAATAATTCGAAAATTGATCTTACGTGGCTTTCTCATAAATTAAGAGATAAGCTGTATGTACCCAATGATATTTAAAAAATATTTCACATCATAATATCATTGTATGTACCAAGTAAGACGTATACATTTTTAGAATTTGTACTAGATTCAGAAAACTTTCAGATCACATTACCTATAAAATAAATCTCATTAAAATAGAAATACAAAAGATGTTACCCCTGTAACCCTTATCAGATGTAAAATACCTACGTGACTGCACGTTTTTTTTTAGCATTATTTTCTGTTGTCCAGCCATAGTATATAGTTGGCTATGCACAAAGAAAGTTCTTCGAACGTACCTGCTAATTATTTAAGATTTGGATTTGGGATCTGATAATAATAACTATGAAAGCTTTATGAATCTACCTCGTATGTTGCAAGCTGATTTCAAACGGTGGTAAAACGCAATAGAACCTTTTAGTAAAATCAAAGAGGATACCTATGATCAGGAATTTTCTCTGACGCCTCAAATACGGGGTAGGGGTTGCTTGTGGAAGCGAGAATGCTAGCGGGTTATGGAGTGTTCAAGAACAAACACGCCATATCAATTGTTTATAACTCCAAGCTGCTTTTTTCGGTTTAAAAATAATTGCTAAAAATTCAAACAACTGTCAAATTCTACTCCGTGTCGATAACACGACGGCCATCTCCTATATACATCTATATAACCTAATGGGTGGCGCGGCGTCCAGTTTCCTCATCTCACCGACGTTACATGTCAAATGTGGCAATGGCGTAAATGCCGTTATATTGTAGCTTCATATATGAAGTTTTCAGAAAACGCGACAGCAGATGCGGAGTCCAGACGCATACATCACCATATAGAATGGGAACAAGCAGATTGGGCATACCAGGAAATAGTATATCCACATTTACCCTATCTGAATTGGATTTGTTCGCTAGTCGCATTAAAAAGAAAATATTATGTTCTTATTATGTCTCATGGCATAGAGACCCAGATGTAATGACCGTTAACACATTTACAATTTCTTGGGCCAATTGTTATTTTTACACTTTCCCCCATCTCTGTCGTTGCTAAAGTCGTTGTTAAAGAGGCTAAGAAAAATTATGTATTTCCGTTGAAGGCAAGGGCATAGTCGTTGAACCATGGTGGCCTACGCATGGTACCCTATTTTTAAAGGTCCTTGGTATCTGAATATTTTATAACGTTCCAGGCTAATAAAAATACCGACAATGTGTTTTCATTCTAGCCATAGCAGCATACACAACAAGCTTACCCTGGTGGTAGGATTCTTATGCGTATACTTCTTCTTGTATACCTCCTTCGGTGACAGACGCGTAGCTACCGCCGTATCAGCCGTATCAATTATACGGGGCCCCCAGCTTATAGGGGCCCCTACTAACATTCTCAAAAAATAAAAGCTCGCCAGCGGTCTACGACCACTACTGTACAGTTGGCTTTTATATTTGGCAGCTAACGTCGAGGGGGCCCCACAACAAATATTGATATGGGGCCTCCTTAGGGCTAACTACGCCACTGTTCGGTGATTAATATAATAATGAGGTCTCTGTAACAGTTCTTTTAAACAGTATGGTACCTATTTAAAAAAAAAAAAAAAAAAAAACTATGAAGAGGGTTTGCAATACGGATCGCCTAACTTCTGTAGATCTACATTAGCCTTATTATTTCGCAATAATCAAGGAGAAGACGATATAATTAGATTTTTCAAGGGTGGTTTCGTATACGACCCCCACTACCAAGGTATTCCAAAAATGGGACACTTCTGTTGTAATTAATTACGTCAGAAAAATAAAACCTTAAATCTTAATAAAATTTCAAAGAAACTTGTAACTCTTTTGGCACTATTAACTGCACAGAGAGTACAAACAACACATAACATAAAGTTTCTAGATTTTCTAAAAACAACGGGTCAAGGGTCCTTACAGCCAATTGTTGTATTGCCTTTTTCTTTCTTTTTTTTTGAATTTGTTCAGTAAATGTTTCATTAACATAATGATATTTAGAAAAAACAAATCTTTTTCGCTAAGATATTGATTCATTTTTTTTCAGTATAAGAGAACCGTGGAGAGCTGTAAGTTCTCAGTCTTTAAGTCGAAAGGTAAATGAAACCTTACGTGAAAGTGGAATAGATGTAAATTGTAAAGGTATTCACAGCGTACAATGCACGCGGCGACACCCTCGGCCCATAATTTAGGTATTAATTAGTTTGGATGTAATCAAAAAGACCGCTGGATGGAGCGGATCATCTAATACGTTCTATCGGTTCTATAAATAGAACTATTAAGAAAAGAAAGAAATAATATTATCAATGGTCAATAATTATTAATTTAGATTGATGTTTTGTCAATTATAGTTAAATTTTTTGATGATGTTGCAAACAATGTTTTGTTTCAAAGATATTTCACAACAATCTCTAAAAGTCTACAAGTATGATTCACTAATCCCGAGGACGAAGCCTAAGTATAATTAATGATTAAACGAACTTACCTGTAAGTGAAGTTCTATCATAATTATGCGAAGGCTTCGTCCGAAGGGATTAGCAACCCTCCCAGCCCTAATTTATTTCTCCCCAATGTTGTGAAATATCAACTGCTGTGCTCTAAACTAACTGACGCTGTAGAACAGATATCTTACCAGGTTGAGGGCGGGTATGGATGTTTTGTTTTATATCTACCCTCAAATAAAGTGCGTGAATGGCGAGGCGCTAGGCGCTACTACAAGTATGATTCACTAATCCCTTCGGACGAAGCCTTCGCATAATTATGATAGAACTTCACTTACAGGTAAGTTCGTTTAATCATTAATAATTGTAGAGAAATCATTGTAGATTACAAATATGTCATATCAAAATCCATTCAATGTATCATGCGGAATACAAATAATATTCGAGTCTCTATAATGCAGTTTATTGTCCTCTGATTTAGAACATCTTTATTTATATTCATTAGTTTGACAGACTTGTTTGAATACCAAAATAGAGTCAATACACTTATTTATTCAAAATCCAATAAATAAAGTTTGACCTAAAACCTAAAACACCGCGCTTAATTCAACCGAGCGTAAAGCAGTAGCTATACTGGTCAGTTTTTATCTTGATCGTTCAATTTTTTTTTACTTGATACGCGGGAGAATGTCTACAATATATGACATAAAGTACCTACTTACTTCGTATTCAGTAGTCTCTTTAGTAAATCTATCGGGAAGAAGAATTATAAACAAGCAAAATTATAGACTTATGATCCCATAAAGGGTGGGCAATACCACAGGCAGAGCAGTAGTTATTAATAATGTGAATTTTACCAAGAAAAAAATAACCGACTTCAAAATAACTCAAAAACTACACGTCAGATCTAGTTCAAATTTAAGTGGGACCATATGACAAGCACCAGCCATCGATTAAAAAAGAATAAAAAATACAGTAGAATTGAGAACCTCCTCCTTTTTTGAAGTCGGTTAAAATTTTTAATGTCATTCACGTTCTTGTAACGCACCCTAAGAACCATTTGGTAAGATAACTGTGTATCCATCAATCCATCCTGGAGCGGCGCCAGAACCACTCATAGCTGCACACAGCGCAGCTGTTACTCTGTATTACCATATTTACTTTGCAGCTTAATGTACACACAAAAATATTTAGGTGTATTAGGGAGGCCATACACGATCAAGTGTACTGGATGAAGCGTCAAGCGGACTTGACGCAGCATCCAGTATACTTGATCGTGTATGGCTACCTCAATTCAATTCAATTTATTTATTCGTGTAAGTGTAGTTTTACAAGATGTTTTTAATTTTTTTAGTAATTAGCATGTACACTTCGTCAGTTTTATTGATATACGAATATTATGTTACTTAAATATCATACATAGTTAATTTCAGATTAAATAATTCAATGTAGTTCAGTAACATGTCATAACAATATTATTTTCAATGTCAAATTATATAAATCGTCCTATTACTGCAAATACCGCCAATGTGACTTTCTGTCAAAATCGTTTTTTAGGCCTTAAGAATAAGCTTTTTAATACCTACAAACTGGTAAAACCAATATTTCGTTACGATCCTCCATTACAAAGATAGCTTTTACGTAACGTAACATATCACTAATTTAATAACATTTACGTACAGGCAAAAACTGAAATGTGTGTTATAATGCAACGATTCATATTTTTATGTCCATGTAAAAACTATAACTAGCCTATTATGGTTTTTTGCATATTTAATATAATACAGATATAAATCTTAATATATATAAATTACGTGTCATGTTGTTTGTCCGCGATGGACTCCTAAACTACTTACCCGATTTTAATCAAATTTGCAAAGATAGGATAGCTTACATCTCATGATAAAAAAAAAACCTTTTGACAGAACGAAGTCTGTCCGGGCAGCTAGTATAATATAAATATAATACAGTAAAAATAAACTTCTACGTTCATTTTAATCAACCACTAACTGACTATTATTGCCCTTTTAGCCAGTAAATAACTAACGGTTAGTCTACTTTAACATCATGCAACAAGTTATATTTTTATTTGTATTAATTAATATACAAACTAATAAATTTAAAAATACCCCTGAAATCATTCATATTCAGCGGGGTTAAAGCACCATATGTAAGGAATCCCGAAATGTTGCGCAGGTAAAACCGTATATCTTTTCAATAAAATAAAAATAACTCGAAAACTTGCTATTTTTTTTAATTGTCCTGTTGCTTGTAGGTAAATTATATATCTAATAAATTCGTTTTAAGTTGGTTCTTAGATATTGATGCCTTTGGACAAGAAATAAACAAGATTATATTTGTACAGGAAAAAACAGTTATATGGCAGACTATATTTTTTTAACGTTATTTTAATGTATTTTAAACACAGTCTACATGCATTGTGCAATAAAATAGCAAACAAGATAACATAGGTTTTAGCTTTTTTTAAAATACAGTGCATCTTTTTAACATCATAAAATATAAAAAAGTATTCAAACTTTCAATTGTCGATTTCTCAGAACGCGTTTTTTGCAGATTGTCGGTATTTGCAGTAATAGGACGAAATTATACTCAATTAATGTTAAAATTACATATTTAAAATTCTAATAATAATAATACACACACATTACATTACAAATACAAACTTAATATTATTTCTTTGTTTTCATATCACTTAGGAATTCATCTATTGAATAATAACATTTTTCTATTAACCATTTTTTCAGCTCATACTTGAATTTATTCACCGGCAATTTTTTTAAGAAAATTGGTAGGGCATTGTATACTGTGCCACACATTGCATAACAGTTCCTCTTACACAGCAAGTCTACTTGGCCATACAAGACCCATCAAGTATACTGGATGCCGCGTCAATTCCGCGTCAAATTAGACAGGTCAAACTGCAGACTTGACAAGTATACTTGATCGTGTATGGCCTCCATTAAGGATATTTTTATATGTACAACCTTGGTGCAAAGCTGCTTATATAAAAGAGCTATAAATGAAGTACATTACAACAATAACACCATGCAATGATTCAAGTATTCACGGACTGCGCCCATTTCCTGCCCAGCCTTGCTGCTCCAGCCTTGGTGCCCAGATATGGAACATTAACTAAACGATTGCCTCGCTTAAGAACCATGTTAATGAAAACAGGCTATATAGATAATGAGACTTATTAGGTACAAAGTAAGAGCAATTCAACAAGCAGACAGTCATGCAGAGGATCTATCTTATGAGTGATATCAGAGTTCCGGCACAAACATTTTGTTCTCGTTTGTCCCTAAAAATATCACACAATATCACATAAATATCTGCCCCGGCCGGGAATCGAACCCGGGACCCCTCGCTTCGCAAGCAGGGTAGCTACCAGCTAGGCTACAGGGTCGTACCAAAGGTTCATAATCTATATAATTTATAAAGTCATCTTGCCTTTTTACGTTACTCATAAAACACTTTTACTTAGCACTTGTACATATCGCACCTATACCATTACATTTATATGACGTAAGTTGTCTATGTGCCAAGTTTCATCTTAATACAAAGTAATTACTAATTAGCGTGTGATTAGAAGACACACATTCAACGTTGGTTACATTATTTAACATTTTTAAGTAGTTAGAAAACAATTTGACGTCACTGACTTAGCCGCTAAGTCTTAGCGGAACTACCTATTGTAGCTACAATAATCTACATGAAAGTCAATGTTGCTTCAAATAGTTACACTTGCATTTACTTACGTCAATTAAATTGGTGTGATATATATTGTAGAACCATATTTTAATACGCTGGTTGTCGCCCTTTGCCGAATTTATATGATATCCGAGTATTAGTATCAAATCCTATTCGGATTCGGAGCCGATCCCGGTTCAGTAATATCCTATTTCCGTCCCATGTTCAGATGTGATCGGTTTAGCGTGGGACGGCGGGTCGATTGTGATATAAGTTATGGGTTTAATGTGATTTTGTAATGAGACGTGTGAGCTATTACTGGAGAACCCGCCACGACCCGTCTAGCGCTGGTTACCATGCCGGATCGCCGCACAAGGGTCCTTGGTTCGATTCCCAGCGAGGCGGAAAGAATGATAAGTTTGAATTTCAGTTCTCGGTCTGGGTGTTTGACCTTGTGTTGTCTGTGGCAACCACGACACAGGAAATCCTAGTGTGGGGCTACGAGTGTGTAACGCTATTTATTTATTTATAGGTTAGGTGGTGAGCTAGGCGGTTGGGTTTAACATTTTAAACCTTGTCCCGAATTTTATTTATTGAAACCAGTACTCTAAGACTAGCTTCACTGTTAGTTACATAAACGATTACCCGCCGGAAACGCTACGATACAAAAATATATAATTTTGTCCGCAGCGCGATCTCTTGATTAACTTGATCTGTGAGTTAAATAAAACAGGTATAAGCGGCATGTAAATACAATTTATCTTCATATTACTGGCTTTCAGCATCGAATATTCAGTATACTTCCCAAAACACATTTGGAACATTTAGCAACCAAAACTCGACAGGGCAAACCTTTTACCTCGCGGAGCTGTGGGCTTCTAAATACCGCCTGTGGCTGCGCCGTGTACATAAGGTAATTAAACTCTCCCATGGAATTATTAAACTTTACACTGTTACCTGGCGATGGCACCCATTTATATTTAGGAAGTAACCTTAATCTCGTTACGAGAAACATAATTATTAAAACAAATTCTACCCGCAATAAAACATTGCTATTTACTTTTTCAGGCGCTTACTAGCAGATATTCTAAACTTTGACGATTGGTATTTATTTAGCAAAAATCGATAAAAAATCGAAGACGATATAGTAAGATCGATTCAAATTGTGGCATTCCTGTCTTTCTTCAATACGTACTCTGTTTATAAAAATGTGATGCCTATGAGTATACTAATTTTAACCCAAAAAATATCACAAACACTCTTCAGCAACATAAATGACACATCAAAATCAACGGAGATTATTATAAGGACAAAATATTAATGTTTATGTGTCAATATTTATAAATGTTAATAAGAAACGAACCTGCCAATCCTGCCACATGGAGGTCAAACAACCGAGCCTAAAGGGTCCAAATCTGTGTAAAAATGAAGTCATTAAAATGTTAATTTACACGACATTTTTGGTATATGTGTCGTAACTCCCAGCTAAATGTATGTTCGGTACGTAATGTGTGAGCGGTATGTAATTTAAGAGCGGATTCCAGCCGGCAAAAACGTGAGGCATTTTGAGTGTTTCACACTTTAACACATTTTAACATTTTTAACTGTGTCACATCTCGTGGTCTTGTCAGCGTTCATTAACGCCGTGAAACCAATAAATCTTTTTAACCAACTTGCGGTTTGAAATGAAATGAAATGAAATAATCTTTTATTCACGTAATTCATGTAGGTATCACTGATACACTTATGCACGTCATTTTTTAATCAACTAGCTTTTCCGAAAGGTGCTTTGTCATTGAGGAGAAGAATAGCCGTAAAGAAACTCCTCAGCACATCTTTTAAAAATAAAACTTATATTTATTACAAAAATAGTAATTCTCTAACCTGAGCAGAACTGGTTGCCTAGCTGGTCATTTCCAAGCATCCTTATCATTTAAATAATCTTCTATGCTATAATAACCCTTGCCTACGAGTTGAGTTGATTTGAGTTTGATTCACTCATAGTCTTATGTCGATCCTGTGATCGACAAAGTTAAGCAACAACGGGTACGGTCGGTAGTTGGATGGGTGACGCAATTGCTAAAAAATAATGAGTGCTTTCGTTAAGCCATGTCGGAGGCCCTCGGGCGGTATGAAAACTTCCAACACGTGGGTTGGCCACCTACCCCTCCACCAATCCGCACTGGAGCAGCGTGGTAGAGTATGTTCTAGGCCTCCTCAAGAGGAAAAACCCGTGTTCAGTAGTGGCCAACTGTAGGCTTAATCAGTATCCCTAAGCCAATTTTATAGGTGTTTAAGGATTCCTCTATCCACGCACTGGCTTTTTGATCAAAGTTTGATACGATGCCTAATATTTATATTCTCATAAATACGAAAGCACAGCTTAAGTTAACTTAAGTTCTAAGTTCAGTTTATAATTCGAGCATAACGCCGGAGTTATGTCAGTCACAATCTTGTCGAGGAGAGTGAAGAGTGAAATGGGCATACGAAATACGAGAACTCTTGACCCCGTTCCGGCCTCTTGACCACCCTGGACGTGATCTGCTGCGAGCTCTTCATATTTTACATTTACTTTTGATGAGTTTAAATTTCTGTTCTCGGTCTGGGTGTGAATGTCCTTGTCTAGTGTGTTGTCCATGGCACCCACGACACAGGGAATCCTAGTGTGGGGCTATGAGTGTGAAGCGTTATTATTATTATTACTTTTTACGCAGAGACAGGGGTACCAACATTCATATCTGCCAACTGTTGTTCTTGGTTATTGTTTCCAAAATCTGAAGGTTAAAAGAGAGGGAAACAGCGGAAGCTAGCTGAAGAGAGAAAAGGAGGAAACGATTGAGTGAAAAAACAGACAGACCTCTGTGAACTATGGTGGTTGAGGGCTGAGGACCTTTGAGTAGACCTTTTATGTACATGATGGTCAAGACTTCGCATAGCGTTTAGATAATTTACTGTATTATTCTCCTTTTCTTTGACATCAAAATAAATAGAATAAGCGTAAGCCAAATTATTATGTGAGTCTATAAATCTGTTATTATATTAAGTGTTTAATGAAACAAATCGCTAAGGAAATAAGCTTTCTAGTTTTATATCGTTTTGAAATAACAGATTATATAGGAATTTATAAGCGCGAGCTTAATGCGCGGATTAGCGTAATCCTTTTAAAATTTGTTTTTCTTAAACACCTAAGGCAGCGTGCAGACGAACGACATTATATCATTCGAAAAATTTGACTTTTTAGCTTAGTTGTTACTGACAGTAAACAAGGAAATGTTATCTTGAACAGTTTAACAGACCAATGTGTTGGGGGTTTAAATCAGAATGCATTTTCTTACTTCCTTATTTGATATCTCCTGATTCAGGCAAAGGATTGCGCCCTGGTATATAAAAACAAAAACAATGAACAGCGAAATCAAATTGATCGGAAGAGCCTTTGGATTATTTGGAGGGTAATGTTTTCAGCGCTTATATCGTTGAAATTTAAATCGAAGATATTGTAACGCTTATTAGAATACATCTAAGTATAACAAGAGAAAGCCCAGTACCCGGGTGTTGATTGATTCATGTTCTTTCACGTCAATAAAAAACTATCCACAAAACCACTGCTAGCCTACTTTTTGTCGCTGCGGTGTGTTGTCGTCATGCATGTGAATGGGGCCTTAACCGCGATTTAATCACAATATAGGAACTGTGATTTAATTCAGAACTGGACGGTTTTTGTTCCACAATTTACTCGGCATTTATAATGTTGTTTGTGGTCTGCAAATCATTGTTAGAATTTCATTTTATCTCTTTAAATACCTCATAAAATTTTAATAGCTTTTTAAATAAACATTGAAGCTTTATAAAATCTTAAAAGTAACATTTCTTTATATTGTATATTTAGTTTAGTTACAATGAAAATTTTATTAATATAACCAACTAAATAATATTACTGAAAGCAAACGCTGTGGGTTCGATTTCTGATCAGAACTCTCATGTCATGATCGATCTCTGGCGACTTCATTACACGTGTTAGTCAGAGATTGCTTGACCACATAGGTATGACCACCTTCTACTTTAATACTGACAATAAAATTAAGTAATTTTTTTGTAGCCTGAAGGGCTGACGAAAAAGCAGACGGGTTACCTGATAGTAAGTGTCGCCTATGGACATGAGCAATACCAAAGGAAAGGCCAATGCAACGCCAGCTCTGAAGGAGAATTCTTTTTACATCTTTTTTGAAGAACCCCATGTCATAGCGCTCCGGGAATACTATGGAAGTCTGAGTATGTAATAACTTACTTAAAAATTTCTTTCATCATTCATCTCTATCTGATAGAGATGACTAACTCAAAGATTCTCTAGAAAGACTCATCATAACTCATAACAGATGCGTACAGAAGTTGCGAGGAAGCACGCATGCGATGCGCGCCGTTACGCTTTTTTTTTTTTTTTTTTATTCTTAATTTATTTATAGAGGGTTTAGTCATTTTGACTATGTCGCCCTCGTAAGGCTATTATTAACGTATCTAAAAGCCACTCAATAAATATAACTGGATCAGTGTCTTGGCCTCTTCTGAACCAGGAGAGGCCAAGACACTGTTACAAATACCAACTTGCTTATTTCTAAATTTAAAATTACGGCGTGTTTCTTCATTCCGAACACATTCCATCAATACATGTTGGACGTCCTCAATGACTCCGCAGTCTGCACAGTTTGGTGTATTTGTTAGTCTCATTAAAAATTTAAACTTGTTTGATAGAATATGTCCGGAACGAAGCCTGAGAAGTGCCACTATATGACTACGTTTCATAGCTATTGTTTGAAACCAGGGGTAGCGAGGAAGCTCACACTGTATAGTTTTATACCATATGCCTTTATTTAACGAGCGTTCATCAAAGTATTCCTTCCACCTGCATCTACATTGTGCTTTTACTTTTGAAAGTACTTCGCTATATACTGGTGGACACACATATGGTATTCCTTCATTTATGGCTTCTTTTGCCGTTTTGTCAGCTTCCTCGTTACCCATAATACCAATATGCGAGGGAACCCACTGCAGCACAAGATTTTTGCTAGAATTTTGAAATTTGCAGATGGTATCTAATATGCTGTAGGCTATCGGGAAACCTCGAAAGTTCGAGGTTAGCGAAGCCAAATGTAAAAGTGCGCTTTTTGAATCTGTAAGAATTACAAATTTGTTACTATTAATTGTTAAAGCATACGAAAGTGATTCAGCTATAGCTATAAGTTCGGTATGCATAATTGTAATATCAGATCCTGCCTTAAATTTTGCATATACGCCTATCTGAGGGTCAAAGAATGCTGCACCTGATCCTGTTGCATCTTTAGATCCATCTGTAAAGAGCTGATAATATGAATTATATTTTTCATAGATTAAGTCATCACATCTTCTTTTTAACTCCGACGTTTTAGTCTTTTTAGAAAAATTAACTCCGTCTATATTTAAACAAATCTTGTCCGTCAAATTGAAACTACTTATCCAACTATTCAAATTGTGAATTTGCAGTTTGTTTGAAGAATAAATATAATGGTCTTTGTAAATTTGATGCATTTTAACTAATAAAGGAATTTTTTTCCTCGTCCAATATGTGCAATGAGCTACCTCGCTCAGTTGTTCTATTATTTCTATAGTGGGATCATTACTATAAGACATTGACTTTAACAAAAATTTGCCTGCTAAGTACATTCTACGGACATGTAATGGAACGAGACCTAATTCACTTTCCATCACGTGAATAGGGGTACTTTTCACAAAACCTCCGATGACACGCATTGCTTGGTTCTGAACAGTGTTAAGTTTGTTTAAATGAGTTTTAACGCTTACATCGTATAAAAAGCTACAATAGTCGAGTCTACTGCGAATAATGGCAATATACAATTGCCTAAGGTATTTCGGGTGTATCCCCCACTTAGCCCCAGCAAGAACTTTAAACACATTTAAAAATTTTAGAGTTTTGTCTCGAATTTCATTGATATGTCTACCCCATCTTAAACTCCGGTCTAGCCACATACCTAAGTATTTAACAGTATCAACTTGTGGGATAGTACTGTTGTTAACGTTGATATTTATGTTATGCCTTGATCTACCTCTGCTAAACAAACACACTTTAGACTTCCTATGTGAGATACTGAGACCAAGCTCTTCAATCATATCGCACAGCACATTCAAAGCTCTTTGCACATCAATTACAGCCAAGGATATGTTTTTGTTATTACTATATACAACAAAATCATCCGCGTATTGTGAAATAAATACTTGTTGTATATCCCGACAAATTTTGTTTGTGGCTATATTAAATAGTATTGGGGACAAAGGGTCACCCTGTGCCAAGCCTAATCCTGTAGATCTACATAGATATTTACCATCACCCAGCTCAATAGAAAGCCAACGTTTATGAAGGAATTGCCATATGTATGAACATAGTTCAGATCCCACACCAAGGTCATCCATAATGTTCACAAGTTTTGTTACATTCACATTATTGTATGCATTATCAATGTCGACAAAACACCCTACAGTTGATTGCCCTTTAGTAAATCCAATTTGTATACGGCTAACTAGTCTGGTTAAATTATCGAAACACGAGCGAGACCTCCTAAATCCTACAGTTTCTTTTGATAGGCAGTTATTTTTCTCTATAAACCAGTCTAGCCTGCGAGTGATAATTGTATGAAATATTTTGCAAATGCAAGACAATAAGGCAATAGGTCTAAAATCTGATGTTGTGGATGTACTAGCTTTTGGTATAGGGACTATATTTATATTCCTCCATTGTTGCGGAACAAAGCCATCAGATAAAAATCTATTGTATAAGGATACCAGGGCCACTTTACCTATATGAGGAAGATTATTGATCATGGAGTAAGAAATATTGTCCCCTCCGGGAGCCGTATCTGTTTTCTTAGTACAATTATTCAACTCCTCTACTGAGATTAGTGAGCCAAGTTGCTGATTAACAGAGTTAAATCTAGGCGTATCAGGTGAGACAAAATCTGGAGTTAATTTATTTAACAATAATGAAGCATTATGTGTATCTATCGTGGGTCTATCTGATTTATACCCCTTCAACCATCTCATACGTAGCCACATTTCTCTCGAAGACGTAACACCGCTCATACCATCGCAAAAGTTTTGGAATGACTTGGCTTTACTGCGACGAATAAGTCTCTGAGATTCGGCAATCTTATTCTCCAAGACCGTCAAATTGTCGGGGCAAGGGTTTCTTCTAAATTTGGCGAGGGCCTGACGACGCACAGCAACTGACTTAGACAATTCTTGCGTCCAGTAAGGTTTCGGAGTAAATTTATTCGCTTTTATCGGATTGTTGTAGATTTTTATAGTAGGTGTGACTTCATCTGCAGCCCTATTTATGATTTCTAGAAAGCTGTCGTATGCTTTCTGATTGTCCGAAGGAAATATATAGTCCGATAATGCGTTTTTTATTTTCTGTCTATACATCTCCCAGTCGGTCTTTCTGAAGTTCCGTCGACTTTTAAATGCTGTGGAAGGGGTAATGTTGATACTAAACTTCACTACTAGATGGTCGCTTCCTAAAGTCTCGTTTATCACCTTCCAATTAAAATTCAGTGCAATATCTGTAGTTACCAATGTCAAGTCAGGAGATGTTTTATGTGTCACACCATCAACCAATTTTATGCGTGTGTAAGTACCATCATTAAGCGAGATTAAATTGTTATCCATAGCCGAGTCAAAAATCTGCACCCCCCTAGGATCTGTCTTTGTCGACCAATTAGAATGGTGACCGTTGAAATCTCCAGCAATAATGGTTTTGTGTGCTAGTTTAGAAAAGATCTGATTCCAATCGTTCTCGGTGGTTCTAGTAGAAGGAGGGCAATATATTGATACGACATTATTTACATGCTCACAATTCTGAATTAAAACTTGTACTATTTCTATTCCTCGGTTGGAGATATTTGTATCAACTCGATGTGCTTTTATTGACCAGTGAGTAAGTATTGCGACTCCGCCATATCCGTCACTACGATCTGATCTAAATATGTTATATCCGCTAATATGGAAACTGCTGTCTGGGTGGAGCCAAGTCTCGCTTATAATTGCGATGTGGATCTTCTCTTGATAAAGTAATGTCTCAAATGCAAGGGATTTAGGCCGAAGGCTTTGCGCATTCCACTGAAGTATATTTACCGCAGTGGAATGCGCAGGGTGTCCATCTGTTATGCATGGGGCGTAATTATCCATACTTATTTAATATATCCAAAAATGAAAAGTCAGACAGATATTGAGCCACCATTGATATTACTCCTTTAAAAATTATACTTATACAACCTTTTACTTTCTCTTCCCATGATATGTTTTTCTCTGTAATCTTCTCCTTCAATTTATTATATAATATGTGCCAAGAAATTTTCTCTTCATTGTTTTGTCTTTCTTCTTGGCTATCATCCTTGTTGTGCTCGTTGTTATCTTTTGATCTGTTCTGTTCCTTCCCAGAATTTTCACAATCACTAGTATCCATTACGTTGCCCAAGTATTCTTCTTCATTGCTATTCTTTTCCTTCCTTGTTTGTTTTCTATTTTTCCGATAGTTATTACCTTTATCTTTAACTACCTTTGCATATGTTATAGATTCCTGATTAATGTCTGCCTGTATCGGCGTGGGCTCAACTAATAAGGTCTTTTGTGTAACGGGTGCTGTATTAAATATTGTTTCAGGTTCTGGTGTAACCGGTACATAGAGATTAATAGCCTGCTTATACGAACAGTTATGTTCCGCCATTAATTCACGTAGTCTCCTCTCTTTTATAAATGCTGGACAGGTTTTTGAAAGGGTCATGTGTCTGCCTCCGCAGTTATTGCACAGAAATTGAGAAGTATCACAATTTTTATGGTTGTTACCACACTTTGGACATATTGGTCTAGTAGCAGAACACATTTTTATTGTATGTCCAAATCTCCAGCATTGCGAGCATTGTGTGACTGGAAAAACATACGGACTTACGTTAACAATAGTGTCAAAGATGCGGACCTGAGACGGTAGGGTTGAACCTTTAAAACATATACGAACTGATTCACTTGCTTCCCACCGCCCATCAAAACTATTTTTACGCTTCAGTCTTTTTAAGCCCATAATCAATATCTCACTAGTGAGGCTCTCAGTTATTTCTTCTTCAGTCAGATCTAGATCTATGTCCTTTATAACTCCATAAGACTGGCTCACCTCCAATGTTTTCTGACATTTAAATCCATTTTTATTAAAAATGTGTGAGTTTAAAAGCATGTCAGCACTCTCTTCGCTTTTAAAAACAATGAAAACTTTGTACGCGTTGATAAATTTCATTCTTATTACGTCCGTAATTTTCTCTTCCCTAAGGGATCTAGCCAGCTTTATTCGCTTAGGAAGTTTTTCTGTACATGTTAGGGATACTTCAACATAATCTTCCGCTATTCTCGTTGATTCATCGTTAGCTAAAGTCCGTGCAAACCGTTTTCCTTTCCTTCCTATAGTCGTCCATAGTTCCTCCTGATCTACAACTCGATGTCTCTTACTTAATCTCCTTGCACTCCCTGAACTTGTACTTCCTGATATTTTCTCCAACTCCATATCAACTAAGGTATCACTGCTTCCCATTATTTCACAATTACTGCTCCCCATTATGCTGATATTATTCACCTCGTCTTGCGCATTATTTATTTGTTCTTCATTCATATAGTTCGACTGTCCGTGAGGACAGTCGAGATAAGCGCGTCGTAAACAACGCACGCTATTGTACGCGATGCGCACTGCTCGAACCGGTTTAAATAGATCGAACAACACGCGTTTTGCCGTAGCAAGCGTCCGCGCGCGACTGAGCGCCGTTACGCTACAAAACGCAAATATTACGAGTTCAAGGAGACGTGGAACGGGACAGCGTTATACACGATCTTTACAAATGAAAGAGACGGCCTATCGCGGCATGGTAAACACTATGAAAGTGTATAATTATCCAACTCTTGATTGACAAGTCAAAATATTTAGATAATTTCTTCCCGTGTACACAATCAACGTATCGTCGGTGCTTTATTCAGTAGTTCGTGATAATCATGTGTTAGCCAGGCAGTTGTTGAATGGACGTCCGGGCGTCCGTCAAAATAAGCAGATTTTTGAAGTGAAAACTTCTTCAGTACGGGGGTGACTTGAATTTTTATGAAACGAAACTGTCTAGTAAAAAGAGACAAACACATAAATTCTAAAGTGAGATAGGAAGCATTGAACAGGGGTAGGGTAGGGGAGGGAGTTACGACTTTAAAGATAGATTATGTCAAAAGATAGCAGTTGAACAGACAAACAGTTGAAACATAATATCCCGGCCATTATGCAATCATTCGTCATCGTCGCCATTTCCGATTTAAACACTTCACGGATTATTTTCTAACGTTACTTGTACGGATTCCCACGTTATAATGCGAAGCATTTTTCTTGGTAAAGGAAAAACGGTGCTAAAGGAAAACAAAGTCTGCACCACATTTGCATTAAATTCTTCAACTTTTTTGTAATAATTTAATTATGGTAAAGGTATACCAATGTAAAGGGGGACAATGTGAATCATTTCGGTTTTTATCAAAAATCTGATTTATCAAAAACCCTCACCAAGAAGTCTGCACTGGTTTACATACCATACTCAGGTTTTCTTAATTTTAGAAACCCCATTGGCAAAATAAGTACAGACTAGTGAGGATTTTTGGAGAAAACCGGGCATTTACCTGTCGGGCCACGCGCAATGTTGGGTTCCGAAGTAGTAAGTATATCGAGTATTACTCATTAACTACTTATGCTAACATAGCCTTGGTAGTTTTCCTTGTTAATTCATTATATAACTTATTTTTGAGAATTTTTTCACTTGTTCAACTCCAACCGTTTAGCCAGCACCGGGGGGACACTTGACTCTAACCAAAATTATATTTCGCAAACGGATCTCTAATTCGTAGCGTTATTGATTATTCTTTAGTCAAGATGTACTCGTTTAAGAACCTTTTTTCTCGACATTAATCGTTCCTTGAACTATGTGGACTTACCGTTTCAGCTAAGTTTGCGAGCTACGAGTATGTCGGCATCTCTTGTGCGTCTATACACGGATCTCATGACTACATTCGGTCACGTATCGACATACCAAACATGACTCGATAGCTGGACGTTTGAATATGTCTAAGGTCAATGATAAGACTAATGCATTATATTATGTATCATCGACTACAATTACACATCCACGAAACTAATACAAGAAGATATCAAATAACTTTTTTGCTCTGTAACTGTAATTACAAAACTCTTAGGAAAGGACAAACGCGGACAAACGAGGGTGGACTCGCGACTTACGCGCGATCAAACGCACATTACGTACGCTCGCTTGCAAAAATCTAAAACAGTGATAAAAACAAAAACTAAGTTTTAAAAAGTGTACCAAACTGTGACTAAAGACAAAAGTTAAATAGTGTTTCATCTTCTACTGGATTTCATCAAGTAAAAACGACGAAAATAAAAACTTCACCTACCAGTAACGTTCATTTTCAAACAACCATATCAACGCATGAGTCATCGTGTCATTGAACTGTGCTAGAGACGACCCGGAGAAATAAAACAGATTCTTTTCGAAAAAACTTGCTCGTCGTCAATATAGTGAGTAAAGCACAAAATTATCACTATTTTCTAACGTGAAAATAAATATGATTAGACAAACCCCGCCTAATACTCCAACAACAAATGTTGTTCAACAAAATGAACCAAATTTGACATCCCCTGGAAACGAAAATACAATTAATGTTACCCAAAAAAGAAGAAAGCGTAAAGACGAACTACAACACATTGAGATTATGATCACAGAAATGAAGGTAATGTTTGCTGATTTGGTAACAAAACAAACTCAACAAAATGAAAAGATAGACTCATTGAAATCAGCTATAGAAGACATAAGATGCCAAAACACCACAATCAGTAGCCAAACCTCAGAAATTAGTGATCAAATCCAAGAATTGAAGAAAACGGTATCATTATTATCCAAGAAATATGACGAAATCGAAACAAACATAAATAATTTAAGCACTAAGTGTGAAAATAACAGGAAAAATATAGAAATACTAGACCAAAAGATAAAAAAGCTTAGTCATCAAAGCAACACTAATATTCAGGGCAGAGAAAATAGCAATAACATAAATAAAATAGTTCTTTATGGCTTGACAGAATTTGAATACGAAACAGAGGAGCAGCTACACTACAGGATTGCAAATATATTCAGAGACATACTAAACATAGATATTATCGCTTATATAGAAGAAGTCAAAAGAATTGGAAAGAAAAGTACGAAGAGACCAGTTGTTATTGAGCTTCTGAGTAAAAAACTAGCAAAATATATTTTACAGAATGCTCGCTTCTTCAAAAATACTAGACTTTACCTATCAGAGTATCTAGACGAGGAGGGATTAAAGCAAAGGAAAAATTTGCGAGAACAATTACAAGCGGCCAGACAAGAGGGTCACTATGCAACCATAAAAAATAATAAGCTTATTATTAATGGAAAATATCATGATAAATCTTACCTGCACAGCCAACGTGAAGAACAACCATACTACGCCACCCAAAATTCTTCTATAAACAACCCAATTATATCCTTTGACATTACTAGTACACAAAAAAGCATTCCCTCTCGTACTTTTCGTCCCTAATAGCACAATAAACAAAAAAAACTACAACTACACTATTTTATACCAAAATATGCAGAGTATTGCTAATAAGCTACACACGTTAGAATCGTTCTTACTTGATACACCAATATATCATGCAATCTGTATATCGGAAACATGGATATCAGCGGATAAACTACCATTACTTATGCTCAACAACTACAACATAGCTTCATCATTCTGCAGGCAAAACTATACTGGAGGCGGCGTGTGCATATTACTGCGCGATGGCATAGAATTTAGTGAAAGAAAGGATGTTGTGGACCTGTCGATTGAATTTGTAATTGAAATCTGTGCAATAGCTATTACTAAAATTAATATTTTACTAATTGTTATTTACTGGAATGGTAGGCAAACCGATTCATTTTATAATCAATTAACGTTATTACTGGAACTTTTAAACAAAAAATATAATACAATGAATATCATTATAGGAGGCGATTTTAACGTAAACATGCTGGAAAAAAACACACAATCAAACAAATTATTAAATCTTATGCTAGAATACAATTTTAAACAATATATTACCGAACCTACCCGAGTAACCATATCTTCATCGACTTGCTTAGATCTTTTATTCACAAACTTTTGTAAAACTAAAATATATACAGAAGTCCACGACTACGGCTTCTCCGACCATAAAGGTGTTATGTTAAGAATCAAAACTCCTACTGAAGAATCAACCAAACCAATGGCTTGGAAAATTGAAAAACGACTATTTAATAAACAAAATATATTAATGTATAGAAATATATTAAAAAAAGTAAACTGGACAACTGAATTGAATAAAGCAAACAGTGTAAATGAAAATTACATCCTTTTCAATAAGAAATTACTAGAACTATTAAATATATACATACCAAAGAAAGTTATTACTTTAAGATGTAACAAAAAACCCTCATGGGTAACTCGCGGTATAAAAACTTCTAGCAAACATAAAAGACTACTGAGAATTTTAGTAACATTTTGTAAAAATCCAATCCTAACGAAACACTATATTCAGTATGCTAAGATATTAAAAAAATCGGTTAAAAAATCTAAACGTAAACAATATATATATGAAATGAATAACTCTCAAAATAAAACAAGAACCATGTGGAAAATAATAAAAAGACGCACGAATAAAAATGTTAAAAAGACTAAAGTAAATATTCAACTAAAAATCCACAGTAAGATAACGTCTGATCCATGTGAGATAGCGAACCATTTCAATGAGTTCTTTGCATCAGTCGGGAATACAGGCAGTCAGCCGGGTGCATCCGCCGCATGCGGCCGCCCTGCTTATCACCGCCTTGAAAACACCTTGTATGTTAGTGAGGTAAGCACCCAGGAAATAAACTTGATCCTAAAAAATTTAAAAAGTAAATATAGCTACGGTGTAGATGAACTGCCACCAATCCTTATAAAAAAATGCGCTGACGAACTGACCTTACCTTACCATATCCTGGTTAATCAATCCTTCCAAGAAGGTACGTTCCCAGATTTATTAAAAACGTCGGTAATAAAACCAATTCATAAAAAATGCTCGAAACTTGATCCTAACAATTATAGACCCATAGCACTCTTACCTACGTCATCCAAAATATTTGAAAAAGCAATGCAAAGGCGGGTCGAACACTTCTGTGAAAAATATAACATATTTGACGAGTCCCAAAATGGTTTCCGAAAGAATCGGTCGACTATACTAGCAATATACAATTTTATGCAAAGAGTAGTAGATATCTTAAATGATAAAAAATACGCAATTGGAATTTTACTTGACATGACAAAAGCTTATGACAAAGTACAATTTAAAATATTATTGGACAAGTTATATGACATAGGGATACGCGGTATATCACATAAATGGTTTACATCCTACCTTAGCAATCGAAAACAAGTTGTGGAAATTGAGCATTTTGAACATGATACAGGGCGTATTAATATGATCAGATCGGCAACCATTCCCGTAGTGAACTCAATCCCGCAAGGAAGTGTCCTCGGATGTATCTTATTCCTTTTATATATTAATGACCTCCCGAAAATAATAAATGACTTTAGTGTATTATTCGCAGACGATATATCTATATTGACATCTTGTAATAATGACTTTAATTTAAATCGACATCTTTTTGACATTTTCACTAATATTATTGATTGGATGACTGACCACAACCTTAACATAAATTTCTCCAAGACCAAAATAATGCAATTTAGACCATATCAGAAATCACCCCTTGACATAAATTTCGTGTATAAAAATAATAAAATAGAATGTGTTGACACTTTCCCGCTATTAGGTCTGGAAATAGATAGTAACGTGAACTGGAAAAAACATATCCAAAAAATTAAAACAAAGTTAGCGAGTTTCACATACGCGTTAAGGGAACTTAGAAACACAACCGACCTCAAAACCGCGCTAAGTGCATACTACGCATATGCATATTCCTGGATGAAATACGGTATCATACTTTGGGGAAACAGTGTGGATGCACAACAGATATTTATTTCCCAGAAAAAATGTATCCGCATATTAGCTAACATTAAAGAACCTGAAAGCTGCAAACCACATTTTATTAAAAATAACATATTAACATTACCGTCAATATATATACTAGAAATAAGTAAATTTGTTAAAAACTACCCTCAATACTTTAGAAAACAAATTGATGAACCAAGACACAACATATTAAGATCTATATATACGCATAAACTTAAGACACCTACATCTAAATTAAAAATACATAGTGACGGTCCAAACTCAATGGCGACAAAGATATTTAATAAACTCCCAAAAAACATAGCTGAAGAGACAAATGTTAACCTTTTTTGTACCAAATTAAAAATATATTTAATTGAAAAATGTTACTATAGTTTAACAGATTATTTTAACGACAAAAATGACCAGTAAGTACCTACTTGAATATTTTAATAAACTAATATGAAATTGACATTAAATTAAACTCCTTTATAACGTGAAATATGGTTTAATGATTATAACTATAACTTAATGTAATACAATCTTATTTAACTACACGATTTAATTTTGAATGGAATTTACTATATCTGGAAATAAAATGAATTGGTCCACCACCCAGAAAATTGCAACACCCTTTTAGGGTTATTATTGTGTAGGATGTGTTATGTGACTGCGTTATATACCATGTTACTACATATTTAATGCAATAAAGTATTGAGTATTGAGTATTGAGTAAGGCCAAGCCCTTTTTCCGGGAACTTCTTAAGATTGGTACTTGATGAAGCATTCGTGAATTCGAGACACCAATTAATTTGTGACTGTTTTTTCTTTTCAGTTTTATTAGGTGAAGAATAAATGAAGTTCCTCGTCATTTGTTTCCGAAATGCAAATAGTATGGCAACGTACAACTTCGTTCGCTAGTTAGTCATTTAGTCGGATAATTCACCTAGGTCTAGGCCGTACGTATAATTTTATCGCAGGCCACTCTCACGGGTTTCTCGCGACATATTACGGTTAGGACGACTCATAAGACTCATTAACCGAGTACCGAGTTACCGACTAACGTCTGGGTGCACGGAATGGGTTGATTGCTAATCGCTGCTGGCGGGCCCTGTGATACTGCATCGCCTGTCAATCAGTATCCTACACCGACTCGTTATGTGATAAAAACTGTACAGACAAGCTGTTTACTGATCATGAGTTTATCGTGTAACTGATCGAGATAGCGTTTAATTTAAAACAGTAGTGGAAGATTGGTGCTTTTTTATGGAAATAGCCGGCAAACGAGCTAACGATCCACCTGATGGTAAGTGGCTATCGTCGCCCATGGACATCAGCAACACCAAAGATCAATGATGCGTTGCCGGCCAAGAAAGAGGAAAGAAAAAGAAAGAAAGGTTTCCCAGCGAGGCGGAAATTTGAATGATCAGTTTGAATTTCTGTTCTCGGGTGTGTTTTCTAGTCTTTATATGTATTCCATGGCACCCACGACACAGGGAATCATAGTGTTGGTTAACAAACTGTAGTAAAAATATGTTATAAAAAGCAAGGGCGTTGCGGATATTGAAAATGAAGTTGTACAACATTATAACATTGTAATGACTTAAGCTCTAACAAAAACGTAAAAAAATTGGTTCTCGCGAATAATGGCGTCCACTGAACGGGGACGACTCGTGACCCCGATGATTGTAACAAAGACTCCGACCTCCTGCACGTGTGTTACAAACTAAGTCCACCTTTTGAAATCGATGTGTGTTTATGATTTGTGTTTTAATGCATGGCTGTGTGGTTATTTTATATAGTTAGCTGCGACTATATCGCGGTATTCGTGGTTGAGGGATTCTATCCATCCTAAAAGCTTCCTCTACGTGGCTCAACCTTAGTTCATTCATTATCACAAATCGTAATTACTGGTCCACTGCTGGGCTGGGCCGGCGCGGGTCTCTCTCTTTCTCCATACCCGCACTTTGAGCTTCGAACGCTTCAGATTAACAATATCAATGTACATAAGATTGAAAACTAAATCAGTAAAGGTAAGGTCCTTGGTTTCATCTCCGGTAACAAGTTGGGGACGTTATCCCGAATAAAGTTTAAATGAAATGAATGAAATCAAAGCCTTATAATTAACAGTTTGAGCGAGTAGCTACAGAACTTGTTAGTAAACATCACTTTTTTTTTAACCTGCAACAAAATGGTATTGAAATTTTTTGACGTACCTTACTTATTCTTTATTCAAATATCCTACAAAATCCTACATCCTACAAATATACAAATACATCATACAAATATCCTGCGTTTCAGGAAATATTGATGGACTGTTCAATCAACCTACTGTTGATTGAACTTACTGTCGAATGAACTTAGGATTAACGCTACTTAGGATTGTTTTCAAACGGAGCAAGTTACGGATTGGAAAGCCGATACCGTTCCGCACGTTTCGTATCAAATAGTTTCTCGAACCCCGGACTTACAGACATACCTCGAGCAGTCGACAGCGATAAGCTAACATGCAATATAGCTAACATAATTTTTTTTTTATAAACGCTTACACACTCACACCCCCGCAGTAGGTTATTACGATGGAATCGATATCGAGATCGAATATGACCCGAGTACAAATATTTATCTGTCAAATAAATATCTGCCCCGGCCGAGTATCGAACCCGGGACCTCTAACTTCATAGGCAGGGTCGCTACCAACTAGGCTACAGGGTCGACATTCATTCATTCACTCATTGACCATTAATTTGTAACAAATTTTTTAGAATATCGGTCGTTTCTTTAAATAAAGTGGAACGGGAAAGATCATTGCAATTATTTTAGAACTAGCTGACCCGGTGAACTTCGTATCGCCTAAGAAACTGTTTTTTTCTAAAATAAAAGTAGCCTAAGTTACTCCTTGATATATCAGCTATCTGGCGGTGAAAGTCCCGTCAAAATCCGTCCAGCCATTTCAGAGATTAGCCGGAACAAACAGACAGACAGACAGACAAAAATTGTAAAAAATTTTGTTTTGGTATATGTACTGGTATACATCCAAATGCACTTAGTAAAAAGCGGTTATTTTAATATTACAAACAGACACTCCAATTTTATTTATTTGTAGACTAGATGTAGAAGATGTAGATAGATAGATGTAGATAGATGTAGATGTAGATATAGAGTATGTATAGATGTACCTATAGATGTTTTATTATAATCATGGTGAATCCATTCGACCAAACTAGTGATGAGCTGGTGAACAATGGACGAAGATATGGAGCCAGGTTCTTACAGTATCGCTAAGCGCTCTGTAATTATACAGTTTAATCTCTATTTTGGCTGTAGTCGGAGAGCCAGTATAAGCGCTTCCTTCTTGGCCGGCAACACATCGATTTGCCACAAAGCTTTTGGTGTATTACCATCCATGAACAGTGCTGCAGCGTCAACCACTCACCGTCAAAAGGCATGTTCATCAGTTAGCCCAGGATATACATATATGTATTTCAAAATCTACTTCATCGCTTCGTGAAATGTGACACTACCCTATTCTATTTTTATACCCTACTAGCTTCTACCCGCGACTTCGTCCGCGAGAATTTAGAATTAGATCTAGATCCTACTAAAATTTAGATGTTAGGTTTAGATGTTTGGATGTTTGTGAATTAAACTTACAGTATCCTGCTTTTCATCCCAAAGAATGATGTCGACAACATCGCTTATTATGTCACGTTCTAGCAAGTTGCTAAAGATTCGAAAAAATCATAGGGCATGTAGTGAGGAAGAAGTTCAGTGGCAGGCTACCTTAAGAGCTGCTTAAACAGGCATCATCGACACCAGCAACGTGCTCATTATTTGGCATACCAGCGAGCTGCTTAGGGGTCATAAAAATCAAAAGAAACGTCGTGAGGAATAATTTCAGCAAGCTTGAGATCTGCTACGCCGGAACAGGTAGGTAAACGACGTTAGCAACATGCTCATGAAACAGAATGACGGAGATGGACTGTTGCTAGAGTATGATGCGAGTAACAACACGCGAGTCTCAGTAGCCACAAGCTTCTAAAAAAGGATAAAATTAACAAAGCGTGTAAATTTTGCGATGCGCAGAAAATAAAAGAACAACTATTATTCTGGAGGAAAATTATAAAGTTAACCCGCAATTAGAACAAACAGCAGAACAATTAAGAGAATTACGTTTACACAAACTTAACACAAACGAACCATATCATACTTTAAATAACATCGGTATTACATATTAATGGATGCTTCCATATATGACATCTTTATTAAGGGCAATGAAACGAAACAAAACGAAGAGACTCAGTGTTTTATGTACTCCATAGAGTAGCAAGAGCGAGGATGCCCCATGCATAAAAATATCTTTTAGTAGTTAAAAATTATATAGCGTCTTAGCCATATCGACTATATCGCTAAAAAATTACACGATACCGTAGTCAAAAATAATTATAATTCATGGTCCATAAGGTGAATGTGTCATCTCTCAAATTATTCATTGGTCTGTGGACCTTATTTACGCAGATGAAGTTGCAGTTTGATATATCATTAAACTATGATTTAAAATTAAAAGTATGCTAAATTAAGTTTTTTCCTCGCAATCATTGCGGGTCATCGCGAAACATCATCATCATCGTACTTAAAGTGTGAAAGGTATGAAAATATTAAAATTAACCAATACTACATCGCTACTTACCATCAGGTGGGATTGTAGTCAAGCACTGACTTATAATAAAAAAAATGTATTGGTCTGTGCGTCTGGTTTTACAGTGTTAATATTCATCATCATCCTGCCCATTTCCCAATTTTATTTGGGGTCGACGCAATATGTTTTCCTCTTCCACACTTCCCTATAATCCGCCGTCATCTTTACGCTAACTCTGTTACTCTTTCATATCATCTGTAACACAATCCATCCATCTTTTCTTTGGTCATCCTCGTCCCCTTCATCTATCCATCACATTCATATCCATCACTCTTCTAGTCACATGCGTTTCCTCTCGCCTCATCACGTTCCCATACCACGACATTCGGTTCCCTTTTAACTTTTCTGTCATTTTTGCCACTTTCAAACTTCCTCTAATATACTCATTCCTTACTTTATCCATTCTCGTCACTCCACACATCCACCTCAACATTCTCATCTCTGTGACATGCAATCGTCTCTTATCTATCTTCTTTGCAGCCCAACATTACGACAGGTCTTATGACGAATTTATAGATTTTACACCTAAATTTACGACCAACAAATGTTTTTAAAAATTGTTTAGTTATTTCAATTGTTCCGTTGAGGAGTCATATTTCGTCTCTAAGACACACCACCATACCTGGCGATGCGAACGATAACAACAGCGAACATATTTGAGCACGGTTTAGTTATTCCCTGCGACTGAGAAGCTCACTCTTTATCTCCAGAATTCACAGTCTCACTATATTGAAGTAGAACCAACTTGAGTCAATTCCCAGTACAACAAAAAAAATCATGAAAATCGCTTCTTAAACAACAAATCTATTCCTACATTTCCTACCTAAAACCATTGTATATGAACAGTCTTGTTCATTAAAAACTTATTTAAGGTTTGTAGTGTTCGGCTAAAGCACTGGTTATAATATGCATGCACAGCAATAAAAAATAAAGAAATATTGACATACCTAAGGCCGAATTGACATAAGGCCGACACCACACTAGGATTTTATAAGCGTACGCGATCATCCGACACACGTAAATAATGATTTGCTAAATAGATTAACAAAATTTGTATTTATTTCTATAAAGTAAATATATATAAAGTAGGTAGATATTTACGAATATTAAAAACCAAATTTGATGATTATTTGCAATTAATTAAACCTGATACGATGTAATATAATATTTCAATCGCACCTCATATTGAGAGCTAGGAAAAACCTTGATAAGCTACGAGTATTTATTCAACGTAAAATTATTATTTTTTATAGCTCACCGATCAAGTGTTTGGCGCTAGGAACGCTCGACAAACGCTGATGTGAAAGCAGCCTACATTTTGCGTAAAAAATGCTGTGTTTGCTTTACTTGATTTTACACGAGATCGATGGTTACTAAAGCTTCCATTGTATGATAAAAATGATCACAATGTGCCTCACCGCAAATTTTTATATGTTTGTAAATAATAATTTTAAAACAATGAACCAATTATTATAACTTAATCACTCAATCAGCTGTTTTGAGTTTTCAAATGTCACTGTGTTGACAAACGTCAGAACTGTTTTCCTATTACCATTTAATTTACTTCTTCTCCCTCGGGAACAGATCAATATCTCGGGATAAAAAGTATCCTATATTTTATTCTAGGTATTAAACTATCTGTGTACCAAATTTCATCTATATCCGATCAGCCGTTTTTGCGTGATTGCAACACAAACATCCAAACATCCAAACTTTCGCATTTATAATAATAATTTTAAAACAATGAACCAATTATTATAATTTAATCACTCAATCAGCTGTTTTGAGTTTTCAAATGTCACTGTGTTGACAAACGTCAGAACTGTTTTCCTATTACCATTTAATTTACTTCTTCTCCCTCGGGAACAGATCAATATCTCGGGATAAAAAGTATCCTATATTTTATTCTAGGTATTAAACTATCTGTGTACCAAATTTCATCTATATCCGATCAGCCGTTTTTGCGTGATTGCAACACAAACATCCAAACATCCAAACTTTCGCATTTATAATATTAGTAGGATTATCTTCGGCGCTTAGAATAGTAATCATCGCGCAGCTCAAATATTGGAGGCTGTATCGACAAACTACTAAGTATTAACGAACTATCGAAGGTAAAAAATGCTCATTTATGAACCTTTCAACGATGCGATACATTATGAGACACTGTCAAACATTCTATTCGAATCTACCTTGAATTTAGTTCTGCATAAAGATCTAAGCTTATCAGATGTCAGGCCTTGCAGAGTTAGGAGCTCGGCTCTTTATGAGATCTGATAACTTTTAACAGTAAAAGCATTTTGAGATTGTGAGTTTACTGAAATGTTTTAGTGAGATTGGTTGGATGAGCAGAAAGGTTCTTTATATCCACCGTTCAACTATCTACTAATAAACTTTGCTCTAATCGTAGATTAGTATTCAAAGTAGTCTTTAAATTTTAAAGAACCTTTCTGCAACTGGTTGTAAATCATACATTATGTACATTGTACAGGTATTGGACAGGAACAGTTTGTACACATTGTATGTTGATGTGGATTATATTTTGCATCTACGTGCAAGTTGTCATACGTCAGTATACCCTGGCTGGATGGGTGTCGTAAGAGGCGACTAAATCCGGCCCGATGGTGTGGACGCATTAGTGGATCGTCATCTCGTTTGCTGCCTATTTCCATAAAAAACGAAAGCAGTCTAAGCAAAATAATGATTTTACTTTTGATTGACCCAAAACTTAAAATTTTCCATTCTTTTGGGTTTTGGAGAAAATCCTCTTGTTTCATTGATAGCCCAGAAGCTCTTCGAATAATTAATTAATTTATTTATTTCGATTCTATGTATCACACAATTTTTTAAGTTAGTTCTTGTCAAAAGTGGAGAAGAAACATGTAACTAAATCGAGAGAGATAATTAAAAATGTTACTATGTTATATCATGTCAATATTAATAACTAGTATTGATCAATATGCAGAGCAGATCACAACAGCTAGTTCAACAAATCATTGATTGTATGCACACTGCATGGCTAATCAGGCTTTCACGCGACATTGTGGCGTAACTATGCTGATAGGTGAGACACAGGTGTAAATCACATGTGTACATGTTAAGCGAAGTTAACTTTCACACACTACCCCCGTAGGTACTAAATTCCCATGCCCATCTTTAGTGTATTATAGTTTAGTTGGAGATTCAATTGAATAAGGTGTGTTGTGTAGACAATTCCTTTATCGAGACCAACTTATAAACTATGGATAAGCGACTCGCACTACAATAGTTTGCAGGTAAGTAGCCGAATAGAAACTAAGAACATATTATTATCAACAAATAGTGAGGTAAACAGTTCTTCTTTATTTATTGAAAAAAGACCTATAGCTCTTTGCGTAGACGGTTAGTATAAGTCAACACATTTAAAAACAAAAAACAGTTTAACCAAATATTTTGCAGAAAAGTGTGGAAAACGTAAATAAAAAGAATATGAAAATGCTTGAAGTAAACAATACGCTTTGACTCCCATTAAAGTTGATTTTGAAGTTCATTAAAATGGAGGCCAGGCAAAGCGAAAGGGAAATGAAGCTCGCAGGCTTCAGGTGAAATAAATGCAAAAATCAAGCTGAACTGAAATCGAATTTTCAAGTCAATTAGGAATTTTATTAGAAAAATGACTTACTTTATTGACTTTACTTGAAAGTTTTAAAATGATATAATGGATGATCGTCCTTTATATTCTAAATCTATCACTTGATTAACTACGAAAAATATACGTACCTACCAAATAGTACAATCTGTTAGAAAATATTGATATTGCTTTAAACTAATAAAAATAGTAACACAGAGATGATTATAACAATATCTTAAGCTTGAAAGGTGTTAGTCCACTAAATCAGACTTTCACTTTGTAACTTGAAATTCTTTCAGTAAAGCAACGACGAGTTGTTAATCTATTTTTCGTCAGTTGTTCTTTTTTATAGCTGGTGAGCTCCCAAACGAACTCTTCTTGATGCTTATCAATATAATTTTGGATTACTAATATTTCAGGAAAACAACTCTTTTGCAGGCAATTAAGTGGTAAGAAATTCTAAGCGTAGCTCTTCATACGTTATAAGCTGCCGATTATCCTACTAATATAAATGTTAAAGTTTGTATGAATGTTTGTAGAATCGGAGGAAAAATCGGCCCGATTCTGTCGTACAAAAAGTGTGACGTGGGCGAGGAGCGTAAAATGACTGTAACCAAGCACGCCAAGACCAAACTGTCACTAACACCAACAACAAATCCTATTCCAGATGTCCTTATCTACGATCTGTGGCGGTTACACTTCTGTCCCATCGGGGGTGAACGACCGGGGTTAAATCTGGCTTTACCAAGAAATCTCAACACAAACTCGAAAACCCTAGCTCAGATACTGAAGTTAAAATAGATACGACTATAATAAAGGAAATTTAAGTTTATCTACTTAAAATAAAAAAGATAAGCTTACTTCAAAAAATCTATAAAATATCCTCATAACTTTCCGATTACTATTATGAATGGCACCGGCTTAAAAAACAATTAGGTAGCTAATGGGGTGGCTGGATTTGAAGCTCTTATTTTATCGTGCTCTTATGCACGTGACCCAATTAAGGAAAAATCGTGAAAAATGGAGATACAAGAGCTCTCTATGTTCTCAAAGGTGTCATAAGTCTAGCAATATACACATCTGTGGACTATGCCCCTCTTAAAGTGCGAAGAAACTCATCTGTGGGACAGACATGGATCATCTCATGATGTAAAATGATGCAATAATCTCCTCAGTCCTGATTACCTGTAAACAGGTAAGTATTAAACTAAACAAATCTTTTGACTTATGCTTGGAACAGGAAAAGATTACCGTAAACATCACCCGGCATAATCTAAATGTTTGTAAGACTATAAACAGTTAAAATGATTCCATCCATTAAGTCTTAACTGTTACTCTGATACTTTATTAGCAAGGGGACGACGTCGTATTTTAAGACGTAATGGCGGATATGGACGTAAATAATTAAGGGTTTATAAAATACAATGTTTATGATTTGATTCAAATGTTTGTATATATTGCGAAATATTTGCACACGAGCATAGCGTTAGATCCCGGGTTTTATGCCCAGCGGACATTTGTGGCAGATAAATGTTTGCTCTCCGGTTGTGTTTGTTTATGATTTACGTATATTTTCACATAGTGTGAGTTTGTGAACGAAAAAACTACCACGCTGGTTGTCGGCCTATCTGAGTTTTCGAAGTCCTTTTGCCGCGCGATGGTCTTCATACTTCATTGGTAGTTTATTAAGTGGACAAGAAACTATGGTCACTCATGAAATTTCCGATCGCGTCCTAGGTTACTGATTATTTAAAAGAAAATATACGTAGAAAAACAATGCACTACAAATAGTAAAATGCAGTTGAGGTCAACAGAAGGAAAGTAACTAGCTTATAACTCAATTATTCCAGCTACACTGTAGAATACTGTGGAGTATTCTTTAGAATGTTGTTGATTTAGATCCTGAAACCATAACTCTGGATTTCAGAGTCGTAAAGAGTGAAATATTCTGAGAGCGATTTGAAAGGAAATTCTATGTAGTTCAAATGACATCGTTAGGTGATTCAAAGCTATGTGAAGGTGCACTAGAGCGTTAAATCGGTCAGAATAAGCGGTTCAGTAAACACACATATCCTATGTAAGGGAGTTGAACCAAATAACATGTTACTAGCGAACGGGAAAGAATGCAACAATCAGAATCTATTGAAGACGGGTGATTAACCCGTACTTAGTAAAATAAACAAGCATAGTTGGTGATAAACGCTGTGAGGTTCAAAACAAACAAATAATCGCTTTCCTGAGTAGCAAGTGACATGAAATGTCCACAAGAACTGCTATGATTATGGGGTTCTTCATTATACAATATCATGCACGCTAGCAAGTTGCTTAAAATCCAAAAAAAAAATTATATTGCAAAGAGACACGATCTAGTAGAAAATTTACAATTTGCAACAGCACAATTTTTAAACCTAAAAATAACCAACGTTAGATCAATAAAAATATTTTTCCATAACCCTCCCAGAGGAGCACGATTGAAGCAATAGAGCCAATAAACTAAAGTGCCTGTAAACCGATTTAAAAATGAAGAAAATATTCAAAATGTTATTTGTCTGGAAACAATACTTACAAAATAGTTCAATGAATTGATCAGGTTAAAAATAGAAAAGACTAGATTGCTTCTTGAAATTAAGTACAACGCGAACGTCTGAGTGCTGGTGCCAAAGCAGAATGTCAGTTCATTAAATCAAAGAGAATGTTTCTAGGTTTGTAATTAACAGATTTAGGAGTCAAAAAAAAAACAGTAAAAGTTTCTTAAATTGAATATAATAGTTTTTCGCTAATTTAGGTAAACTCATTTGTAAGGTAATTGATTCAAGTACAATTAATATAATTATGTGAAAACTCTTCAGTAATATCTTCGATATTTGAAATATGTTTTTTGATATGACTGTGTCATTCAAATGTAATAAAAAAAAAGATTCTCTCTGTCCAAACAACGTTTTTACTTTCTTTATCCTAGTTATGTAGTATTTTATTCATCAAAAATATATAATAATTATAAGATGCATTACACATTACTACATAGATAATCACAACAATAATTTTCAGTTATCCTGAGAAATAATGCACAAATTCAACAAAATGTTTAGCTTATCTCTTCAATTAAGGTATCCATAATTTCTGAGATAAAAAGATCACAACACCGCGACCACTCTGAATGCCCAGAGCATAACGAGAAAGATCATTTGATAGTCTAGAATCTAGATAGATAGATTGTCTTCACCATCATCCGAGGGCATGTCATCCTTAACACCAAAAGCATCTCCGACGCGCTAGTGGCGAAAAAGGAAAAATCTTTGATGGTACTGCAACCAAATCACGTCAAGAAATTAAACAGATTTTAGACGAATGATTTTAACTAGTCAGAGAAAGAATAACAGTATCCTATCTTTGCGTTTAAACTGGGTGGTACACAATAGCGCACGTAGGACACATGAGTTGTTCACCACAAGGAGGAACAGTGAAGAGACTCACACATGAATGGAGAAAAAACGTTCACCAGCTACGTTCTCTTCATCGAATCCTCTTTAAAACACATAACCTTACAAAGTAACTCCAGCGATTCAATTTGCATGAACCAAATGAGCAACGGCGTGTGAAATCTACTATCCGAAACGAAGGCTTCGCTTATAACTGAAAGGCATTTCCCAGTGGCCATGGTATTATGGAGGCCTTGTTTCCTTATAAATAATTATTTACAACTTTATTTTTAGTAACTTGATTAACTTAGTAAGGTCGGAATTATGCGATTGTTTTATTGAGGAGCTACTACGTGTTCTATAGTTTTTTGATATCCGTCTATGATTTAATACCTATTAAAGTGAATAAATAATAATCGTCTCCAAATAAATTCGTAACATACATGACTTGTACATGTAAAATTAAAATGTGCGCAATTCACACGTGTTAGAAGTGAAACCTTCAAAAATTTTGTTTTCAAGATAATGAGACGAATGTAAAACGGGAAGACGATAATTGTAGGTTTTGCTACTCCACTCCACTCCACTGCACTCCACTCCACTGCACTCCACTGCACTCCACTCAACTCAACTCAAGTCAGTCTCCACTCATTTCTAGTCTCCACTGGTCAGTTTCGTTTCATAAAATTTCAAGTCACCCTCGTACTAAAGAAGTTTTCACTTCAATAATTATATTTATTAAATAATAATGTTTGCCGGCTAAACGAGTAATTTAACTATATTTAAAACAATTTCCGTTACGACCTAATCGCACTAGATTTTTAGTTCGCTTTTAAAGTGTAATATGAAAATTTGCTTTGTAATAAAGGCAAGTATCGAAACTCGTAATGCTGTCATCAAATATGCTCATAATACAATCATGTATGGAGCCGTAAAGATTCCAGTTCAATGTTTTCATTACAAGTTTATAGCGGTAACATTACTTCACCGTTACGTTTTGTATGTCTAATAAATATTTTGCGGATACAATACTTTCTTTTTTAACCGACTTCAAAAAAAGGAGGAGGTTCTCAATTCGACTGTATTTTTTTATGTTTGTTACCTCAGAACTTTCGACTGGGTGAACCGATTTTGGTGATTCTTTTTTAATCGAAAGCAGGTGCTTGTAATGTGGTTCCACATTTTGAACGAGATCTGACAAGTAGTTTTTGAGTAATTTTGAAGTCGGTTATTTTTTGTTAGTAAATTATTATTATTATTATTTGTATACCCAGTTAAATTAACATGTATAAGTAATGTAGGGAGAAGATTAAATTAAGGGTGTGGAGCATAATAATACAAAGCTTTTAATGTTAAAAGACGACAACCAGACGTTGTACTTGTAACAAGTGGTCATTCACCATCGCCTATAGATACGAACTAATACGAAGAAAGACAAGAATAACCTCTAACTGCCACACCCAGAGTCACTTAACGGTTACTTAAATCACTCCTTAATACAGAATATCAAAATTCACTCTAGTTATATCGTAGTTACCACTAAAAACCATTCGGAAACTACGGCTTGCAACCAAAACGCGTTTTTCAATCATTTCACGCTTTGGTTCTCATAAAGTGTTATTGATTTATTTTCATTCAATTTCGACTGGGTTTAATTTATTTTACCGAAAATAAAATACTTGTTATCAATTTAATTATGTCTCTTTTATTAAGAAAACATTTATCATGTAAAAAGCAATACATATTCTCTACAAAAAATCGCTTACGAAAAGCAACTTGATGAATGCATGACTGGAAACTGGGTCTATTCGCTCCTTTGCTCTCACTCATGAATAAAAGACCGAGTTGATTACTTAAAAGATATTAGATGACGTAGAGCTCACGCCATGAATAATGGTGGTGGTATACCGTTGGCCTTTTGACGTGACTTGTTAACTAGTTGTACTTTTGGTGTATTTAAATATGTTGTGATTGTGACATGGTCGTAAGGCTCTGAAATGATCTATTTTTAAAAGGTGGCCACTCACGGTCGCGCCATTTGGCGTGGCTCCAAATGACTTTTAAGTCAAATGGCGCGATTGGACATACAGATTTTTATATCACGCCTTCAGTTTTTCACATTCACGATCAAATTTTGGCTGTATATCACGCCATTTGACGCGATGGACTGACCGTGAGTGGCCAGGGATTGTAGTCCGGAAAACCGGATCCAGTAATATGGCGTCATTTTTTGGTAAAATATTTGCCCTATTGCTATTGTTGATACTTGATACTTATATTTGTAATAAAGTTTCATTTTACTCAAAGAGTGTATATCGTGTTTAATACACTTTGAAGAAAATAAATTATTTTATTAAAACTAGTTGATTTAGCGTAATTAAAATTAATAAATAGAATTACTGCGAAGGAAACTTGCAAACTTCTTCCTGTACGTACATGCTCTATCAACCAGCGAACCAAAGTTCTTCATGACTCATTCGACAATTACTAATAAATAAATTATAGATACAACACGCAACTTAGTCTATAATGTCAATCAACTCCATAAGGCGCAAATACGTCCTGTGGGCAGGTGTGAAGGGACTCCATCAGACCCTATTGAGCTGAGCTGAGAGCACTCGAGTTCATTGAAAGGGTTCACTTTAGAGAGCTGAATCATCACGCCCCATCACTTCAGAACATCATCATTTAATAAAACTTGATGTTCGTGGCTCACCGCGAATACGTACGTAGATACGTTTTTATAATCTACGTGTAACCGCCCTCGCTTTGCTTCGGTTTTCTTATTTTTTACACCTTGGGTTTATTAGAGTTTTATTAAGGATTCTTAATTTTTTTGAAAATATAATATAGCCTATGTCGTCCGGAAAATAGTGTACGTAGCTTCTGAACAGTGAAAGAATTTTTCAAGTCGGTTCACTAATTTCGGAGCCTATTCAATGCAAACAAACAATCAAATCTTTCCTCTTTATAATATGTATTACAATAGTATAGAAGTATAGATTACTTACGCTGTGCGATAATGAGGTACGTAGTTATCCTGGTCATGATATTATTATTTAGAACTAATAAGAGTTGTTAAAGTATTAATTTTGAAAGTTTTTGAAGAAGGGAACTTCATATTTTACTATGAGTAAATTATTTGAAGGTCTATTGAACTGACCTTGAAACTCCAAATGAGCTAAGTTTTTTTATCGTAATTGATCAATTATTTCGAAGTGCAGATCGAAATCGTAAATCGATCTTAGATTGCTAATATTTCTATCACTTTTTGCTTCTATAGCTTGTTAACAAAAGTGTCAGATGACAAGCGATTAGTTTTAAGCGATAATAAGCGTTGACAGTTTTAAGGGTCATGGATGTGACAGTGATGTGTTATAGTCCAGTCATCTTAGGAAGTCACTGCGGAATGAGAGATACCCAGCAGATTTTTTTGTATAAAGTTGTATTTTGGCATTCTAAAATTTGTCTCAAAACCTGCATATGGTAGGGTGACCGCGTCTATTAAAAATTTGAGGACAAAGGTCACAAAAATCGGTTTTTTGCAAATATCTCATTTCCTATGAGTTTTTCGCAATTTGTATCGTCATCAATATTGTAGAGAATTAAATTCCCTACAACTTTTGTATCAAAAAAATTTTTATACGTTGAATCGTTTTCGAGATAGAGGGCGGAGAGCGCGCGGTTAGAGCACAATGTAAGGTCAACCGATACAGTCCCGGTCAAAACATGCTATATTAAGTTTATTAATTCTATCTATCTAACAGCCTTTTAAAGTCCACTGCTGGACATAGGCCTCCCCTAATTAGCGCCACTCCGACCGATTCTGGGCCCTCTGAGTCCAAATCGTTCGAAGGACAGATAACCAATGGGGTTGCAAAGTCCTCGAATGGCGGCCACGTCTCGGTAAAAGGAGCACTGGTCGCTCCCCGACCAGGTGGACTGATGACCTAAAGAAGACAGCGGGAAGCCGCTGGATTCAAAGGGCCCAGGACCGGTCGGAGTGGCGCCAATTAGGGAGGCCTATGTCCAGCAGTGGACTTTAAAAGGCTGTTAGATAGATATAATTAATAAACTTAATATAGCATGTTTTGACCGGGACCGTACCGGTTGACTTTACATTGTGCTCTAACCGCGCGCTCTCCGCCCTCTATCTCGAAAACGATTCAACGTATAAAAATTTTTTTGAAACAAAATTGTAGGGAATTTAATTCTCTACAATATTGATGACGATACAAATAGCGAAAAACTCATAGGAAATGAGATATTTGCAAAAAACCGATTTTTGTGACCTTTGTCCTCAAATTTTTAATAGACGCGGTCACCCTACCATATGCAGGTTTTGAGACAAGTTTTAGAATGCCAAAATACAACTTTATACAAAAAAATCAGCTGGGTATCTCTCATTCCGCAATTCTTACCTAATTTTGACTAAAATGACTGGACTATTATTTGTGTTGCCCATGCCACCCACGACACAGAGAACTCATTAGTGTAAGCGTTTCTAATATTTTTTTATATTTAATTCGGAATAAGGTGGGCGTAAAATATGGTTGATGAGAAATATTTATAGAATCGTCGGACTCCATCTCAGCATATTAAGTTGTAGCATATAAGTAATATCGCTTCTGTCTAATCGCTAGTAATATAGCAGATACCCAAAGGAAAAACTTTAATAGGCTTATCATTACCAGCGGTTATTCCACACAATTATGTAGTTACTGGAATATAACTTTTAAGTTACTTTGAATTAGGGTGTAAAATGTTCTGTTAAGATGTGTAAGTTCCTAGCTATCAACAGGGTAACTTCGTCTTTATGCACATTGTAATATGGTCGAAATAAACTTTGCGAAAAACTTAAAATGGGCTTTTTGATTGATGAGCAGAAAAGGAATTTAATAACCTAGTTATAACTTTTGAATTCCGACACACTTCGATATAATATAACGTCGAAACAGATTAAAACTTAGAATTTAGATTATGATGTTACAAACTATGATTATTCTGTGGTATGTTCATCTATGAAGAGTTGTCTACACATATCATTTTAATATAACTTAGCGTGTTTTACTAGCATTCCAAGGCGATCTGTTGGAGTCTTAGGACGTCGGTATAGTTATACACTAAATTTCGCTGGCCATGGGAAATTACCTGAAACAATGCAATATAACATTTTAGTATAACATATTCACAATTTACTGGTATAACATCATATATTTTAGTAGTTAGTTTTTTCGCGGGTGAAACCGTGGGGCAAAGCTAGTAACAGGTATAGAGTGTATCCGACAAACTACATATAATATACCTAATAATAGGTTATAGTATGCGGCCGTTATCATAGTTCAATCCCATTTGGGTGGTATGGTCACCTCTATATTTAAATTCATCTGTACCAGACCTTTAACTTCACATACTGCTGTGGAGCTATAGGGAATCTGTCATTGAAATTCCCTACGCGTTTTCATGGTTACGTCATTACGTGGTGTAATCAGATAAGCTAATAGCTGATCGACGGATATTGAATAGCACTTTTAAGCCTTCATCCATAAGCTATGAGCTCATCTATAAGTATAGGAGGAGAGAATAAAAATTAAGTCTTCCAACCGATCGTTACCAAACCAATAATGTACATGAATGGTATTTCATCATCTCTTGATAATTAGTGATTATCAAATATCAATTACATATTAGCATTATGCCATTAGCCTAAACAATGATGAGTCACTGATTTATCGAAATATCAGTTACCTAATGAACCTAATCAGAATATTGTTTTTTTAATGGATTAATAATTTATAGTTCTACGAACGACAATAGTACCTACATGTTTCATGTAAGAGAATCCTTCGGTACTCTTATTCAGTAATTGTCATACTAATAGTATGGACTATGGTCAAATCTGGTATCAATATGGTACTAGCAGTAGGGCGATTAATTTACCCAAAATTTTCTCGACCGGATCCGGTAAATTCTACGGGATATTACCAGATCCGGAATAAGTACAATAAAATCAATTCAAATAATAATTGAATGCAATTAAGATCCCTCGGATGGTTTGGATTGGAAATAACTTGTGGTGATACTGGTGATAGTGGTGATCAGCCACGCAACCCACAAATCATTAGCAGTTCAGTCTCGCTTGGAGATCCTAATGAGTTTAACGTCTATCTGTTACATTCTGGTATTACATATTCGATGGAGTACCTGTTGCAAGTGTGTTAGATGGACGTAATACCCCTCGCTTGTTTAATGTTAATTATTTTCCTGTCATTTAATGTTAATAAATTTAATTGTTTCCTTTTTAATGTTAATTATTTCCTTTTTTATACGTATAAGTACCCTATATGTTATTCCAGACAAGGATCTACTTGTGTGCAAAATTTCATGAAAATTCGTTCAGGAATTTTTGCGTGAAAGAGTAACAAATAACCGTAAGAAGTACAATTAGACATAATTACTGAAGTAATCAGTAGAAGTAGAAGTTGAGTTATATGTATAACTACCAAGCAGGTCTCAGGCGATATCCATAATTATGTCAGGAGAAGTTGGGTTGTCAGACTTGTCAGCTAGGCAGGCTATTCGCCCACGTCCGATAATCGGTGACCGATTTTTTGTAGGAGAAAAGTAGAACGTACTGATAGCAATAGTGCAACGCACACGTCCTATAAAAAGTCGGTCAGAAATAATATTGGAGGAAAAATCGGCCCGACTATCGGTCCTACAAAAAGTCTGACGTGAGCGGGAAGCTTGAACAATCCGATCGGGAGTCGACAGCATGCAAGAGAGTTTTCTACTAATATTATAAATGTGAAAGTGAGGATGTATGAATATTTTTTACTCTTTCACGCAAAAAATACTAATCAGATTTTCATGAAATTTTGCACACAGGTAGACTGTAAGTACGCTAGTTAGAAATAAAAGCACCTTCTTATTTATTTATACTTCCTTCCCTTCCTATCATCATAGGTATACCTTATTCTGTAGTATGGCCTGCATGGCAATCTGTCACGCATTCCAAGTTAACGATAGTGCAAGTGATGCAAGCCGTTAACGATGGATGCAGTTGACTAATGGTACTGCCCTCTTTGTACATTACAACATACTTCATCAGGGAAATATTATCAGGAATGTATCTCATTGCCGTGTGAAGGGAATAAGGGATTAATAAGTGCGAAGAAAACTTTACCTAAGGATTTGGTTCTTACAGGTAAATAAAATTTCTGAAGTGCTCCCGTGCTCCGCAGGCCTGTGAGTTGCATAAAACTAACGACACAAGAATTGGCCACTAAACTTTTATAACCATTTCGCATTTTCTTCAATGCTTCAATGCTTCAGTGTGGTCTGCATATATTATACTATAAAATAAATATAAATGTCGATTTTATCCTTTCAATACAGCAATGTCGTAATAACGTATTTATTTGTCAAAAGAATCTCATTAATTTCAATCCTAAAAGTTAATTAAATTATGATCGAATTTCACCATTGAGCGACCACTGAATAATGCCGCAAAATCTTTGTTAAGACTCTTTTCTTTAACCTGCAAATTACTAATTAATAAAAGAAATACAAAAGTTTTCATTTCGCCTACCTGTTACCTGTAAATGCACATCGAAGAAACCGCAACTAAATTATTCTTCGCGAATCAGCCAAGATAATCTTAATTAATTTCACGATCACCGATAGATAAGCGAACCGCATATCGTGAATACGTCACGAAACCAATTACAGAAGGATAATGGAAAAATATTGGAAAGATTTTTCAATTTGTTGTAGAAATATAAAAGACCGATGTTCGGTTGAAATGGAATGCGGTCGCCTATATCCGACGATTGAATGTTGGATGTAATATAGGCTAGTGGATCGCTGTTCGATCGTTTATCGATGGTAGCGGTGGCGGACAGATTGAAATCATAAAATACAAATATATTTTGTGAGTCTATTGATTACTAATAAAATGGGCTCTATGAAGATATAACAGATGGTGATGTAGCCCTGGGTTCGATTCCAAATTGTGTTAGACAGTTGTGACAAAAAGATGTAGGTATCTGATATGTTTGCTTTTTGACGGGAAAGTGATGGCTGATTTGTGTAGTATTTCCATACTACATGTACCTGCATCCTACAATGATAAACACAAATACAAATACTGAGTTTCAGCGTCCAATATTATGAGGTCATGTAAATAAATAAATCACAGCGTAACACTATATATCTTAGGAAATTATAGATTTCCAGATTCTAGATCAGATTATCTAGGAAAAAAATAATGATAGTAGATCCTACCGTAGAAGTAGGAATACAGCGAGGCTGTGCCGGCATCCAAATCACGATGTGAAAACTTACATAAAATCATAATAATACAAATAACAACTCAATGTAATTGAGTATGTACAATCGATTATGATTAAACAACATCAACATGTGAATAACTCTCATTTATTTAACGGACTTTTGTAATTAATTTACATGTCAGTCCGATCGTATTACACAAACTTTACAATTACAATTGGATACAATGTATTACACAAACTATTAGATACAATGTATAAATAAATTACTAGTACATACATTATGTACTAGGTTACTAACCAATCACTTGAAGTGACTTACAAACCTGCAAATTCTCTTCATCGCGTCGGAAGTCGGGTTTGCTAAGATAGGATGAAACCTACCTATATCCATTCTATTAAGATTGTAAGCCACTTCAAGTGACTGCCTCTCGGTCTGGAACCGAACGCAACCGAATAACATATGGCTTCAACTAATTAAATGTCTACCAAAGAGCACGGGCCTCTTCGTAATTGAAGAGGCCTAGAGTCTTCATATAACATCTTGTTAGACACTATCCAATTTCATCTTATTCATTAGTAACAGTTCCTCATATAACTTAAATATAAGAGTAAGCTGGTTTATGACGTAACTGTGTGGAAAGTGTATTGCATAGGAAAATTATTACTCGTACATAAAATCATAATGTCCATTAGCGTTATGTAAGATGAAATCAGAACTTCCACATTGGTTGAGAAGGAAACTGGTGAGATTGCCTTGTAATTTACTGGTAAGTCTGTCAATTCATCCAAGAACATGTTCTACAAAACATGCGTAATGCTCCGATAACTAAGGCTAGGAACACAAAAACGATGAAGCCTAACTTAACCGAAAATAATTAATGCTAACAAAAACAAAAATTACAACGAGCAAAAGGCGAAGGTACAAAATCATGGAGGATAGAGTAGAAGGAGGGCCATCTCTGTGTATGAAAAGTGTCCGTAAAAACGCGTCCAATTACGGGTGGCGCTGCGGTCTACATCAGCTATTTTCGAATATATATTTATCAGACACTAGCGCCATTGATTACGGGTGGCATAACTCAGCAAACTTCACTCCATCTACAGCCATGTTTATATTATATCTATTTTTCATACACCAGCGTCATTCTGAAGTGGCCATTATTGGAACCTCTATTTTCAGTAAACAGCTGGACACTTTTTCAACTTTCCCCTCATATGAGATGGTCCATGTACAAAATACGTAAACACTATTCGTATATGAGTGAAATGACCATTAGAAACATGACCAAGAAATAGTTTTCGCCGTTGGGCTTTAAAAAAACCCTAGAAGTAGCCTACCTATTTTTAAAAATCAAACGGCGATCTAGCTCTCGCTCGTCTAACACTAGATTTAAATAGAAAATCATTTAACCGTTTCCGTAGTCTCGCAAGTGGGTACTGAAGCGAATGATCAAGATGATCAGAGTTTTCGAAAGTGGGTTAGCCATAACAACGGCTATCGACACATCTTAACGATCGGTTCTATTACAGCATCGCGTAATTCGGCGAGAGTGTGGTGATGTAATGTTTGATGAGTCTTTCATGATACGTCTTGTCATGTCCTCAGAAGTTACTAGTCATTGGCACTTGAAAGTTTTTAGTAGTAGGTAAGTATAGTTAGTGAGGACCGAAACTATCCAGGTGCCGGCAAATTAGCCTTTTTTATGGAAAGAGCCGGCATACGAGCTGACGATCCCAACAATGGTAAGTGCATCAAAGCATCACTGACCACTACGTTGCCGGCCAAGAAAGAGAGAAGAAAAAGGAAGAACTGGCTCGCAAGCCAAGCTCACGATCCGCCTGATGGTAGGTGATTAGCATCTCACAAAGTAACACCAAAAAGAAGAGAAGAAACAAAGTACAGAATAAAAATCCTGACTAAAATAGTAAGCATTATTTATCGGTTTGCTTTACATGACTAATTGGGTGCAGCAGCGTATAATCGTAGCGAACTAGTAGTTAGTAACACCGCGATAACACCGTACTAACTATGCTATAGTGTTGCTAGTTCTTATGTAACTACGCTAATTTTGAACTTACCATACCTATTTAAATAATTGCACACATGTAGAATGATAAAAAACCTATCCTTAATTTTTTTATAAGATATGGTATGGACAATATTTTTATTTATTTTGTTTAAAGAAATGATATAACAAAATATATAAAACTTCCATACCACGGCCTAGAACTAAGCCCAGTGACGGATTAACCCTTAATCAAATTAAGCAATTGCCTAGGGCATCACGTCTGGGGGGGCACCAGAAGAAGCACAAAAAGCACAAAAAACCACGTTGACATACGGATAGGGGGGCCCACAGGCGTTGATTGCTTAGGGCATCAAGTAGTCTTAATCCGTCACTGAGTCTAAGCCGTGTGGAAGCGCTATAACACGTAATTAACAATACATACCACCAGAGAGTTTTCGACAAAGTACGACCCTGTAGCCTAGTAGCGCCCCTGACTGCGAAGCGAGGGGTCCCGGGTTCAACTCCCAGCTGGAGCAGATATTTATGTGACAGATAAATATTTGTACTCGGGTCATGGGTGTGATTGTGATGTTTTATGTGTCGTCCATGCCACCCGTGACACAGGTAATTCTCATACATTCAGAATCCCTTGTATTGCAAATGAGAAGGTTTTAACAACATAATAATAATAATATTTTGTCTATATTAAATGACATCTTCTTAGATATGAATTGTAACAACATTACGAATACATCATAGTACTAAACTACTAAAAGTCGACATTGTCCGTCAGCACAAAGACGCATTCATGTTCATATCGCATCATACAAAGGTTATCGATTAACTATGACCGCACAATCCAACACAATTTCAGTCACAATCGTCCCAACCACGACAGCTCACGTAGTATTGTGTCGTGAAACTCTACTCGACATTCACGTTGCATTTCGCAAGTGTCGACACTCAAATTAAATGCCTGACAAGCACATAATTCACTTTATTCAATTCAAACTGATTGACTTGAGCCAATTTGAACTTTAACCCGTCCAAATAAGAGCGAGTGGGGCTGGAAACCGGGTCAGATTTCCATTAAAATTTGACGACAATTGAATAACACAGCGCTGTTTAGTTGACGAGTTGTGTATACACGTGGAGTGGGCGGATAAGTTGTTTGAAAACAGTTTGGAGAATAAATGGAACGAGAAATAAGTAATGGAAGGTTTTAGTGGTAGTTTCTATAAAGGGACAAAGAAAATTTTCTTTCCACTTGCATTCATTCTCTTTAAGAAATACATTGCTAGATAATATTAATACATCGCTTTTGTACAGGTCTTTTCTCATATTAAGACTTTAACGCTATCCTATGCCGAAATAGTTATAGCGCACAAATATCTGATGTCCATGCCACCTGTAATGTAAGTGTCTTCAAGGCAAGAGTGAATAGGCTTTTACTAAGTTAATGCGTTTTACCACCCATGACTACATCACCACTTACCATCAGGTGGGATAGTAGTCAAGCATTAATTTATTATAAGATATAAAAATAAAATGTGTGCAATTCACACGTGTTAGAAGTGAAACCTTCAAAAAATTTGTTTTCAAGATAATGAGACGAATGAAAAATTTCGGGAAGATGATAATTGTAGGTTTTACTATTCCACTCCACTCCAATCCACTCCACTCCACTCCACTCCACTCCAACTCAACTCAGTCTCCACTCATTTCTAGTCTCCACTGGACAGTTTCGTTTCATAAAATTTCAAGTCACCCCCGTACTAAACAAGTTTTCACTTCAAAAAACCTGATGGCCTCAAAGAAGGCAACCACTATCTGACCATAACTGACGGTGAAACCCTCGCGAAAACTTTATCACCTCAATGATATTTGCCCATCACTGAGTTAATCTCTTAGACCCGCGAATTTTATCCCCTCGTAAACCTTTTACCGATCATTTCATAATTCAATATCCTTGATAAATTTGGCCAGAGCTTAATAAAATGAAGCGTCCCTGAAGGCTCTATCAGTTGGCCATTAAGTCGATGAAATCCGCGTCGACAAGCTGAGAAGTTGTTTCGAATGAGGTTCTTTGATAATTGTAATGTCGGAGAATTTGGGGAAGGGGTAATATGATTGATTTTACACAGTAAAGGTAAGTACACTGGGGGAAGGAGGGATGGGGGAAGCCTCATTGTAATTAATACTGTTAACCACCCTTCTAAAAGGCGTGGTGGTTTCACCCGCCTACTAGCTAACAGCTAAAATCGACCGTGAAAACTTTCGTGTTTCGATCCTACTAATATAATGAAATGTGAATGATGAAACTTTGTGAGGATGGATGGATGTTTGTTGCTTTTTCACGGAAAACTACTGAACAGATTTTCATGAAAAATAATTACACACAGATAGACCATGATCTGGAATAAGGTATCGGGTACTGGAATAAGGTATAGGGTCTGTGACATACATAATAATAATAAAAGAGTATCTGCACTACCCGCACACGGAGTCAGTCACCAATCACCATCCGGCCGTCAAGTGCGCGGGTCGTGTTGTATCACTGAAAGCCATTTTGTGTTTTATTTCTAATACCTTATCAGGTAAACCTCGACAGCACAGGGTCCTTAGTCCTTACTTATTATCCTGGAAAACGCGGACACGGCCTTCTACGTATACATTTATAATCTACGAGTAACCGCCCTCGCTTTGCTTCGGTTTTATTTTTATACACCTTGGGTTACATTATTGGAGTTTTATTAAGGATCCCTATTTTTTTGAAAATACAATAGCCTATGTCACTCGAGGATAGTTTAGCTTCCCAACAGTGAAAAAAATTTTCAAATCGGTTCAGTAGTTTCGGAGCCTATTCAATGCAAACAAACAATCACATCTTTCCTCTTTATAATATTAGTAGGTAGGTATACCAGAATCTGATGGCAAAATGTGGAAATTAAAATTAGAGACAACACACTCCCCAGTGTTGGGAAAACTAGAATAAAACTTGTTGATCCTTGATATTTTTAACAGTGTTAGTTTCATAATAGGCAATATAATAATATGTAGGTATGGTTTATTAACTTTAGATGAAAATAAAGCTATTTTTGAGACAAGCACATATTTTTTATATTATAATTAATTATTACAGTGACTAACAATAATTTATGCAACTATAATATAAAATTTGCCATCTGTATACTAGTATTATTTATTAATTTGATGAAGAGAACAAATAGATAATAATAATAAATTGCTCCTCCACCGTTTCAGTCACGTGAACTTATATCATGTAACTTTTCATTTCATATTCACAAAATTTTTGCTACCTTTAATTTGTAATTGTGTGTAATGTTTGTATTATTTATTTCAATTAATTTAATATCATTTGCTAATCTTATTACATATAAAGAAATCATATTATTATGTAGATTATTTATTTATTAACAAAATATAATCACGAAAACTAAGTATCAAAACGAGTTAATCCTACAAGATGGATGATATTAATAATGCAGATTGTCGCTTAAATACAACTTTTTCCTCACATGTTTTTCAATAAACATTGAAAATAATATTTGTGGCTTGTGATCGTAAAGGTCTTTTCGACAGTAAATCGAAAATAATCATCATTTTAGAAAAAGAAAAAAAAAATCCATACAACTCTTTCTTTGACTTGACAAGCCGCTTGACAATAGTTAGTTTTAAAAAATTTCATTGCCATATCAAAAACCCATTTTTCTGCTTGTCAAAAATGCCATGAGATGCTGGTACACCTATATATACTACAAGAAACGATAAGTACCAGTTTCCAGAAAGAATGGCTAGGTATTTTTTACTTACTTGTAAATACAACATTTCAAATACATATAATAACGAGGATAAGGGAAAGAGCCCAAAAGGGCCCTGAAGAAAACGCCGGCCGATAAAGTTCAAGGTTTACACATTCTAAAGATCTCGGAACTGAATATACATAAATAATAAATCGAAGGATCGAATCGACTGTATGTCAGGGCTTACAAAGTGGAATCGCGTTTTTACCATTTCTTTAAGGAACATGGGTGATGTGGGTATTGGATATTAAATATTCATCTCGCAAATGTAACGATTATAATATTTGATTCGTTTCTAAAAGGCCTTAAAAGCTTGATGTATTTACGGTTTATCTCTCTTGTAATTACCTAAATATAATAAAACAACCATAGGAAAGAATAATCGAAGACTGACTTGGCTCAACTCAACCCATATTTGTCCCACTACTGAGCCTGGGACTCTCCTCTTGAGGAGGTCTAGAGCGCCCACCGCGCTGCTTCAGTGCGGTTCGGTGAGGGGTTAGAGGCAACCCAAGTGTCGGAAGATTTCATGCCATACTTGTCGCTTAAGTTGAGGAGAGACATAGGCTCACTATGCGTATTCTACCGTCTGTATAACGGGGAGTGTTCTGAAGAACTGTTCGATTTAATACCTGCGGTTGATTTCCGTCACCGTACATCACGTACCAGGTTCCACCAACACCACCTAAACACCTGGCGTTCGTCCACAGTCCGGTTTTCACGTAATTTCCTGCCACGAACGTGTAAACTGTGGAACAAACTTCCTGCATCGGTGTTCCCGCTAAGCTATGACATGGGGTCCTTCAAGAAGCGGATCTTCTCTTTTCTTCGTGGCCGGCAACGCATTGGTGACGCCCCTGGTGTTGCTAATGTCCATGGGCGACGGTGATCACTTACCATCAGTTGACCCGTCTGCTCGTTTGCCTGCTTAAGGCATAAAAAAAAACTTACGTTAAAAACCGGCACTTGACTCTAACTAAAATTAGCACTTTAAAATTAAATATTTCGCAAACGGAACCTTGAATCGAAAAATTTTGTTTGGAGGACGGACGGACATGACGAAACTATAAGGATTCCGTTTTGAATACTAAATCCTAAAAACGGGACCGATGGCTTTACGTGCTCTTCGAAGGACGGATATGTCTAAGAATTTTTTGTCACTAGTGGTCACTGGTCACCCATCCAATTATACATATATACCGATCATGCCTGCTGTTGCTACACTCGCATCACTTAGGATTGACAAAGCCGCCGAGCTCTGAGCATTTCCAGATTCCTTACGTAAGGATAACAACGCGTAAACCGATTATGATCTAAGCTTGCATAATGCCGGGATTATGGACGTTGACAGATTAGCAGGCGGCTGTTTGGAAACCCTCGAACCTCTCAAGGTTGAAACGTCTTAGCCTGTTCCGCATTATGTAAAGATCAGTTTCTGTTGTCTAACTATCAACCTCAACTCGTTCATTCCCACTAGTTCTACTGCTTAGTTCTATCGTAGAACTAGTAGGAATTTTTGTTACGGTAGAACTAGTACGGTAGAACTAGTTCTACACTAGTTCTACGGTAGAACTAGTGGGAACAAAAACTGTATTAGTGGTACAGTCGAGTGGTAAAATTGACCAGGGACAGTCAATGATATTATAATGTCATTGGGTACAGTCCGTTTGTTAGACGAGTCTAATTTGGTAAACACTGTTGGCACTATTTTTATTGAAATAATAATTTAGAAATTAGTTCAAAAAATATTACATAATGATAAACCGTTTTGAAATCCTTACGATGAGCTCTTTAATTTGATACCCATATTGCATTATTCGATTCATTTTTAATTTTTTGATACTTCAAACAATGGCATCTCACAGCCACCATATTTGTTTTTTTTTAATTTCACTTATCTAAGAACATTTGGGTTATCAAGACGAATCTAACGATATCTTAATTATATGGATCCGTTCAGCGGTTTGGAAGATATGAGGTAATAAAGAATACACGCATACATACATATAAGATACATACAAGATACAACATACAAGATAAAAGCATAATAACCCTTCCTGGCAGTCGGGTAAAAAGACACTGTATAATATGGATTTTACATACGCACGTGGGTATTATGTTCAGGAGTAGGCCGCTGGACCCAAATGTACGTGAAACATACGTCACATACCAATCCGTGCAAAGCCGACCCAAATATGCCAAATTGCCGATTCGACGAAGGAATTTGAATAGAGTGCTAGATAGAGGACAAAATATTTTCAGAAATTTTTAATGGTCTGTCCTTACTTACATACCAGCTAAAGAAGCCAAGTCAGAAAGTTCTCCAGTATTTGTATAAAATTTATAAAATTTTAGAGGATTTGTAAAAAAAATTTCATAGAATTTTGTGATTCGTCTGTAAAATTATTTGATGCGTTGAAAATACATTCCGTTCCTGCCTTTGATGAGATAATCGCAAACAAAGACTTTGTTTTATACACTCTTACACTCATTAAGTAGTGATATGACATACGAAGAAGAGTCAGTATGGGCACACGATAATAATATTATCAAGCTTAAGGGTGAGTCATCAATGCACACAGAATGACAGGATGCTGTGGGTACCCCGGTGATTCATGCTTACTGTTCCAAAGCCTTGTAAGAAATGCAAGTATTGTTAACTGTTTATGTATTATATTTTACTTATTTAGCGCATAGAGGTAAAAGAGAACTGACTCATATGATATAGGGGATATAGGGGAAAGTTGAAAAAGTGTCCAGCTATAAGTACTAAATAACAGTTCAAAAACCCTCCACAATGGCGCTAGCGTATGCAAAGGTGGTATGATTAAAGCAGTTGTTGAATTTAAGTATGTCGAATTAGACAGTAACGGCTCAGTATTTTGACCAACCGTTGCTACCGTGGCGCCACCAATTTAACGCAGTTTAACGGAGAGTTTTAACACAACAGAGTCATTTTTCCTTTACCTCTATACTCTATGATTTAGCGATTGAAATAAAACAAATACTAGTCATGTCAACCCAAGCCTAAAGTAAAACAGCAAAAATAACATCTAAAACGAAGACTGGTGAAAACAAACGTGCAGACAAACAAACAATATGGCATACAGACAAAAATCTAAAAATTATTAAGATATATTGCCCTAGTAAAAAGTTTTTCGTAAATATTTTTTATGTACTTTACAGACAGACAATCAGCTACAGTATTATTATATGTATCGGCGTGTGGAAACAATAAATAATACCTAACTTTATTGTATTGTACTTTATAAACTACAATCACAGCTACAATGCATTACGCAATACATCCATATAAATCCTTACAGAATTTATGTGGTATTGTTGCGAATATCAAACAAAATATAACTCGTCCTTTCAACGTTCGTTTTGCTGTACTACATAAAGGACAACGAGACTAGAGTGGTCGAGTCAATGGCGCCCTGTCTGTGGCCCTGTGGCGTCCTGTTGGAGGTTGGTGGGCTTTGTTCCTTCTGGAACCGTGACATCTGATATGTTTTCATTGCAGTAATGGAGATCCAGTTAATTTATAGGGTAACTCGGATACGTTGAGCCGATAAATAAAAAACCCATTAAATGTAGCCCTAGTTCCATTGTCCAAAACACAAAACTACGTAGTATCCTTGGTAGTCTGAAGTAATAACGCCGGGTGAGTCATGTTCAGCGTCTATGGTGGCTCACACGTAATTACCTTGTCGGGCTTCAGTACTAACTACCAGCCTTATTGGATACGTACGTTAGTAGTGGGGATTCGCCGGTTCTAACTCAGGGGTTAGAACCGGCAAATCGGGCAAAGTCGACGAGCCTCCATCGGTACAAAAAAATATCGAGTTTGGTGTCAAATCGTATGTTTTCGACCATGCCCGATCGAATGCGCTGATCCGTTTTTTGCTAACTAGCGTAGAAACAAAGATAGCTTCAGCATTGTATTAGCCCTACTTCGTTATCTAATGACCTCATTGGGTCATTATCCTGTCCATTCACTAATTACAATGGGCTTATCGCTTCCTCGGCACCGCATTGTACTCGACTTATCTATGACGCAGTCATTTATGCTAATGAGGGACGTTTTAATTACAAACACATCACAATTTTTGTTTATCGAATGCATATAATTCTTGTCATGAAATATACATCGATTGATTTATTTTGATACCTTTATTGAACATAATGCAATATTCTCAGTAGAAAGTAGTCAAATCATCCAACAATTATTACACAATATCCAAGAATTATTTTCAGAGTAAATACTATGATAACCTCGAGGTAAATCGTCTATATGAGTCAAAGTACTGACCACAACAATTTACATGAAATGGCTTTTATTATGTTGGATGCGGTGACGGAGTGAAATGTGCCTTTGCAAAGTCTACATTATGCGTTGGATGGAAAGTGAAGATCCAGCTGGGGCTCCCGAAGATCTATTTTTAAGAGAACAAGCCCGCTTGCGACGACAGAGATGAACGCGGAATCAAGGCTCCTTCTACCGTTATCTCAGTGAAGGTGATCGGGCCAATGCATCCGCGACATGTCTCCGAGTTTCTACTGCGATAGAGGTTTGAAAGACTGGGAGAGCGGTGATGTCCCGTGGGAAGAGCACGCACGTTGGTTCGACAGATGCGCTTACATTCACTTGGTAAAAGGCCGAGATTATGTTCAGAATGTTTTATCAAAGGCTTGTGCTGTGATCCATGCGCCCAAAGAAAAGAACAAACTGCCTGCAGCTGCACCTTCAGTATTCGATCATTACAAAGTTTTAAAAATAGCTAACATTATTTTTGAACTTTATTGTTTATTGTTGTTTGTACACCTTAAAATAATATACATAAGAGCACAAGAAAAGAATACAAAACAATGGGCGACCTTATCGCTTTAAAGCGTTGTCACCACAAAAATTCACACGAAATGGTTTTTATTATGTTGGATGCGGTGACGGAGTGAGGTGTGCCTTTGTAAAGTCTACATTATGCGCTGGATGGAAAATAGCAGAGAACAAGCCAGCGAGGGTATTGAAGCGTCAGTAGCCCCAGCTTGCGACGGCAGAGATGAATGCGGAATCAAGGCTCCTTCTACCGGCATCTTAGTGAAGGTGGCTGGACCAATGCATCAGCGATATGCCTCCGAGGCCTCTCGTCTCCGATCTTTCAGCGATTGGCCTCGTTGCATAGGTCAAAAGCCCGAGGAATTGTCGGAGGCCGGTTTCTTTTACACCGGGGAGGGGGACAAAACGAAATGTTTCTATTGCGATGGAGGATTGGAAGACTGGGAAAGCAGCGACGTCCCGTGGGAAGAACACGCACGTTGGTTCGATCGATGCGCTTACATTCACTTAGTAAAGGGCCGAGATTATGTTCAGAATGTTTTATCGAAGGCTTGTGGTGTGATTCGTGTGTCCAAAGGAAAGAACGAACTGCCTGTATTCGATCATTGCAAAATATCTAAAATACCTAACATTATTTTTGACCTAAAATAATTACTCCTTTCGAGTAACTTTATTTGAAGTTTAATGAAGATAAATATGTAATAATATTTTCTGAAGCGCTCAAAGCACGGTGACTTTAAATTGGGTTGAGACCGAAGTATGTGTTTTATACGAAATGAACAATAAGTTTCTTTAGTGTTACTACAGACTTTATGTGGATTCGTTTTTAAGTCTAGGAACTTATAAAAAAGGCGCATCTGTTTGTTATTGATTGTTAAAGACATTTAAAAAACTGAATCAATAGATGTGTGAAATACAAATTAAAAAACATTGAAGATATAATCGTTTTATTGAATCTAACCTTTCCCCAATACTATTCGTAGCATATCATGAGTGTGATAGATAATACTTGAGTTCCAGGCTTTAAAAATAATAAATACTTATCTTAAAATAATTTTCTGTTGCACAATATAAAAAAAATATACAGTAAAAAAAAATAACAATGCTTCGTTATTAAAAAATTAAGTTGTATCTTTTTGATACAATAATCATATGCATAGTATAATACCAAACCAATGTTAGCTATCAAAAAATATATATATTTAAAGTTTTAAAAAATATATTGGATTGAAGAAATATCTAAAAATAATACTGGTTGTAATTTAGAAGATCTACCTCGTCTTCTTTAATGAAATTATATGAAAATTATAGTTTGTCAGGCAATATATTTACGATACAATAATTTTATAAATTAACGAAAGATTCGGTGTTTGTAACGAACAATGAACGGCTCACTGAGAAAATCGAGGTAGCTCTCTGTGCTCAGGATTATGTTCATTACAAAAGCAGTTTCAAGTTTTTTTTTAGTATTTTCAGAAAGTAGGTAATCATTTTAAAAGAAGAAAAACAGTTTATAACAAGTGCATCAAGTTAAGTTTTTATTTGTTGGATATTTTTAAAACTCTGATTTAGGATTTTCATGTTAAAAAAGATTACAAACAAATTAAAATGCACAGAGAAGTTTTTTTTTTTCAAAATCTAAAAGTGTGCATAAAACTTTCACGAAATATTTTAAAATGGAAGATCAATTTAATGAAAAGGTTGAATACAATATTTATAGCTAATAAGATAGGTACCCAGGAATTTGGATCTGTTAAGCATAATATTAATTTTTACTCAAGTTAGATTACCCTTTATGAATTTTGAAACTTTAACGAAAATACTCAAACATTTTGATGTAGAGATAAAAATGTGTTTAAAATTAAAAAAAAAAATGTTATATTTAAAATTTACAGAAGAAAAAAAAGTACAACAAAATATTTCATTGCTTAAAATGTAATTAAAGGAAATTTGTAAAACTGTTCGTTATTAAAATTCTGATGTATGATTTTCATGTTAAAAAAGATATGAATTTTGAAACTTTAACGAAAATACTCAGTTTGATGTAAGGATAAAAATGTGTTTAAAATTTTTAAAAACATAATTGTAATATTTAAAATTTACAGAAGGAAAAAAATAAAGTACAACAAAATATTACATTGCTTAAAATTTAATTAAAGGAAATTTGTAAAACTGTTCGTTATTTGCTGGATATTTTTAAAACTCTGATATGTATTTTGAAACTTTAACGAAAATACTCAAACATTTTGATGTGAGGATAAAAATGTGTTTAAAATTTAAAAAAAAATGTTATATTTAAAATTTACAGAAGAAAAAAAAGTACAACAAAATATTTCATTGCTTAAAATGTAATTAAAGGAAATTTGTAAAACTGTTCGTTATTCGCTGGATATTTTTAAAACTCTGATGTATGATTTTCATGTTAAAAAAGATATGAATTTTGAAACTTTAACGAAAATACTCAAACAGTTTGATGTAAGGATAAAAATGTGTTTAAAATTTTTAAAAACATAATTGTAATATTTAAAATTTACAGAAGGAAAAAATAAAGTACAACAAAATATTACATTGCTTAAAATTTAATTAAAGGAAATTTGTAAAACTCTTCGTTATTTGCTGGATATTTTTAAAACTCTGATATGTATTTTGAAACTTTAACGAAAATACTCAAACATTTTGATGTAAGGATAAAAATGTGTTTAAAATTAAAAAAAAATGTTATATTTAAAATTTACAGAAGAAAAAAAAGTACAACAAAATATTTCATTGCTTAAAATGTAATTAAAGGAAATTTGTAAAACTGTTCGTTATTCGCTGGATATTTTTAAAACTCTGATGTATGATTTTCATGTTAAAAAAGATATGAATTTTGAAACTTTAACGAAAATACTCAAACAGTTTGATGTAAGGATAAAAATGTGTTTAAAATTTTTAAAAACATAATTGTAATATTTAAAATTTACAGAAGGAAAAAATAAAGTACAACAAAATATTACATTGCTTAAAATTTAATTAAAGGAAATTTGTAAAACTCTTCGTTATTTGCTGGATATTTTTAAAACTCTGATATGAATTTTGAAACTTTAACAAAAATAGTCAAACAGTTGATTTCCATCGATATACAAAATGTATTGACACCATAATTTTCAAAATTGAATGGGTTCTTATTGAGAGTTACGTTGAATTATTAACCAAAATACGACATATATGCCGAGATATATTATCAATGTTTTTTCCTTGAACACCTGATGGAATTAGTAAAACTTTAACTTCAGCTCGCGTAATGGGATATTTAGTTGTGGTAGATGCTAAAACTTTTTGTTGTTCAAGTAATACGCTTGGATTGGATCCGTGCTCTACGAACAATCAACGTTTTTTATGACCGTCTCATTCATTTTTCCTGCTGTATCTCCATACCAAAGACCACTAGTTAGATGAGATGACAAATTTTTGCTGATTAATACGAAAGAATGTTACTGATATAACAATATTAGCGAGAAAATAATAACATTCCATAACCGATAACATTTTACTTATCGATCAATAATGCTCTCGTCGCTTAGACTTTGGAATGCTGAACTCGTACCATTATGTTTTATGAGTAAGCTAGCTAACTTAACACACCAATGCCCAATCATTTCAATTTCTTTACTCTCTCTTGCCATGGACTCCCTCTTAACAAAACCCTCATTTTTATGACAGTCTCATTCATTTTTCTGTAAAACATACTAAGATCCGGTATCCCTTGATAATATTTAATACTTTTTAAACTATACAAAGGTTGTGTTTCTTCATTGTACCAAGTTATTTGATTAAAATATGTATCACATATTTCTTTGCATATTTAATAAATTTTGTAACAAAAAATAGATTTCCCGCATCCTCGTGGACCAGCGACTATTGCAGTAAATGGATGTGTTAAATGAATCATTGTAACTTAACGTGTGTAATGTAACCTTATGCCAAATAAGGTTTAGGAAAAGAATAAAACTTTTTGTTTGAATGATAAAAATATATTTAAATATTTACAATATACATAATAACATGAAGACAAAGTTAAAAAAGTCTACCATAATTTATAACATTTTTGCATACAATTGACGTATTACCTACAATTCTAATTACAAACAAAGATTATTACACAATAAAATTATATTTTTTTGACATATTTACATACATTGCATAAAAAAGTAAAAAAGTAGTATATCTTACATTACAAAATCATTATTGTAGACAAGTATATTATACATTGTTCATAAAACTACATCATACATTGTCCGTTAAAATAGAAAATTATAAAACTATATTATTATAAGGAAGTACGAATATTTGATGCATGGTACCATAAAGCAAATGCTTGCACCTCCACTTCACTACAGTGACACGTCCTTGTGGTTTTTACACTTTGAAATTGTGTGTGCCTATCACAATTCTTTAAGTGATTAAGTTTTAAATCTGATATTATTTTTTCAACTTTAGGACAACCAAAAGTCTCTAAATTAATATGTTTAAAATTAAACTTGGACAACAGAAGTTTTTCTATGCATCCTCCTTTATACGCCCACATGTACTCGCGTCTACTGTCCAGTTTGTCAAGTATGTCTAAAAAATCACTATAGGATATGTCATCTGCATAATTTTTAACTGCTAACCCATGTATGTAGTTTGTACAAAAATGTATCTGCTTATAATTGTGGTCCATTAAAAATGAGTAAGGCAGTCGGATATGCAACAAAATAACTTTTTGCTTCCACAAATCAAATATTCCTACTTCCTTATAGTAATAATTGGATTTAATTCTAAATCCATCGATGTCTATAATATATTTTATGTCCGACATTTTTATATTTTATGTCACCGTTTCACAAATTGTTCACTGACTATTTGAAAAACACTCACTTTTAGTACTCTATACTTCCGAGTGCACCAATTGACACAAAAATAGCATGTATGAGCAAGTTGAGCTAAATTGTGCGAGTATCCAAAAACTCCAAATAAATAAAAACACTTAGTATCCAAAACACTCTGATAGTACACAACACTTCTAACCACTCTTGATAGGTCACATTTTCATCACCGATTCTCAATGCTTTTAGTTCTTTTCAGGTTTGGTGATAATGACATAATCAAATCTCTAGTATCTTCTTCTTCGTTTGAATAGTCATGGTAATAATAAATTTTTGAATGTATTTTCTTCAAGTATATTACACGAGTTCTGTAAGAACAAGAAAACAATCTGTGAGTAAAAATTAGTAGTAAACAAATACAGCGATGAAGTGAAATAAAAAATGTGTAATTGAAATGCAATAATATTCTATTACTTAAATAATAATTAAAAAACTCACCTCCATTGTAATGTAGAGCACTGCACACAAAACAGTTTAGAGACAATAAAGGATAGGGGACGACTATGAGTTTTGGAATGCTGAACTCGTACCATTATGTTTTATGAGTAAGCTAGATAAGTTATCAAGGTTCCGTCGTATATAAGTTCGAGTTCAGCATTCCAAATCTCATAGTCGTCCCCTATCCTTTATTGTCTCTAAACTGTTTTGTGTGCAGTGCTCTACATTACAATGGAGGTGAGTTTTTTAATTATTATTTAAGTAATAGAATATTATTGCATTTCAATTACACATTTTTTATTTCACTTCATCGCTGTATTTGTTTACTACTAATTTTTACTCACAGATTGTTTTCTTGTTCTTACAGAACTCGTGTAATATACTTGAAGAAAATACATTCAAAAATTTATTATTACCATGACTATTCAAACGAAGAAGAAGATACTAGAGATTTGATTATGTCATTATCACCAAACCTGAAAAGAACTAAAAGCATTGAGAATCGGTGATGAAAATGTGACCTATCAAGAGTGGTTAGAAGTGTTGTGTACTATCAGAGTGTTTTGGATACTAAGTGTTTTTATTTATTTGGAGTTTTTGGATACTCGCACAATTTAGCTCAACTTGCTCATACATGCTATTTTTGTGTCAATTGGTGCACTCGGAAGTATAGAGTACTAAAAGTGAGTGTTTTTCAAATAGTCAGTGAACAATTTGTGAAACGGTGACATAAAATATAAAAATGTCGGACATAAAATATATTATAGACATCGATGGATTTAGAATTAAATCCAATTATTACTATAAGGAAGTAGGAATATTTGATTTGTGGAAGCAAAAAGTTATTTTGTTGCATATCCGACTGCCTTACTCATTTTTAATGGACCACAATTATAAGCAGATACATTTTTGTACAAACTACATACATGGGTTAGCAGTTAAAAATTATGCAGATGACATATCCTATAGTGATTTTTTAGACATACTTGACAAACTGGACAGTAGACGCGAGTACATGTGGGCGTATAAAGGAGGATGCATAGAAAAACTTCTGTTGTCCAAGTTTAATTTTAAACATATTAATTTAGAGACTTTTGGTTGTCCTAAAGTTGAAAAAATAATATCAGATTTAAAACTTAATCACTTAAAGAATTGTGATAGGCACACACAATTTCAAAGTGTAAAAACCACAAGGACGTGTCACTGTAGTGAAGTGGAGGTGCAAGCATTTGCTTTATGGTACCATGCATCAAATATTCGTACTTCCTTATAATAATATAGTTTTATAATTTTCTATTTTAACGGACAATGTATGATGTAGTTTTATGAACAATGTATAATATACTTGTCTACAATAATGATTTTGTAATGTAAGATATACTACTTTTTTACTTTTTTATGCAATGTATGTAAATATGTCAAAAAAATATAATTTTATTGTGTAATAATCTTTGTTTGTAATTAGAATTGTAGGTAATACGTCAATTGTATGCAAAAATGTTATAAATTATGGTAGACTTTTTTAACTTTGTCTTCATGTTATTATGTATATTGTAAATATTTAAATATATTTTTATCATTCAAACAAAAAGTTTTATTCTTTTCCTAAACCTTATTTGGCATAAGGTTACATTACACACGTTAAGTTACAATGATTCATTTAACACATCCATTTACTGCAATAGTCGCTGGTCCACGAGGATGCGGGAAATCTATTTTTTGTTACAAAATTTATTAAATATGCAAAGAAATATGTGATACATATTTTAATCAAATAACTTGGTACAATGAAGAAACACAACCTTTGTATAGTTTAAAAAGTATTAAATATTATCAAGGGATACCGGATCTTAGTATGTTTTACAGAAAAATGAATGAGACTGTCATAAAAATGAGGGTTTTGTTAAGAGGGAGTCCATGGCAAGAGAGAGTAAAGAAATTGAAATGATTGGGCATTGGTGTGTTAAGTTAGCTAGCTTACTCATAAAACATAATGGTACGAGTTCAGCATTCCAAAGTCTAAGCGACGAGAGCATTATTGATCGATAAGTAAAATGTTATCGGTTATGGAATGTTATTATTTTCTCGCTAATATTGTTATATCAGTAACATTCTTTCGTATTAATCAGCAAAAATTTGTCATCTCATCTAACTAGTGGTCTTTGGTATGGAGATACAGCAGGAAAAATGAATGAGACGGTCATAAAAAACGTTGATTGTTCGTAGAGCACGGATCCAATCCAAGCGTATTACTTGAACAACAAAAAGTTTTAGCATCTACCACAACTAAATATCCCATTACGCGAGCTGAAGTTAAAGTTTTACTAATTCCATCAGGTGTTCAAGGAAAAAACATTGATAATATATCTCGGCATATATGTCGTATTTTGGTTAATAATTCAACGTAACTCTCAATAAGAACCCATTCAATTTTGAAAATTATGGTGTCAATACATTTTGTATATCGATGGAAATCAACTGTTTGACTATTTTTGTTAAAGTTTCAAAATTCATATCAGAGTTTTAAAAATATCCAGCAAATAACGAAGAGTTTTACAAATTTCCTTTAATTAAATTTTAAGCAATGTAATATTTTGTTGTACTTTATTTTTTCCTTCTGTAAATTTTAAATATTACAATTATGTTTTTAAAAATTTTAAACACATTTTTATCCTTACATCAAACTGTTTGAGTATTTTCGTTAAAGTTTCAAAATTCATATCTTTTTTAACATGAAAATCATACATCAGAGTTTTAAAAATATCCAGCGAATAACGAACAGTTTTACAAATTTCCTTTAATTACATTTTAAGCAATGAAATATTTTGTTGTACTTTTTTTTCTTCTGTAAATTTTAAATATAACATTTTTTTTTAATTTTAAACACATTTTTATCCTTACATCAAAATGTTTGAGTATTTTCGTTAAAGTTTCAAAATACATATCAGAGTTTTAAAAATATCCAGCAAATAACGAAGAGTTTTACAAATTTCCTTTAATTAAATTTTAAGCAATGTAATATTTTGTTGTACTTTATTTTTTCCTTCTGTAAATTTTAAATATTACAATTATGTTTTTAAAAATTTTAAACACATTTTTATCCTTACATCAAACTGTTTGAGTATTTTCGTTAAAGTTTCAAAATTCATATCTTTTTTAACATGAAAATCATACATCAGAGTTTTAAAAATATCCAGCGAATAACGAACAGTTTTACAAATTTCCTTTAATTACATTTTAAGCAATGAAATATTTTGTTGTACTTTTTTTTCTTCTGTAAATTTTAAATATAACATTTTTTTTTAAATTTTAAACACATTTTTATCCTCACATCAAAATGTTTGAGTATTTTCGTTAAAGTTTCAAAATACATATCAGAGTTTTAAAAATATCCAGCAAATAACGAACAGTTTTACAAATTTCCTTTAATTAAATTTTAAGCAATGTAATATTTTGTTGTACTTTATTTTTTTCCTTCTGTAAATTTTAAATATTACAATTATGTTTTTAAAAATTTTAAACACATTTTTATCCTTACATCAAACTGAGTATTTTCGTTAAAGTTTCAAAATTCATATCTTTTTTAACATGAAAATCATACATCAGAATTTTAATAACGAACAGTTTTACAAATTTCCTTTAATTACATTTTAAGCAATGAAATATTTTGTTGTACTTTTTTTTCTTCTGTAAATTTTAAATATAACATTTTTTTTTTTAATTTTAAACACATTTTTATCTCTACATCAAAATGTTTGAGTATTTTCGTTAAAGTTTCAAAATTCATAAAGGGTAATCTAACTTGAGTAAAAATTAATATTATGCTTAACAGATCCAAATTCCTGGGTACCTATCTTATTAGCTATAAATATTGTATTCAACCTTTTCATTAAATTGATCTTCCATTTTAAAATATTTCGTGAAAGTTTTATGCACACTTTTAGATTTTGAAAAAAAAAAACTTCTCTGTGCATTTTAATTTGTTTGTAATCTTTTTTAACATGAAAATCCTAAATCAGAGTTTTAAAAATATCCAACAAATAAAAACTTAACTTGATGCACTTGTTATAAACTGTTTTTCTTCTTTTAAAATGATTACCTACTTTCTGAAAATACTAAAAAAAAACTTGAAACTGCTTTTGTAATGAACATAATCCTGAGCACAGAGAGCTACCTCGATTTTCTCAGTGAGCCGTTCATTGTTCGTTACAAACACCGAATCTTTCGTTAATTTATAAAATTATTGTATCGTAAATATATTGCCTGACAAACTATAATTTTCATATAATTTCATTAAAGAAGACGAGGTAGATCTTCTAAATTACAACCAGTATTATTTTTAGATATTTCTTCAATCCAATATATTTTTTAAAACTTTAAATATATATATTTTTTGATAGCTAACATTGGTTTGGTATTATACTATGCATATGATTATTGTATCAAAAAGATACAACTTAATTTTTTAATAACGAAGCATTGTTATTTTTTTTTACTGTATATTTTTTTTATATTGTGCAACAGAAAATTATTTTAAGATAAGTATTTATTATTTTTAAAGCCTGGAACTCAAGTATTATCTATCACACTCATGATATGCTACGAATAGTATTGGGGAAAGGTTAGATTCAATAAAACGATTATATCTTCAATGTTTTTTAATTTGTATTTCACACATCTATTGATTCAGTTTTTTAAATGTCTTTAACAATCAATAACAAACAGATGCGCCTTTTTTATAAGTTCCTAGACTTAAAAACGAATCCACATAAAGTCTGTAGTAACACTAAAGAAACTTATTGTTCATTTCGTATAAAACACATACTTCGGTCTCAACCCAATTTAAAGTCACCGTGCTTTGAGCGCTTCAGAAAATATTATTACATATTTATCTTCATTAAACTTCAAATAAAGTTACTCGAAAGGAGTAATTATTTTAGGTCAAAAATAATGTTAGGTATTTTAGATATTTTGCAATGATCGAATACAGGCAGTTCGTTCTTTCCTTTGGACACACGAATCACACCACAAGCCTTCGATAAAACATTCTGAACATAATCTCGGCCCTTTACTAAGTGAATGTAAGCGCATCGATCGAACCAACGTGCGTGTTCTTCCCACGGGACGTCGCTGCTTTCCCAGTCTTCCAATCCTCCATCGCAATAGAAACATTTCGTTTTGTCCCCCTCCCCGGTGTAAAAGAAACCGGCCTCCGACAATTCCTCGGGCTTTTGACCTATGCAACGAGGCCAATCGCTGAAAGATCGGAGACGAGAGGCCTCGGAGGCATATCGCTGATGCATTGGTCCAGCCACCTTCACTAAGATGCCGGTAGAAGGAGCCTTGATTCCGCATTCATCTCTGCCGTCGCAAGCTGGGGCTACTGACGCTTCAATACCCTCGCTGGCTTGTTCTCTGCTATTTTCCATCCAGCGCATAATGTAGACTTTACAAAGGCACACCTCACTCCGTCACCGCATCCAACATAATAAAAACCATTTCGTGTGAATTTTTGTGGTGACAACGCTTTAAAGCGATAAGGTCGCCCATTGTTTTGTATTCTTTTCTTGTGCTCTTATGTATATTATTTTAAGGTGTACAAACAACAATAAACAATAAAGTTCAAAAATAATGTTAGCTATTTTTAAAACTTTGTAATGATCGAATACTGAAGGTGCAGCTGCAGGCAGTTTGTTCTTTTCTTTGGGCGCATGGATCACAGCACAAGCCTTTGATAAAACATTCTGAACATAATCTCGGCCTTTTACCAAGTGAATGTAAGCGCATCTGTCGAACCAACGTGCGTGCTCTTCCCACGGGACATCACCGCTCTCCCAGTCTTTCAAACCTCTATCGCAGTAGAAACTCGGAGACATGTCGCGGATGCATTGGCCCGATCACCTTCACTGAGATAACGGTAGAAGGAGCCTTGATTCCGCGTTCATCTCTGTCGTCGCAAGCGGGCTTGTTCTCTTAAAAATAGATCTTCGGGAGCCCCAGCTGGATCTTCACTTTCCATCCAACGCATAATGTAGACTTTGCAAAGGCACATTTCACTCCGTCACCGCATCCAACATAATAAAAGCCATTTCATGTAAATTGTTGTGGTCAGTACTTTGACTCATATAGACGATTTACCTCGAGGTTATCATAGTATTTACTCTGAAAATAATTCTTGGATATTGTGTAATAATTGTTGGATGATTTGACTACTTTCTACTGAGAATATTGCATTATGTTCAATAAAGGTATCAAAATAAATCAATCGATGTATATTTCATGACAAGAATTATATGCATTCGATAAACAAAAATTGTGATGTGTTTGTAATTAAAACGTCCCTCATTAGCATAAATGACTGCGTCATAGATAAGTCGAGTACAATGCGGTGCCGAGGAAGCGATAAGCCCATTGTAATTAGTGAATGGACAGGATAATGACCCAATGAGGTCATTAGATAACGAAGTAGGGCTAATACAATGCTGAAGCTATCTTTGTTTCTACGCTAGTTAGCAAAAAACGGATCAGCGCATTCGATCGGGCATGGTCGAAAACATACGATTTGACACCAAACTCGATATTTTTTTGTACCGATGGAGGCTCGTCGACTTTGCCCGATTTGCCGGTTCTAACCCCTGAGTTAGAACCGGCGAATCCCCACTACTTACGTTGTATAGTAGGCGTATCGACTCCAAGAATGTTGTATAGATCGGTGCGGCGCGGCGGCGATTCCTAATAATATAAACTTCTAGCTACGCGCAATGATATTATAATAATACATCATTGGCTACGCGTAGCCCTCGACGAGTGACTCGAGAAATCTTATTTTATTGCCTGTGTTGAATCACAAAGGAAAGATTGCTTATTAAAACTTTCGTAAAATTTTTGAATGTTAAGTTTATACTTAGGAAGAAAAAATTGTTTCGTTTGAATTTTTTTTGTTATTTTGTTTAACTGGTTATGTTAATATCTATTACATGTTAAATCGTATAACTAAACTTTAAAGCTTCGTTAAACACTTTTAATTATATACCTACTTACTTTATCTTATTTTATCAAAACTTTATAAGCATTCATTTCTTAGCAAGAAACAACTGAACAACAGTGTGTATTTCACAATTCAGTGTGTAAGTATTTCACAATATCATTTTAGTATCATGGAGTTGCTAAGACCGAAAAAATAATACAATTATTGTATTCATAACAATGTACGAAACGAATATGAGTGTAGAGCTAAAACAATAGTATTGCGCAAAAGGGCAAGTGTTCACGACACGGATCGGCAGAAAATGCAGCTCGAAGGACCATGTAATTTTTTAAACGTTTTATAGTAACCTGACCTGTTTCTATAAAAGACCGCTTACAGTCCTTACTTAACCTACCTTATGTCTATTCTAGGGCCTGCATTAATCACCGATCTTAATATCTCACGATTTGGTATGTGATGCTGAAATACATGACTAACCATATGAAAAAGTGACAATGGTAAGATCTAAAATCGTGCTCTTGTTGACCCGAGATCGGGAGATCGAGATGACTAAACTTAGGTTGGGTGATTGCTAGTGATAAAGTTATTACTGTAAATTGCAGCCAAGTGTTTAAAGCTGCAGACTAGATCAGATGATTGCTCTTTCTCCCTCCTCTCTCACACATACACACACATCAGTGATTGTCACTATGTACGGTCAGCAAACAAACCGCGCAATTGAGAAGGGGAGAACTGATAGTTTAATGACGCCTCGTTACAAGTTATGGGGGACACAAACTGTTTACCGCGTCGTAGGCGGTACCGCCCACGTACGTCACTGCAACCTCAGACCGGTCATGGCAATCTATTTGTTGATTGTTTTGATCGTCACAACCTATGATTGACCTACTGCTGGGCCTGTTTACTTTCACAACCAGAAGGCTAAAGCCATGGTACTCAGGGTACACGTGACATAACTATACACATACTAATTGTTTACCTATGTACGTCACAGTAGGTCTCGAGAAAAGTGACTAGTAGTGTCACACAAAAATAATGTTGAGAGTAGTTGAGAGTGTACTTGGTGCAAAAACACTACTGTGTCTCCTGAACATAAAATTCTGAAAAGTATTAAAAAAACGCATCGCTACTAACTGTACTAGGAACGGAAACGCATTGAGCATGGCGAGTCGAGTGATCGAGTCGCGAGTGTCGCAACTTTTATTTATTCAAGTTCACGGCCGTCTTGCGTCACTGCGATCTATCGGAGCAGCCGACTGTATTTGGTAAGTAGAGATTCCTTAACAATACAATTACATTAATTAGTAGGTATCTAATAAAAAGATATGATGTTATTGTGTAGTTCTGGCAAACGCTATTTTGCAATTCATTGTATCGACGAATATGACAATGAACTTGAATGCATCGTATCCTAGTAACGAAAAGAGCCAGTGTTTATTCTCAGAATATTAAAAAATCTTTATAGCCAATTGTTATGTAAATACGCAGGAAGTACAGAGCAGGTTCAGAGTAATTATAAATCAAAGTAAAGTCAGTCGACAGGTGATGGGAATCGCATCACCGGTTCATTCTGCAGTCTGCACCGGTGCGGTTCAGTTCAGCATTCAACGACCGGGGATACCACGGTAACTCATTGCTATCTCGAACGGAATAAAGGACTCTAGTCATAAGTTCAAGCTAAACTAAGCTCGCCTAGCATAGGCATAATATTGTGGAAAAAAGAGTCAAAAACTGCTACGTATTACAGTAGATATTGTATAGGTGATTGACTTGCTTTTTTTATAAACACTGACTAGGATTTCAGGTGTTGTGAGCGGAATAGATAGGTAATACATCTACAAAATTGATTGATAGAAAATTGAAAATAAACCAATATCTATAATCCGACACAAACATTTTATCAGTTTAAATGCAACGGGTACTCACGATTTCTATTTTCACGTAATATACGAATTATAAAAAACTAATAGTGAGTTAGTTGTTCAGTGATGTGACTGTTCAGTGTCCGCGATGATATTATAGGTTTAAAAAAATATATTTTTTTTTCAAATACCTTTTCCGGTCTACAATCGAGTTCGTTTCTTCGAGGTGAACTTCCAGATGGATAGCATCACTGTTCTAGAGTCAGTAGTAGGAACGGCGTGACGGTATACAATTCAACTAATGGTAGGTACGACGCTATTCTTCGAGCATGCCGCATTTACAAGGAGATTAACGAGTTGTGGCGATTTCACGTCAACAATACGTCGCCATCGCCAGGGTACTGCATTCAACTTTTACTCGGTTTGTAGGGATACTGAACACAATATCGTACAATTTGTTGAAAGCACGGGCGTATCTTGGGAACAATGGGGGATATTGAGATTTACTACTGTAATAATATGTGATGATACTTTTAGTAATTATTTCTTCTGTGCTTAAACTTTAACTCAATAAACTTAAAAAATAATACAACCATGAATATGTTATTGATTCTAAGCATTTAAAAAATTTCGTACACGATAAAATTCGAAATTCGAACAGTCGGCAGGCTATCATAAGTGACGGAAAACATCTAACAGACGATGAGTGTGCTAGGCAATTCGCGAAGTTTTTTGAGTCGGTGTATAGCACAAGGCCTCCACTGCTGGACGCGCAAGCGGCAGCGGCGGCAGCCACGCCATCCAGTGTCCGCGTCCACTTAGATAGTCTAGGTATAGAAGAGGTTAAAAGGGCGTTAAAAAATCTGAAGCCAAAATTTTCGGCAGGGCCAGATGGTATACCAGCGTTTATTTTTAAAGATTGCAGTGTCGTGCTTGCGAGACCACTGCAACACATTTTTAATGTCTGCCTTAAAATAGCGAAATTCCCGAGTCAGTGGAAAATCACCCGTGTAATTCCAGTTCCTAAGGGTGTAGCTGGATCGGACATTACCGGTTACCGACCAGTGGCAGTGCTGTCAACGCCGGCGAAGGTGTTCGAGTCCGCAGTCCAGTCCAGCATTCAGGCGCAAGTGCGCGCGCACCTATCAGACGCGCAACACGGTTTTCGTTCTGGCTATAGTACTGCCACTAATCTACTCAATTTTATGACACGAGTAGTGCCTTCGGTAGATGCTGGTGAGCAGGTCGATGCTGCTTACTTCGATTTTAAAAAAGCATTTGACTCGGTCGATAATGATGTCTTGTTAAGTAAGCTAGCAAACATTGGATGCACGCCACATCTCTTACACTTCTTTGCGAGTTACATGGAGAATCGTCAGCAATACGTAGACTTTAATGGCGTAGAATCTGACTGTTACTATACCAGGTCAGGAGTGAGCCAGGGCAGCAATTTGGGGCCTCTCGAATTTGTGATCATGATTAAAGACTTACCACAAGTCGTTAAATATAGCACGTGCCTACTATTCGCAGATGACCTCAAGTTGTTGCTTCCAGTCAAGGACAGACAAGATTGTGAACGGCTATAGCATGACATTGATGGGGTATTGCAATGGAGTCGTGAAAATAAATTATATTTTAATACATCCAAATGCACTGCAATCACATTCACGCGTGCTCGAACTCCATTGCATTACGAATATACGATGGATGCTGAGCCTTTGCAAAGAGTCTCAAAGGTCCGCGATCTGGAAGTGTGTGTCACGAGCGACTTGAACTACCGGGATCACGTAACAAATATTTGTAAGAAGGCATACAGGAACTTGGGATTTGTTTTAAGACAAACGCGCGGCTTTACCAACATAGCCACGCTCAAGGTGCTGTATGACTCACTGGTCAGGAGTCATCTGGAACACAGTGCAGTCATATGGTCTCCTTATGAAGCTAAGTACGTGACTATGTTGGAGCGGGTCCAAAATAAATTCTTGAGGTACCTGTATATGCACTTGTACGGGGTTTACCCATTTTACCCACTTATGTACCCCACGCTATTTGTGCTGGGGATGGTTGGGTACAATGAACTGAGAGTGCGTCGGGAATTTGCTCTTATTGCGTATATATGCAAACTTTTACGTGGTATAGCCCATAACCCAGGTTTGTTGAGTTCCCTTGCCTTAAACGTGCCGGAGCGCTACATTTGGAGAAGGCGGCGCCCACCACTGCTAGCTGTGCCCACAGCCAGGACCAATATGATGGCCAAGGCGCCTATTACCCGAGCAATTAATACGCTCAACCGGGCTCATGACAGACTGGACTTATTTTCGTGTCACCTGAGTGAATTCGCAAAGGTGATATTATACTTATTATGCTATGATAGGTAGTAAAGTTATTATTTAGTTTAGACTCAAGTTTTTATAATGTGTTTTTTAAATATTTAAGAGTTAAATTTATAAGGGCCACTCTGTCGCATTGGGTATATAACCTGTAATGATAGATGTGTGTGATGAATAAATAAATAAATAAATAAATCCTGTAAACAAACTGCCAAGATGTGGCGCACAATGTAAAATGCAAAACTTGAAAATAAATTAGTAAATAAGTACTTAAATATAAAGTTATTGGAGAAGTTGCACCCTGTATACGGTAACGCTATTATATGCAAGACTTTTCAAATGTTCCGTTATTTTTTTTGTAAAGATATTTAGAATTACAAAATATGCAAGCTGTTAGGTAATAATTCCTAAGTTACCAAGAATCGCTCAAAAGTTACCCAATCAAATTAGAATCCTTACAAATCCTTAAAAACCCGCGGATTCACCTCGTAATAATATGAAACATCACAAACAAATCCAAGTTCATCTGCGCCGTAAATTATTGGAATGGAAACCAGACCTTCCGATCTATCCTTCAGGATATTCTAAATTGATAAAGCACTGGCTCTAGCAGCGTGTAAAATCTGCGGAAAATAACATCGGAAATATCATTACCCGCTGATCCGGCTCTGATGCCCTGGTAACGAGAAGGCTGGTTTATTTGATGTTTTCGCTTCTTCGGGAAATTGTAGCGAAAGTTTGATAACACAAGTATTACTGGATTAAATAAATAGGCTCACGTCTGGTACCTATGTTGTTTAATGGCCTCTAATGAGCTTTGATAGTAATATACAAATAGGACGTGTTGCCTTTCCTTTCGTAGAAGTTGAAGTTTGGTGTAATTAACTGAAGATATGAACAAAGGTTTATTATGCCTACTAAAAGTTTAAATCTCTTTTCAGGCTTGGAGCTTATTCCATGGTCCTTCCTGTTTAATTCGTCATGCACGATGGCAGAGATTAGCCCGGGCATCAAACAAAACGACAGACAGACAAACATACTACTTGAGAAATCATAGACACTTCAATTTTATTAATTATAAGTCGAGTCTCCATTTCGTGATGCCTCTGAATTCTTCCGCAGAAAGTCTGCTCAGCGACGGCCGACGCCGCGACGCTGCGATCAACCGTGCGTTGTTTTTGCCAAAGATACTAATCAAATGAAATTGTAAGCGCATAAGATAACTCTTGATTTATGACATACAACAACATTTTAAACTTAACCACAGATTTACCTCATCGTGAACTTAACATATTTTACTATCATATTACTATTATCATGAGTAAGTACTTGATTACCAGTATCACAGTAAAACAACATATTTTGTGTATCCAGTATTGGCTGTTTGTTATAAGAATCACACTGTAGACGTTTTAAGGGATACCTGCTATAGTAAATCGTTGCTAAAATGCTTTGTATCGTTGCTTTCGTATCAAAATACAGTAATTCGTAAGTAAAAAGCAATGAAACGGAAAGTGACAATCACTTATTTTTAACCGACTTCAAAAAAAGGAGGAGGTTCTCAATTCGACTGTATTTTTTTTTTTTTATGTTTGTTACCTCAGAACTTTGGACTGGGCGAACCGATTTTGATGATTCTTTTTTTAATCGAAAGCTGGTGGCTGTCATGTGGTCCCATATAAATTTTATTGAGATCTGACAATGGAATCCATGATAAAACCACATAAGTCGTAAATTTGTGTTAAGATGTGCGCGACAAATTGACGAATAACTCAATATCACGCCAACCGATTTCGATGTTTCTTTTTTTAATCGAAAGCAGGTGCTTGTCATGTGGTCCCACATAAATTTGAACGAGATCTGACTGACAAGTCGTTTTTGAGACTTTGAAGTCGGTTATTTTTTGTTAGTAAAATTTAGATTATATTTTATATTAAGTAGATAGCCTGCAACAACAAATAGGTATGATGTTAAATAAAATTGTAACATTAAACAGAATAAGCAGTTTGTACATATCCCGGTTTAAATTCTGCCTACCATAAATGCCCCATTTACTAAAAGAATACCACTGTGTTGTGTAATGGGTTCTTGGAAATATTGAGTATACTGCAGTTGATGCCCAGTTTAATGGGTTTTCTAATGGGTAGCTACTGTGTTACATCTTAAGAGGCTGCTTCAGCGAGTAATGTACCTATGTAAGTGGTAATTCTGCACAGTTTTGAATGATGGAGACATTTTTGGCAACTATGTCCAATTACAAATCTTAATATATATAAATTACGTGTCACGTTGTTTGTCCGCGATGGACTCCTAAACTACTAAACCGATTTTAATCTTTGCACACCGTGTGCAGTTTGATCCAACTTGAAAGATAGGATAGCTTACATCTTAATTTATAAAACACTTTAGACAGAACGAAGTCTGTCCGGACAGCTAGTACTTTTATATAATATCATTGCCCATCGGTGCCAAAGTTTCCTGCAACACAGATAAAAATCGATTACAGGGGTATGTAAGCGTTTATTATAATATTTATTATTATTATTAACATAAAAACTTTTAGCTACTATCGTCGTCCGTTAATAGAATCTATATTACCTATCTAAAAACAAAACTTTTGATACGTCGTATTGACACTAATTCGAGTCATATACCAATGGTAATCTAATTCTTTTAAACACAAGTAATAAGTAAGTAATCACAAGTGATAAAAAGGTAATTAACAAAATGAAAAAATCTAATTATTGTTTTTACTGACAGTTATAACACAATAAAAGAAACAATGAACAAGTAATAAAACATACAATTTGAGGAATGGTTACGCTCATAATTAGCTTAAACAATATATCTATTCTTAGAATCGAAGCAAGAACTAGCAATTGGTAACTAAGTACTAAGTCGATAATTCGACTCATTAGTCATTCCGGGATTATCAGACGAAACCAAACAAATGCGCATTCCTCAGTCGAAATGCTAATTATAAGGTTTCTGTTTGATACAGACGGAACAGACGTGAGCCATGTATGATATGATACAGGCACCCATAAGAACAGTTACTCCCGCTAAAACCATGGTTTGAATTTGAATCAAATCTATTTAATGAAGGCAGCGCATGATCAATTGGCGGCTAAAAAAGGAACTAACATAGACTAATTAAGATGAAAGATCTAAAAATAACATTACCTAAATAAGTTATGAACGTAGCAACAAGTCGTATGAAATTATTGATTGATGAAAATATCGTCCTATTACTGCAAATACCGCCAATGTGACTTTCTGTCAAAATCGTTTTTTTAGGCCTTAAGAATAAGCTTTTTAATACCTACAAACTGGTAAAACCAATATTTCGTTACGATCCTCCATTACAAAGATAGCTTTTACGTAACGTAACATATCACTAATTTAATAACATTTACGTACAGGCAAAAACTGAAATGTGTGTTATAATGCAACGATTCATATTTTTATGTCCATGTAAAAACTATAACTGGCCTATTATGGTTTTTTGCATATTTAATATAATACAGATATAAATCTTAATATATATAAATTACGTGTCACGTTGTTTATCCGCGATGGACTCCTAAACTACTTACCCGATTTTAATCAAATTTGCAAAGATAGGATAGCTTACATCTCATGATAAAAAAAAAACCTTTTGACAGAACGAAGTCTGTCCGGGCAGCTAGTATAATATAAATATAATACAGTAAAAAACTTCTACCTACGTTCATTTTAATCAACCACTAACTGACTATTATTGCCCTTTTAGCCAGTAAATAACTAACGGTTAGTCTACTTTAACATCATGCAACAAGTTATATTTTTATTTGTATTAATTAATATACAAACTAATAAATTTAAAAATACCCCTGAAATCATTCATATTCAGCGGGGTTAAAGCACCATATGTAAGGAATCCCGAAATGTTGTGCAGGTAAAACCGTATATCTTTTCAATAAAATAAAAATAACTCGAAAACTTGCTATTTTTTTTAATTTTCCTGTTGCTTGTAGGTAAATTATATATCTAATAAATTCGTTTTAAGTTGGTTTTTAGATATTGATGCCTTTGGACAAGAAATAAACAACATATATTTATAACAACATATATTTACAAAATATATTTGTACAGGAAAAAACAGTTATATGGCAGACTATATTTTTTTAACGTTATTTTAATGTATTTTAAACACAGTCTACATGCATTGTGCAATAAAATAGCAAACAAGATAACATAGGTTTTAGCTTTTTTTAAAATACAATGCATCTTTTTAACATCATAAAATATAAACAAGTATTCAAACTTTCAATTGTCGATTTCTCAGAACGCGTTTTTTGCAGATTGTCGGTATTTGCAGTAATAGGACGATATTTAATTATTTATTCGTGCTGGATGCTCAAACGTAGCATTATCCTGATTTATCGAGTTCCAGAGTAAGCCAACAGCTTTATTGCTGAGGTACCATGAAAGATGCGTTATGTTATCTATATTTTAGCGATAAAATAATATTTAACTGTGACTAAGAAAATGGTAGGAATTCCCTGTTAATGGAACACGCACCACTTAACAAAACAGTGCCAACTCAGAAACGGGGAATCTTCTTTTTAGCTGGCCATTAACCAAAACTCGTTGAATAATTTAAAAACTGAATACATATAGAAGTATGGTTTAACTAGGCATCAGGGAGAGACCTCTAAAGGGACTCGACGCCTTTTCTCGTCTCTTCACTTTAGTTCCATTGTTCACGATACACCAGAACCAGTGAAGGTTATATTGGAGTCGACTATAGAAGCTGAAGTAAGCTTAAACAAAACAAGATTAATTGCTCGCTCGACGCTAAAAGATTAGTATTCTTAATCAAATTAAGAGATATTTAAAGATCCTAGGGAACTAGGTACCTAACGGTAAGTTTTTGCGACTCCATTTGAATCTCAAATTAACAATATCAATCAACTACACCACTATTCGTGATTATTTAAATCCTTTCCTTTTTTGGTCATGATAAATTATTGCAATGTTTAATAGATTGATTAACTGTTCATGGTTAACTAAAATGTAAAAACCGTTGTAAAAATAAATGATATTAAAATGCTAATGATATGAAATGATAAATTAAAAGAACGATTTACACGTTAGTAAATGAGTATTAATTGAATGTAATTTATTAATAGCCGCATGCGGTAATAAATAAGTAGAATAAAATAGAATAGAAAACGTTTATTCCGCCAGTTTTCACAACAAAATTAAACTAAAATAACCGATATGTATAAGTACTTAAATAAAAACAAAACAAAAGGAAATAAATTATGTTGCGATACCTGACGAAGAACGAACACACTCAGCTTTAGTTGTGGACTTGTGGCAGAATGCCCCAACCGCTGGTTTTCAGTGTATGTACGTGTTTTTATCATGTAGTTCGGTCAGGTACCTGTACCTGTATACCTATAGAACTTTAAAAAGTGTGCCAACCACTTAAGTGCAACTATAGGGACACGTTTTTCTCGTCCACCACGTTAGTCGTTTAGTTTAAGTTAAGAGCTTAATATTGCAGAACTCTCATTACCTACATCTCAGCTTTTGTAACAGTGTGCTTCTCTGCTGAAGCAAGTGATAACACATTTCTAACTAGTGAATACCCGGCGTGTTCCACTTCACTAAAAACTTTTTTGATGAGAATGACAGGTTTTTGTTTTGTGCTGACGTTGACGTTGATGCGCAATCTTTACATTTTTACATATTAACGTCAAATGTTTGTATGTCATGTATGTGTTAAGTGGAAAATGATTTTGAGGAACGGCGTAAAGCTGACCTGGATGTCAAACGCGATGAGCTTAAGGCTCGACCACCCACTGCCATCCACTATCACTACGACAATGGTGCTCTCACGTGCCCTCATTGCGCCCGTGGGTTTACCACAAAAATAGGATACATCAGCCACGTTCGAGCGCACAAGCGCTCTAATATGGTTGACCAAACATAATAATTATCTTGGAGTCGAAGTGGTCGCCATGGCCGAAATCGGTCGGAGAGACATCATCATCATCATCATCATCAAGTGGAAAATCGACTTTATCAATGGACCGAATGTGCCTAGTGCGTTGTTTTACTGGACTCAAACCACCTTCGGATTGTTGCATTTCAAATGAAACCATTTCGTGGCATATCGGTTAGATGGTTTCAGAGTCTATATAATATAGGACATCCATACAAACATTTTTTGTTATTAATCGGCGACCGTATAAAATAAAACATTATTAATATAATATGCATTAGATAGATACAGACATAACATTAGAAAATATGAAATGCGTGTTGTCTGAATGCAGATCATACATAGGACTGCAGTTCAAAACGCTTCGCTATAGCACAATTTGTCAGAAATTTTCCGGAAGCGGTATGCACGAGTCTCTAAAAACGCGTAAAAGCTTTGCTCTTTAGCCAGCGTCACCTGTGGTATCCTCCTTATCTCATAACTTGTCAATCTGCAAGGCTATTTAGTTTTGTAACTTGACAGCGGAATCCGCGATGAGTTTCAAAATTTAAGTTCGAGTCCGAGATCTTGATATGTGATTCTCTAATCATTTGGTACGCACTTGCGAGGTGAAGGGAGTCTCGAACTCTAACTTCAATTTAGAAACTCATCGTGTATTCCGCTGTCAAGTTAAAAAACAAAAGCGAACTTGCATCATATTGACATGTCATTGTCTAATCATCTAGTACGCACTTGCGAAGTGAAGTGATCCTAGAACTCGAACGTCAATTTTGAAACTCCGCTGTCAAGTTACAAAACTGAATAGCCTTCCTGATCTGTCCTAAGCTCCTGAACTTTTGACTGTTATAAATCCAGCTTCCATCAGCCTTCTTCATTACGTCATCCCTTTTGCTATCCAGTCGCCATCACTCCAGAACGGTCCTTTCCGAAAAATCATTAAGTAGTCCTTCGAAATGCCAACCTATAACCACTTTAACCGGCTTAAAACGAAAAGTTGGACACTGTTTTCTAATTCTATTCATTCAACAATATTATGATTACCCACTAAACGTATTCCATTGTCCGTAAAACATTTAAGGAGGTCGACGGCGTTTTATCTTGTTTAAACGAGTACTTAGCGGAACCTATCGAATACTAATGCATCATTGGCGGCTTGGTCCGTGAGCCAGACTTCCGCTCCGCTAAAAATGTTTTTATCGTAGCATTAGAAAAGACCTCAACACTTCACTTTCTTTTTTCTCCTTTTCTTGACCATTTCTTCACCTTATTTGTTAGTGTTATTTTGTAGTGACGAGTAAGGAATGAAAAAATAGACCTTTTCTGTTGTGATTTTTTATTTATTTATCAAACTAACAAGCGAGCTGATATCTGATAGTAAGTGACCAACGTCGCCCATGGACATCAGCGACATCAAATGCATCATTGTTGCGTTGCCGGCCAAGAAAATAAGAAAAATAAATAAAATATCTACTACGACTACTAATAAGTACTTACTAATTACTATCTGCTATCTTTTTCACAAGCGATAACTCCGAAAATGCATTAGAAATCCTATTACTGGGAGTCTGCGACTACGATGCCGTTCACTGTACCAAGTGTGTACTAGGTATTTTACTGTGTACCTGAGATATTTTCTTTTATATGGATAAGCCAAAGAACGTTCTTTTGTTTATCTATACTAATATTATAAACAGGAAAGATTTGATTGTTTGTTTGCGTTGAATAGGCTCCGAAACTACTGAACCGATTTTAACAATTCTTTCACTGTTGGAAAGCTACACTATCCCCGGGTGACATAGGCATAAATATAATTTTCAAAAAAATTAGGGATCCTTAATAAAACTCCAATAATGTAACCCAAGGTGTAAAAAAAATAAGAAAACCGAAGCAAAGCGAGGGCTGTTACTCGTTTATTAATAAAATTGCAAACCTACATCTAACATTACAGAATCACCTTCCACAATCTAATCTTTTGACTTCAAGTAATAATCTCACAATCAGATTACCTAAAGAAATAAAAGGTAATAATAATAATATTATGTCCATAAATTTTTCTTAAAATATTTCTAAAAGATAGACGAAAACGAAGTCGTCTTCTGCGTATGCAATTATGAGATTTGACTTTGATTTCACCAAAATATATTTAAAATAAAAAAATAATAAAGTTTTAAATAACCATTTATAATCTCTCACGAACTTAGATACAGTGTATGGAGCCGGTGAAATAACGTTTTCACTTCCTGATTATAAAATTTCCATGCCGTTCTGCCCCAATACGCCCATCTCGTATCACCCCACGGAGACACAGGGCTGCCAACCGTGCTATGAAGCATCCTACTTTTTCTCAAGCCACTAAGAACAGTAACCTAAAGTTTTTTTACTGTTTTTTAGACGAATCTAATTTAGTATTCGAAGCAAACTTATAATCTTTCTGTCGTAATTTTCACGGAACACAGAATTTAAAAATAAGGCGGGCAGAAAATGAAAACAATTTATATTTTAATTATTTTAAATTTATATTTAAATTGTTTTCATTTTATTTTATTATCTTAATTAGGTATCTTATTATGCTAAAACCATTGTCTATTTACCATTAATTATTTTTTAAACTATATTTTTTTAAATAAACGGTGGTCAACGGCGCGGCGCGGTGTTAGTAGCAATATAAGTACTTTTGTGCCATACATTACATGTTTAAAAGATTATTGTTAACCGTTTCTTGACCCAAATAAACGAAACAAAAAACTAATATTTCAAGAAAAAGTAGTGCTAAGACCAAATGAAACTTGCCTAAAAAACGAACTTTAATTAGAATAAGAATAAGAATAAGAAAATATTTATTTTCACACTACAAAAGCAACACACAATATACAAATAGCAATGAAAAAAAAAAATACTTATCCTAACAAATTGTATACATATGCTAGATTACACAGAAAGAAGAAAGAAAAACAAAAAAAAAGACGAAAATACTATAAACTAAATAAACACTATCACATTAAAAGTCTGTGTGTGCTGCAGTGCAATATGAAAATAGGCTCATTCTCAGCTTATGCAGCAGTCTCTACGACCACGGCGCTGATTTTCAGAATGGCCCGTGAGTAGTAATTAAATTAACTTTTAACGAAATTTCTTAATATATTTTACTCCCATTGTTAAAATATTTTGTGAAATTAAACTTTAAATTAAAGCATAGCACTAACGCTATAAATACTCAGTATTCACCATTTGCAACAATTAATTATAAACTGTACACTGATACCGTAATTCTGAGTAAAGCATAAAATAAACACACCGTTCTAAAGTGAAACGAAAATAACTAAATATCAGTATCAATCAATACGTACCTACTTGTAAAAGTTTATCTTCTTGACCCTTCTTACTTTTAACAACGCAATTATGAACTGAATAAAGTTGACAACATGATATTCGTTAAAAATAGCTTTTTTATACCTATTAAAACCCTTTCTAAATAATTTGACAACCCTAGAGGCAGATGTGCGCCCGCGCAAAGCAGTTTCAAAGGGCCTTTGTTTCAATAAGGAGCATGCAATGCAACGCATTGTTGCACAAGCACGCATTGCGTTGCATAAGACCAGAGAATGCGTAGACGCACTAGACTAGCTTTATTTTGTACTAGAAATTCAAACGCCAATTCCTAAGCCGCTTCAAGATTTCGTAATCCAATAAACTGAAGAACAATTGCTAACAAAGAGTTTCACAATCACAAAGCCTTACATTTGTGTGGGACTGTAAAGGTTTTAATAATGTATCCAAAGGGAAGTCCCTCAAAGATTACTTTATCTTAAGTCCCTATGAAGAGAAGAAAGCTAATGAAAAAGGTCCGTATGATCAAAAAGTGAAGCATAATCAAAGGAAATGGATTGACTTTCTTGCCTCTTGTAGCAAATATCATGTCTGTTTTGATATCTTCATATTTTAAGTAATGGTCACCGCTTCACGCCGGTGTACTTAGAGCGTTACCGACCAATAGACAAATAAAACACAGTCGAATTGTATTTAGAACTATACGGACAGGTAAAATCATCATCAGCTATTTCCACGTCCACCCAGGGTTGACTGGTGGACAATGCCATTAGGCATTAAGTTTGCCCTTTGTTTCTTCTTTTTAAGAGGTGACATAAATATGTAAATAAATAAATAAATAAATAAATAAATAAAATGGACGACACAATAAAAATACTTTTTTACAGGAACAGCATGGGGATTGGATTTACAAAATGTATTATACAGGGTGGATTTTTGAGACGGGTCAGTAAGGGCAGGTACCTTAACCGTTATAGTTACAGGAAAACGTTCCTAGGAGACTATCCATAACTTTTTAAGATATTCTGAACTGCATTCACAGATTTTTGAAAAAATGTACGGTCAGTGAAAAAAGTACTAAAATCCAAAAAAAAATATTTTTATGCCTATCGATCCTACTTCGTATGGGGATCAAAATACTCTATGGGACCATTTAAGGTATGAGTACTAGAAATGTCAGAAAACGCTAAAAACATTTTCCATACATTTTGTACTGAAAAACGATAAATCAACTCGAAATATTCTTTATCGCCAAACAATCCTATTTCTTACTGCGATTAAAAAAATCTTTAAGGCCTATTGAAATTTAAATACAAAAACTACGGTAAGACACAACATATCACACAAACTTAAAAATAGGTTATCTATTATTCAAAATGACCGCCGTTTTCACGAAGACACGCTGCAAGAGGTGCTGTTAGTGGTCCATGGTCCAATTAAGTGGCCACCTCGCAGCCCCGATCTAACGCTTCTCGAGTTTTTTTTGTGGGGCCACCTAAAAAATGAAGTCTACAAAAGAAAGTACGAAAGTGTTCAGGAGCTGAAAGAGGCATTAACGAGGATTTTAAATAATATCCATCAAAGAAAACTTTCCGCTGCTACTTGCTTAGTACAAAAACGAGTGAACTTATGTATTCGTGAAAACGGTGGTCATTGTGAATAATAGATAACCTATTTTTAAGTTTGTGTGATATGTTGTGTCTTACCGTAGTTTTTGTATTTAAATTTCAATAGGCCTTAAAGAATCTTTTAATCGCAGTAAGAAATAGGATTGTTTGGCGATAAATAATATTTCGAGTTGATTTATTGTTTTTCAGTACAAAATGTATGGAAAATGTTTTTAGCGTTTTCTGACATTTCTAGTACTCATACCTTAAATGGTCCCATAGAGTATTTTGATCCCCATACGAAGTAGGATCGATAGGCATAAAAATATTTTTTTTTGGATTTTAGTACTTTTTTCACTGACCGTACATTTTTTCAAAAATCTGTAAATGCAGTTCAGAATATCTTAAAAAGTTATGGATAGTCTCCTAGGAACGTTTTCCTGTAACTATAACGGTTAAGGAACCTGCCCTTACTGACCCGTCTCAAAAATCCACCCTGTATAATTAAATAATAAAGGATTTGTTGGGAATTAAAGCAATACAGGAAATAATATACAAGCCAAAACTTATCCACAATTAAGCTCTGATTAGCTAACCACGAGTATAATTTTATGGTGGAACCGGGCGAGTCATTTATCAGCTTTGTTTCGGATCACAGTACAAATGTACATCGACTTTCTGTATGTACGCTTAAGTAAATTATCTAAATGTATGTAAGTATTGTTTCTCAGTAAGCGATTTGTAAAATCTTTTGAGAAATAAATGATCTTAAACCTTAAACCTTATTTGGTACACTGCGCGCGTTAAAAGAAAGTTTAACACCAAAGAAAAGCTTAAACTAAAATCATTCCCTCGTGTACTGCCCAGCTGGATCAGGCATTAGCAGAATCTGAATTTACACTCTAGTTTGATTTACCTACCTACTTAAGCTCAAATAACCCAAACTCAACCTGGGAGTTTCTGGATTTTAAAATGATTGACAATGCTAAACTTCCATTAACACAACTCTACAAGTTGCGCGGAACGGAAGTAATCACTTTTACGGCTGATAAGATTTTAGCGATTTATCTGTCATCTCTATTCAAGACCCGTGAAAAGAAAATTTGTAGTTTATCAGGCAGATAAGTTCCTAATAGGCTATTCGGAAGCTTGTCTAGAACCGGTGAAATTGGCCCATAGTAATTACCGACCATTCGTATCTGCCATGTGCTCTAGTTGTTACTTTAAGCCGTTGTACATCAAATATTGGCACATTCATTCTGTTTTCCGCTGAATACCTTCGTGATAACGTCACTGTATACATTTCATTGTTATCACGAACATACTGAAACGCACACGAACACCTGCTGGTACTCGCAAGTTGTCAGTTTTCATTAAGCAAACTACCTACGATTGTATTCAATTCAGTCCATTTACTGTCGAGATTTTCACGGCGACTCATCGGCCGATTCTTTATTGGACGACATAATATCCGTGATGCTGCTACACTGCAGTTATGAAATTTTTTCATACCGGCGACGAAAGCAGTGGAGGCATATTTCTATGAAATTGAACTGCACGCTACCTCATTGAACAACAATACGATAATATCGTTATCCCGTTAGGGACGACCCGTGTGGCGCAATGGTTACCATGCCGGATCGCCGCACCACGGGTCCTGGGTTCGATTCCTAGCGAGGCGGAAAGAATGATGAGTTTGAATTTCTGTTCTCGGTCTGGGTGTGAATGTCTTTGTCTATGTTGTGTGTTGTCCATGGTATGAGTGTGAAGCGTTATTTATTTATTTATCGTCGGCAGCACAACATACACTGGTGTGGGTTATATTATGTGTGTATCCTAATGTAATAAACGAAGTACTGAGCCTTTTTAAATAATGACTTTATCACTGATTACCGTGAGCGAGGCTGACCAGTTACCATCAATGACTAAAAAAAACTTTACCACATGAAAAACCCAACATTTAATCTATCACACAATTCACACGTTATAGACACCACTTCCAAAGAACATCCACCATATCGGATTACAAACTCGAGCTACCCGCATCCTGTTCTTTAAATAAAGTAGCGTCTACAGTCTACACTGTCAAGTTGGAAATGTGGGAATCGGATCAAAATAACTGGGATCCGAGCAATTCGGCTACACCCCGGCTGATCCTGAAATATCTTTATTACTCTTGTAAAAGGTCTGGCGCGAAATAGACAGAAGAATTAATAATCTTGACAAAATCAACGTAAATATGAAATGATAATAAAGTGCGTTGGTTTGTTTACCCACCTATAACCCGTGGCCGTGAGTCACTTAAGACCTTTTTTAGGGTTCCGTAGCCAAATGGCAAAAAACGGAACCCTTATAGATTCGTCATGTCTGTCTGTCTGTCTGTCTGTCTGTCCGTCCGTCCGTATGTCACAGCCACTTTTTTCCGAAACTATAGGAACTATACTGTTGAAACTTGGTAAGTAGATGTATTCTGTAAGATTTTCACACAAAAATAGAAAAAAAACAATAAATTTTGGGGGTTCCCCATACTTAGAACTGAAACTCAAAAATTTTTTTTTCATCAAATCCATACGTGTGGGGTATAGGTATTCAAAAATAATATTGAGGTTTCTAATATCATTTTTTTCTAAACTGAATAGTTTGCGCGAGAGACACTTCCAAAGTGGTAAAATGTGTGTCCCCCCCCCCCCCCCCCCCGTAACTTCTAAAATAAGAGAATGATAAAACTAAAAAAAATATATGATGTACATTACCATGCAAACTTCCAACGAAAATTGGTTTGAACGAGATCTAGTTAGTAGTTTTTTTTTAGTACGTCATAAATCGTAAACCGCAATTTACCTCGATCAAAGTTACAACGAACTTCAAGAACTTTTATATTATGTTACTTGCTGCTACGGAATAACGGAACCCTTCATGGGCGAGTCCGACTCGCACTTGGCCGCTTTTTTTTATTTTACGCGTGGAAAGACCTTCGTCTCATCCATGTCTCAACTTATTCAATCAATAAATCATTATAATTGTGAAATAAGGTAAATAAAGATCTATACTAATAATATAAAGCTGAAGAGTTTGTTTGTTTGGTTGAACGCGCTAATCTCAGGAACTACTGGTTTGAATTCATCCCCTAAGGGGTTAAAACAACCCCTAAGTTGGAAGTCACTTTCATACAAACCAACTTCGTCAGTTTTAGAGTTTTAAACATGAATTTTTTATGTAAGTTTATAGTTATTAACAAAAATTAATTTTAACACATTTTTTTGGAAAATCATCCCTTCAAGGGTTAATTTAGGGGATGGAACTTAGTAAGCAACTTCATCAGTTTTGAAGTAAAAAGGGTGAAAATTTGTATATAAGCTTATAGTTAAACAGAGGAGGGGGAGCGGGAGGGGAGCTGGAAAGGGAGCGGGAAGGGGAGCGGGAGGGAGAAGGAGAGGGAGTTTAATGGTCTCTGATTTGCTAAACCTACCAAAACTAAAAATTAAAACTAAGAACAAAGTACATTCACTGATTGTTAGACGATATGAAGTTCGCCGAGACAGCTAGTAAGTAATATGATATAGTTCGCTTACTCTGACAATAATTGGCATACAATTTTTGATATGAAATCTTATACGGTCTATTTATAGCTTAAAATTTATTAGTATCTGTACCTAATCAACTTTAATTAGAATATTTTGAATGGTTTACCTAAATATGGTTCTAAACTAAAAACACAACTCCTAACGAAGAAACAATATTCGCCTGCGTGGATTGATCGTAGCGGAAAAGAAAGAAAGAAAATCTCAAGCATAAAGAACCAACATTTCTCGGTAACAACAATACCAATGACATTGACACAACAAGAGCTAGTTATCGCCGACGCATGCGTGACGCAGTCGATAAAACTCGAGCAATGTTTAAAAAACATACGTCACGGCATTCGGTGCTATTTCAAGCAATTACGCTGTAAAACACACCAGTCATAATTAAGCGGGTTAAACGAATCGTCTAATACGATTAGATGTCCGAAACTTTGGTTATGTAGCCGATAGTTTCTCTCCGATTCTTTTGTTAACTTATGACGTGTGCAAATCACGAATGGTTTTTGGTTCAATACTAAAAGCGTTAAATATGAAAACTTTAACAAATGTAAAATACAAGGATAATGTTGACTTCACGGAAGTAATATTTTTGACCATACAAACTTTTAACCACCACATAACTCCGTTAGGAGATGAACTTTCAAAAATACTTTCCGAGTGCTTCTCCTCATGGTACGAGTATAAGGAATCTCTGAATAAAATTTCATACTTCTAAGTCCATCGGTTATGCTGAGCGTTGTGATAATGATATAAAGTTTTGACAAATTAATGCAATAAAGACCTAGAAGACGCAGAGATCATAGTCCATCAAGATTATGTAAGTCTTAGGTACTTGCACGCGTTGCTTTTGGGCTTTCCCAACCTATCACGCAAAAGCAAAGTTCATACAGATAACTTGGTTTGTGTTTCAGCAAGAACAACACGCCTATCAGTCTAGAAGCAACAATAAACATTGATAAACGCGAAAAGTGAGCAAGGAATAAAACTACCCACAAATAGATGTACACACAGAAAGGCACATACAATGGCAAACAGAAATATAAACACAAAAGCCTGTGCAATAGTCCGAAGGCTCCGAAGCAATCTTGTCTCTAACTACAACGTAAGAGACCAGATTACAGATTCTTTGAAAGAAGCTTATATTTATAACATAACGTCTTTTCAAAATTTAAACTGATAAAAAATTAACGCTCCTCCCGGCGACTTATAAAATCTAAAGACATCTTCTGCTGTTTAAAAATCAGTACTTTTTCCTTAACTTGACCACATGTACCTACTGAACAAGTCAAAATTTGAGTACACATAGAAAACAATTTAAAACGGTACAAACACATACAAACTTTCGCATGTATCACATTACAGTTATTACTGCAAGTGGAGTTGCAATAAAGTGAATGTTGTTATCTGATATATTTGCTTTCTGCACTGGAAAGTGCGAGTTTGAGGTTCAATGACAGGTTGTTATACTTAATTGATCATGTTTGTCTGTTAATATTTCCATGATGGCAACTAGCATGCTCGTGTTAAATTAGTTCGCACTGGCCAACGAGGCGTAACCTGTATTTGATACGCGGTAACTAACACCTTTGTGAAGTGTGAGCACGACACGGTTGGATGTCAATTGTAACTTTACAACTCGAGAGTGAACCGAAGCTGACAGTCGGACTTAAGACTACGAGACATTTCACAAGCACTTGTTTTATTCATCTGGATTCCATGGCAATGGCCAAGGCGAATGGTCCCTCCCTCCCGATGGAGATTGCTGGGCTCTGTACTCGGTTTGATACAATCGGTAATCATGGTAGTGGTGGGATTTTTTGCTGATTGCTGATTGCTTGATTCAGCCGCCAAACGACTTCTTTTCTTTGATGCCTTAGGACTTAGGGTGTTCCCGCTGTCCGTAGGCGACGATAACCAACTCGTCTGTTCATTTGTCGGCTATTCTATAATAAAGTCACTTAATTGTTTTCGATTCTTTAAAGCAGTACTGTAGACTATTGAGTAGCGTTTCACACGGACTAACGGAAACAAACAACAACTGTTATGTTGTAAGTTTGAAACATTTTTCTTCTGTAGGATAAAACACGTGTTAGTTTACAGCCCTCCATTTAAACGCCTCACAGGTGGCTTAAACCAACAAAATTTCGTTTGTTTTTCTATAGCCAAAGTTTTTAGGCCCTCAAAATCCCAAGAGCCCCAAGTTATGCCGAAAACAAACTACTTCGAGAGAGTTCATCAAATAAAATTATGTCTGGCATTGAAAAATTTGAGCAGTGAAGTAACATTTATGTTGAAATGCCAGAAGGTAGGCGCTGTGATGAGTTTGAAAGTAGAATGGAAATGAGCATTATTCCGTAACGACTTGGTCGTTATTGTCTATGGTCTATTAAAATAAACATTAAAACCAAATTAAGATTTCATATCTCGCGATTGTTGAACCCGTAATGTATCTCACTTTAAGGTAAAAGTTTTGCAAGTAATTTTAGTAAGTAATAGTATTTAGTTACTTTGTGTTACTATCGTCTGTCATAGAAACAAGAATTTCCATTGGAATTGTTTGTACCTACCTACCAATGACACTCCATACATGGACTTTTTAAGTATGTATGCCAATTTCCATACATCCGACGATTTTCTTACGACGTTGGAAAGTTACAAATACTGTTTAATTTCTGTGACGAGCACTGATAGCTATACGAGCGTACAAATATTGCCGTGTAAACAAATTATAAAGTTATTAGATAACGGACCCGTCTCGACATTGAGCGTCCGCGCGTCCTATCAATCTGCATACAAGCACGCGCTGCGCATTTAATGCTCTCAATATAGAAAAATAAAGTGTATTAGTCAATGTCAGACGAAGCCTGACATATTTTTTTCCAGTTGGTCTGTAGGCGGGAAACCGGCTCGGCGGGAACGAGTCAACAGGTATAGGGCACTGACCTACAGTCGCCGATGCATAGTATGAATGGCACCGTCGACGTTCTTCGGCGAGAATGGGTGCAAACGTTAATGAATTTAATGATTATCGATTTTAAAAACCAATACACGATGCATTTAAATGACAACAAATATAATTTAAAAAAAGCTACCTAGTGATTTTTTTTTGTAATAAATATACTAATGCATTTTTATTTTTAAAAGATGTCCTGAGGAGTTTCTTTACAGCTTTTCTTCTCCTCAAAATGATTTTGAATTTTATTTTCAAAATTAAAATCTTTTTTATTTGCTATTTAATTACCTAAGTGGTTGTAAACTTGCTGTATTACCATTGTACACTTAGGTCTTAGGTAGGTACCACTAACATAATCTGGAAATCATTAATTTTTATCGACTGTGTTACCCTGATTCTACATTATTGCGGATCATGAATAATTGCTCTCATCATAAAATAGTAATTGCTTCTAATTCAACACGAGTGTAGATGTACAACACTGGTGTAGATGGCAACTAAAGCAAAACGTAAGTTAGAACCTATGCTCTCTATCTACGTTATATGTATAAGTGTATAACACACTCATGTATGACCAATGCGTGCATAATAAACAGTAGCTGTTAACAGTGCATATTATTATGTTTAAAGCAGATAAAAATCAACGGGATTTTTAGAGCATAAGATGTACATATTTTTTCGGAAGCAATAATACAAATCCATCCCGCTGTGAAGATAACTGTAGTTTAAAGAGTAACCAAGTAGGTAATCCAACCGAAATGCCACTCACCTTCTCGCAACCGCACGCGAAACGCTTCGTTTCGAGCTAGTGGCAACTCGCCCGTGTCCTTATGAACTTAACAAAGGTCTACTTTCACCGGTAGGCCAGCCTAAAGAATCAACTTTACCATATACGGCCCTCTCTCGCCGTGCGCGACTTATTACGCGCTTTTTGTGGAACGAAACAGTAACGTTCAATTGAAACGGTAAATAGTGATAGCAAAAACCATAGCACTTCACAACACTTTACGATTTGATCACTCGAACGCACCGCACTATCAGCTTAAAGTTTTTGTAAGCAAGGGCCGGTATAGAGAAAAGTTGTGAAACTTTTCGGATGTCGGTTGACGGTCGAACGCGAAAACACGTCACTACGGGGCGAAGCCGCCTCGCGAATGGCGGTCGCCGGTCCCCATCGCGAGAACAAAACGAAACGACACTCGAGCATCGAGAGTCGAGACGAGAAGCGAAGCTCGCGCGACGGAGCGTGATAGAGGACGCGTGCAAGAAAGAGACAGATGAACCACCAATAGTCACCATTGCATCCCCAAGCTTGGTGCACTTACTGCACTTGGCCATGGCCAGTTGTCCACTACCGTGTGCAAAAATTAAAATTTTATTGTTAGTAAAACACATACATAAAATATTTCTTTTATTACCATCACTCCTTTTAACAGTCGATATACAATAAAATACAAGGTAAAAGTTGAGAATAAATTCATAAAACCAGGTAAATAAACAACTTAACAAATACATTTAAATAAAAGTAAGTAAGTATACTCAATATTCGAATATAAAATTGCAAAAATTCTATGATTATGATAGTGGACTAACAAAGAACACTAATTATTAGATGTTCTGTGCAAAGAACATTAATAAAGAATTGATAGCTAATGAGTAACTTAGAATCGCTTAAATGCAGACCTTTTCCAGTGTTTAAAATCCTGGATTCCAGAAAAGAACATTAAGATCTATGATAAAACATTTGACGATATATAGTGCTATGAAAAAGTGTAATGAAGATACTAGATTCTAGAGATTCGCATACCAGATTAGATTTGTAAGAAACACACAACAAGGATTTACAGTTGAACCTGATGACCTGCTGAAATGACCCAGAAGGCCGAAGGGAAGAGAAGACTTTTGAGAAGGACTTGAGAAAAGGATTCAGAGACCTCAAATGCTTGAGAAAAAAATTGAGAAATCTGAAAGTTTAGAATCAATCTCCACGTAATATATTGCACTAATATCAGTAAACTGTTTCATTAGATATTCTTTTGGACAAATTGCAATCCAGAATTTCGAAGGCTAACCCTTTACCTGTCCTTAAATCCCTTAACACTAACACCTTCAAACGGATATTCCTTTTCTACTGCTATTTGCGGTTAGACACAAACTACGAGGAAAGTCACACAACAAATAGACTAGGTGGCACAAAAGTAATTAGGTACTTTATTTGATTAAGCCACAAGTTGTTTTCTAAATTAGAAAATTACAAATATTGTGGCCAAGTTTCATCCCATTTGGATTTGAAAATGTTCTCTCGTAGGTACAGGGCCGGCCCGTCCATATAGGCGAACTAGGCGACCGCCTAGGGCGCTGGGATTCGGGGGGCGCAAATCGACGGGACCGATTTTTTTTATGTATTTTATTTTAATCTATGAAAGATTTACACAGATAAAAATATCAAATATAATTTGATATCTTTATAACGTGGATTATATACAGAATAAAACTACCAAAGCTGTTCCAGAACCCTTTATACTCGTATACCTCGCTGAAATATATGTTTAGTCATAGAGGATTTAGTATTTTGATGCAACGGAGTATAATATGGAGTTATGGACAATTACAAACTACCGACTATTGCCTATAAAAAAAAGAATAATACCGAATAAAAATTACTTCTGTGAAAATGTCTAATTTAGTAAGTAATTACAATAGGGATTTGCTTACTATGTCTGTACTGTAGCCAATCGTGACCGTAGTTTTTTTTTATTATGACAAATAATCTACAAGAAAGTCTAGAGAAATTATCAACTTCATCAAAGTAAGAAATAGCTGAAACAATTGATTCAAGGGAGATTTTTTTGCTAAAATTAAGACAAGAAAAATAAATTTTAAAAATGAAAGAAGACAAGAAAAAATTTTCTTTTAGGGTTCCGAAGTAAATTCTATACTTAGTTTCGTCATGTCCGTCCCTTTGTCCGAAGCAAAGCGCCGAGAACATTATTGCTAGAAAGCTGTAATTTGTCATGTATATAGGTACATATTTGTTAAAACTCCAGAATCGTAGAATAAAATATTTTGAAAAAAAATATCCCCTACAGCCCCTACAGGTAATACATGAAGATGAATTTTTGAAGTTATACGTGTCACGAAAAACGTCACGCGCGTTTTTAAAAACTTAGTTTAACTTAACTTAGTTTAGAAAAAAATATTGTTATTATATTTATTATATTGTTTTTTTTAATATGTTTTTTTAATATTGTTTTTTGAATATTTTTTTCTTTGAATATTGTTTTTTTATATGTTTTTTTAATATTGTTTATCAATATTGATTTTTAAAAATATTTTTGAAAATTATTTTAGATTTTTTTTTGATTTTTTTTTTTGATTTTTTTTATGCCAAAGAAGTATAAATTCTCACTTCTCATAAGTACACGTTTATGTTTTTTTTATTCGTTGCGTACCCTATAGTGTGGACTTGTGGAGAAAAGGTCTTCCAAAAATAGTATGGGTCTTTTAAGACCATTTTTGGAATAAGGGGTTTGTTTGCGAAATATTTGGATCTTTTAGTAATCTTCTACGGTTCTAAGAAATAAAACGGTGACGGACTGATATCGTACACCCATTAAATCGCGTACAAGATCAGTACAACCGTCGAGTATGCAATTACTGCATCAGCGACAGAAAAAAATGTGTGTCCCTTGAACTTATTACTTCAAATTTAAGATTTTTTGACTATGTTTTTTGAAGTGTTTTTTAATATGAAAGATGGCATCGATGCATCTTTACTAGCGTAGTGGCAATTTTTAGATGCTCTTTTTGAAGACATTTAATTTATTTCCTGATAAATATTGCTCAATTTTTGAAAAAGTAGAATTCTGTGGGTGCAAATTTTTTAAGTACGACGAATGACGGAGAGCTTCCAACCCAAACTCTAGTGGATTGGAGACCATCTTTCCCATGCTGTCACACGTCCTACCGGAACGGTTCACAGTGGGAGTTCTTCACAGAACACATCTACTGAAGTAATGCTTAACCCGCTTCGTAAGAAGCTGTGCTGGCTAGACCACTAAACAGTGACCATCATTTTTCTAGAGGTTTTTTTTCGTTTTTTCAACTTAAAAAAATAATGCTTGACCACAATCCCACCACCTGATGGTAAGTGGAGAAGTGAAACAAAGGCACGCAGTCATCACAATCTAGCCCTAACTAGTGAAACACATTCTAGTTAAAATAATCTAAATTTTACTAAAAAAAAATAACCGACTTCAAAGTTACTCAAAAACTACTAGTCAGATCTCGTTCAAATTTATGTGGGATAACACGACAAGCACCTGCTTTCGATTAAAAAAAGAATAATCGAAATCGGTTGGCGTGATATTGAGTTATTCGTCCATTTGTCGCGCACATACTTAATATAAATTTAAGACTTATATGGTTTTATCATGGATGCCATTATCAGATCTCAATAAAATTTATATGGGACCACATGACAGCCACCAGCTTTCGATTAAAAAAAGAATCATCAAAATCGGTTCGCCCAGTCCAAAGTTCTGAGGTAACGAACATAAAAAAAATACAGTCGAATTGAGAACCTCCTCCTTTTTTTTAAGTCAGTTAAAAACGGGTTTTTAGTCATGTTACTTAAATTGTATTGTTTATGTATCTAATAATTTTTGATAAAAAATTACACTTTATTTGTTTACTTTATTTTTTTGTTACAAAAATTTTCTTATGGGGGCGCCGTTCTAGTTTTTCGCCTAGGGCGCCAGAATTGCTCGGGCCGGCACTGCGTAGGTATGTGGTAATTTTAGTTGGAAGCAAATTTCTTTTCATAACTTGTTGAAATCATCTTCTTGTGGAGATAACAGGGCCGGAAAAAATATCCCTCGCTACATCCACATCTCTAGAAGGCACCATTTAAAAGACATCTTCAGATTATTTTTTCAAATTTCATAGCCCAATTCTTAATCATGTACAGTGAGTGAAGGACCACGAAAATAGCGTTATTTTTGTATAAAAACTACCTATCTACTTATTGACTTTTTGCAATATCTCTGGAACTGTTTAACTTCGATATCGTCCAATCCAGTGCTTTTTGCGAAGTGGTTTTTACCTCCTCCACGTCAATAAAACACTTTTCATTTAGATTATGTTGCATTAGTAAGGCCATGAGTGCGAGGGCGTATTGTGGTGATGGAACCAGACTCTGACCACCAAAGCTCTGAGCGTTTCCTCGGTACTACCTCTTCGCATACGTCTTAAACATCAAGAAACAATCCACAACAATTTGCCATAACGAATTCGCAAGTGAAACAAAATAACAATAAGACCTAGACTTTTCTAATTAAGAAATTGTTGCTAAATCAAATAGTGTCGCCAACCAGTATAATGAGATCCAGATTATTTAGTAACGGGCTAACGAGTCTCTGAGACATTAGTCAGAATGAGGTAATGGGATTATGAAGTAAGGGATCATGGGATATTGTCACCAAACCCAAAAGATAACATTCACTATCGCTCGTCCTATTATACTATTAACGTAAAACAGAGAAAACTGGGAAAAGATTCGTAAGAAACGTTGAAAAACGATTAGGGATGGCTATACGAATCACATTTTCAATACGACCAGATAAAACATAAAAATATTAGATTAATGGAAATAATTAATTTACGAAGATAAGATGTTCCATTCACTGATAGGCGGTTGCTGAGCGTGTTCTTACTCGCAACCGAAATTAGCCGGAGCGCACGCTAACATACAGCTACAGTGCCACCAAGTTATCTGTGAAATGGCGAAAATTAGAACTAATGCCGCGCCATTCATAAGTTCTTTGTGCTCATTCATTTGTCATTTACTACGTCTCGAATTGCGTCCAATGATTGGTCCAATGCGTCTGACAGCGCCCTCCTCCAATTCACAGATAAGTTGGAGGCACTGTACACACATACCTACACTACAATCAGGGGTAAATTCCGGGAGGGCTCATCTATGTCCTCCAGTGATAAAACTCCTCCAAACAAAAATTCTGGGTCCGCCACTGACTACCATTGACACCTAAACAGAACTATATTTCTAAAACTGAGTGGTTTTGGTTTAGACTAACCTGTGTAACGTGATAAAGCAATTAAATATGACAATGAATTAAAATACAAAATGATACCAATAATACAAATAATGTGATAATCTCATATTTACAATAAATAATGTGACTACACAATTAATAATTGATTTGGTCAAAGATAGCCTACACTACCCTACACCATACATACAGGAAAAAAAAGTCTTAAATATTAATATTTAATTTTTTTTAATGGATTTAGATTCAGAGAAATGTATTATTAGTATTAAAAATATAGCATTAGCTTCCTATGACAAATGTTCACATACACCTATATCACAGAAAGCCCTTATCAAATGATCATTAATATTACATTATTTAAATTCTACTTACATTAATAATTCTATTCACAATTCTGTTGTCTTTTCGATATTATCTTGATTTCACATTTCAACTAAAGATTCTTCATGATCTTAGCAAGACATGATTCAACAACTCACATTTCAAATTCAATATATTCTGAAGTCAATAAATACCATATGTTTCGTCCAATGAATATTCATTATGTATGGAACATGTTACATTTCCTTCCAACTGTAGAACAAGATACAACAGCCCGGAATATTATTATGATGAGTTGGCAGTGATACTATGAGTATAATATATATACTCATATTTACGGAAAAGGACCAGCTTAAAATAGAATTATAGACTAAATAAGTCTGATTCTCAAACTTACTAAACCTATTTGAATACTAGAATTAGATATCTAATAAATTAAATAAATATCAAGGCCAATAATTATATTATAGTGTGATTGTAATCAATGCACAAACAAGAAATATTCTTATAGATATTAGAAAAAAGGTTTTATTTAATCAAAATGATCCCAGTATTAACTTTACCAACAAAATGTTAAAAAACATTAAATACAAATACAAAGTACTAAGTATTTAAGATTCATTGAGTGATCGAGAATATAAATAATAAAATATTGTAGTACTTATATGTCTTGTTGCTTCAATACTTAACTTCAATGCATTTATTACTTAGACAATATAATCTAAAAGTCAACTCTCACATGTCTCACATAATTATATACAAACTATAATCAAATTCAAATATGATACAAGTAGTCTATACAGTTGACCATAGATTTAGAACCAATAGATTCTCCCTCCTTGACAGAGCTAGATAGCCAGTTACAAAATCCATGTGTAAGACAGTGACAAAAATATTACTTTTACAGATATTACTTTTTAACAGACAATTTGTATGTTGATATTAACAGTATCTATATTTCGTTAATAATTTGAATCTTTTTTTAACGTTCTTGTCAATATTCAGATTTCAATACTATAACTAGCTAACTAAATATATCATTGTTTTAACAGATCTACAGGAACATTTAGCTCTGGTGTCATTAGTAAAGGGTTAGATTGAACTGGTTTTGACTCTCTCTCTTCCACTAGTCTTGTTATGGGCACTTCCTTACCCCAATATGCATTCTTAATACTTAAAACTAGAGTATTAATAAAACTAACTAAAACATATATACCACCTATTACAGCAAATAGTCTTAACATGAATTGCAATAAGTTCTCTCGTTCTTGAAACACACGTATTTTTAAGGCGGCCATGTCATATTTAAAAAATATTCCCGGTACTCCATGGGAACCCTTAGCATGGCTAATGGGGCGTTCCAGCTCCTTGACTGAATATTGGAATGTTTTTATTCTTTCGAATGTCGTGTCAACGTCAGTGGGAACAACTTCTATGAAGTATTGGTAAAGCATATTTTCATCATTGGTCATTTTTTCGTCACCCTCCAAAGGGTATATTATTCCATTTGCTGGACTCCCGAAACTTAATCTGTGAATTCGGTGACTAAAATTCTGGGGCGTGTTGTCAAATAGCATGTTCAGATGGATGTGTCCTCGAGGTAGGTGGAGACTTTTACCAGCAGTAATGTGGAAGTTGCCGGCCACTTTGTTTAGTGTGAGCACTCCGTGAAGTCTGCAGGCATCTGGTTGTCTATTGGGTTTGGATTTTCGTGGTGGTACCGTCGCTCTCACGGATCCATGGCCTTTTTTCCAAAGCAACTGCCAAATAGAGTGGTACTCCTCTCTCAAATAAGAATTTATGTACTTCACTGCTTCAAAGGAGTCTCGTTGCTCCTGCGTCAGTTCAAACCATGTGTCTTCTTCTTGTAATTCACCAAAACCAAACACACTCTGCGATGTGGAATCCAGAATATCTGCACCAATGTTTGAACACGGCATCGCGACTGTTATATCTATATTTATTCGAAGTTTCTCATCCATATCTGTGTCAGGCATAAACTTGAAAACTAAGTTACTATCTAAAAAGTACGTGACTTCACTATAAACTAGAAAAACTACGATAAAAAACGTGATAACTGAAAATGTTCCTCCTACCGGTGTACTGTCCACGTATTCTTCCGGTACTTTTGAGAAGGCGTCAAATTCTTTCACTTTGTCTAACACTTTCTTCTTACCCCTATACCTAATCATTGTAATAGAGTCACACTCTCCTTAGACTCAAGCAAAAAGTATAAAATTGTTTTAATGCAAAACGTTGACGTGTTTTTGACTTTTGATATGTTAAATCATATTTTCAATACAAACGGAACCAAACAGCAAACCAATTGTTAAACTACACCTGGCAATTGTCATCTGGCTGTCATTCTGACAGGAGACTGACAAACAAAATTCAAAAGAGTGACGTGACAGTGACATAAGAATTCCGTTTCATTTCTGCTCCATGTACTAAAAATATTTATTGACTATGATTGTTAAATGATTTTTTCTTAAAAGTCAAACACCACATCAAACTACTTCAATATGTTTCACTCTTCAGTTAAAAAATAACGTGTCATTAAAATGTTATGTTATTTTATTTGTTTAATCAGGAAAATAAAGGATGTATACCATTTATCGTCATTTTGTACCGATGTAACTAAAAAGTATCCCTACGTTCCACTAGAGGATCACAACGACCACGCTCACGACCGCGATTTTTCCGTTCCACTAGCTTGTGAGCGTTACAATCATACACCCAAGTGGAACGGGCACTTCGACCCACTCCGTGAGGTGGGTCGTTTTGAGCGTGCCGTGAGCGAAATTAATGACGTCATCGATGACGTTTTCACCGCGACCATGACGACCGTGGTCGCCATGTGCAACGCGTTTTGATCGTTGTGAACGATGTGAGCGTCTACTGGAACGCAGCCTGTACAGTGTCAAAACGTCAAAGTCATTGGAGAGCATTGGCAAGACGTCAATGTTTGACATTAGAAACAAAACTGAAAAGAAGACAAGAGACAGACAGGCGTGTGAATCATGTGAATGTGATGTGATGTGAAGATTACAATGAAAATTTGAAGTGTGCTTGTGCTGTGAAGTTGTTTGCGATTGTGAAAATCCCACTGCGAATTACGGATTTTTCTATTTATATCAGCAATAACTTAACAAAACATTTATGCAGTCGGACGGTGAGGAATGCTCGCTGCATTCCTGTTTCGGCTCTCTAAAGAGCGCAGTCATGGGTTGTTGCTACAGTATTTGCCACAAAGAGAGTGACCTACAGGTAAATTGCTGTTTAATAAACGTAAATTGACTTTTAGACCAATCTTAGATAAAGTTATTGTAGATGTGTGGCGTGTGATCGCATCAGAAACAACCAATAAACATATTGCCATAATATTGTACTTGACAATGATACGCGTAACATACCTACAAATACAATACGTTCCACTCTGTATTTCGATACGGAATACGCGATAACGCTTTGTTCCCAGTTGACTAACTCTTTTATCAATCCAATAATGTTATTGAAAATGATTAAGGAAATGGAGAGATAACACTGCACATGTATTAACCTAGTACACCAGTTGCACTGTTAATGTTGTTTACACATTGATTGTAAAACAATAAACGTAATCATTCATTACTTAATTCTTTAAATTGTGTGTATTCTGAAGTGTTCATTATGGTCAAGTGTTTGGTGTATGTTTTGGCAAAAATCTTTGGTTCAAAAGTAATTTCTTTGTTTTTGTTATCATTTTTATGGAGTCTTAGTACCTATCTCTAAATAATTGACAAGCATATTGTTGTTAATACTTTTCCTTTTGTCTCTCAGTCTATGTATGGTCGATAACTGTCACTGAATGTTGTGTACGGACTTGTATACTATGACTAAGATATCACAATTAACAATAAATGATTTTTCTGTTACATAAAAGTCTGCCCTCACTTGGAATTGATCCAGGGACCTGTAGTCCGTTTTTTAGAAAAGGCTTATTTGGTAAACAACCTTGGTATAACTTTTATCAAAATATTAATTACTATAAACTAACGTCTGTTATCTTACGATATCTACTGGAACCGATGGCTTTACGTGCCCTCCGAAGCACTGAAACGCTCAAGATTTTTTTCCACTAGCGTCGCCCTTTCAACTACCGACCATGCCCGCTATCGCTTAACTTTGTCAATCACTTAGGATCAACACAAACCGCTACACATAGATTTCTAGAATTATTTTGTTTTCTGTCTGGAATTTTAGTACTTATACGTGTAAAGTATAATCATATACGGATATTTTTATAAACAATGAGTAACCGCCCTCGCTTTGCTTCGGTTTTCATATTTTTTTACACCTTGGTTTACATTATTGGAGTTTTATTAAGCATCCCTATTTTTTTTAATATAGCCTATGTTCACCGGGGATAGTGTAGCTTTCCAACAGTGAAAGAATTTTTCAAATCGGTTCAGTAGTTTCGGAGCCTATTCAATGCAAACAAAAAATCAAATCTTTCCTCTTTATATATTAGTATAGATGACCCAGTAGCCTACTTGATAGTGGCCCTGTCAGTGAATCGTGGGGTCCCGGGTTTGACTCCCAGCCAGGTCAGACATTTATCTGACTGATAAATTATTGCTATGTTCTTATCGAGTCACAATAAGTGATGTCTTAGTTGTGTGTCCAAAACACAGGGAAAACTAAGGCAAAGACTCCGGTACTACTGGTATGAGTATGGGACTGTTTATGTCCTTATTATTCATCTCTGAAAATCAGCCATTTTCAGCTCCCATGGTGAACTGCACAGTTAATATTAGTGCAACCTTTGCTTTGCTCAGTCCCATAATTTTATTAAAGAGAAAGCAAAGCACATTTAGACACCATTCACAGACATGACAAACATGTTTGATTCTCTCAATACTCGTACTCCCTTCACTCATACTTTTTGTGTTTATGTGTGCGTTGTTAAAGCTCTCTATACATTATATTCTTCTGCTGTCTCTATTTTGTGCCCATACTCAACCAGAGACAGCCCATACATGTCTAAATCCAATACCTGTCCACCAGGAGAACATAATAAACGAGAGGACACATCTCCTGGAAGCGGCCGAGCAGCAACAAGAGACCCCTTCCCCCACCACCTGCGACTCCACGCCGGCGCGCAAGCCGGACGAGCAGAGCGCTCTCAACAGGATACTACACGAGACTGCCACGTGAGTCTATTTATAGCGGGAAGTTGTTACTAAACTTGTTATGTGTTCCTGGTGTTCAATAACGACCCTGTAGCCTAGTTGGTAGCGACCCTGCCTGCAAAGCGAGGGGTCCCGGGTTCGTTTCCCGGCTGGGGCAGATATTTATGTGACAGATAAATATTTGTACTCGGGTCATGGGTGTTATTGTGATGTGTTATATGTGTAGTCCATGCCACCCGCGACACGGGTAATAACCTACTGCGGGGGTATGAGTGTGTTAGTGTTTAGTTTTAGTTTAGTTTAGTGACTCCGGGACGGGGTTTGTACATTTGCATACATGCGCTTTCGTTATGTCAACTGGCCATAACGCGATGTTTTTAACGCTATTGTGTGTAGAGATAATTCTAGTTCTGTTTAAAAAACGAGAAGGAAGAAAGAAAGAGAGATGTAAAAATAAATAACGTTTAGGCACATTGTCGTCGCATTCAGAATGTTTAATTTTTTTTCTTTTTTTCTCTTTAATCGGTTATAGCAAACACAGTAACCAAATTATTATTTGACCCACTTTACTACCGATCTTTAAACAACTAGGCTGTTTATCGACGATTAAGGTCAAATTAGCGACGTCATCATAAAAGGCCAAATAAAGAGTATTCATAAAAGAGTTTTGAATGAAACAATTAAAGTTAAAACAGCTGACAGGTGTTTGGAACTCAAAGGTAGATAGATTTAGTAGGATTTTTTCTGCGAAAATCAACTTATAGGTTAAAAATAGGGGTTAGAAGATAGTATGGAGTGGGTAAAAACTGTTTTAGACTAGTTTTACACGCAGTTAGACTTCTCACAAAAAATTAAGAACTTCGTCTTTTCACACGTGTGTTTGTAGGCAATCACTCGCCAACCACCCTCTGTAATGGTCGAAGAATAGATTGTGTCAATCGGGAACAAGCGTATTTTTATTTGTGTTACCCAGTAGACCAGTACCTAAAAAATAAAAAACTATCATCTGTATTATTCCAGTAACGTAATAGACGTAGGCGCGCTCGGTCCGTACGCGCTCGAAGCGGGCGTGTACAGCGAGCGCGTGCGAGCGTATACCGCGCGCGCCGCCAGCGCGCCGCCGGCGCCGCCGCCGCGCGCGCGCCTGCTGGCCGACCTGCCGCCCGCGGTGCGGCGACAGGTGTTGGCTGGCGGGCCGCTGGCTACAGGAGACAAGGATCTGGTAGGATATGTTCACCTAATTCTCTCTTCGAACTGCACTCCAAAATGGTTCGTACAGAATATCAGTGCTGTGGTTCTCCAGAGCAATTACTGAGTGCGATCCATTTCCTGAGTGCTTACTACAGAGAATAATTTTATTGTAAACTATAAGTTTTTTATTATTATTCTACCCATGCCTGTATCTGTAGTAAGTAACTGTTGGAATAAAGCATTTCTTTCTTCCTTTCTTTCTTATTAGCTTTGTTACCCGAATATGTTGGTTGGGTATCTCTATCAATCTGTCCACCAATCCGCTAGAGCAGCGTGATGGAGTATGCTGTATGCTCTAAACCTCAACAGGAGAGACCCGTGCTCAGTAGAGAGCCATTAATGGTTGAAATCAAGCATCTCTTGTTATGGACAACGCGTTTTACGTAGCTAATACGTATATGAGCCATTAAAATTAGAATTTAGTTGTCAGGTCAGGTGAAAGTAACTTCACGACTATTTGTGGCTAAGTTTATTTATTTAGACTTTATTAAACCATACAAATATATAAGAATAAAAGGCGGACTGAATGCTAAAAGCATAGTGTTTAATGGTGGACATACACGCTACGAGAAATCGTTACGATCAGACTGTACACTTCGAGCGGTACAGTTTATCGTATATCGCATACAAGCCATACACGCTACGAGAAATCGTTACGATCAGACGTTCCAATAAACGGTGCCGACGCACACGTGTCAGCGATGGCTTCGACGGACGACGTTAAAATGTGTGCAATTCACTCGTCACAGAAGTGAAACCTTCAAAAATAAAGGTATTAATTTAATAACGTGTATCAGTTTATCAGCGCACGTCCACCCGAACTGCGACTGACGACAAAACTGAACAGTCTGAACACGAAAACTGAACGAGCGCATACACGTTACGATCAGTCGGCACAATTCTTCCGATTCCGTTAATCAATTGAAATTTTCGTACTGTTTCGTTCGACTGCAAAGTCTTAAAAATCGGACGAAATTGTGCAGTTTTGTAACATACACGTAGCGATTTATTGGTACCGTTCGAACCATACAGTCTGATCGTAACGATTTCTCGTAGCGTGTATGCCCACCATAACGCACGAAACCGTGTAGTTACCTAAAATCGCACCCTCAGTGGAAAAAAAGCATAAGTCGTGTTACTTCGAATTTTAGTTATTAATATTATTGGAAAGAGGGACAAAAGCTGCTTAAGCTCAATTTTTTTCAAATTTTCAAAAATGAAAATTCCTTTGACTTCTTACTGATATTTTAACAGTTTTTGTGCTCTCCTGTAAAATTGCAATTTTCATCTTATGCCTTTTTTCCACTGAGCGTGCGATATATTCGTAACCGTCTCCAACTATGTCATTGCAGATAACGAACGCTGCGAAGAAAGCAGCAGCAGCCATATCGGAGTTGAGAGTGGAGCATCACGAGGACCTGGTGGTGCCCTTCAGGGTCCCGTAGCACCGGGGGACCCCCCCGGCGATGGAGGACGCTCTGTGAACGACATGTGTGATAGTCAGCTTCTGGTGTGATAATTGGGACTAGTGAAAGGTTGCCTGTTTCATGTATTTATACCTTAAATCTGATTATTCATTTTGCATTTTTTAACGTGACATGGAAATAGAAATAAAGAAGAGTTGCAACTCTTTACTGACAAATTTTGATTGCTTTGCAATTTGTTTTAGACAGATTCAACGTAAAAATTCAGAAGTGTTGATAGTGAAATTTAGAATTTAATTCAATCTTTTTATACTTCAAGATAAGTAATAAAGTAAGAAGTACTTAAGGGACGGGAAGGAGCAGAGGGGAAATTAAAACCTGGTCAGTAAGTTCCCCTCTTGCACATTTCCTTCAAAATATTGTAAGAATGTTTTCAATTTATCACACCACAGGAGGAGCTTTGTTGATGATTGTAAGTTCCAGTACATTTTCCATGGGAAAATAACTGAGAATGTATGAAGTGGACTTAATTTGGTTGTTTTGTCAACTAACAATTTTAATGAGTAATAAAAATAAATATTTCCAACAAAAATTATGTTAAGATGCAATAATATTATTGAATGTAACTATGGAGTAGGTAATTTGATTTTATTTGAATATGTTATGATAATTTCTTAGCAATGTTTTTTGTCTTAGTATAAAGTTAATTGGTCAGTCGACAAAACAACCTATCGCCATAGTTAAAAATATCATATTTAACATTTTTGTATTTTAATAAAGATTAGCCTTATATTAAAGATATTAATTAACCTTTGTTTGGTATTAAACTTTTTTATATAAAAATATGTCGCTTGCTAAGTCTGACTTGTCTCGAACTATCGCTTGTGGGTTATAAATACAGCTAAAACGTCCAATGGAAACAGTACCTCATTTATAAGGGTGCGGTTACATTGCAGCGTTCCTATACATTGTCTATTCATACAATAACCTCACTATAATTACATCTATAGACGCCATATAGGCCAATTATATCATAGACATGTTTTCATATCGTAATAATAAGTCAATAACTAACACTGCATGTGATTTATGTTATGTAAATTAAAAGTTGCTAGAACTGATTTGATAAAAATGGCGGGACGTCGTGAGGTAAATTACGTCTGCCCCCAACTCCACTAATACGTGACACGACGACAACTCTGTCATGAGCGTATGGGGTGAGAAGAAGACAATTGATTTGGATTTTGGATAGATAAGAATATTAAAAAGGCCGTAAGTCAACAATAAAGTAGCTTTACTATCCGGTATAGACCGCCTTACCATCAAATGAAATTGTACAGTCGGCAACAACAACAAAAACGTTCGGTAATGTTTAATATTACAGAATGTTTGTGTTATTAATTATCAATGTAAAATGCTACCTATATATGCAAGGTACGATTTAACATTGATAATAACAAAAACATCCTGCGATAATAAACATTATCGAACGTTTTTGTTTCATACCGTACACACCTAATTCTTTTGCCGACTGTACAACATAAAAAAAATATATAAAAAATATCTCGTAAGCATTGGAACCGCACCTTAATAATGGACAAAACAGCCTTTTTAGTCGCTATTATTTTGCTAATACAGTGGACCCCCGGTAATCCGGCCCCTATCTAATCCGGCGCCCCCAGTAATCCGACACGCCTATCACTGTTGATTGTACATAAAAATTGATTCTTTGATTTGTAATTTGTCGGATTACAAGGTACTCTTACTCAAAAAATTCCGGACTATAGAGGGTCTTGGGCAGTAATAGTAGGCAGTACTCTATAATCCGACAAATTCGATAATCCGACATCGCCCTGCAAAATGTTTGTCGGATTACCGCGGGTCTACTGTACTTCGTTAATTTATTCTTTTTAAAATAAGCCTTGTTATTTACGTTAAAGTTACTATTTAACCATCAATGTTATTGTTTGCAATGTATTATAGCTTTTTCAAAACTTGTGTAGTAGATCTGGGGTGGGTTTTTCTGAGTACGAATGTAAAAAGTACGGTAGACCAAATATGAAAAATTTCTTAATTTTGTACATGCTTATTTAGTCTTCTTATCTCCATTTTACTTTATTTAGTTAATTCTATCTTTAGTCAGTATCATTTATTTGATGTTCATAGTCTTATTTTCCCAAGATGTTCATACTCTTTCTTCATTATCTTCCCAAAAAGTGAACATTTAAATCCTGAAGCATCTGAGATTTATATCGCATCGTTCTGTATCTTGGAGTATTATTTAGTAAACCTGTATTTTTTATTTCCTTCTTAATTCACGCAAAATGGCGATAATTTACCCACCGGCTAAAAATACTTCTACACAAAATAAAACTACTTTTGAGACTGCAAGTAACAATTTTCAAATAGGATCCGCAATATTATTGGAGTCGTGCAAAGTAACTTTAATTATGTTTACGTACCCACCAAGGCAATCTAACCTAACCTAACCTAACCTATTCTAGCTCACTTGCAATTTAACTTTTTTATAAGACCCGCGACTGATTGATAAATGTGAGGTAACTAGTGATTGTATATATGTAAAAGTAAATAAAGCGAGTTATAACGAAGGTTATTCGTATTGTTAAAAGTGTTATATTGTATGGATGAGCTTGTCCTTAGATTGTAAGAAGGAATGATTTTAAACTTTATCAAACAGATTTCGGAAACGGACAAAAAGAAATGTTTTCTATACCCGCATATTTAACTAAACGACAAACGCTCTCTTTGCGAAACAAACTTTTTAGTATCAAACAGTATACTCATTAGTACTAACAACTAAACAAGTTGCTTCAAGCTACTTTAGATTTCGGCAGGTGACGAATACAACTAAAGCAATGCAACCCAGTTATTAGAAGCAACGAATCTGTGACTCATCATAGTTAAAAATTACTAGACTAATAATGATCCAGTACAGGCCACTTCTAAATACCTCGTAAGCCCTTTGGTTAATATCAAAGCAATTAAAAAGAAAGTATTGTATTTTAAAAACCTTATCAATAAAGGCACTTCCGCGGATGAATAACCGATTAACGTGGCACAGAAGCGATAAGGTTTCTGTTGAATTTGTGTAGCTATGAAATAAAAGTACCCTACATACATACGCTTACAAAGTTATAAAATTTTTATAAAAACAGTTGATAGGAATATTGTTCTATTATATCAAATCAATGTTTATGTAAATAACATTATGATTTTGCCTGTTCTTTAATAATATGTTATGAGGAATCAACTTTTAAATGTGTACTTTTAATCATTGCAAAATTCATAGTAATTGTATTCTAAAGGTCGCTGCATACGTAACGTAGACAGGACGGGGACGTGACGTGGACGGGGCATAAACATACGTGCGTGCCCCGTTCCCGTCCCGTGCGTGCCTCCGTGGCGTATGCGCTATCGTTTACATTTTCTATGAAACGATGTTTCCAAAACTTCACGTCACGTACCGTTCCCGTCCCGTCCACGTTACGTATGCATCGATCTTAAGTTTTATAATAAAAAAATAAACTTGATGTTTTCTCTAGTTCAAAAAAAGCCATTATATTATAATCTTGTATTAAAATTATTTCAAATGTTAATTATTTCAAATGTCATATTTGACTGAGAATAAGATAATTTTTCCTGTTAAGTTTATAAATTGTTCCCTCTTAAAAATAAATGGACGATATTTAATATGAGAATCTTGTTTTGTTTTTTGAAAACATCCTGAACCCAAAATGTTTTGTTTGTCTGGTCTGTATGGTAGTGTTAGGGACCTATAGTTTACCTGCGAATAAAAAATATCCTTTCGTATTAGTTAGACTATCGAGGTCATTATAATTCATCGAAACACGAAACGAATAGCTAACTGGTAGTATTTTACGCTTTTAACACTAACAGGATCTACATTCAGAGCTGGCGTTAGGGGGCGCGCGGTGGGGCAACGGTCTAGGGCACCAAAGGAGGGGCGCCACATTTGGGGTGAGGAGCAAAAAAAAAGGAAAAATAAAATTCTTAATAAACGTTCCCATTGGTTCAGTAAAAAAATTTCGAGCAAGAAAGCTCGATTTTTATATTGTTATGTGGGCGCCACAATATTTGTAGGGCGTCAGTTGCAAGGGTCAGTTGCTCTATCGCCGGCACTACTGCCTACATTGACTATAGACCTATTCGAAATTTTATAGGCCCAGTATGCTTTGTGACATGTCCGTGGGTGGCAGGTGATGGCACTGCAAGTTCGTTTGCTATTCTTATCATATAAAAATATATTTTCAAGTCGGCGACGTCACATTGCTGTGACGTGTGTCAATATAAAATATAAATCAAATCAAAATTCCCAGCTCACCAAGTTATATTTATTTTAATTAGTTTGTAGTTCAAAACATGTCTGTTTTCGACGGTGAAATAGACTTTCAGTCTGTTTACATGGTTGACTTTGCTAAAAAGGATAAACCGTAAGTATTCAGACTAGTACGACAGTACCAGGTAGATATACCTATTACGTACTTACGGTAGTAAGTAGTCGTCGATAAAAAATAAGTAGGTGGGTAAGTAGACACATCAGATACATGTATTGGGCTCGGCCCAATGAAACGACGATATCCAAAAGCTATTTTATTATACTTTTCTGCAAGATAATCTTAACACTAAAATTAGGTTCTAATATTACTAACTTCCAGAGAGACATAACTTTTGCAACCGCCTGTTCAGCCCAAATGTCGAAAGACGAATGCTCCGCGTTCGGTGCTCTTTGCTATGTCTTTGCTAAACGTAATCAATAGTGACTGGCGTTGGATCAATACATCACTACGCCTGACGGAGACTGATGACAGTAGGCTGCACAAGTCAATTACCATACTGATATTCATAATAGTTATACAAAGAAATGTAATTATATATTAGCACGCTAACAGCTCGGCCATCTGACTTTGCGTACGTCCTCGTACGCGATCTCAAAAATTCGATGAAATTGTACAGTCGTCAAATCTTCGTAGTAGTATTATTACGATATTACGATATGTTAATGAACTTCCTTTATCTACATCATTAATACATTCATCTCTGTTCTAAGATATATCTGTTATTTATAATATTTTTCTATCTATCTTAAATAATTGCATGAATACGAATTTTGATTATTAAAGTTATGCACTTGCAGTAATAATAATACAATGACAATTTCTATGTCTTAAAGTAAATATTACTCGTGTTAAAATTTTACAGTCCTCAAATCTTCATAGTAGTATTATTACGATGTTACGATATGTTAATGAACTTCCTTTATCTACATCATTAATACATTCATCTCTGTTCTAAGATACATCTGTTTTTTATAATATTTTTCTATCTATCTTAAATAATTGCATGAATACGAATTTTGATTATTAAAGTTATGCACTTGCAGTAATAATAATACAATGCCAATTTCTATGTCTTAAAGTAAATATTACTCGTGTTAAAAATCATTTTACATTTTTTTTCAGGTCAGCATTATCCCAATAATATCAATACAATATATCCAAATATTTTAAGCAGGTGTATACAATAGTCTTCCAGTTACTTAGTTAGGGTAATCACAATCAATTATTTCAATTATTTCGATATCATTCATTTTCAATAACAAAAATTTTCCTCAAGTCAGTTTAATGCCCATCAGTTAAATTATTGAAATGGAAATTCCACCGCGTAAACTTTTCATCTACAAATGGGCGTTAATAACAGTATAAATGTTTAAAAATTGTTTTAAATTTATATCAATTTTTTTTTTAATAGATACAATATGAGGCAAGCATACGTTTTACATATTAATGCGAGCAGGTAATTACGATTTGTATAATGTTAAATATGGCCATACCAAGGCTATACAGGGTGGTCATGCAATCGTAGGAGATATTTCAGGGGGTGGTTCGCCTCGCGATTCTCTGCCCGAATAAACAAAGAAATAATAAAAACATCCATAAATCACAAAGATAATAATATCAAACTAAATACGAAAAATCTCAAAACGTGTGGACACCTTAGCAGCGCGTTGAACTCGCATTATCAGGTCACTAGGTGAATGACCTGTTACGATTATTTGACGTTTGCGGAGTGTCTTTGCGACGTGCCGACAAAGCGGTGCGGCGGCGGTGCGACTTTTAGGGTCCGTTCACACAGACCGGCTCGGAGAGCATCGGCCTGCTTTTTTCTTTTCAACAGACCGGATCGTATACGCTTGTAATTGGCCGGAACGGAGCCGCCAACTATTTCACATAGACCGGCTGGAAGAGATCTGAAAGCGGATGCGGTCGGATGTGCTCGGAGCCGGTCAGATGCGCTCGGAGACGGGTGGATACACTACAAAGGCAGTATCAGTATTCCGCGCAGTCCAAGTTTTGTTTTCGGTGTGTTCATGTGCACGAAATCGAAGCCGACAGGCTGCGCGAGCGAGAAAGAGCACGCAATCGGAGCCGACAAGCTGCACGATCGAGAAAGAGCACACAATTTTTATTTCACACGAAGGGCGTTCAAGCATTCTTGATGACAAAAAAGGTGCACATGCAAAAATAAACTTTACTAAAATTCAAAACTCTGTTTCCAACGTGATAAAAATCTGCTCTCCTCTCCGAGCTGGTCTGTGTGAACGGACCCTTAGGCGGCATGATTCAATGGAAAAAAGCGAGCGTTTGCGGCGCGGCGTGCCTTTGTGGTGTGCCGACAGAGCGGCGGTGTTCTTTTGCAATATGTGGGTTACTAGGTCACCGCTTTCTCGAGCGCAGTGTCTATGATTAATGTATTTTAAAGGATAATTTGGGTAAAAATTAAGGTCAGATTTTTTTCACGTATTCGGGCAGAGAATCGCGAGGTGAAGCGGGGGGTGAAATATCTCCTACGATTGCATGACCACCCCGTATACTCGTATTACTCTTTGGATTGTGACTACCCGAACCAGCAAAACCATCTTTTACATCAGTAATTACATCTATAAATTGCCTAATGTCACGATAGACAGTACCTAACTTATCATCGGCTTTAAGAGAAAAATACATTATACTTAGTCTATGTAAGTTAGGGTAGGCCAGGAGAAAAAAGCCGGAGGAAAAAAACTCCCAGAACTCTTTTAAAAAAAAGGTCAATAGTAATAAAGGTCGAAAACAGATTTATCATACCCAGACGGTTCCGGGTCGTGTTTAAATCATCAGCTACCTTGCTGCGTGGCGCGTCTTGAACATCTGCTACTTCTTCCACTGTCCTTTTCTCCAATCAGTTACATCTCTTGCCTCATACTTGGCCGTGATCGGAGAGTGTTGCTCGAGCTCTCCACCACGTCCATCACGACCAAGCTTTTGGTCCACTAGGTCCGTAGCTCATTCTTATTCTCATCGCTCGGACCGTCTTTTGACAATCCTTCAGCCGTCGCTCTAGCTCGCCGTCCGAAGAATTTAGTGGGCCATTTAGATTCACGGATCGGTCGTCATCCAAGCTCACCGCCCGAACCGTGTATCTTCACTCTTATGACTTACAACTTACAACCTTTTCAGTCGTGGTTTTCTCTCAACAGTGGCATTTGTGTATCTACCTCCAGGCGCTGATGTATCCACATTGAATCTGAAACTTATTACTGTATTAGTGTGGATTCATACTTCAAGACAAAAGACCAAGATTACATGACATGAATGATGATGAAGATAATATTGTCGCGTTATTATTAAGATGCTAATGTTGCTAGGGATCAATTAATGGAATTATTTTCACATTTTCATAACAATGTACTGCGATGACTGCAAGTTCTTTGAGTTTGTTTATCTAAACTAGCGACTGAACGCGGCTACGCTCGCATGGATTTTTGTCGCTGAAATAAAGCAGTTTAAATGCAATAATAATGTATCAGAAGCAGAATCAGCGCGAAGATTGATAAGGAGAGGAGTGGGTAAAAGATGATAAAACGACGGTTGACATTTCATGGAGCGACTACACCTTCCTTCAATAAAATTTTAATTAGTTGTTACAAACATTATTATAAAAGCGATTAAGAATTATTCAATTATACCTTACTTCTTCTCATTGTCGTCATATGGGTCAATTCATCGTCATTACCTTATTCATAAACGCTTAATAACATACTTTAGCTATTGCAATTTTTTTTCATCTCAAAAGTTTTTCCTAAGAGTGAAAGAAATAAAACACTTTATAAGCCGTGTATAACTTTGCTTGTTTTTATAAGTTAGGAGAGATAGTTTAGTCACAGTTCAAAGTCATAGTTCAGAGTCATAATTCACAGTCTTAATTCGTAGTCATAGTTGACATAGATGTACATACATACATAGGCTTTATAATATACTTGATCTTATCTTTTACCATAATATGCTCCAAAATAAGTGTGTTATATCAATAATAAAATAAACCTTTCTCAAATAATTTTTTATCATTGTTGTGATGTTATGATGAGTCAGTCAGTCGGATAGAGCGAATGTTTTGTTTGTATGTAAAATATAATATAAATATAAAACAAACGACATTTAAAAATTTCATTAACACCGTGCTCAAAAGGGACTATTTCCAATAATCTGGAGACCTTATTTATAATCCATATCCAGTGCGATGGTTTTCGATGATTAATGACTCAGGACTCTGTATTCATTTGACGTTTTAGAACGATCGCTTCATTCTATTATAGTTAACGCGAACTATAAGGCGACAAGTGACACTAGAGATATACAAAAAAAGGCTCACGAAAGAATCAAATTGTAAGACCCATCAATCCATTCGCTAATCAAATTGTAACTCCAAAAACTGCAATATTAGGACACTTCTATTGAGCTACCACTTCGATTGAGCTCCCTTGAGCTACCTCGCACCGCGCATTCCCAATACGCATCTACGACTCCAATATGGACTCCTAAGCTACTAAACTTAACCGAGTTTAATAAATTTGCACATCGTGTGCAATTTGATCCAAGTTGAAGGATATGATAGCTAAAATCTCAAAATAATAAAAAAAAAACTTTGGCAGAACGAAGTCTTTCCGGGCAGCTAGTTACATATAATTATATGCGGTTACTGTTCATGGATGGCGAAGTGCCCATACATAATGGAAAATGTCCCTTGTAAGCGTCCAACCCGTCGTGGCACCCCTGCGCACCTAATTTTGAATTCAAATGCAAGTAAAACATTCTTAACGATGTAATTACTTAAATCAATTTTCATTCTCAAATTTCGATTATAGTAATGTATCGATTATGAATCTCTTCACGAACGGCCTCAAGCCGTCATATCGCTTTATTAAATCATTTTTCATTAATCTTGCATAAACTATGATGCGATGGAATCTTTACTAGATTTTATCGTAAGTACTATCTAAACGTTTTTTTTTATTTTGATTTGGTTGATTGATTGGTTAATTTATAATAAACGCCAATGAAAACGAGTAGGAATTTCCTAACAAATTCTGTCAAAATCCCTTGTCCGTAAGTATCCAACTATTAATATAAAAGTAAATAAAGTAAGTAAGTAATAATAAATGTTTATTCCATTTCGCTCAAAGATGCCCATACGAGGCTAGTTCATATTAATAAAATGGTAGCCATCATCATGTCCAATCCGTGTAAATAATTTTCAGTATATGGGAAAGTAACTCTCAAACTTTCCAAAGAGGCCCGTCCACCCGGGCAGCAGTCTACGACCGGTAAACAGCCAAGTAATATCACCAAGGTGTTACATACATCCACATCGCAAGGGAAAGGATGTCTGAATGACATCCTCTATTCTGAACCATCTTTAGATTATTTTTAATCGCTAAAGCATATTCAATAAAACTTGCCCCGTTATGAACCCCTCATCAACAAGAAGACAACAATCACATTTACTAAATATTAATGAACATTATGTAGGTATTCCCATCCATTCAATAATGGCTCTGAAGTCAGTTTGATACTTTGAAGTTTTCACACCACATACAAATTACACACGTGATAGACACACACATGCCATACATACATCATATCACACATACAGATCACCAATTTTTATATAGCTACAGGAAGGGTTATGTGGAATTCGTTAAACTCGTAATAATGACGCTTCATCATGTAATAGTTTGGTGCTATATATCAGGCCCACTATGTTATATCAGTCTATAGTTTGCCTGATGCCTCAGTGAATCGCAACATCGCCACTCATGATGTCAAAACTCTTCTAGTTAAAACCTGGAACTAATCACAAATTCACAGAATTTTATTTAACTCTAATATTAATATCATGTGTGCCCAGATGAATTTGTATTGCAAGAATTGTGACTAAATTTTACTTGTATTGTATTGTCGACAAAATTTTTTTTTTTTTTTTACTAGCTGCATCGACTGCAACACACAATATATTACCTACTTAGCCGCCTATTTTCATTTACCATCCTGAAAAATCGCTTTACTCCAGAGATCTAGTCCTAATTCCTTAGTTTACTAATGAAACTAACTAAACCTAAGGTATTATAAATATATCGCGTTTTAAGGGTTTTTAATACAAGGTTAGGTACATTTATGTTTCACAGTGAACAACTTCTTGATAAAAGATTCTAACTGTTTAGCTGAAATCAGATACTCGAGCTTCAGCATTATGTTCATTATCATATCATCATCATAATATTATGTCATACCTACCACATCATATCGTCATCATTATTATACACGTAAAGATTGGATTAACATCTAGTGTTTGTTTTATTACAATCGGTTCACTCACTCCAAAATATACCGGTCAACCTTTAAAAAAAATACCGTCCATACATTTAACTCTAGTTTGGTTACCGAACCGACTCTAAAAAGGGCTCCTCCCTTTTATCAATTCATCGCGAATATACATAATTCACCATATTTTAACTATCACGAATATTTAAAATATAAAAAAACAGACATTCGTTTCTAAGATTTCTAAAATTTATATATAAGACTAGCAAACCAGCCGTTCGGAGCAATTAGTACTTGTCCCGAAGTGAACTTATAGTACCTCCTAACGAATCTAGTTAATTTATAAGATAATTCGGATGATATAACTTACAATGGTGGAAGAATTTTTCAAATAGGTGTCGTAATCATCAGTAGGTAATCATGCTCACAAAATTCTTTTTCTTCCCTTAGCAAAAATTTACATATTCTAACCTAACCAAATCTACAAGTGAAGTAATATTAAAAAGAAGTTCAGGAGTTGCAGAGATTACTTCCCACGACAAACTCGCGAACCCAAGAAACTCACGAATTTTACTCTTTATAATATATTTTGTATTCCGATCGTATAGCGTGTCGCGTATTTGTGTATTGCACCGCTGCAACGTGCAATGCTGATAAGTTAGGAATAAGCCCGCTTTCCAAGGTGATGTGAATGTCGCATCTACCGTAAGCAAATAACAAAGTAATATTAATCGCGTACTAAAAAGATGGATCTTTATTTTACGGATTAGCCGTTCATTGTTTACGTTCAGCCTCAATGTTAAACAATCCCTGAAGAAATAAATTACAGCAGAATCCCGACCGCAGAACAGGAGTCGCATGCCTTAATAAAATCTTATCTGTAGTACCTACTTATAATAATCTGCTCATCATCATGATCCTCTCACACACTGTCACTAGTCAACGGTTTAGGTTCGTTCCGATTAGTCTGTCCGTTTCAATTATACATAATATATGTACTAATATATGTATGTGCTTAACTCTAATACAGTTTGATAATTTCATTATCATTACTAGTAACAACATCAACGGAAATAAGAAGAAATATTCCGAAGTAGCCGTCTGATGCCGTTACAGGCAATAAGTTATTGTCCAACATAAACCTCAATTCAAATTCAATAAAACAGTTGTAACCTCAAACATTTCAAGTAGTCCTCTAAACTCACATACTAAAAAAAATCATAAATCTTACCAGTTTTAAGCTTCTATTTAGTTTTACCTGTCCGGTGTCTGTAATCAGATTCTAGTCAATTGACTCTCTTCTCCGTATCCAATCGATCTGAAATGTGGCGCACATTTTGGGTTATTACAACAATGTATTTTTATGGTAAAGATGTCCTGACTAGGCCCTACACTCTCAATTGGCTCCAGGAGGAGCTCCATAATGAGTAATATCAGATTAAATTTCACATGCACATCCTGGTTGGCCTCAACAGTAGAACTACACAACGTTAAATACACATATAAAAGTGTGTTTTTTTTTTTAGCACAATTATTATTTTTACCTACTTACTTCTAATATCCAATTCACGTCACCAGGTAAGTTTAATGTATGGAACTTAAAGTTTTGGACTCAATTATTTTCAATACAATAAAATTGAACTATTAATTTTAAGTCATGGTCTACCGCTCAATAGATATACAATGGACACTATGGAGTGGCTATGTCGGTAGATACGATCGTAAAAATATTTTTATGTTACTACCTGCACTGAATTTACTTATAAATGTAACAAATTATTGCATAGGTTTAATGAATTCTAGTGTGACGAATTATGTGTGACGTATAAAAAACTTGTGGATACCCGGCGTTTGCAACAACACTAAAAAATTTGTACGGTAAAGTCAAAAATCGACTTTATGAATGGACTGCATCATCATGGACCATCTTCGCATCATTGCCTTTCAGTTCCTAGCATATCGGTTGGATGGTTTCAGAGTCCAAAAAGGACATCACCACTATATTTCTTGTTTTACATACAGAAAAAGTTTATAAACCAATATATCGGAGAACTCTCCAAGACTAAGCAAATTCGCACTCGAAGAGGCTCGTAATAACAGCAGAATAATTCCTCTGTCCCTTGATCTGTCTCTTTATCCCGTCATCAGTCCATCGTAATCAAGCCGAAACTGCCATACCGTTGTATTGCGTTGGGTGACCTGCAGTTCTACATGCTGAAAAGACTTACATTAAATGTGATCAAAGGAATAATACGATTATAGTGTCAGTCTAAATAGAACGGTCTAAAATAAAATTGCAGCATTATTATTCAAACATACAGACAATTTATATGGACCAACGCAATGTTGTAACACTACGGAATCACCACACAATATTTTCGAATATTTCAATAATAAATATAGGTACAATGAATAAATTTCCTGTGAAACAATTGGTGTTTTATTTAATCTTCAGTTTTCAATTCTCGTACATTAATTTCATTACAGCATTCGCGGGTAGTCGTTTTCAGTAGGTATTGGTGTTTTCGTTGCTGGCCCTGAAGGAACTTAACCCTCATTATGAAAATAAAAACCCTATGAATATCCACATCTTTGCAACTTAAATTTAAACATACTCGTTTACTTAATTTCCTTTCCTTAGGACAAGGATGACCATACAAGTATACCTAATGTCCTAATAATAACTTCAGTTTAGTACCCATACATTTACGATTTAAAAACGTATATTTTCTTAAAAGATTTTACAAAAAATCACTTACTGAGAAATTATAGTTATAATATACAATAATTCATAAGCCAATTCAATGAACAACATTAGTTAGATATGGAGGGTAAGTGTGAAAAATGTTTGCTAGTGATCAGTTCAAGTTAGAAAAACTGGAAGCGGCGTAAATGAATTTTTTTCTTAAGCCCATGCTTTAATATATTTCTTCTAGGTTATACGGTCAACTGTGCTCAGCAAACCCTTTACGATGTCGTAGCTACTTAATATCAGTTCTCGGGTAGACAGAGGTTGAAGCGCAAGCAGAATAAGAAAAGAAAAGAGAGAAAGAGAAAAAAAAATCATCGAATCTTTTTCGTATTTCAGCACTTGTCTTGGCACGTGGCAATTAGCACGTAGCATCAAGCAGAGAAGAGAAAAAAATATATGCATATACTCACTTTCCTTGGGGCGTGGCGTTTATGTCACTTCTGAGATATTGGGCTCGGCCCAATGAAACGACGATATCCAAAAGCTATTTTATTATACTTTTCTGCAAGATAATCTTAACACTAAAATTAGGTTCTAATATTACTAACTTCCAGAGAGACATAACTTTTGCAACCGCCTGTTCAGCCCAAATGTCGAAAGACGAATGCTCCGCGTTCGGTGCTCTTTGCTATGTCTTTGCTAAACGTAATCAATAGTGACTGGCGTTGGATCAATACATCACTACGCCTGACGGAGACTGATGACAGTAGGCTGCACAAGTCAATTACCATACTGATATTCATAATAGTTATACAAAGAAATGTAATTATATATTAGCACGCTAACACATGGTAGCTAATAAAGTGAACTAATTTCACAACATTTCAGTAAAAGTCCTAGACGCAAAGCTATAGATGATGATTGTCTGATCGTGGGGCTGAGCCGAGATTCTCTGAAAGCGAAGGATGCCCCCAGGAAGAGCCCCGATGTCCTCTGCCCCATAAACTTCGAGTATTACAAGGACGCAGTAAAAAGGGTAAGGAAACCAATGATTGCCTAAAACTGGCGTAGACAACTAGGAAATTACGAGTAAAACAATATGACAAATTCTTATTGATGTTTCTCTTGTTAGACATTAGAGATTGCTGTTTTCTAAACACTGAAATAACGACTTCTTAGCTAAAATTTTGGTGACTGTCCCATGAGGGATTGATTCCTGAACAGGGCACACATTTAGGTAGTTAGGTACCTACCTACATACAAATTACATTTTTCACACTAGCCCTGAATCCGTTTTTGCGGGGTTGAGTAAGAAAAATCAGTTATATTTATTGTAAATTACATTTTTCTTTAATCCCTACTAGTCACTACTATCCCTACTAATATTATAAATGTGAAAGTGTGTTTGTTTGTTTGTTTGTCCGTCTTTCACGTCGCAACGAAGCTGTTATATGGTATGGTGTTTGTGTGTGGAGTTAGTGAGGAGGTTGGAGAGAAACGTAGGCTACTTTTTACCGCGGTAAAACATCCCCATGGGGAGATCGATCTTTTGTTAGTTACTAGATATTTAGTACCGGATTTTGTTAATAGATGGCGTTAGTAAAATTCCGCGGGCGAAGCAGCGAAGCTGCGGGCAAAAGCTTGAAACTAGCATAATCACTAATCACTAAACCTATTTTTGTACCTACTTTATATAGTTTGAAGAGGATCATCCAAAACTCACCAAGATGTACATGTCCGAGGACATCGACCCCACGCCCATCGAACATGACATCCAGGACCTCAAGAGGACAGAGTATCTCACCAAGTACTGCTCTAGAGGTTTGTCGACTGTCGTGGCCCTTGTGATTGTTACCTAATTTGGATGTTTTGTTAACCGCGAAGATTGTTTTAGGTATACAGGGTGGATTTTTGAGACGGGTCAGTAAGGGCAGGTACCTTAACCGTTATAGTTACAGGAAAACGTTCCTAGGAGACTATCCATAACTTTTTAAGATATTCTGAACTGCATTCACAGATTTTTGAGAAAATGTAAAAGGTCACCGTCTCACATGTGCATCATTAACGCAAACGGTACCACCGATGCGTTGCTGACCATTTGACGCAGTAAACCTACATTTGACGACCCGTGTGGCGCAATGGTTACCATGCCCGATCGCCGCACCGAGGGTCCTGGGTTCGATTCCCAGCGAGGCGGAAATTTGAATGATGAGTTTGAATTTCTGTTCTCGGTCTGGGTGTGAATGTCCTTGTTTTGTGTGTTGTCCATGGCACTCACGACACAGGGAATCCTAGTGTGGGGCTATGAGTGTGAAGCGTTATTTATTTATTTTATTATGTAACTGGATCTATATCTGGTGAAACACTAGGTAGGTAGTTACAAAGAAGATATTTCGCCAGGAAGTTATTGCAAAGACGTATTCAAGGGTGATCAAGTCATAAACGAACCTTTTTTATAGCCTGAAGGGATGACGAAAAAGCAGAAAATTGCGACGATGGTAAGTGGCCAATGAACATCAGCTACGCCAAAGGCATCAATCTTCACCAATGCGTTGTCAACCAGGAAAGAGAGAGAAAGAAATAAGTAAATCTTAATGTGTAGACACCGCGAACACAATGTATGTTCCAATGAATTGACGCCGCGCGGCTTCAATGTCCAATGGATTCGTTCGATTTTGAAAGGAGAACAGGGGCTCAATTTTGAAAATAGAACCTCCCGGCGGGGACACATTTTGTTTGAGATGTCTTCTCTATGTATACTTATACCTCAATGTGTGTAGGTAGTAGGTACGTTTCTGTCAAATTGAATACCAAGACCTCAAATTATTTAATCAGGCAATTTTCACCATGTTAAAGTAACTCAACTGGCCTGTTCGTATGTCGACAGAGCTCCCCTTCATGTCTGTGAACTTGGCTCGTCGTGCGCGAGCGCTGCAGACCCTGCGGCTGCCTGACGACATCTACATCCCCGACACGAGCCAGAAGGCGTCCTACCGACACCCCGCGGACGAGAAATACGCGGAGCCGCCTTCCAAGATGTCCATGCGACCTAAGTTTGACCCGTCGTTGCAAAGCAAGTTTTCTTTATACCTACCTAATATTCGTAGACTTTATGAATCAAATCTGCTGCAAACACGTTCATCCGTGAGAATATTCAAATTTGGTTCATTCTATTCCATTCCATTTCATTCATCACTGCGATGTTAGCTAACAGTGGCAAGGGCGCCAATTGAAGAGATTTTTGCATTTAAGTGAAGGGCGTCGACAAAAGAGCTCTGAAAGCCTACTCAAACAAAAATCTGGATCCGCCACTGGGCTGACCTATTACATATGCAGTATTTAGTTAGTAGTGTATTTAGTTAGTTAGTCTAAAATTAATTATTTTGCTTATAGAGGAACTTCGTCGCATTCTACGAATCAACACTGGCGAGACCAGCTACGGGGTCTCCCACGGTCTCCTCGGGCAGGTCGTTCTCGACCACAAGCCGTTCGGAGAGCCTCGCGAAGAACCCAAATATGGAAGATGGCGGAACCCTTACATTTATACTTACAGACTTTAGCGGCTAAATCTTGACTTAGCACTGTCTATGAAATATTAGTGTATAGTATACTGTACGAGTGTTAATGGATGCACTGGTTAGGTTATTTGGTTATGATGCACATTTCGTCATAACATAGCACTATCAATGGGTCCGGGGTATCAATGGGTTCTTTTGTAAGTTTTTAATACTTTTGTTAGATAATATTCACCGTAATACCTGTAATTTCTATGATAATTATAGGCCTACTTTTAAAACTGTATTGGTTTTATTTTTTGCTACGTTGCGTACAAAAACATGCCTGTAGCCTAGTTGGTAGCTACTACCCGCGAAGCGACGGGTCCCGCGGGTTCGATTCCCAGCCGGGGCAGATATTTATGTGACATATACCTATATTGTACTCGGGTCATGGGTGTGATTGTGATGTGTTGTATGCGTAGTCCATGCCACCCGCGACACAGGTACCTACTGCGGAGGTATGAGTATCCAGTTTCGCGTAGGAACATATTAATAAGAAAATTTTCATTATTTTAAAAGATGTGCCAAGGAGTTTCTTTACGGCGTTTCTTCTCCTTAAAAAATTATGTGCTTCAGTGTATCAGTGATACCCTACATGAATAAAGACTTTGATTTGATTTGTTTAAGATACATATTTAATATCTATCAAAAATGGCTAAAATAAAAATAAATGTATTCTGACAATCTATGGACAAAGAATACATCAATCGATTGTCACACAAGAGACAATGTCCAACAATGTTTATTTTTAAGTAAAATTATTAAAATGAATGTTTTTGAACAATTCATTTCAAAATTCGTAATGTAGAAATATAAATAGGAATAAAAACAATCAAAATCATGGATCATTACTTGACGACATACAGGAAAGACTACTTGTGGCCCAACCTGCCAGGGTCTGGGGGTGAAAGTCATGGCGGCGGGTTGGCTGAGTAAGGCTTTCTTACCTGATTCTTCACTTGTATTATATTGTATCCTTGTATATCTTTTGTATCCCAGTGTCTATCACTATAGACAAACATTGGAACCCAGTAGTCACACAGTTCCAGGTTGGAGTCTCTTTCTTTCTGCTGCGTTCCTTCCAGTTAGGAAGTGAAAGAAAGTGAAGGAAAGTGTGATGACGTATCCGTGGGGTAGGTATTAGGTGATGTTGCTGTCCTTGCTAATGGTGAACACTTACCATCAAGTGGATCGTCTCTTTGTCGGTTATTCACATAAAAGCAGGTTTGAACTAGCAGAGTTATTTTTGGTTGATCCTAAATTCTTAATCAAACAAGATCCTTGAGTGCATGATATGGAAGCAAAAGAAAACCCAGAAGTACCCATAACTTCATTGCAACATTTTACGTCTGATAAAATCAGTGCAAATTGTCCAGGGTCCCCAAGCTATCAGGCGAGGAGGTAGCGTTCTACCAGGCCTGCATGCAGCACACGCGGCCGCCCGACTGCCGCTGCCCGCAGTACTCTGGCGGGGAGATGCCGCAGCTGCCTCCAGGGAAAGATAGTGGGTGGAGCAGGAATGAGGTAAGCCAAGCGCCGTTCTTAGCCGAGATCCTTCAGAGGGAGCTCTTAAGAAGTTCGTAAACCCTATTTCATGAAAAGAACGAGCTTAGCTATTTCCCCCATTTCTCAAAAATCGCATTCTCGGCTGAGCCTTCCCAAGCTCAAGAAAAGAGAGATACCAAGTCCAGCTGACAGCAGCAAAGGCAGACGTGTCGCGCTTTTCTCGAATAAAGGCACTTCTACAAATCTTCCTTTATATTCAATTGCATTATTTTGCCCCAAAAAAATCTAGACGAACTGTTAAAGGCGAATCGGCCTTTTAAAACCTTACGAAATAAAAAGATGGAATGCTCACATTGATTTCCAGTTGATGGGTCCCATGCTAGACCCGAAGATATATCCAGCACGAGTGGGCGCCAGTCCGGAGACAGCGACGTCACGATATGACCAGCCCAACGCATTCTTGGATAAAGTACGTTAACTATTATATTGAAATCCTTATGAGGGTTATAGTTATCTGCTACATTTTTATATACCTACTCACCCGTTTGGTAAGATTTTTTTCCAGAAGATATATCGCTCACCTAGTAATTTATTGGAACATCTGCAAAAGATGCGAAATTGAGTTTATAATGGTAAACGTGTTTAAAAGTGCATAATCTACATAGTGGTAAATATGTATTAATGTCTATACTACTAACCAAACCCATACAATCTGTAAAAAATGTAAAAAAAAACCCATAAATTAATTATAAACATTTTTATAAAATTTTTGAAATTCGTTTCTGTAAAATAAGAGAAACGTAGATGTGCCGTTGTATTACTATAGGTGAGCGATATAGTAACGCCTTTATGAAACGTACAAATATGAATTTCACAGTTGCAATCGAAGTATCCGATGCTGTACAGCATTCTCCAAAACGAAGCATCTCCAGAACTGAAGCAGCGCATTGACCGTGACAGGAACAAGACTACATACCAAGTTGACTTTTGTGAAACTGGTAGGACATTAACTACGATAGCATTTTTTAGTTCATCATAGAACATTTGTTTGAAATATTCCAACGGACCTCTTCTTATTTTTGAAAATTTGTTTTTTTTTTTCATAACAATTTTCCAAAACTAAAAAACTAAAGATTCATTTGATTTTAAACTTGCGTCATCACAGATACAAAACTTTTTGAATGCAAACGAATACTCACAATTTTTTTGTATTTTTTAACGATATTTGGACCCAAGATTATGGATTATGGTCGTAGTGGGCCGAGCCGAAAATCGTAATACCCATTTGCATTCCAAACGCTTCTTTTGTCAATTAGAAAATGATTTGACTTCAACCCGCTTCGAAGGTCCGGGTGCAAAGTTCGAGGGTCTCCAGCGAGCGGCGGACGAGAGCGGGACGGGTCCGTGCGCGCAGCCCATGCGGCTGCCGGGCGACCCGTGCCGCGTGGGGCCCAAGCCCCGGCGCGCCGCCCCCAAGACCATGTCCAAACAGGCCGGCGCGGGGGCTGCGAGCGACCCCAGAGCTAAGTGTGGTAGGTTTCTTCTTTCTCTTCTTTCTAGATGATGATGCGTTTTTGGTGTTACCGAGTTACTGATGTCCATGGGCGATGGTGGCCACTTACCAGAGGATCCAGCTCGTTTTTCGACTGCGTGATCTTTCGGAAGTATTAGAAAAAAGAAGTTTAAAGCCCAAAGCATACGTAACGGGATTTTTCCCGTACCGGACTCGACGTGTAGTTTTGGAAACGTTTCATAAAAAATGTATACGATAGTGCATACGCAGCGAGATCCCGTACGGGACGTGACACGTACGGGACGGGCAAACTAAAAAACTAAAAAAACAAAAACTAAAAAAACAAAAACCCGTTACGTATGCATTGGGCTTTAGAAAACGTTACTCTTGTTCTCTGTTACTGAAATATGTAAGGACTTAACACACAACTATACCAGAAACTGTCATTATGACGGCTTGTCATTTCATCGTCATTCTATTGATTGCAGCAAGGCTATTCTGTTTTGTAACTTGACAGCGGAGTTTCAAAATTGACGTTCGAGTTCTAGGATCACTTCACTTCGCAAGTGCGTACTAGATGATTAGAAAATGACATGTCAATATGATGCAAGTTCGCTTTTGTTTTGTAACTTGACAGCGGAATCCACGATGAGTTTCTAAATTGAAGTTAGAGTTCGAGACTCCCTTCACTTCGCAAGTGCGTGCCAGATGATTAGAGAATCACATATCAAGATCTCGGACTCGAACTTCAATTTTGAAACTCAAGTTACAAAACTGAATAGCCTTGCAGGCTTCACACATTCTTGGGATTATTGTGAAAAACTATCAGAGCCATTCTGCCCTCCTATCAGCGAAATTCGCTGATTACGAATATGCTAATAACTCGTTTTCGTCTAAAATGTCAGATACGTTGTTTATCATTAGAAGCGCAGCATTGGTTTCTTTGTAACTGTTTTCTTTATGGAAACAAAAAACGCACAATTTGAACTCACGTCTAGGATTAAACCCATCTGGGCTGGAGTTCTAAATATGCTGTAAAATTAATTTGTATCAACAGAGACGACTTCAGCTGTCCCACCGCTGGGCAAAACTGAGTACCAGGACGGAGTGTCGAAGCTGGGCGGCATCATCATGCGAGACAAGTTGCACAGGAAATAAATCACCCTCTAAACGATATCAATCATGGATTAAACGATATAACCTTGTGGATATTTAGTGTTATTTTATTGTTAGTTACAAAATAATGAAATGAAAATCATCATGTTTTGTCATAATTATGTGACCATAAACAAAAGCATATCACAGTAAGAGATTATTTTTAGTCCCATAAAGAGTTTTTATGCGGTGTCTAACCCAAAACAATAGGTCTAGTGGCAGTAGTTCGGTTACTAGTCCGGTCAACCGAACTAATGCAACTTTTTAGTGTCAGTAGTTCGGTTAACCGGACTAACCGAACTACTGATACTTTTTAGTGGCAGTAGTTCGGTTAATATAACAATACCAGAAATTTCTATTTCTTATTACTTAAATCAAAATGAATATGTAAATAGAGCAAATTTGTATAAAAATATATCAGCCGAAATATTAAACAACAAGGTTTGCAACATTTTAGATGTGATAGGCATGCAGACCCTTTTATTAATTTTATTCTATGAATTATTATGATATAGGAGTTCAATTTAATGCCAGTTTCGGATTGTCCAATTACGCCCCAACTCAAGAGTCACTAACGGTTACTTAAATCCCTCCTTAGTACAGTATACCCTCCTTAGAATTTGTATGGTGATTCTTTACTGAGGAGCGATTAAAGTAACCGTTAGTAAATCTGAGTTGGGGCGTTAGTGTATCTTATTTAAATACTTACTGGTAATTTTGATAAATAAATAACAAAATTAAAAAAATTAAAATGTGTGCAATTCACACGTGGTAGAAGTGAAACCTTCAAAATAAAGGTTTTAATTTAATAACGTGTATCAGTTTCAATATCTTTCAAAAACTATTTTGTACTAAACATAAACGTGTACTTACTACTTATGTACGCGCGTGAGAAGTTGTACTTATTTGGCATCATTAAATAAATATTTAACACTAGCTGTCTTGGCGAACTTCGTATTGCCCAATAATCAGTTATTCATGTACTTTGTTGTTACTTTTAACTTTTATGGTTTTGGTAGGCTTAACAAATCAGAGACAAATTAAATTCCCTCTCCCTCCCTCTCCCCACCCCCTCCCCCTCCCTCTCCCGCTCCTCTCCCCCCTCCCCCTCCCCTCCCCCTGTACGTTATGTTTCCTATCTCATTTTCTCCCACGTTAAATCTTATGAATTTATGTGTCTGCCTCTTTTTACTGTTACTTTTTCGTTTCATCGACTTTCAAATCACAATGATGCTAAAGAAGTTTTCACTTCAAAAAACCTTTTATTTGCATGTTCATTTTGATTTAAGTAATAAGAAATTGTAATTTCCGGTATCGTTATATTAACCGAACTATTGCCACTAAAAAGTATCAGTAGTTCGGTTAACCGGACTAACCGAACTACTGACACTAAAAAGTTGCATTAGTTCGGTTGACCGGACTAGTAACCGAACTACTGCCACTAGACCAAACAATATCACACGATTATTATGAAACCCTTAGCCATTCTGTATTTCAGACCTTAGGGCCTTATACCATCATTTTATTTCAGTTTCGTCACATTCGTTTTTCCCTTTACATTTTAGGAAATAATAGACAGCATGATAAATAGATGTTTATGTATAAAAGCATTAAGTACACAATGTGTCACGCGGGAGGCGTCCGCGCGCTTGAGATTAGTTCTCCTCTTTTGTAGAGCATGGTTCCTTCCCTTCTCTCTTCTCTTCTTACGACTATATTATGTTCTTCTCTTCTGGCACTTTGATCGTTCCTGTCTCTGTGGTCATCTCTCCGGACCTCGTCTCTCCTGACGTCTCTATGGTCATCTCTCCGGATCTCGTCTCTCCTGACGTCTCTATGGTCATCTCTCCGGATCTCGTCTCTCCTGACATCTCTATGGTCATCTCTTCTGACATCTCTATGGTCATCTCTCCTGACGTCTCTATGGTCATCTCTCCGGACGTCCTCTCGGCGGACGGAGTGTTCCTGGCGGGAGCGTGCACTGCGGGACACGCTGGTGTCGTCGTGCTGACGGAGTATTACTGCACGTGCGTCTGACGTGTTGCGTTCTCTGGACACAAGAGAATACACCGTCAGATATAGTGGATGGAGGAACATAATTATAGCGATAGTTTCATCAGACCAAAGACCTGATGGTAAGAGATAACAGGCATAGACAGGATAGCGGTTGACGAAGCTACTTTTTGACGAGCTTCCTAATTTTACAACCACAGGTTACCACCGTAACGCATCTCACACAATAACCCTTAATAAGACTGGACAATATAGAGCCCAACGATCTCCAATAGATGTCAAGCACTATTAACTTCGCTGATTTTCAGGATGCACTGCGAATGTAAGCTAATTATCACGCAACACAGAATGGAATCGATTCCACGATTAGAAACGATTTCCAGCTTTGCATTCCAGCTGGTGTAAGAACCACTAGGTACTTTATCTTTCTTTGCTATTGGCTGGCAATGCATTGGTGGTCCTTTTAGTCCAATGTCCATATGCAACGTTGATTAATTACTATCAGGTGGCACGTCTGCTAAACAAATCAATATTCAACCAACAAGGAATTACATAATTTGATTCCGCCATCCCCTTTCTATCATTGAACGTCCCGACGCACCATCCCTTCGTCGTTAACATCCCCCATGTACGGACGACGCGCTTCGCTTCATCATTTACTATACGTACAGCGAAGGATTGGAATAAATTGCCCGCGTCAGTGTTTCCACTCGATTATAATTAAGTGTCTTCTAGGCAAGAGTGAATAAATAGGCTTTTACTAAGTTAATGCATTTTACCACCCATAACTACATCACCACTTACCATCAGATGGGATAGTAGTCAAATATTAACTTATAAGATATAAAAAAAAACAATAAAATGTAAATGTTCCACCAACCTTCCAAAACTGACGAGCCTGTCGATATCCGTGTGTCTGACGGGCAAGCCGCGCGGCGGGGGGGACGCGGGCGGGGAGGACGCGGACGAGGAGGGGGAGAGGGGCGAGGCGGGCGAGGCCGGGGAGGGCGGCGAGGGCGGCGAGGCGGGGGACGAGCCCACGGCCGAGTCGCGCTTGGCGGACGACGAGGACGTGGAGGAGCGCCGCCGCGGCCGCAGCGCCGGGATGTGGAGCGATGCCGTGATGACGCACTCGTCTTCTGATGCCACGCCCGGCTGCGGGAGTTTTTTTAACATTATCCAAAGTTACCAAATCTAACTTTAAAGAACTGACAACCCTTCGAAAATCAGGTTTCTAAATCGCCATAATGCGTGTAATATTTGAGGAGTTCCCTCAATTCCTCATGAATCCCATCATCAGAAAGTTGTAAAAAAGGGACCAATGAAGCATACCCTTACGAAAGAAAAATAATTTTCCAAATCGGTTGATAAATAGCAGACTCTCCTTAGATAATCTTCGAAGTAGGTGAATTACATCTACAGTCCATCAAAAACGCTAACTTAGTTCACAACTTCACCTTCAAAATTTCTATATTCTAGAAGGTAACGTACCTCATTGTAGTCGCTGGCGGAGTCGTTGGAGTCGGCGGCGGAGTCCGGGCGGCCGGCCGCGGTGCTCGCGCACTCCTCGCTGCTGCGGACCCTGGGGAGATGACACCACTCCATTACCACCAGACTTCTGGAGTGATAGCTCCGTAGGAAAATTTCACACAAATGTTCTTAAGAACGTCGCTGTATTGAACAATACAGTGCGTCGAATAAATGTAAAATTTTAATAAACATTAAAAAATCACAAAAACAGTAGGGTAAATCGGAGTAAAAACTGACAGATTATTATATCTTCTTCTTTCTTTCTTTCTAACATATTGAGCACCACCTTACTCTATTACAGATAAGAGTGTGGCCTTATCTAATTAATTTTAAGATTTCGCGCGTTGCGAAAGGGGGCTAGGCGGAAAATTTGGTAACGACACTTTTTGCTGGTAACGACACTTTTTACCGTCGTAGTTTTTTTTACTTTTAAGGAACTTCGTTCCATCCCGGTGTCCCTTGACACCTCACAAGTTTTTTTTTTTAATTTTACATGTCTTGACATTAATCCGACAAATTATACTGTGGATTGGTCCTATTAAACCAGTTTAGGTGCCACGTGTTAGCAATCAAAGTACCTGGTAACTATAGTCATGGCGGAGGACAGCGAGCCTGAGGAAGTGTCAGACGCCGCGTCCCTTGACCGCCGGGTGCGCGAGTAAGTCTTCTCACTGAAACCACAATACGAACACATTTATATTTTTAAAAGAATATTGAGTTTTGATGAGGTCAATTCCTATAGTTCCTACTTTCTAAGTCACTATGGAAATCTAACACTACCCAACCGATGTTGGTTGCTTATTGATTATATGAGCCAGCTTCATTAGGGGGTTACACTTTTGCCATAATAACTCCAATACTATGCCAGATGTGTTCGTAAGAAGCGACTAAATCCAGCTCGCTGGTGGTAGACCAAAGCCTCCAAGGGCCACTAGTAATGCCATTATTACTATTATTGTTCCTCCATGGCGTCAGCCTGGATAGCTACCACCCTCTTGCTTCCACCAAACGACTAGTCGTGTTCCGGCTAGGGGCTTGAGAGCCAGTTCTTTTTTTCTTCTCTCTTGACCGGCAACGAATCAGTTTTCTCTGAAGTCCATGGCGATAGCCACTTATCATCAGGTGAATCGTCAGCTCGTTTGTCCGTTATTTTCATTAAAATTACTGGTCAATGGAACCCACAAGGAATCATTAAAACGTCAAAATCCAATCAAGTGTCACAAGTTTTTATACCGCCTGAAGAACTCCGACATGGCTAGTGTCTGTTATCTGGCAGTCACCTATCCAAGAACTGCCTGCGCCCGCTGTTGCTTAACTTTGTCGATCACTCAAGCCGCCGGCCTGTGAGCGCTTTAACTGAATAACTGATCAATGGATCATTCCACAAGGAGTCACCAGCAATGGTCATAGAGACTCACTTGTTAGGTCCGCCGGTGGCGGCTGCCCCGTGCAGGAACTGCTCCCGCGACCACACGCGGCGGCCGCTGTCCGACCCCGACACGCCCGACTCTGTCGCGTTCCTGGACCATAACGACACTATTTAATTTCCATGGTGCAATAGTAGAGGAAGCTTTATTTTGATCAAACTAGCCAACAAAAGAACAGACTGTGGTAAGTGGTTGTCGCCCATGGACATCAGTATCACTAAAGGCATCACTACGGCTAAGAAAGAATAGACAAGAAACTAAGTAAGTACCTACTAAGAAATAAGAGAGAAGAAACCAAGTACTGGCTTTCAAGACCCAGCAGGCCCAGCCGACAACGAGTCGTTTGGCAGCTGATAAGAGACGGTGGCTAGCCAGGCTTTACAGATGCTACTACGGTAGTAGCAGCTACATAAGCTATTGTTAAGCAACTCATCGTATGGACATCTGTCCATGTAACGTTTGGAGACATGTGCAATGTCAATCACAGAAGCAGAAAATTAATTTAATTTAGAACTTATGAAACTGTGACCAGACATTTACAGTTGAAAAGCTTGGTAACTGACTGACTTTAACATTGTTCAATGGAAAATATTGCGATGTCGACTTGGCTTCCTGAACGGGTCTTACAAGTTTACAACTTTTTTTTTATAGAAATAGCCGGCAAATGAGCTAACGGCAAGTGGCTATCGTCGTCCATGAACATCAGCGTGTTGTATCACTAATGCGTTGTCGGCCAAGAAAGAAAGAAGAAAACGAAAGAAAGAACATAGTCTTGTTCATTAGAAAAAATTCGTCGAAGTCAACTTGGCATCCTGGTAACAATAAGTAATTTCGTCTCCAGTCAATCATCAAACGACCAAGTGGTCCAATCACCAATGATCAATGAGCAACGAGCCCAACATACTCAGCCCTCCGCAGCAGCAGCGAGTCGAGGTGCGCGGGCGCGCTGTGCGCCAGGTGGATGTAGGCCTCGTGCAGCAGGTCGGCGGGCAGCGTCCACAGCTCGCCGTGCCGCTCCACCAGCTGCCGGACCACGTTGATCACGTCCGCGCGCTCCGACAGCTGCTCCGCGCTGGAACCAACACGTTACACGAGTCAAGTTAATCCTTGTGTTGGCTTAAAAGGGCGGACCGTGTCGCATATATGATGGCATACAAGGAGGGAGACTTAACGCCCTGTATCGAGCGGATCAATATTAAAAATCTTTTATGTTTTAAATAAATAGATTGACTTGGCAATCGCAATAAACAAATATAATATATAGGTAGATATTACTTGTGAGATACATTGTGTTTTCATGCGATGGTCAAGTCGATCTATTTATTTAAAACATAAAAGATTTTTAATATTGATATGGTCACTATAAGATGTTGTTACTTGTTAGGTTAGCTAATTACGTAATAACTTAAGACAGAAGGAACCTTAAGTAGGAACTGAATAAATTAACCGACTTGGTATTACATTGATCTCACAACTTTTTACGGTAGAAGAACTGAGTTGCGAGACTTGGGTTTTTTTACAAGTTATGTTTTTGATGGCATTAAAAATTAAGCGTGTCTATTCTTTAGTTTGTGCATTAGTTTCTAAATCTTTTCTCATACATTAATGCTTATGACACTTGTAGCAAAATGTAGTTTACTTTATTTATTTCAGTCATTGTGTGATGAGCAGCACGGATTTAGGAGAAGAAGATACGTTAACTCGAATCTATTAACATCTACTAGATTAGACATTGGAAGGCAGGTTGATGTCCTGTATTTTGACTTACGGAAGGCTTTTGATAGGGTTCACAATGACGTACTGCACTGTAGGAGAAGCTTAGTACCCTAGGTTTGACTCCGGGGCTATATAGGTTCGTCGCTGACTACCTGCGCGACCGTCAGCAATATGTTCGGCTCGGCCTCCATGAGTCCAAACCTTATCATGCGTGTTCCGGAGTCAGTCAAGGATCGATACTCGGTCCACTTCTCTTTATCTTGATGATTTTACTAGTTTTATTGTAGTGAGAGATCCTAATATTTGACATCAGGCCACTCCTCTGGTACCTAAATCTACAGGCAACAACAATTTCACAAACCTAGCCGCTTCATTAGGCTTGTTCCGATGCAGGATATTGGGCGCGAATATGGTTGCCAGGTTGGCTGCGTCCATCTTGTTGCCGGGCTGTCTCGCGTCTTCCGAGTGAGATGCGAGTTGTGCGAGGAAAGAGAGGAGCGCGTTCAGCGTGTCTCTGTGAGCCGCTGGCAGCAGCTGCACGATCAGCCGGAGAGCTTCCCATTGGATGCTGCGGTTGCGGATTTCTGGGGAAACAGGATTTTAAGGTGAGTGCAAAAGTCTTGAACGATATATGTGGCTTCATTAGGGCCACTACTGCGCACGCATCTCCTTTTGAGAAGGATACTAAAGCATACTCGCTGTTCCAGTGTGGATTAGTGAAGGATAAAAGGATGAACGAATGATATATGCAGCTGACAATTTAATACCAAAAATGACAAGCAGGGCTGATTGAGAATGTGAGGTCTAAATATTTTATTACAGAAGAAACTGACGCAGCATCCTACCTACTAGAATTGGCACACCACGTTCTATATTTTACATCGATGACAAGAATATTTATGATAAAATAGAATGGAAAACGCGAACTTGTCAGTATGTAAAATTTGTAATATTTTTTTGAAAAGATGACTCAGAACTATCCAGCAATTAGACCACACCTATCAGAATCGTCACGGTCTGTCCAAATGTCGCAGCTTCACTGATTTCATGTCATGAGTCATGTTTCAAGACTTGGGTCTTTATAATTCGATAATCTAATTAGACATAATTATAACAAGGCCACTTTATTCTTTACATCAACATTCTTTAGAAATCCGACGTGAAATGTTTTCTACATTTTGTTTTTATAACTTCAAAAGTTTAAATATATATTATTACAAGTCACCCCTACGACCCACTCACCAATACCATTTTTCTATTTCAACAAGTTTTTATGTTTCGGTTACAAAAGGGTTTTGGTCCAAACTTTAATGCTTATGCATAGCCGTATTACATATACTCGTTATGACCTTGAGAATTTGAGATATACCTGCATCTTTTACCACGGTGACTTGACGGTAACAAAAAACTGACTCAGGTAATACCACTCATTAACCGCAGATAATAATGATGACTACAATCGTAAAACGGTAGATTTCGTCACAACCAAATAAAATACCACCTCCCAAACGTCGGACGTAAATCGAGCAGTCGAATAGGGCGTCTAAAGCAGTATAAAGCTAGTGCATCATTTGCGGTGCGGTAATAAAGCGGTAATATCGGCTGGCTCGCGACTGAACACAATTTATTGCACCGTTACATTTCATTATCACTTGCTCCAATTGCTATAAGTGTTTGGAACGTTTGTGAAGAGTTATGACCTGCACCCTCTCAACGTTTATTACCCTTCAAAACTATTTAATACAAACCTTCCAGTATAGAGGGAACAGTTTAGACTTCCTTAATATCTTTGCGTCACACGTAGATTTCTTTTTTGTGGTACTGTTAGGAGCTCTTAAAATTATTCTATTAAAGTTCTGTCTATTAATATTTTGAGAGCAACACATGTTTCCCAAAATCTGCTGAAATATCTCATTTTGCCAAAGATACGTTTCGACGTTTAATTTAATTTAATTTACGCATAGTTTAATTTCAGTAATTTTATAGATACCTAGGTGCGATGTTTTCATTGACGCAAAATGGTAAATGACACAGGAATATATTTAAGTAATATTTATAATCGTTTTAGCGTAAAAGGAGAATGCCCATTTTGTATGGAGAAATGTACTGACATTAATATTTTTGTGTCCTGATAAAAATACCTTTATTTGAATAAGTTATCTAAATACATTACACAAACCAATTTCAGTCAATTTTAATCGTAGGAGTTATGAGATTTTCAACAAAATTATTTTGTATTTAGGTTATAGTAGACACAGTAATATGGACTCTATGCAGGCGCAATAAGTCGTATATATGTTTAAGTTTAAAATTCATTTGACAGTCCCTAAACGCCATCTAACTTTTAATGTAATAATTAACAAATTCATTTGACAGTCCCCTAACACCATCTAGTTTGTTGTATCATAGTCATAATCGAATCAACGCAACCTATTGGCCTGAAGGATCTTAAAAGATCCCTGATTGGCTCCAATTCCAATATAAATGGCCGAATGCTTTTGTCTTGTAAAACGGAAGTAAAGTTACTTATTAATTTAAGAAAATAAAGCCCACAAAGAATTTTTTAGGAAATACGGTAAAATATTTAAAATATTTTAACTTAATTTTTAGTACAAAAGTCATTGTGACACAATTTTTTTTTTGAGAGTACTGGCTATGGGCATTCTCCTTTCAGTTACTTATTTCAAAAGAAGTCTTAGTACCTTGGACTTAAAATTCTTGTACACGTAATTTCCAGGACTTACTTTGTGTCTGCAAGAAGGCAGGATACAGGTCTCTGCACAGCAATGGGTCAGGAAGGTCCCTCAGGAACTCCTTCAGCAGGGTCGCCACGTCGTGGGGACACACCGCCGAGTCCAGAGCTGACTCCTGCCCCCGCTCCCACTCCTCACGTAACTGAAAAATTACCCTCATAACTTTACCAAATGAGAATGAATACATTTCATCTACAGGAGAGTTGTAATTTCCTGACTTTTATAAACATGGTCTGAGGGACCGCAAAATTATGTATTCATTTTATTTTTCATTTTACTGAGATACCATTGAATGTAACATAATGGGGTTCTAACCAAGTTTTACCTTCTATCATTATAAAAAGAGTGCAAACATCTTTACCATAAATTAGGACTTAACAATTTAAAATGTCTTTAAGTATGATATAGCTAAGTAGATATTCTCGAATTTCTTAAGCCACTTACTACCTATGATGGCACTACGTTTGACTTTAAAGTAACCAAAGTGTAGTGTTCTATTTGGTACATTTGACATGTATCTATAGTATCAGCATATGAACAATTAAACTGTCGAATTACAATGATGCATGGTACTACGTGAGCTTCACGAGTAATTCCCCTAAATTATCTCCAGCTTAATAATCTAAATTTTACTAACAAAAAATAACCGACTTCAAAGTCTCAAAAACTACATAGTTGTCAGATCTCGTTCAAATTTATGTGAGACCACATGACAAGCGCCTGCTTTCGATTAAAAAAAGAATCATCGAAATCGGTTTACGTGATATTGAGTTATTCGTCAATTTGTCGCGCACATCTTGACACAAATTTACGACTTATGTAGTTTTCTCATGGATGCCATTGTCAGATCTCAATAAAATTTATGTGGGACCACATGACAGCCACTAGCTTTCGATTAAAAAAAGAATTATCAAAATCGGTTCGCCCAGTCCAAAGTTCTGAGGTAACAAACATAAAAAAAAAATACAGTCGAATTGAGAACCTCCTCCTTTTTTGAAGTCGGTTAAAAATTGAGATGTTTTCGAAGCTATAAATTTAATTATCACCACTAAAACCACATTCCGCGTAGCATTCCCGCATCGCCGCTAACCAAAAAGCCGTTTCGCGTTGGATTCGAATCAAAATATTTATATACCATACCTATTAAATTTAGCCGTACGTGTTAATGGACTGTCTCTATTTAAGTCTGCGAACACGGAATTATTCTCCGGCCAATCAGTGGCTATCACATTTATTGCATCTCGTAGAGCACTACAGCGAAGTTGGTAATAAATCGCGTTCCCAATCTGGGTCAACGATGCCGGTGGATTGCAGCAGCGATATGATCGGGAAAACATCTAATTCCGGCGGCAATGTTTTATTCTCACCGCGTATTGATGTCTGCTACCCTGGTACCAGAGTACCCAAACCGAGCACGCGCGTGGTTTTGCCGTATTTTCTGTCATAGCAACAGTATTGAAACGTTGTTTGTGTAACAACAATGTAGGCCGGTGATTTTGCCGAAAGACGTCATTAGGTTTCAACGATAAAACAGTAGGTACTTTAATTTTCAAACGGTTTGGCGTCGACTCGTGTTTCTCTGGTGCTAGGACGCTTGGATAGTACTAAGTCAAAATGCTGCAGCAATGAATGGTAGACATGGAAAAGAATAAGAAAGGACAAAGTGGACACGCAGGCCAGTTGTTATTAAATGGTTAGAAATATAACTGCTGAAAATTTTCAAATGGAACATCATCTGTAGGGTAGAATTTGCTCACTCTAATTTATGTTTATGTATGACCACGGAAATAAAGGTTGTCTATTCTATTGGCTTCAACCCATTATTGGCCCATTACTGGTCTCTTTGAGGAGGCCTAGCTAGAGCATACTCACTCCACTACGCTGCTCCAGTGCAGTTTGGTGGATCTATTCTATTATACTCTAAAAATCTAAAAACAGCTTAACAACAACAACAAGCGTGGACTGAAGTTGGATAGGTTAAAGGATATAAAAAGGAATCACGATAAACCACTTGTCTCGTTCTATCTCGTTGGATAGCAGTCTTGGAGACATGTGAGAGGCTTTTGGATGCTAATCATCACAAACTGGAAAGTAATCCGCATTCGAGCAACATAACAAAGTACGATCTACGGTCTCAACCTTTTTGGTGAGGACAGCACTATTTTTCAATCAAAAAATCATGTCTGTCCTATATCAAGTGTAACCTAGCATTCCTTCATCGAGCCTCCAAAGTACCTTTCAATGGGAATTAGAACCTCCCTACAAAAAGACCCGGTTTGATGCCCAGCTGGGGCTCATTTAAATTGACAGACAAAGTTTTTCTCGGCTCGTAGGATGCCTTATTTGTGGTTTCCATACCGCCTTTCACACAGAGAATCATAGTGTAGCTACTAATGTCATCATTATCACATTGTTCAAAATCAAACATACCTGTCTAACTCTCTTCTTGGAAGCCGAGACCCTGAACAAGCCAAGGGTATGCAGCCCATGTTGCCGCAGATGCGCCAGGCACGCGGAGACCAGCGCTGGGACCTTGGGGCCTCCTCCACCTTCCTCGATCCCCGACCAGCCCCATTCACCGGAGTCGCAAGATTCACTCTGGAAGACCAGAAAGATTACGATAGAGTGACATCATACACGAAGGCATTATCGACAACGTTTGTTATATGAATGTCTGGGCCGTGATTGAATCCCGATAAGGTCGTTTGATGGTAGGTACCGACTAACCAACAGGGTTGTCTTAAGAAGTCATACTTAAAAATGCATGTCCGATTAATAATCGGACAATTGGCTATTTGACAGTTATCACGGTAAAATATGAAATGTGTTAAATATGGTTGCATAATGGTTAAAAATAATTATACAATACGTTTCTTGCATGAAAATAAATTGTAAATATTTTTACTTTTGAAAAATAGATTTGAGTTTTTTTACCTGTGGATACGAGAACCGAAACCCGGGCGGCCATGATTGAGCATGTTATGACGTCACAATTTAAAAAATAAAGAGTCGTGTACTACTAACTATATCGTGTGCACTGTGCAATTTACTGAGAAAATTAATAAGATATATTTTGATTTCTGCTTTTGAGAGGTTTTGTAAAATGGAGTCAGGCTATACAAAAGCTGACAGTGCGAATTTGCCTCAAGTTGATTCATTTATGGTCGCAAATTTCTTTGCGTGTAACCCTGACTTTTGCTCTACCGAGTTTCGGAATGCAAAAACCTCCTTGTAAGTACTGAAATTAATAAAGTAAAATTGGTCAGTCTTGCTAAGTGGTCACAGGGGGATTTTTTTCTAAGTTTTTCCTCAACGTCCCCTTAACGACACCATATTACTAATGATTTTAAATTACTTATAGGTTATGTTTATGAACAATATTAGGTTAGGTTTAATTTGTTTTTTTTTTAGTAAATCAGAGGCTAAGTTGATTTCTTCTAAATACTTACATCAAAGTGGTCCTCACAAAAGAATATTGCTGATATAACAGATGTTAACTCTGGGTCTCGACGTGCTAATTGTAACCACTGCTTTCGACGTTGAGGGCATTTAGAAACGTGTAGGTATAAACAATTTGTCAGGTTTAATTGTAGTACTTCTACACATAGGCACTGCACACGTTTTGTAGCTTGTCATTTTCACAATTCCAGTGAAAAAGCTGTAAGTTTTTCACTTAAAATATCTTCAGAGTTAGAGCGTAAACTTTTGTTAATTGAAATGTGACGTCAGAGCCAGCAAGTGACAGATGGCGGACTATTTTCGCGCGAATTTAAAATTAATGGATTAAAAGTTATTTTTTTCCTACTAAATAACACTTTTATGAGAAAAATAAATATTGTAAGAGGTATAAAATAAAACTACGAAAATTTTAAAATATTTTTCCAAAAATTGTCTAATAGCCAATTGGCTAATCTAAAAGGATAATCGGCGATTATCCTTTGATCATTAAAAGCCTTTAAACATCACAATAATTAACACTCATAGTTATCATCGACGATTGACAATATGTTTTAAAACCACAGAAGAAACAATAGTACCTACTTATAAATAAGTAGTAAAACTAAGATTTTACGATCAAAATTAAATGAAGTAAAAATAGCAGTTCAAGGAAACGTTCGGCATTGATTTGTAGGTAAACAAACACACATAAAAATGTAACTGCTTGTAAATCTCTTCAGATTCGAGTTTCATGTACCAGGCTCACAGGAGTTCATGGGCGACGAGCGGTCAGCAACACCGTACTCCGGTAGCGCCTACCATTATTTACCAAGTTATTTCTGTCCGAATAGATATCGGGATGAGCGGGACGCATCATGAGATAAAATTATCGTGGCCTTAATGAAAGCAAGCGTTGGAAGGCCGTGCAGGTAACCAGATACCGGTGACGTCATCGTGACGTCGCATTACGTCAAATTTGACCTATTGGGGGCCGGCGGCGATTGTTTGATCATAGTTTTTTCGAGGTCTTTGAAACGCTTTCTTTAATGACACCATATGAGTTTTATCGCTGTTTTACGAGTGTTTTTAAATGTTCCGCGACACGGCTTCCGTGTTCTTAAATTATGCAAACGGATAAATCAAGCGTGTGATGCAAGAACACGAGAACGATACGGAGAAAATGTTCTAAATCTGTTATCGCTCTCCAAGTGTAAGACACTGATACTTTTGCTTCTTATTGAAGGGAGATCTAAAACGAAGATAAATAGGTACCTCTCGGGAAGGAATGTACGTAACCTCAAAGTCAAGATTTGTCTTCTTTTGAGACACGATCGATCTACTTGAGAGAGATAACTGTCAAACGCCAGTCCAACTGTTCATTTTGTAACAACAGTTGCTATCTAACACAGATAGTCCAGTGCTTTGATTTGATTTTTGATTTTTGACTGATTAGAGTTTGAACCCTGCCCCTCTAATTTTTCGAATAGTCTGCTCATAAGAAATACATTATCGCTTTCTTCTTACAAATCACGAGGAAGCCTGAAACACCAATTCTCTTTAATGTTCTCAAAAGGCGTGTTTCCAATCCGCACTTGAACAGCGTGGTGGACGATGGCCCACTGGGAGAGCAGACCTCAGCCCTGGCACTAACTTTGTGCAGCTTTAAAATTGTAAGCATACAGAAACGCGGGTGGTCCCGTCACACACACTTATAATGTGGAGGCATTTGGTTAAACTCAATCATAAATCATAACAGAAGTCCGAAGTGTCATTACGTTGATATATCGAGGTGGTGATTGATCCCACGAGAGACGCCCACGGCCGCCGCGCCGGTCTCGTCTGAGAGGCGTCTCGCGGCTAAGTACCAATAATATTCAAAATTAAAGACTACATTACGTCTTGGAATCAATTTTAGTTTTTATAATTCAACTAGCTGACCGGGCAAACGTAGTTCTGCCAAAAAAAAATTATGGGTAGGGGGATGAAAAATAGATGTTGTCTGTTGTGTAAATACGATATGTACGCAAAGATTCACGAAAATCAGTCGAGCCATTGCAGAGAAGTTCAACTTCAAAAAAAGCGTGACACGAGAATTTCATACATTAGATGAATTTATATGTTTACTTAAAAAGGACAGAACTTCAGTATATTGTGGAAATAAATGGAATGGTTGGGAATGGCTTCAACCTACTGGCTGGTGGAGATAAATGAAGCCTATAAAATAAATTCTAACGGACATTTCTTTGACATAATAATTTACTTACAAGTAATATAACAATAAATCGTTAGAAACAGATATAACAAAAAGAAGAACAAGAAACACTCTACGTAATAATGGCACAAACAAATGACATTTCATCAGTTCACAGTATAAAGGCTACATAGTGTTTAATATATTACTTGTGAACGAGCCAGCATTTAACAAAATCTTAAATTATAGAGCTGAACATCGATTGGAAACCCTGAATATTAAGACATCTAGCTCGAAGTTGACTTATCCGTCTATATCCTCGGAAGATGCTGCAGACCAACTTGTAAATTGGGTCCATTGTTAAAAAGCTATTTTTGAAACCTTCCACGCAAATAGGAGGATTTTATAAGTTTAATGTGTCAGTGAGTTTAACGTGATCAAAATGGTTCTTAGCTACAATTTATGAAAATATAGGTACTACATGTAGTATTTATGATGTGAATACCACAAAAAATTGTTGGACTACATATTTCAATTATTCTCAGATTAAAGAACAAAAGGAATTATTATTATTAAGTTAGTATTAGTCTACTTTGCAACAATCCGCGTTAAAATGTATGATGGTATATACTTTAAAACATGCGTGGCACCTCCCTCCCTCCCACAACGGAAACATGCACTACAATAATTAAACGTATATACCAACATACATACCAGCACCAACACGTGTTTCGCCCCGAAACGGAGCATCATCAGGGTAAGTTGACTCTACGATGGTTAGTCGGAAAGTGAGCATCGTTCACTGAGCGTGGCGTATTTATACCCAACTCGCCCACTGATTATCTAATTAATTAATTAATCAATCAATTAGTGATTCACGCAAAGTAGACTAATACTAACTTAATAACAATGGATTTCCGCAAAGTAACGCCTGATACTATTAACTATAGGAATTATTATTGATCGGAGAATTCGGAGAAAAGGAATTCGATCAATTTTCATGCTGAACGTACCAAGTAATCGAATGCATCTATCTAAAACAGTAATTCACTGAATGACTGGCATGACCCGCGCGCTACAACACACTCCATCGTGTGCAAGGTATTTAATTTTATTGCATCATAAACATTGTCACGGCGGGCTCGGAAACAGTTTACTCGTAGTTTCCTCTCACACGTCCATTTGTGGGCTGGACGTTGTTGACGCTTGGTTCACCTACCAGATGTCAAAATATAATATCAGCAAGGCTATTCTGTTTTGTAACTCGAGAGCGGAATCCGCGATGAGTGTCAAAATTCCTTGCCAAAATTGACACTCATCGCGGATTCCGCTGTCGAGTTACAAAACAGAATAGCTTTGCAGTTAAAGTGTCACCGCTTTCGAGATTTTGACCTTTATTTTACTTTTTTGAAATTCAGCACCTCCGTGCCTATACCCTACTTTTTATTCTGAACACAAATAAGCAGATATTTTGAATATTTTTATCCGTAGTACTCTCAGATTATTCTATAAAATCAGTATACAATGTAATTGAGTTACAATTTACAATCTGATAGAAACAATGAGAAAATAGCATCCGCTCTGAATATTTTTTGTCTCGATTTTCTTCTCCGTAACTTTTACGCTTGTTGGTAGAAAGAAAAAAAGGGGTCTATCCTATTAATACCGTTGAGTTGTTCTGTGTCGGAACAATTGGCACTGTTTAGCACATCTGAGTCCCACTTGTCCCGTTGGGCAGGTTGTTGCACATTACTTCAAGTAAACTTGTCTTTTAAGTTGAGATTCTATTATCTAATCTATTAAGTTGACCTTGGCTCAAGCTCCTGCAATGCAGGAATACTTAGCCGGTAGTACCATTTTAGCTGAAACCGCGGCTCGATATATCGCACCAGAAATACCGTCCCAGGATTAGACACGGTAACGTCTGCAGGTCAGCTACAGTTTTGGCGACCGGCTGTTGACACCTTGTCTCTTTCGCACCTAACTTGGCGAACATTAGACAAGATAATCGTGCCCGGATCTTCATTATGGTACAGTCACCTGGAGAGAAAAGCAACCGTACTTTATAAATATACGAACAGCAACGTTATCGTTGCCTGTTGCGTTGTAAACAGGTGGGTTACCTTTCTTTGCAGGTGATAGTACAATATTATCAAATACTATATCTAGAATGGCACCAACAGGGCGATTTCTGTCTATAGCAGTAGATGAAATTCTTGCGTAGTTTGTGCTCTGCTTTATCTTGAATACAGGCTCTATCCATATTTACAGATATTTCAGCGCGTCTGTGATACTCACGCCACAATACACCACTCTTCATCAAGTTTCTGTTTTGTTTAAATTTCTATATGGAAGTGTGCATTCTTGTCCTTGCGTATACGTACGATGCATCCATGACACCTACGACACAGAGAACCCTAGTATGGGGCTATGAGTGTGTAGCGTCATTTTATTTATTTATTTAACCTCGAAATCATCGTTCAAATCGATTAAAATCGTCCACAGTTGTCGGTCCGAGGCATAGGTCCGAGGTAAGGCAAGCTAAAGCCGCGCACACAGTGGTGGATAGGCCCAGGTGTAGTTCGGCCGCGTCATACTGCAACGTTACGTGTCTTGGCTGCGAACTCACGAACTATTTCTGAGCTCTCAAATGGCGAATGCCAAACGGCAAACCGCACTCGCATTTACAAGATCGCTGAACGGTGACCTCTTCTGCTTCCCACTGCAGAACATTGTCAGCTCAATGCGGGGAAAATCCTTAATTTACGCAGATCAAGAAACACTGGTACAATTTAGGGCACTAGGGCTAGTGAAATACGTCTAGATGCAGACAGCGATTGATGAATCTAAGTTAAATACTTAGTACCTATCGACTATAATACAGATTCGTTTACTTGCATCATCTAGGAAGAACTAATGAAATGTTAAAACAAGATTATTTTACTAGTCTCATATTGTAGCAAATAAAGTTATTTAATTATATTACTGTTACATGTATTTACCTATAGTCAACATACTTAAATCCAAAAATCTTATTTCAATAGTCAGATAGTTGATTCATGATTTAACGCCTTTTTAATTTTAAAGTTACATACAAAATCGTAATAGTCTACAATATAGAGCACACTTACATCATCTCCCTTGTCCAGGGCACCCAGGGACGCGAGCGAAGCCCTGGAGCCGCCATGCTGCTGTCTCCGCAGCGCCCTCTCTGTTTCCACGCACTGAGATAATGGCACCCCAAATACGGTGCCAGTTGTGGACTCTGGGAAAACAAAACAATGATTTATACTCCACTTTATCACTGAGCATGTGGCGTTTTTTGTTCGATTGTTAATATACTCGTAAATAGCCGACATGCCACATGTGACACGATAGTAAGCGATCACCGTTGCCTAAGGGTACACTTTACACCATGTACCACTGTACACCACTTTACACCATGCTATGTGGTGTGTTTGAAGTATGCTTCAAACACACCACATAGCAACACTATATGCATCACTAAAGTGCTGCCGGCCAACAAAGAAGAGAAAATAAAGTACTGATTCTCAAGCTCCCATTACTTCTTCGGTACCTTAAACTTGTGACGTAAATGGGTACTGCAATGATGAACCAGCTTGGTTGGTAGCGACGATGCCTGAGTAACGAAAGGTCCCGGTTGATTCCCGGCCGGTGGAGATATTTATGTAACAGATTAATCTGTATGTTTTAGATTAAATTCTGTATGTCTTTATGTAAAGATTAATGTTTATTCTCGAATCACCACCATATAAACACCACCCACGGCATGGGGAATCCCGATGGGTATGCGAGTGTGCATTTATTTATTTATGTTCCAATCAAATCTAAGATTATCATGAACTCAAAGATATATGTGAAGCCTCATATAGCTTAAATCCTACATGAAAATAGATTAAGTATTATTATGTGTAGAGCCGATTTGGATCTAGTGAAAACAAATAACTCGTCAGTATAATAAACTATGCAACCAAATAAATAAATTAAAATAAAAATTCAACAAAAATAAAATCCATCTAATCTAGTAGAACTAGCTTAGCTTTACTAAGTCTCTCTAGCAGGTCAGATAACGTATCATTAAGAATAAATCGTACTGATCTTGGACAGAGACTGGGGTCTTCGTCTAATTGTAAGTCTAATTGGATTTCAAACTTGATGGACGTCTTATACCAACCAGTTTACCAGTTGTTTACCAGTGGTGCTCTCAGTCTGGCTCTCAAGCCAAATTAGAATACGATACTCATCGTAGGTTAATAAAATGATTTTGTCAATAATAAATTGTGTACTAAGTGATCTATTTACGAGTTCGCAACAGCCGTTCCAGAAATTAAATCACGTCAGTAGGGATCAGCGCTGTCAAACGGCGGACAGGGGAGACAGGGGAGACAGGGCAGTGCGTGAAGACGTGATCAAAACACGAGATAACATTGAGATTGCATCGTGTTATTTACGATGCTAAGTATGAACTTATTTATTGTTCAGGATGGCCGTGTCCGGCAAGGTGAAGCAATTGACCAAAGTGATTGATTCGTCACGTGGGTTTTTGAAATTTGTTTTTAATTTTTGTTAAGTTTTTGATTCAACGCAAAAGTGGACTCTTTCAAGGCTATTTCCGTACCTGAATGGAACTTTACTATCTTGCAGCTTGTGTTGTCGTTGTTTTAGCTGAAATATTTTACTGCCTATTTCAGTATTGGTCTTAATTACCTAGACTTTTGGATTTTTAATTAATTAAGTTTTTCTTTACATCACACCTAAAAATGTTAGATAAATATGACTAGAATTATTACACTAGATGAAAAATAAGAGATTTTGTCAAAACTATTGCATTTATGCTTAAAAATGTACAATAAAATGTTTAGTAAATAATGACAAAAACGCTTGAAAATAGACATCCGCCGTCGGTTCCGCCATTGTACTATTATGTCTGATGTGGTTCCGCTCAAGTTAGTTATATGAAATACAATGTTTTATTTAGTCTTATGTTTTGTTTTTAAATTGTATGCAGAGGAGTTTCTTTCGCCGTTTCTTCTCCTCTTAATATATCACGAAAATAATATTGAAACGGTGATAGACTGAAAAGACTTGACGTTCATAAGTGTATTGAATAATGCCTACATTAAATATATATGATCTGAGTTTGAGTATTTTCCATAACTTTTGATTTTATTCCTTACAATCGTATAAATAATGATAAGTATATTAAATATCTCGAGTATACACTGCAAAAATTGTAAAGTTTTGAAGACAAATCACTAAGTCCACGATGACGTTACGTTACGTTGCACGAGTATATTTGTTGTTTTCCAATAAAAGTGATAGAAGTGCGTATTGAGATTGAGACAGGTAACTAACAAAAATATTGGCGTCATGACCCAAATCTCATTCGTGTTTTAGCGATAAGGAAAATTGATGCAAAAATGCACGATTTCAATGTATAAAGGAAAATTGGCCGCTGTTCAAAATAAACAGCAGAAATACATAAAGTTAAATATCAAAGTGGTATAAACAATCGAAAAGCAAGGTCTGAAATCCTACTCACGTCGCGCGTCGCTAACAAATGATAACTAAATATAGTTACTAGGTTACTATGTACTTCAAGGCCAACTTATTGGTACTTTACTAACAAAATATCCCTTTCTCTATCCATAAGTCGTCCACAGTTCGGTTCTCACGTAATTTCTTACCACGCACGTGTAAACTGTGGAACGAACTTCCTGAAATGGTGTTCCCACTAAGCTATGACATGGGGTCTTCAAGAAGCGGGTCTATTTCCTTGTCGATCGGCAACGCATTGGAATCCCCGATAATATATATGTGGTGATTTCTTCAAATCAAACAACGTCTTCAACATCACAACGCTTTATTGCTTGTAGAAAATAAGATTTTACCAGCAAAGCAACCGTTACAAATTACAATTCGTCTTCGTCTTATATCGCACACAACTGTCTTGCACAACGTACTGTCCAAAACTCAGTCATTCTTCCTTCCATTCCATTCGTCTTAGCAAACCGTCATTCAGCCTAGTTCTATATTCACACTCTCTCATTACGTTCCCTTCCACGCACCTCAAATTCTTTACATCTTACTACCAATCCCACATATATGTACGAGTATTAGTAATATTGATTTCAATAGGTCATTAATACCGTTATTATTATAATTAATATAATTCCTCCGAGGGGCCCTACCACCAGCGGACCATCTTAAGTCGCCTCTTACGACGCCCAACCGGCGTGGAGTTAAGGTTAGTATTCTAAGCTTCCCCAATAAGTTTTCACCGTTTACTGCTCATTCATATTACACCTGTCTGTATTTTGTGAGTACATTCTCCGCAGTAACAGTGTTTGCTCCAAATACTCGACCTGATTTTCCCCGAATGTGGCTTAATGTGAACAGCCTAAAAGAATTGTTTAAACTTTTGGACCGTGTTACTGATCCGTCCATATCTGAACTTAATATTATGAAGAGGATAGTTTTTTTGTTCGTAAATTCTTTCACTAGAAAAAACGCTACGTTATTTCTGAGTGACAAAGGCTATATTTGATTATGTTTAGTAATATTTCATGTTATCTTAATATATATATAAATTACGTGTCACGTTGTTTGTCCGCGATGAACTCCTAAACTACTTAACCGATTTTAATCAAATTTGCACACCGTGTGCAGTTTGATGCAACTTGAAAGATAGGATAGCTTACATCTTAAAATAAAAAAAAAACTTTTGACAGAACGAAGTCTGTCCGGGCAGCTAGTATAAGTATAAAAATATTGCAGAGCAACGTCTACCGGGTCAACTAGTCTAATATAATCCCGAATATAACAACAACAATCTTCAAATCAAGCTTTCGGGGTAAAATACAACAATTTACAAATATATGAAATTTCTGTCTGTTTATAAGGCCACGAGTGTCTAGTGGAGAGCTGCTCTAAAATAATTTATTGTGTAAACTCAGCCAATTTGGTACACGTACCGACATACTCACATTAATTCAATGATCAGTCAAAATAGTGGCGAATTAGCACAATTTTGAACACGTGTAGAAATGGTGCCGCTCTGAAGAATATATCGTAACACTACAACATCAATTTTACCCGCTATTTTATCGATTACGATTTTCGATGCTTACATATTTTTACCTGATAAAGGCATTCGAAGCACACAGTAAACTTTTTATGTGGACTACGCTATTTGCAACTTTAACGGGCTTCTTGAATGTGCTTTGGAAACTTAGTAATAGTATTGATTGTTATTGAAAGAGATTAGTCGTAAGTCATAAGCTTTGTCAAAGGCTTTTGGATTTTAAAACTACACGAGTAGACAACGCAACGTTGTAAAGCCCACTGCCACTTGGAAGCAGGATTTGGAACCGCCCGGGCGCCCGCGTCCTTTAGGGTTTCTCACTGCTACTTTCTGGAACGATACAGTAGCGTGATTCAACCGTCAAACCGTGAGTCAAACCGTTATGGTGGAGGTATCGATCATGCGACGATATCGCATCTATATACTGTCACGATGTCACGATTCAAAAAGTAGTTGTAAACGACACATAAACGCCGTCACATCCGTGACACCTGTATGTAGGATCAGTCATCAGATCATTGCTGATCAGTGATTGAAGAAACTGTAGTTGTCCGGCTGTCATCCTACTAATCCTACTAATAATTAAATGCGACAGTTTGTTTCGATGTTTGTTACTCTTTGACGCTAAAACTACTGAACGGATTTTTATGAAATTTAAACACACAGATAGACCATGATACGGAATAAGACATAGGGTACTTATTATCTCGTAAAACGCGAGCAACGACACGGGCAGAGCGCTGGTCTAAAATATTTCATCACAGTTCCAGTATTTATAAAGTACTAGTTGTTGCCCGCAGCTTCACCCGCGGTAGAGATCAATTTTTACAAATCCCGCGGAATCCCTGAACTTTTCCGGGATAAAAAGTAGCTTATGTTTTAAGCCAGGGTACAGGCTATCTCCATTCCAAACAGCCAAATCGGTTTAGTAGTTTTCGCGTGAAAGCGTAACAAACTTACATTCACATTTATAATATTAGTATGATGAGTAACTGTTTCTCTGCCTGTAGACCTATCATATCCTCAAACCCGCAAATAGTCAAAAAGCGTTAAGTATTAAAAATGGCAACGCAGGCAGCTCCTCAGCTCCAGTGTTTACTCGGCGGCCGGCGATCGGCCACTAGCAGCCGACTAGCAGCATATCGCCGGCGATGACAGACAATCCTCACATACTAACAAGTGAACCTGCTATTTTTACGCTTTGTGTACGCCCGGCTCGTGGCGCCTACACTATTTTAATGTTCATATTTTCCACCACGAATTCCTGGGTTAGTCAGCAGTTACCACCGAGACCACTGGGTGGTCAACGACACCATCTGCCTGATGGTTGAAGTACTTATTTATATTGTATACATTATACTAGCTGCCCGGACAGACTTCGTTCTGTCAAAAGTTTTTTTTATTTTGAGATGTAAGCTATCCTGTCTTTCAAGTTGGATCAAACTGCACATGGTGTGTAAAATCGGTTAAGTAGTTTAGGAGTCCATCGCGGACAAACAACGTGACACGTAATTTATATATACTCGTATTAAGATTTTATCAATTATTTTCAAGTGTTACAATATAATCGTTTCGTGGATCAACATACCATTCCGCCATTTATATTCCTAATGGTGTATTTTAAATCTCTTCAGACACTTAACTACCAAAAAAGTACGATTTATTTTTTATTTTTAATTCATTATTGATTTGACCTCCCGTATGGCGCAATGGTTACCATGCCGGATCGCTGCGCCAAGGGATTTCGATTCCAATGAGGCAGAAATTTAAATGTTGAGTTTGAATGCATCATAAATCAATACTTTTTGATTGGGGTTCAACCCCCCCCCCCCCCCCGAAACTTTAACCCCCACAGAAACTAAAACCTGGCTACGCCCTTGAGGTATACCAACTAGGTTCAATGCCCTTTGACTATCAAGAAGAACATTTGTAAGGATCAAAGTTTGTATGGATGTTGGTACTATTTCATGCAAACAAAACTACTCAACTTATTGAAATGTTTAGCACAAGGATCAACCATTGCTTAGAATAAGACGTATGTCACTTATTATATAGAAAAACGTGGGAATTTAGTCCATTGTTCAGCACGGAGCATCATTAGCAGGGGAGGAAGTAACAAAAATATTTTGTACAATAAGGTTTTCTAGATTGGACGGCAATTTTTAATTTTTATTTTTTATTTTTATATTTGTCTATCTGCGATCAACTATCTAGCTATAAGCAGATTTGTGCACGTATCTTTATCGTTATTGGAGTGACAAATCCATTGATTTGCCTTCTCACGCCTTTCATTTTTATATGTTGTACATATCGGGACGGCAAAATTAAAAATAAATAAATCATTTTTGCCACAAACAATATAAGAAAAAATGGGCAAGTGCGTGTCAGACCATTTCATCCTCACGTTACCTATAGGGGAGGCCCCCTGGCAAAAGTATTTTTCAATATTTTATTCTACAATTTGAGTTTCAATAAATATAATATATCCATGCCAAATTACAGCTTTCTAGCACTAAGGGTCTCGGTGCTGTGCCTCGGATAGACGGACGGACCTACATGACGAAACTATGTACATACTTATAAGGGTTCCGATTTTACTTCGGAACCCTAAAACCGTACTCATGCATGGTGGTAAAGCTGTTACTACTCTGAATAGCTACGGATAATTATATTAAAATCAATTGTAGATATTATATAAAGTTAAATGTACATGGTCTTTCCTTAGAATTAATAAATCCTTAAAGTAACTAACTAGATTGGCAGTTCGTGTGATAAAATTTTAAAAGAAGTTCGCTTTAGCAATATAGCCGCATGCCGCAGCCACAAGCCGCAGCGGCTCGCAGCCCCGCTACATAACATTTAAAGGCAATAAAACAAACACAAGGCAGACAATACCCGGCTAATGAATACATCATAGTGATTTACCATCTGTTTACTGCGGTCGTAATTTAGAAAGAATTTTATAACCGCTGATTCATGGCGCCTGCAATCTTTCAACGGAACCAATGGCGGGGCTCATGAAGAGGGGATCTGGGAGCGTTTGATCTTATTACTCCGACATTAATGTTATTCGGACATGATGGTGAACCAAGTACTGTGCAAGTATTTTTTTTATGGAAATAGCCGGCAAACGAGCTGACGATCCACCTGATGGTAAGTGGCTATCGTCGCCCATGGACATCAGCAACACCAAATGCATCACTGATGCGTTGCCGGCCAAGAAAAAGAGAAGAAAAGGAGAAGAAAAAGAAAGAAAGAACTGGTCATGACCTGTGTGGTAAATTTCACGAAAACCCGTGGTGGATCGTCAGTTCGTTTGCCAGCTATTTCCATAATAATCTAAATTTTACTAACAAAAAATAACCGACTTAAAATTCTCAAAAACTACTTGTCAGATCTCGTTCAAATTTATGTGGGACCACATGACAAGCACCAGCTTTCTATTAAAAAAAGAATCATCGAAATCGGTTGACGTGATATTGAGTTATTCGTCAATTTGTCGCGCACATCTTAACACAAATTTACGACTTATGAAGTTTTCTCATGGATGCCATTGTCAGATCACAATAAAATTTATGTGGGACCACATGACAGCCATCAGCTTTCGATTAAAAAAAGAATCATCAAAATCGGTTCGCCCAGTCCAAAGTTCTGAGGTAACAAACATAAGAGAAAAAAAAAAAAAAATACAGTCGAATTGAGAACCTCCTCCTTTTTTGAAGTCGGTTAAAAAATTGATTTGGAATAGAACAAACAATAAACGCAAAAGACGGCTATTTCACTTTACTTTGAATTATGTATAATTTTTGTGTTCGTGAAATATTTGTTGGATTACGTAAACAAATAAAAAAATTTTCAACTTCCTCATACCGATCCACTTGCAAAGTTTTCCAACGTGCCAGAATCGAACCTGACACCGGATATCGCAGCTATTGGCAGCTGCGCCACCGTGCCTATCCAACCTCACATGCTCGTTGACATTATTGAGTAGAATGAACATTCTTACAACTATTTGTGGATAACAAAATCAAAATCATTTTTATATTACAGTTAAAAGAAGTACATAAATAAATTGTAGCTAACAACCATCTCGACCATGTTAGGCTTCAAATATAAAAAACCGCATCATAATCGGTCAATTCGTTTAGGAGCTACGAATAATGAACGTGCCCCCACTAAATATTATTTTTTAACAACAGTGGAAACATTGGAAACAGTGGTTTTTCAATTGAATTGGAAATATTTATATTATCTATTTATTTAATCTAAAATGTTTCCTAAATGTTGCCACTTACACGTTATAACAAAAATATAACACGCCCCACATTCTTAAAGTACACGTAAGTACTCATTTCTTTTAATGATCGAATTATACAGACCGTGTAGATCCTCTACGCGAACGCTACGAGCTACGACGTAGACCCCTACACAATCATGAGGGCTAGAGGCATTTCGTACCGTATTGGATTGAACAAGTTCACAATAAAATTAAGGGTATCATTGATACCTATATGAATAGATGATTTGTGATTTTGAACTCCAGTGTACAAGTGTCCCTTTCACGCATTTGTAACGCACTTGCTCTATACCAATATTTCAAAAATATTTGCATACTAAATCGAGAGTGGTAATCGGTTTGTGAAGGACCAAGTACTTATTAACATTAAGATTATAAGATGTCCAAGGCTGTGTAGCGTTATTATTATTAGATATTATTTTCAAGGACGAAAGTGATTTGGAAAATGGCAAACCAACTGACCTTTTTCCTTGTCATCCTTGGTGCGACTCTGGTCGAAGAAACCGGTGGTGAGGGCCTTCCGCTTCAGCAGGTGCGCTCGTCGCTTCGGCTTCGTTGCCACTGCTGCTGCATTCTCTGTGCCAGAAACAATTCATTAGAACCCTAGTACTGGTCACTTTAGTTTGGCTTACTCTAAAAACGACGATTAAAAACTGTCATAATATCATAATTAATCAGGTGATAGGCGATATGCATAAATACAAGTACAAAATATAATAAAATTAAATCGAATTAAGAAAGACTTAAAAATATACAATACAAGCCTTTGAATTTATGTACAAGTGCATCGACTGCAAAAATAAAATCCTTAAATTCGCCAGACACTTAACCAGAATGATTACTTCTGATAATAGCCGACAAATGGATTCCCAAGATTAAAGACAGACGCGCTTATTACTAGGGTACTAGGGTCGATGATTGACCAGAGTTTCCATCTCATTTCTATATCATTGAGAGAAATCCCGAGCCTCGCAGTATGACAGTTAAATGAAAATCGTTAAAATTTAAGCATCACTAAACGACGCGTAATCGCCGTTCCAAGAGTGCTCTTAATGAATCATTGAGGATGGCATTTACAAGTATAAGACCGAAAGAAGATTCCTCCACAAATAAACACTAAACAAACAAGAACGAAAGCGAAGTGGAGTGCAACGTGATACTTGTTTTCATGAAAATGCGCGGTATGTGTTTCATAACGAAAGGGCTTAAATGCCGTTGCGAATTAAGACCACTAAATTGTAAACATATCTGATATGAAGATATGATATATGAAGATTTATGTGGTGCTTTGAATAAAACTATGGTCGTGATCAACAGTTGAATGTCTTGATTGATTAGGGTGAATTTAGCCAATTTTTCGATCTTACCTAACTAAGTTTAAGTATCTTCGGTGCATTCGCTGAAAAAACGTGTAGCTTTCCAGTTTGACGCTTTGAATTCAGCTATGGGCATGATCATGCCTAAGATTGATCTGCATTTTTTTTCAATTTTGTCGCTTAAATTAATAAATGCGTTCTTACATACTACGTCGACTTATCATAAGCGCATGAAAGAGCGTGTTACACAGACAGAGAGTCAGCGGGTCATTCAATCGCTTCCCAGACCCCCCTGTTGAGTGGGGGCTCCTATTGTGTCGAGAAAACAGGCTGAGGTCACTGACAGACGTTCCCCATGTGGTCGGGGGACTCGTCTGACTCTAAGAGCACTCGCGGAAGCGGGTAGCTCTCTGGAGGATGAACGTATATGGGCGCGATTCCCCTGAGCGACTCATGTGGCCCTTGTTCGACACGTGCAAACATCGCATTTGCCAACCTAACCACATGCTCCGCGACCGACTTTTAGGTCGAGCGCTATCACTTCGTTCCTCATATAGCGGCCGGCTCTCGCGATTACTCGCAGAGCCAGTTAAAAGAGCGTGTTAATACAGTTCTGGTTGTAAGGTTACTAGTAGCTTAGACCATGTTCACGGCATTCGGGCTGTGTAACAACTTTCGCTACTGGAATTTGCTACTATGCTCTGAGAACACACATGAGCCATGCTGCACCGTGCAGCTATCTACGTCGGTTGTAGACATTCTGTAACGTGACGTGAACTATCAAATAACCGGTGTCTTTGATGGTTACTTCATTATATTGGAAAACCTATAGGACATTATCAGTTGATACATTATATGCAGTTACATAGCTTTGGGTGCTTGCCTGGGGTAGCACGATTTCTGCAAAGTTGTGTTGTTATTACTGCTGTATCTTTGTAATAAAGATAGTAGTAGTTCTCCAAAAAAATCATTAAGTTTTTTTCTGACGTGACTATTGACTACAAAGGAAACCACAATAACATCAAAAATATATTAAACAATGAAGAATGCAAACACTGTCTGTCTCTCTCGCACACATGGCACTTACAGCATGTCCTATTTTCGAACTACCTGTACAACCGTCATTTCTGCGAACAAATGATTTAAAAACGTACCTACCTCACAGGTGACCTACTCGTGTGATTCTATTTATACGATGACACATGCAACACATGTGCTATTTACAAGATGGTCGCTTTAAATAAATACGTAGACGCTACGTTACGCAAACGTGACGCGATGTGACGTCACCCAGGCATCGTCCGAGTGACAATATGATGTTATACATGGTGGATTATGCTGACAGGAATGTGTAATCGTTACAATTTCTGTAATATAAATATGAACACAAAATTTTTTAAGGCTTTCCAAACTTTCAAAATCGTTTTGATATGTAAAAGTCGCTTTTTATTAAACCAACTTTTTATAAAGCTAACAAACTCGAAAAACGGTACACGTTAAAGAAACTGCAATACACTAAACACGTTTTGACGAAGACATTTCTCCGTTTAAATATTATATGATACGAAATATGTACTCGTATTATGCGACGTTGTTAAACATATTCATCTGTCGCGCCAATTTCACGCCCGCGCATGAAGCACCACGTCATTTAACGTCACACTCATGCCATTTTATCGCTATGTCTGCGCCGCGTCCTTCCCGCACTAACGCCAGTTGCTGTTGGTTAGGAGAATGTAAGATACTGTTCTCATTTTCAATTCAAAAAGTCATTTTTTTTTTGTTTTAAATGGCTGTACACAAATGTGAAAAAAAAATTAGCACCGAACAAATTAAAACACGCTGTATAAGGCCGCAAAGTTGGCAACGCTCGAATGAAAATGTCGCCCGCTGAACCCGATCACATGATGCTCTTTTTGATGAGTTTGTTAAGATTATTTTTGATTAAGAATCTTAGTAGGTGGTTTATAATTTTGCCGTGGCCAGCGTTGGCAAAGGTATTTGTGCCTGCACTGAAATATGTTAGAATCCAATACCCATTTATTATACTCAACTCGCGTATTACACATCGCTTTGGCACAGACATTAAAGAATAACATTAATGTTGTCTCCTGTTTTGTAATTATGAAAAATTGATTTCAGGTTCGTTTGGACCAAATTAAAAGGTTTTCGTATAATTGTACATCCGTTTTTATTTTATTATGATTCTCATTTGGACGAGACTGTAAGACACTTTTCCAAACATAATATGATTTATAAAGAGCATAATAAACTCTTTAATTGTCATGTATAACAAGGTTTATACATGTTAGTTATAACCATATTATTTTATTGTGTTCTTTTTTATATTTAGTATTTACCTCAAAAAGAAAGTATTTAATTGCTTAAAAAATAATTTTAAAATGGCGTAATAATAAAAAGCAATAAAAGTTGCATACTGCTATACATACATACATTCATAACAGAAACTTATGCACATACAGAAAAAAAAATAGTTCTGCCCATTGAACTACTCGTATTATTCCTAGAGTAAATACATCATACTTCAATTTTGCTCTGTATCGATGACAATGTAAACTTTTTATAGTAGGTGAGTATTATTAATGCTTTTGAGTTCAGCAATATATCACAAAAATCCAAAATCCAAAACCAAAATATTGATCCCCATTGCAGCTGAGAATTGAACCACAAACGCACGCTATGTCAGAACCCTTCAAAATAAAATTGCACTAATACAAAATTCGCTGAACTTTACGACGCGAAGACAGAATGTTGATTGGACAAGAATCTTGAAACACAATTTTCAAGAATTCTCCTTGTTTATCCCACACGTGCTCGTAGACTGAAGCAAAATAAATAGATTTCACCGAACGATTCTGCGAACGAATTTCTTACTGTGTACCCATGAGTACATGTATCGAAAGAAATTTTATATATCAGTCGTTTTATCAATCACATATTATCAATAGTAGGAACTGCAAACTTGCTTCTATACTCATTGTCAGAAAACAAGATAAAGTCTCAACTCAATGATGAACAAACATCATAATACTGAAGAAAACTACATATTATATTGAAATCGAATAAATTTTCAAGGACAAGAATTAGTTGACCTTACAGGTTGCTACATTCAGAGCAGGATTGATTGAACTTTTCCAATAGCACACATACACATACACGCAAACACACATACACAGAGAGACACACACACAAATTCGTCACAAATCATGCACTTCATCAAACCTCGATAATTTATTCAAATCAATGCTTCCAAACGCTCGACAAATCATCGACAACACCACAGTGAGATCTAGACGTGAGTTTAATGCGTCGACAATTCCGCCTAACAACTGCCAATCATAATCAGTCGGAATTCTATTTCGTAGTGAATCGATGAACAACCGAAGGTCCCAGGTCTACGCGGTGTCTACAAGCTTTTAGACAATGTTTGGGTGGTAGAAAACAAAAGGTACATGCGTATTTACAAACCTATGAAAATGCCTTGTCACTTTCTTTATTAATCAGCATAATTTCAATAAATCTTGCCTATTCTATCGTATTGGAAGCTTAAAAACTTAGGAGAGTTATATTATAGAATGCCCAGCGACCTTTAATAAAAAGATCGTCCACCCAAGAAGAATAAAGTAACCTGGAGGACACGCCTTCAGGTACCTCTTCAAACTCTTCAAAGCATGTCTTCCATAGCCTCGGCATCCATCCACCATGACCAAGGCAGGTTGACTTGGATTCAAAAAGCTTACACCGTTTGTACAACATTAACAAGATTTCTTCACACTACTTCCAAATCTCTTTTACTTTATCTTATCTCCATTCAATGTAAGTTGTCGAAGTACCCACTACCCGCAAGAGTTAATCTGGGAGCCGTTACATTGTGAAGTGTATCATCAGTGTACGCGCCGGTAACCGTGGTTATCCTATAAATAGCGGTCGGAATCCGACGCACGCGTTACTCTCCCGTACATTATCTTAAATACATTCGCATGTGACAATGCCGTCGGCGAGATTGCAACTCCGCTCGATTTGTGGGCATACCGACCCGAAATCCGCGCGCGGTTATTGCTTCCACGTGAGCTGGTGAGGACACTCCAGGATTTGGAGAAATATGATATAGTATAGTGCGTTTGATAAATGTTAATAATATATAAAATATCAGACAGGGCAAGACTCTAAAGTCGTGGCAAAATATGACAGATAATTCTTGACAAAAAAACCGAATACAAAATTAGGGATAACACAAAAACTACTTGTCAAAACTCGCTCAAATTTAAATAAAACCACATGACAAACACCAGCTTTCGAATATAAAAAGAATCTTTAAAATCGGTACACCCAGTAAAAAGTTATGAGGTAACACACATAATAGAAAAATACAGTCGAATTGAGAACCTCCTCCTTTTTTGAAGTCGTTTAATAAGACAAATACTGTGTTTGTTTTGCTCGAGTTAGGCGTCGAACGAGTCATCGTGTTCCGGTTTGGGGCTTGAGAGCCAGCTCTTTCTTTTTTCTTTCTTCTTCTCTGCTTCTTGCCCAAAAACTCAACAGGGATGAATTTAGTACAAATTAAGTTAAGTACGAATTTTCACAATCCCAAAAGTACAAGTTTCCAGCTTATTATCTGTTATTCTGGAGCGAAACCTCTCATTAGTCTGGACTACAAACTGGATTAAAATAGTGACAGAAGGTAACTAAATCAATTCTTGACAGACTTCTTCAACGCAAACAAGTTTTCAGACCAGAGAAAAATATTTTATTGCAGTGAATCATGAAATGGACAGGTATTTTTATAAAGCTGCGGTCCACGCCCACACACCGCGTGATAGATCGGTCACGACAACGGATCAAACATACAGTCGAGCACAGTCGCTAACACGGTCTACACTTTGTTGATAATTCTGTCACTCATGCTATAATCCGTTATGATCGCCTGGTACTTCCATCGTCGCACAATTTAATATCATAATGTCATGTTTATCACGCATGCTTTTTGGCTAGCAACGCATCGTTCAATCTAATACTGATTGATGTCAATGAGTGACGAGGCAGGTGAATGTTATTTAAAAAAATCCATTTCAGTAAAAATCACTAAAAAATATATTCAATGAATAAAGTACGGTCATACTTCTTATAAAATTTTTTGAGTTCGGCGTCAGCACACCTAATGAAAATAAAAGCATCGCTGTCGAAAACAAAACAATTCACAAAGAGAATATTGTGCAAAAAAATATCAATTAAAAACCTTAAAAAATATAATACAATAATTAAAATATATTATTATTAAAAGGAGTCCCTTTAGGCAAGGTTCCGAAGATACTGGCAGCATTCCCCCTTTGAATAGCAAGGCTAATTCTTTGTCCGAGGTAGCTGCCAGCTCTTCGGTCTCCTGTGATGTCGACTAACCTTATTGTTATTTCCTTAAAAAGCCTTAAAGCGCTAGGACCCCACGGACCAAGGGTCTCGACACCGAATGGGACAAACTCATATTCGGAGCCTAGACCCCTGTATTTGCATGGTTTAACTTTTTCAGCCGCTTCACAAGCCGCACCAACTCTGATGATGGTTCCATGTAGATGGGAAGGGGCCAGCGTGTCTGAACAGGTTGCATCCCATACCAGCACCCGGCCCATCTTCCATGGAATCAAACTCATACCGTCCGGTCTCTTGCCATCGTCTCTTGCAATACCAGTCGGCTCAAGTATACTTGGCACGTTGACGGTGGCAAGGGACCGGCGTATGATATCGTTAAGTGCGGCATGTCTCGAGAAGCGGCCTGAACTTTTTTGGCATGACAGTCCGTGATGTCCTAGCTTGTCGACATCACTGCCACAGGGACATTTGTGAGGAGCGCAGACCGGAACCCCAAGCCGTAGACAGGTTGCGATTCGGAGCGTGTCAGGCTCAAGAAATGTTCCTGTATTTGACGAAGGGTACGCGTGAAGCCAGTAGCCGGCCTCATGAGCACCCACGGCCAAAAGCCTAGCACGCGCCGAACCTGTACTACAGCTCAAAAGATTTTCATAAGTCAATTTAGAGTTTATGTCGTCCCAGCTCCTCTGTGAGTTTGGAGAAACTGGAAAATTTTGACCTGGGCATGCAATTATGAAAGCGTTTCTAGCTTCTTCCAAGCCAGCAATCTCAAAGTTTGAAGGGGATGCCCTTAAAATTTTACTTATGAGATTTGCTGAACTATGGACAGAAGATAGGAAGGCTGGTAAAGCAACACTGGAAATTTTGCGAATCCCTAAACCACCATAACGGATGGGTAGGGATGCTTGGGTCCAAGATTGCTCGTTCAGCTGCATATTAAGAATCGATTCTAAGCTAATTTTGATTAAGTCGTCTAGTTGTGTCAAAAGATCTGGGTGATTCCAAAAGGAGCAGCAGCGGAGCACATACGTAAATTTTGGGACGAAAAGACAGAATTTTAAGATGCAAAGTGCATAATGTGGACTAATTTCAAGGAGACGGTCAGCGGAATTTTGAAATTTAGTAATTGAATTATTGACATATTCAGAAATAGCTTCATCAAAAATTGGAGAACCTAAAAGGTAAAGGGAATTACTGTTAACTATTTTAATATTTGGAGCCAAAATATAGAATTTTTGTTTTATGTCATTTAAATTTAAGTCGCAGTTATTTACAAAAAGTTCGCATTTGCTAAAATTAAGCTCCAAACCAATGGCTTCAAATTTATTTTTGATTAAAAAAAGGTCCGAAAATATATAAATATCAATTATAAAATAATAAAAAACAGTGGCACTCTGGGAGTGCCGATAGAAGTGTATAATATATGTAATTATAAAACATAATGTAACTAGATATATACCTATATGTATATACATATATATGTATCTAGGTGTACGTACATACACAATATAAGTATGTAGTATGTACATTTTACATATCAAAAATGCTCGACACGCCTAAAGAAGTTTTCACTTCAAAAATCAACAACGTCCCAGTATTATTTTGTCGCATTAAAATCCAAAAAGCTATGAAACACTGCAACTAACAGTAAGTTACCAATAAAAAAATACGAATACCTAATACATCGGCAACAATTTAACGATAATGAAGATTTAATACCGCGCCAGCTGTTACTGAGAAGATGATTTCTACAAACCTTTCGTCGCAGCAGATCGCAATGTCGCGATAATGCATCCGGTACTTCAGGGGCTATTAACCAGGAGTGTTGCTAATTTTGTCCACAAGTTATTTATAGTTATACAAAAATAGTTATCTGACATTGTATATGTTTGTCAGCTCAACGTTTACCTTCATCTTTCGACGCTTTACTCTAGTGACGAAAATTCTTATGACTAATACTCCTTGATAGCTTGAGTAAAACGTCTCTTCATACTTTAATTCTAGCGCCCTTAAATTTTTGACTCTATTTGCATACTAAGTATTTATTTATAAAATTCACCGAAATAACTCATCTCAGTCTAATTTAAGAGTCATTCAGCCTGAGTTGAAAAACTGCTCCAGCGGAATAGAATTTAACCGAAACAATCGAATGCACGAGGCGAGATGTTTAACGGAATTTAAAAACAAGTCGTTTGATTACAGCATTACGAACGCACCTGCTATAACCTGCATAAATTTAGCTGCATTTCTAACTGCAGGAGCGGCATTCGATGCTCAGATAGCGATGTCTTAATAGTGTTGTGGGTGGACCATCCCGCGTCTGAACGCAGATGTGCATAAACAAATTAATTATTTCATTTACTCAGAAAACATTTAGGGCGATTAGCATGCGTGGTCGTAGACTCGTGGTCAATATTCATTAATGCGAATATCTAGGTACTATGTAGCTGTTTTGCTTCTGCTGTTTCAATTCGTAATTGAATTATAACAATCTAAAAATGCAACAGTTTTTATTACTTTGGTAAAGGGTTTTTTCTGCTATCTTACCTGACTGATATTGTCCTCTCAAAATGGAAAGCGACTTCTCCTTAAATAGGTAGGTATCATTATGTTCATCACATTGAATAACTTTTCCTAGGACGGTAACATAATTTCAGTAATAAAGTCCCAAAGCAAATACGTGACTTGCCGGTGGAATCTTTTAAGAAACGTGTAAAAATTCAACTAGTAGGCAATGGTTATTATAACATAGATGAATCTTTAAATGATAAGGATGCTTGGAAATGACCAGCTAGGCAATCAGTTCTGGTCAGGTTAGAGAATACTTATTTTTGTAATAAAATATAACTTTTATTTTTAAAAGATGTGCTGAATAGTTTCTTTACGGCTTTTCTTCTCCTCCAAGACAAAGCACCACTCCGAAAAGCTAGTACATTAAAAAAATTGACGTGCATAAGTGTATCAGTGATACCTACATGAATAAAAGATTATTTCATTTCATTTCATTTCAGTATGTCTAATTTTACAACTAGTCTTACAAATCAAGTACATCAGACCTTCATTTTTACCTTTGATCTTTAGTACATTATAGTCATCACATAAAATGACTTTTGCTAAGTCTGCATTTTAAATTCCTTATCAATTTCACCTCCAACATATTCCTCGTAAATATAGTTATAGTCTCGTTTGGTAAATATGCTCATCACTCTGAAGTCTGGACAACTTTTGGTATGACGACATTTCAATATAGTAATAGTTTCATAATATAATAAATACACGTTTTTTATGAAAAGTAATAAGTAAAATATACTAACTACAACGAAACTAAAAAAAATCAAATGTATTTAATAAATTATTCTCCAAACTTTGATATATTTTATTACAAAAAATAACGTGTTAATTGTTAAAATAAAGCCATTACACATATTTTAACCAGTTGTAAACGTGTCTCAACTCGTGAGAATAAACATAAATCATTTTAAATTCTTGTTTATTTTTGTTTACTAAAAACAACTTTTTATTACGTAGTCCATATATCACGGTTATTTTATCGCTCTCAGACATACCTCTATTAACCTTAACTAAATATAAATCAAACGAAGAGGATTAACCCTATTCATTGGTTATTTAAGACACTCATAAATAATTGCTAGTTTTCCGGTCCTACCTTCCTAGTTTACAGTATAAATGTGAAAGTTTTAGAAGATGTTTAGATAGTAGTAGATGTTAATATTCTGTTAGCTTGAAATTGGCTTGACACTCTACCGCATGTCTAGATAGTAGGTAATTATGTTTATTTTAATACGATTTTTTTTGTAATGGACTTCGGCTGTTACTACTACAATTAACTTTATTAATAAAAAATAAATGTTTGGATTTTTTGTCTTTTCATTACGCGCTAAGTTGTACAGATTATGATAAAACTTGCCACATCCATGTCCTAGTAGGATTGAACCATACTTCTTCGAACATTATCCTAGTCGAGCAGTGACTGTTGTGGACGCCATTATTATGCCCTAATGCCCCTAATGTGCTATTTTATATTTAACCCTCTTCTATGTGCTTTATATTCCAATCATGAAAGTTTTTTCAATACTTGTTTTGGGATATCCTATGCATGGAAATCTTTAAATGTCTGAACGTATACTATAACCTGTCGAGTTTTTTGTATAGATACATCGTTTGTATATTGCGTGAAGCACCTTCGCGTGTTTTACTGCTAAATTACTGTGGAGTCGATGCTCACTCATTGATCGTTACTTTACTGCCTTCCTTAAAAACTATAGTAAAACTAGCTATCCGGACAAACTTCGTTCTGTCAAAAGTTTAAAAAAATAAAAATTATGGGTGGACCACCCTTAACATTTAAGGGGATAAAAAATAGATGTTGTCCGATTCTCTACCCTAGCCGATATGTACTCGTACGCTAAGATTCACGAAAATCGGTCGAGGCGTTTTGTAGGATTTCAAATTTTAACACCGTGCACGAGAATTTTATATAGTAAAATACAAACGCAGTAAAATACAAAATAATTTATTTTAAACCAATGTAGAATGGAAATCAGAAGGCGATTAGGCGACCTATAACCGGTATAGCAAACACGGGACGAGTTAAGTTCCCTGCCATAAGCAAAAATATTACCCACATCATTAAACGTTTAATCATTTACATTTTGAACCGCGAGATCTGAGTGCAAGATAAATGATGTATGGCGGTACGGTATGATGTGTTTCACCGGTTGATAGCGTCCAATTTATTACACCTTCCTCAGAATAGATCCGCTATTTATATAACACTTGCTGCTCTGACAGACATTGTTCTGCAATATATTTGAATATAGAATATATTAATAACTCGATCGTAGCACCATCTATGTTACAGTTAAGGAACTTTATTTAGATAAATATATTCGGTAAGCAATAAATACCTTTGAACCAGTCTTTTCAGACATGTTCTTTTAAATAAAAGTAGACTAGGGCCTACCGGATGTTATTTAACATATTGACAATTTCTACGCCCGCTACGAACTCAATCTATATGAGAATCTGTCACAGAAATATCTTTGCTAATGTACTTAATAACTTTTATTTATTTACCTACCGACATGTGTATCTATCATTACAAGAAAAGAAAGTAATGCGTTAGAATCTGTTAGAATAGTATCCAAGGGAATATTATTGTTAAGTTTTTTTTGTGTATGCTGTGTTTAACTGTAATTGGTTTTACATATTATAGTTTAAGACGTTTTTGTAATAAGTAGATTTATTCATTGTAATTTTTTTATATCCTGAAGGGCAGACGAAAAAGCAGACGGGCCACCTGATGGTAATTGGTTACCTATGGACATGAGCAATACCAGAGGAATCGCCAATGCAACGCCGGCCCTGAAGAAGAACTCTTTTTACACCTTTTTTGAAGTACCTCATGTCATACCGCTCCGGGAATACCTCAGAAGGAAGTTCGTTCCACATTTCGCACAGTAAAATGTTGGTAAACCTAATAAATAAATAAATAAAATACAGTTAGACATATACAAAATAAGTGTTTCGTAGCTAATTGTGCTAGTCATTTGTTAATCGGATAGCTTAATGCCCTGTGATATTAACTAATTGCATTTCGTTAATCTCTGTATGGATTTCCTAATATTCAAAGGTTTATTTGTTTTGATCTAATTATAATCTCAATTTCTAAACTCACTAAATATCGTATTAACAACAACATGAACTGAAAAAATGAAACTTCTTCACTGTATCAAGAATAGGTTCCCGAAGCGAAACGAGAGTGGCTTAGCAGTAAATTATTAAAAAAATATATTAAATCATTGGAAGATATTAATCCTTCAACCCAGACATAATAAATAAAATTGTAAAACTGTCATTAACTAAAATGATGCACTTAGAAACACGTTTATAAAATGTAGATGTCTCGTATTATGTTGTAATCCCGACGTCGCAAAGCTACGCTAACTAACAGATGACAGGCGATGACACATTACAGTGGAAATTATTAAAAACCCGTAAATTCCGCGTAAATGGCCGATGGACCGATAAAATGGAAGTGCATTGGCATTCGACCAAGTTTCGAAAGCGAACGACACAATACTGAGCTTTCCCGGAAACTAGCTCTGTATGTCAAATTTAAAAATTCATCGGTAGGAAATTACTGAGCTTTTAATGCAATTGGCAATGTATGTAACTAATTTGTGAGATTAAATCACACTTGTGTGAATACACCATAATTATGTACTTAAATAGTGGTGAATCCACAGACCACGATGAGTTTTTTTACAGCCCAAAAGGCTGCCGTAGGTAATATCAGACAGGCCACCTTTTTACAAAAAATAAGTATGCTTAACAACAATCCCACCTAATGGTAAGTGGTGATGAAATCCAAGATGCAATCCTATGCAAACTCTGGAATACACCCACATTATAACTGTAGGAACACCGATGTGAGCAAACTACTACTAAAATCTACTCCTTCGCGGCGCGAATAACGAAATACGAGGTAATAAGGAAGGAGGAAAGAGTTAAGCGTCGTCGTGTTCCAGCAGTTATTGTTGCTGATAGCCACTTACCATTAGGCGGATCATCAGCTCGTTTGCCACCTATTTCCATAAAAATAATTACACTCTTGATTATATTAAACTGTGTAGAAACACCGATGCGGGCAAACTATTCCAGTCCCTCGCGACGCGCATAACGAAAGACGAAGCAAAGTTAGGTAGAAAGAAGTAAAGTTTAAAGTCGGCACTCACCCTCAGGTATCTTGATACTGGTCCCGAGGTTGAACTGCTGCAGCCTGGCGAGCGCGGCCTGCTGCAGTGCGCGGCGCTCCACCTCGCTCAGCGCCAGCAGCGAGCAGTCCGCCAGCCGCACGCAGCGCCCGCTGCCGTCTGCCCAGCAACAGCTGCCCTGCACAATGCGACACGTCATCACACCGGAACCGAGTTGGGGGATTCGTGGTGCGTTCCGGGATTCATAGTGAATCGATCAATATGAACAACGTTATGTTGTGTCCTGCAGAATACTATACGTCATCATATCGGGACGGAGCTTGTTGAGGAATTCTTACAGAATGCGACATATCATCACACCGAGACAATTGCACCACAAAATAGAAAACAACAGAAGTATTATTCCATGTAAGCAAGCTCGAGCAACGCACATAGGATCGAGTAGAATTAGTACTATGCAAATTACTCTTAATTTCTGTGTCCGAGAATGGTGAATGAATTCGAGACTGAACATTAGAATGATTATGTGAGCGCGAGTGCGCTTGAATTGAGTCTCTTGATAAACTCTTACAATATTCAAGTTAATAGCATAAAGCGCGGCGCTCATAGCCCGGCGGCTTTCTAATCGCTAGTGGCTAAAATTTCATGAACGTTTCTGTGGTTCGGAGGTCAAGTAAAGCCATCAGTCCCGGTTAATGTCGTTACATTGCAGTCATTAATAAAACCGTCCTTGACCTGGGTGTACATAAGGTCCCCTAAATTTTTAAGGAGATTTAAAATATGAAATGCTCATGCCAAATTAAACAGACGATTGACATAGTTAAACTAGATAGAAGGACATAGTCAAGCTATAAGGGTTCCTTGGTAGATAACCTAAAAAAGTAGAGGATCATTGACCCAAACAGGCAGTAACGTTCAACGTTCGAAACAAATCACACAAAATGTTTTACAACCGATAAAAAATAATCAGTAATAAGTTACGACACTCAAAGACATACATTGGTGTATATTGGCAACCACGCTTCAAACATGTACCGGTACAAGGGTGACGACAAGCTCATACACGTGACATACATTCCTTTAGAAGCGAGCAATGTTAACACGTGTATAAACAAACAAACAACAACATATCAACAGTTTTTAAGAATTGATTTCATAACACAATCCTTATCACAACACAACGGTTTACAACGCTTGGGTTTCAAGAATCAGAGGAAATAAGGCATTTATGGGATGTATGTCGTGACTTACATTCTCAATTATGTCACTCTTTTTCGTGTCTAAAGAAGTCTTTTTTCTCACCGCGAAAATAAATCAACTAACTTAAACAATAGAAAATACTTTCACATGTCATTTGACACTTATAAATATGGGTTTATGTCACATGAGCTATAAAATAGTGCGACGATACTCGTGACTTAAACTCCATTAATGTACAGCGTAAAATTTGCTTCTTAATACTGGTGATAAATTATTAAATAGACAACTTAAGTCACATGTATCGTAATGTTAGATCCTATAAAACACTATTAACTCGCTTATAGAAGCAGGCTTTTTCTAATTAATTCATAATTATGCTGTTATATACCAAACTAGCTGCCCGGACAGACTTCGTTCTGTCAAGTGTTTTTTTTTTAGATGTAAAGTGTAAGATATCCTATCTTTCAAGTTGGATCAATCTACACACGGTGTGCAAATTTGCATAAAATCGGTTAAGTAGTTTAGGAGTCCATCGCGGACAAACAACGTGACACGTAATTTATATATATTAAGATTACTATAATACGTACAAGTAAAGGAAACAATGTAACATCAGTAAATCTTTAGGTATATTAGACTTTCCGTTTTATACTATAAATAGCTTTATATTTCAACTGAAACACACAATAATATAAAATGACTTTGTAAAACAAAATTATGTACCAATGAAAAAGGACACTTCACACAAAAATAGGCACGTGAAAGATATAATTTTCAGTAATTGGGTTATAAACGCTAGTTATTAAGTTATCACACATAATGAACTAACTTCATGCAAACAATTAATTATTCAATTTATTATCACTATTAACAAGATCACATCGGCTGTCTTAGGAGAGAAGCGTTTGAAAGCTATTTTATATTTTATATAAATGCATTCAATGTACTTGATGATATTTAGGGTTTTAGTGCATTGAGCTCTTTAATTTCGAATTATATGAAAATATACATAATGTTAAGGTTCTTAAACCAATAAAAAAATTACCATAATTATGGCTGTCGAATTGTATGTGTGATAATGTAATTATGTAGGTACTGCATTATAATTTACGTATTAGATTAAAAATCTATTTTGTATAGTATAAATTATACTTAATCTTTATGAAAAAAAAAAAATTCTGCCCCGCTCTTAAAAACAGTTACAAATACTAAGTGGAAGCTGGCTAAAATTAAACACATCTATGTCAAATTAATGAAATTAGGCTGTAATGATATCACTAAAGTATAAATTAAGAACGACAGCAAGAAAAAACTTTTAAATATTATGAGTGGGTGTGCGCGACTGCTGATGGCTGGACTCTGAAGTCATGACTCTCGAAACAAAATAGATGGCTGAGAACATTCGCATGTATTTGTAATCTATTATAATAACATGCGTCGTATGTCAGAGTCTACAGAAGTTTGCTTCGATGTGATTCCGTCTGGCTTAGACAATGCAAGAAAATGTACATTTTAATAGAAGTAAAAACGAAATTATTAGGTCATAGTAAATAGGTCTTACAGTGACCCAAATGAAGAGTTAAGTTTTACACAGTTGTAAGTACTTAGCAATTCAGTTAAAGTTTATAAGTACAGTTGTGATAAAAGAGTTGTAAGTACAATTTTTAATTAAAAAAAATGCCCTAAGAAGCAAAATGCACAGGAAAATTGGTTAAAGAATATTTATTAGGAAAACATTTTTCTATCTAAACTAAATACGCGGTCAACATTTAGGAGGAATTTAGGGAAATTAACATCCACAATAAATAATTCAAGATTGCTGGACGTACAAGCCTCCGCCGAAATGAAGATTTTTCAAAATGGCGGTACTTACAGGTATGCCAATGAGGTTTAATTGGGTTTAATGCCCTTTTCATACTGTTTATTAACTTGTTTTCTGGAAATAAAATTAAAATGTGTGCAATTCACACATGGTAGAAGTGAAACCTTCAAAATTTTTGTTTTCAAGATAATGAGACGAATGTAAAATTTCGGGAAGATGATAAATGTAGGTTTCACTAATATACTTCACTCCGCTCTGCCCCGCTCCGCCCCGCTCAACTCTAGTCTCCACTCAACTCCAGTCTCCACTCATTTCTAGTCTCCACTGGACAGTTTCGTTTCATAAAATTTCAAGTCACCCCCCTACTAAAGAAGTTTTCACTTCAAAAAATATTTTCTATTGTTCTATTTTTATTACAAAGCGAAGTGAAGTACTACTACGAGTAATACATTATAATTTTAGTGAGTCACTTTGAATTTAAACAATATGAAGTGTACCGACCGCCGCGCTATTGTGGACCGATTTTCTGTTTTATTAACGTGTTTAGTTTATTATGTAATTTATCAAGTGTGCATTTATTTTGGGCTTGGCGGCGTTGGACATTTTTCGCGGAGTTTTCGTATTGCACAGCCGAGGTATTCGTACCGCTAAAGCTTGCGTCGAATTCATTATCAAGTATTTCATCGCTTTTAAAATACGTTACATATTCACGTTCAGTGTCACGGTTCATTTATACATAATATGTGTGTGTGTGTGTGTGTGTGTGTGTGTGTACCCACAGAGACTCGTGGTTTTTCACAGACATAAGGTATGGACTTACTAATGAGTGTCATTTGACTGAAATCCTGATACAAATACATTCTATACATTCTATACATTCGTGGCATTAGAAATACAATCTATTCTATAAATTCCATGTTCACAATTTTTTATTGTTTTATAATCTTCTAAGTTCTTTAAATTATAATAATGAATGCAAAGGGTATTATTAATGACAGGCAAAACAAATATGATTTACTATATCATTAAAAATGTCTACCTTACTTTTTAAATAATTTAACATACTGATTTAGCCCTGCGACCGTTGTATATTATGAAAATGCTTTTGAAAAATAATGATATATACAGACGCCTATTCCAGAACCGATGAAACATTTCGTTTACTCGTTAATATACAAAAGGTCGTATATCTCATCCATCGAGTATCTCAGCGAACTATAACGATCGGAGTTATGGCGTTTGGAAATTATACGGTCGTTCACGGGAAATAATGAGGTATGCGGCCTGCCACCGTGGACTGTTTTGCTGGCATTATGAGAGATACGCGTGTTAACACTTAACATATTACCCCATGCTGTGAAAATTATTTATCTTCGTTTCTTTGTGTTATTTTCTTTTTATTTATATTTTGATACAATTTCCGAACCAAAAGATAATCCGTAAGTAATGTTCACAATAACATACTTAATATTGTTCGTTCAGTAGCTCGAGCACGAATATTTGCGAGAAAGTATTCGTATGGTTAACGTAAGCAATTTGTCAAATTTGTATGGCATTTTAGTACCATTTACGCACGATAGGGGCGCTTTTAAAAAAATGCCATACAAATTGCTTACGTTAACCATACGAATACTTTCTCGCAAATATTCGTGCTCGAGCTACTGAATTTCAACCGTTTCTACCAGAGCGAGAAAGTAAATTTCAAACTTCTAGAATACTGTATAATATGAACTGTATTACGCGCCAACTCAGAGTCACTAACGGTTACTTAAATCGCTCCTTAATACAGAATTTGTATGGTGATTCTTTTCTAAGGAGCGATTAAAGTAACCGTTAGTGACTCTGAGTTGGGGCATTAAACTCGCAAATGTTTAAATGTACTACGAGTTTGCTACGTGCTACGACATAAAGCCTGAGCCGCGTAGCGCTACGACCGCTACACCTCACGTAGGGCAAAATGTACGGCCTGATGTAGGAACCAATTCCTTATCAAAAATGGTTGTAGGAACCAATTTCTTATTATTATTTAAACAGTTAACATTAAAACGGTTTAAATCTAAGCTAAGGAAACATAACCAACTAAGGTGTATTTTACCCGACTGCCAAGGAAAGGATATTATGTTTTTCGCGCGTGTCTTTGATATGTGTAATATTCTTTATTACCTCATATCTTCCAAATTGCTGGGAAAATGTATATCATTAAGATATTGTTACATGCGTCTTGATAGCCCAAAATGTTCTTAGATAAGTGAAATTAAAAAAAACAAATATGGTGGTTATGAGATGCCATTGTTTGAAGTATCAAAAAATAATAATTAATCGAATAATGCAATGTGGGTATTAAATTAACCACACCATAAGGATTTCAAAAAGGTATATCATGATAGCTTTTTTGATAGCAAGCGGATTTTTTTATTTTTTATACAAGTTTGTTGTTATTGTTGCACTACGATGACTTGGGCTAAAAAATGATGAAACCTCATTCACAACTAACTTCAAAAAAGCAATGATCGCATGCTTTGATAAATTATTATCTCTCTGAGAAACTTTATTCGTTTGTTTGATGACACGATTTTGTTTTATAACTAAAATGAATTATTAAGTGTACCTACATGAAAATTTTCTTCTAAATCTTTCGCGTGAAATTATAAGCAAATAAACGATAACGCCAAATAAATTAAATGGCTATAACTTACTTGAGAAAGCAACATCTGCAAAAAAAAGTATAATTATAATAATAATAATATTTCTCTATGACGTAATTGGATAATTTAAATTATTCAGTTTATTTATTTTTAGGTAACTTTGATGAAGCACGTGCTTTTAAGTAATAGTAATACAACAGTTGGGTAACATTGTATAAAACAAGTTCTCACAGAAACTGAAATAAAATTATAGATCGCTAATTAGCGATTTATTTTTATTCAAGTATGTGTCTCTTGGCTGTTGATTGTGGTGTACAATAAAGTGTAATAAATAAATAAATAAAATAAAAGCGCTCAAACACAAACCCGCTATAATATAAGGAATATTGTGTATCCCAGAAGTGTATCGTGGGTATCCCAGAACCAGAGATTTGATAATTATTTTGCTTAAACTTATTAGTGACGATGACCACTCACCATCACGTGGCCAGAAGACGATGGCATATCAGCTATTTACACAAGAAACCTCAAAATATTTCCACGCGATTTTTTTCATCACTCTTCACGGTCTTCATCCATCCTTCATCCATCCTCTCCCAGTATCCAAACCCTTTTCAATCTTAATCACTGAAAACGTTTTCACACCACATATTCCCCTTATCCGTAGCACGATGTTTATAAAAGCTGATTTTCAGTACCGATAAACAGTAATCATTTACTACGGAGTATATTTAGACCACTCCAGGGTCGCCGGCTACTTCTTTTTACTAATAATAAAGCTAACGGAATTGGCTCTGCATACGATTTTTCGATAATTTTAATACAAGTAGGTTTTCTAATCGATAAAGTTAAATTAATAATTATACTTAGATTTATTTTTATTTAACATAATGATCATCTGAATTATAAGAGATGTAATTGTAGCTTTGACAAAAAATATACTTTTAATTAAGAAAAATGAGTACGATAATCTAAATTTTACTAACAAAAAATAACCGACTTCAAAGTCTCAAAAACTACTTGTCAGATCTCATTCAAATTTATGTGGATCCACATGACAAGCACCTGCTTTCGATTAAAAAAAGAATCATCGAAATCGGTTGGCGTCATATTGAGTTATTTGTCAATTTGTCGCGCACATCTTAACACAAATTTACGACTTATGTGGTTTTGTCGTGGATGCCATTGTCAGATCTCAATAAAATTTATATGGGACCACATGACAGCCACCAGCTTTCGATTAAAAAAATAATCATCAAAATCGGTTCGCCCAGTCCAAAGTTCTGAGGTAACAAACATTAAAAAAAAAGAAAAAAAATACAGTCGAACTGAGAACCTCCTCCTTTTTTTGAAGTCGGTTAAAAACAACAAATGAATATATTTGAGAGTGACGAAGAAGAGAGTGTTTAAGCAAAAAAAAATATACATTATATAAATAAAACTTTTTTGTCTCTTTTTGTCTGTTCCTACATCACCCGCAAGATCATTGCACGGATTAAGATATTGTTGGCAAGTTGTTGTGATAGCCTAATCACCTACTGGCTTCAACGATGATCTCCCACACAGGTTAACCCCAGTTTCATCAGGTCCTAGTCTTTATTTTCAAAGTTAGTAGTATTATCTTCTCCTCCATGACAAAGCACCTTTCCGAAAAGCTGGTTGATTAAAAAACTGACGTGCATAAGTGTATCAGTGATACCAATATGAATAAATTATATTGAATTTGAATGTACTCTGTGGTTGCGTGAAATTTAGAAATTAACTATCACCTGCTCCGGCGCAGAAAAACATAGTGATACTAATAATCACATCTCATTTACTACAATTTAATGAGTAAAGTCTGCCAACTCCCAGCTGATCGATTCCGTACTTGAAATATACATATTTGAAAAAACCAAACCAGCTATGCCTTCAGACTTGATGGCCTTATTGGCTTTTGCAGTCGCTGTGGCCGAAATCGGCTAGGAGGATACGATACGATACGATATACATATTTGAGAAAAACTATCTAATCTTTTTGGCGACCCACGTGGCGCAATTATGGTCTGAGTGTACGTGTTTTTGTCTTTGTGGACTGGACCCACGAAGGCAACCACGACACAGGGAATCCTACTGTGGGCTACGAGTGTGAATAAAGGCAAAATTTTTTGAATTTTGATTGTTTATTCAGTGTTCTGTCTATATGCGCTTGTTCCCACTTATCTCTAAAACGCCATTTTGACTGATATATTGTTTTATGTATATACAATATTGTTTTATGCATGTACAACGTACGTCGTACATGCTTGGGGTTATTTTATTTCAAGCGGTTATGCTACATAAGAATCACGGTTTTGTATCTAACCTCGTGAGCCGGCATATGAGTTGGTACTGACCACATCTATCGAGAAAGAACCCTGATTCGAATTTTCATTCCCAATAAGAGCAGACTTTTTCATCCATCCGTCTGTTTTAAACTGCAAACATTGGTTTGGTGTGGTTGGTGGATACATAACTATTATTCTTTGAATGCTAGTGTAGGGGTACGAATGTGTGAACGTTTATTTATTTACTGTCCGTCAGTCAAAGTCAGTTAGCACAGATTTTATATTTCCCCTGAACGAGTATGTTAGCATGTACTTTTATATCAGAAGTTGTAGAAATTAAACTTCTATATCGACGTAGTGGAGAAGAGTAACCAAAATACCTACTACGTTTTCTTGTAACGTTTTACCGTTAGGTGCTCCACCCACTGCACCGCGCCCCGTCGCGGTGCGCGGGATGGCAGATTTTACCATTGTATCCAAGTATCTCAATTTATATAGAAATCACGCCTAGCACAACACACTGCCGACGCGGCAACGCGCGGGGAATCGCCCCGCGCGCAGTTGCGTTATCCGTCGCTCCGCGCACCGCGGCGGGTCGCGTCTTCAGTGGGTGGAGCGCCTTACGGCCACAATAATAAAATAAACTGAAAAAGACGAGCCCTGAGCCGCAATGGTTACCGTACCGAACCGCTATTCAAACGGTCCTGGGTTCGATTCCTAGCGAGGCCGTTTGAATGATGACTTTAAATTTCGATTACCAGTATGAGTATGTATGTTTTGAAGGGCCCCATGTTATGGCGTCCTGGGAAAATCGCTGAAGGGGGCTCTTTCCACAGTTTGTATGTACGCGACAGACATGTTGAGGTTAACGTTAAGAATTACAATGAGATAGTTACCCGCCATAATTACGTTAATATACTCCCTACAAAAAATATGAAACTGTTTAAGTGAAAAACGTTCATCTTTAAAACTTTGGCATTTTTTTCTAAATTCAAACTCAACTTATTAATTTCGTCATAGGAAAAAACGGCCCACATAACGAAAGTCAAAAGTTATAAAATTCAAACTACATAATTATTAAACAATACATTATAAACAGCAGATTATAATTAACTAGCTATTACCCGCGGCTTCGCCCGCGTGTTCAAAGGGAAGTAACAATGAGTTTTTTAACATGCATGATTTATTCCTAGATATAACAACATACTAATAATAATTCATAAATAAGTGACAGATCCAAAATTTAAAAGATACTAAGAGGAACCAACTGTAAAACCTATAACCCTCCTCGACCTTCCAACTATAAATATATATAACTTCCAACTATAAATAACTGTAAATGTAAATATATAGTTGGAAGGTCGAGGAGGGTCATAGGTTTTACAGTTGGTTCCTCTTAGTATCTTTTAAATTTTGGATCTGTTACTTATTTATGAATTATTATTATTATTAATTATTATGTTATGATATCCAGGAAAGAGTCATGCATGTTAAACAACTCATTGTTACTTCCCTTTGAACACGCGGGCGAAGCCGCGGGTAATAGCTAGTAACATAATAATTAATAATAATAATAATTCATAAATAAGTAACAGATCCAAAATTTAAAAGATACTAAGAGGAACCAACTGTAAAACCTATGACCCTCCTCGACCTTCCAACTATATATTTACATTTACAGTTATTTATAGTTGGAAGTTATATATATTTATAGTTGGAAGGTCGAGGAGGGTTATAGGTTTTACAGTTGGTTCCTCTTAGTATCTTTTAAATTTTGGATCTGTCACTTATTTATGAATTATTATTAGTATGTTGTTATATCTAGGAATAAATCATGCATGTTAAAAAACTCATTGTTACTTCCCTTTGAACACGCGGGCGAAGCCGCGGGTAATAGCTAGTTTATAATATTAAATATGGAAGTTTGGAAGTATGGATAGTATGGATGGATATGGAAGCATAGAAGTATGGACAAATACGCATCATAATGGATCTTTCCATGGGAAAGAGTGGTTTTACTGCGGTAAAAAGTAGCCTACGTTACTCTCCAGCCTCCTACCTATCTCCACACAAAAAATCTTACCATAACATCGCTCCGTTACGACGTGAATCACGGACAAACAAACAAACAAACAAACACACTTTCGTATTTATAATATTAGTATGGATAGTATGGAAGTATGGAAGTATGGATGGATGGACAAATACGCATCATAATGGATCTTTCCATGGGAATGAGTTGTTTTACTGCGGTAAAAAGTAGCCTACGTTACTTTCCAGCCTCCTACCTATCTCCACACAAAAAATCTTACCATAACATCGCTCCGTTACGACGTGAATCACGGACAAACAAACAAACACACTTTCGCATTTATAATATTAGTATGATAGTATGGATTATTAGTATGTTGTTATATCTAGGAATAAATCATGCATCTTAAAAAACTCATTGTTACTTCCCTTTGAACACGCGGGCGAAGCCGCGGGTAATAGCTAGTTTATAATATTAAGTATGGAAGTTTGGAAGTATGGATAGTATGTATGGATATGGAAGTATAGAAGTATGGACAAATACGCATCATAATGGATCTTTCCATGGGAATGAGTTGTTTTACTGCGGTAAAAAGTAGCCTACGTTACTCTCCAGCCTCCTACCTATCTCCACACAAAAAATCTTACCATAACATCGCTCCGTTACGATGTGAATCACGTACAAACAAACAAACAAACAAACACACTTTCGCATTTATAATATTAGTATGGAAGTATGGATTATTAGTATGTTGTTATATCTAGGAATAAATCATGCATGTTAAAAAACTAATTGTTATTTCCCTTTGAACACGCGGGCGAAGCCGTGGGTAATAGCTAGTTTATAATATTAAGTATGGAAGTTTGGAAGTATGAATAGTATGTATGGATATGGAAGTATAGAAGTATGGACAAATACGCATCATAATGGATTTTTCCATGGTAAAGAGTTGTTTTACTGCGGTAAAAAGTAGCCTACGTTACTCTCCAGCCTCCTACCTATCTCCACACAAAAAATCTTACCATAACATCGCTCCGTTACGACGCGAATCACGGACAAACAAACAAACAAACACACTTTCGCATTTATAATATTAGTATGGATTTATTTCATTTGTTTTATTTTCTAAAGTGTACGAGTAGTGCAGTGATGATCACAACTAACGTTTTTAATTCGCTCATGAAGATCCAGAAAGAAGGACATTTATTTGGTCACTTATCATTTTATACTAACTGAACTCGGCCATCTGACGCAGCAACTTAAAAATAATATAATAGCAGTAGTACTTTTAGTTTTAGTTACAAAAGCAATACTTAATGTAAGTAGATTGAAATTTCAAAACAAACATTCACGTTTCAGCGTTTAAAATATTAAGTAGTTCAATTCACATTTTATTTATTCCCCCCGTGGCGTTATTGGGTAAGGCTCAGTTGTTAATAGAAGATTGTGGGTTCGAGTCCCACCGAGACCCAATACAAATAGTAAGGAAAACTTTTTGTTTATTTATTAAATTCTTCATAATTAAAAATATTTTAAAAACAAATAAAATATATATATATATATATATATATATTCGCTTCATATTTGGTCATTTCCGACAGAAAGATGTCCAGGTCGATTCAAAATATTTTGCACAAGTAGGTTGATGATGGATCGCATTGCTATGGACAGGCGAATAAGACACTGCACTGTCGAGAATTTTGATCTCATAAGAAAGCAAAGCAACGTACTTCTAATTGAAATTTCAGGCAGATACAAACCACGTGTGAAACAACAAATTTTGGTTTTGTATTGGGTTGCTTACATGTTACAACATAAAGATAGCGTTGTAAGTAAAGCTCACTCTAAATCATTCATCAAGTAGGCATGCCCCGTTTGCGTAATAGACCAAGATCCTAGAACCATCAGACATTACCGTAGGCCAATACCGGGGTCTAGACAACAAGTAGGCATACGATTAACTTACATATAAACTACACTATCTCCATGGCTTCGGGATCTTGCTCTATGGATCAACTAAATGGGATGGAGGGCATGATACGAAAACGCTCCATAATATTTAATATTACAGAATGTTGTTGCTATTTGACGTTGAATTTGACGACCCGTGTGGTTCAATGGTTACCATGCCGGATCGCCGTACCAAGGGTCCTGGGTTCGATTGATGAATTTGATGATGAGTTTGAATTTCTGTTCTCGGTCTGGGTGTGAATGTCCTTGTCTGTTGTGTGTTGACCATGGTACCCATGACACAGGGAATCCTAGTGTGGGGCTATGAGTGTGAAGCGTTATTTATTTATTTATTTATTATCCATATTAAATGCTACCGACATTAGTAAGGTATGATTTAATTTAATACTGATGATAACGGCAACATTCGGTAATATTATAAACTCTAGTGGATACCCGGCGTGTGCTTCTACGCTAAAATTTTTTGTATGGGAAAAGTCGAAAATCGAAAATGTGCCTAATGGATTGTTTTAGTAGTCTCAAACCATCTTCGCATTATTGCATTTCGAATGAAACCAGTTTGGAGCTCATCGGTTGAATGGTTTCAAAGTCTATGGAGAACATTCGTACAAATTTTTTTAAAAGATAGATTACAGAATGTTTTTGTATCATACGGCATACCCTTCATCCCTCTTTTGCTGACTGTACATACGCATTCTATTTACGCGTGGCAAGAAACACAGAATTGAGTGCGACTGACCTGAGGCGTCCATGTCGCGGCGACGCGGCTGGAGGAGCGGCTGCGCGTCGGCCACAGCCGCTTGCTGACGCTCTGGACCACGCTGCTCGACGACCGCGACTTCTGCATGCCACCTGCACCAGAAGACACCGCTGAAGCGCTACGGCCCAGCAGGGTCGAGAGGAACGAGTGCGACTGGGACGGCGATGGCGGTGGCGACGTCGGCGTGGACGCGACAGACGCGAATTGCAACTCACGGTACGTCAGAATCCAAGCCTCCTCGGTCTGACAACCCTTGTGAGGTCCATCGTCGTCGACCTCCCCCGGCGCTCGGGGTTTTATGTTCCGCAGATTCTTATCGTAATTGATCCGTTTGAAACGATCCGCCTTATCGGCGTCGACGCTCTTCTTTCTAGCCATTCGGAGGTACCGCTTGATCGTGTCGCTGACGGACTGCGAGACGTCGTCGTGGTCGACGCTGGAGCGACGCCGCGGTCGTCGGTCCGGCGGCGGCGGGCTCGTCGGGCTCGTGGGAGCGGTCGCCGCTTCCAGCTTCTCCCGGTACGCCCGCTCGAGCTCTACCAAAACTTCCTCGGGTATCGCATGGGTCTGCGTTCCACAATCCACAAGCTTGTCCTCCAACGACTCGCCCAACACCTCGATGAGAGGCGGTGGGGACATCGGAGGAGACTGATGGGAGTCCTCTCCATCATTCCGAAAACCACTAGAATTCCTAATCCGCAGGATGCTCCGGGGAGTGACCGCATTGAGGGTGCTCGGGCCGAAGCCCCCGCTGCCGCCGCCGCTGCGCCCGCCTCTGTACGGCTTCGGCTTCCTAACATCCTGATATATCTTTTTTAACAGATTCCTATCAGTCAACAGATCGTGCACAGAAGTGTCTCTACTCAACCGTCCGTAATATCTCCTGAGATTATCGTTTAAAACTCGCTGCGAAGGATCGCCGTCCGAGTCGGCGGGGGCGCGATCCGCCGCCCGTTTTAAATAGGTTCGTAACGCGCGCACTAGCTCATCGGAGTCCGTAAATGTTTGCGGTGGTTTATCGTCCTCTACTTTCAGGTACTTTCGCAACAAGTCAACTAGCGTCCCCTCGTCGTCCTCCGCCGGGGAGGGACGAGCGGTCGCGTTCTTAAACACTGAGTTAAATGCCAACGAGGAAGGCGACGGCGACGGCGGGGGCGCGGCGAAGAAGTCTCGCCTCAGCTTGGCGATGTCGAAGCGGCCTCCCGAGGTATGCGGAATGAAGAGCTCCGTGGGTCGCGCGGGGGGCGCCACATCGTCTGAAGGGGACCGTGCGCGCACCGATCCCCCTCGCGGCCGCTTCTTGCGCCGGGGCTTCGGGAGCACGCCCGGGTAGGAGCTCTTCCTCCAGAGCAGGAACCGGGGCTCGCGGGAGCACACATCTTGGAAGTAGGCTTCGATCCGGGGCACGTCCTCCGTCCGGTTCTGCGCGCCGTCCGGGACTAGCCGGCGACCGGCGTCCGACATGTACTTCCATGTCTTGCGCGTGAGCAGCCATCGCTCGCGCGGCTTGTCGCGGCGGCGCACCGTCTTGGTCATGGGGTCTTCGCGCGGGCGGCGGCGGCGTTCCATGGTCGCATCTCATCGGCGCGCACACCTGCCCGCGCGAAACTGAACGTTCCTCGCCACCGTTCAGAATATTATACGCAGAAATAGACGTCCGGTAATAGAGCGGCCGTGAACTGAATATAGGGTGCGCTCGCGGCGGCGGCGCGGGCGGACTGGACGTCGCGCGTCGTCCGTAAACAAACTCGCATCCCCCTCCCTCCGCCTTCCTTGACCTATGCGGTGACAAACCCTACCATCTGTCATTGATGATGGTCAGGGCTGATCAAACCTTCGGACAAGTCTTTCGTTCTAACTCCAAAAAAAAGTTTAATTGTAACTTACTCAAGTATTCATCCTTCAACGTTCGACGTCATCATGAGAGAGAGCCTTAAATTCAATAACAATTAAGCAAGGTTGTTAAACTAGTAATTTAAAGATTCGGAATCATACTTTAATTCGAATACATTTTTTTAAATTTCAAAACACATTTTAAAACATACAAAACAGAAATTTCAAAGAGAAATTAAGAAAATATATTTTCAAATATAGTTTTACGTAAATATGTTTTTATTATTTATAGCTTTGGTTGAATTTATCAACATGCTCAACAATACACGTGCTCTCCAATTTGTAATTCTCGTTTAAATATCTGAGTATAATTCGGAGTTATTAATCATCTTTGACTGTAAGAACAGGTGCAAAGTCTTTGGCAAGAGAGAGCGCATTGTTAAGGGCCTAGATTAGGTGATAAATCAGGTGACTTTATTATCCCATAGCTACATCAATAACGTTTTGATAGGGTATAGTCCAGTAGGTAACCGAGAGAGCATTTTCGAGTAAATTTCTCGATTCGAGACATTTATGTGGCAGACAGATATTTGTGCTCGAGTAGTTTTATGCAATGACCTGAATGTCCAATGTCTGCGACACAATATTCAAGACTATGTTCTATGTTATTCAATTTTGAATTGTTCTAGCGTTCTAAATTGTGAACCTTATCATCACTATGCTTTATAGCGAAAACTTTCCTATGGAATTTATTTTGTTGATATGTCATTTTATTATCACAAGAGATCTTTTATCTCAATGTGCACCAGTAACTATAACCCCTTTGTTCTATAATCTGAGCTATAACCCCTCTGAATCTTGAACAGAACCAAATGGCCTATGAACCTTAGCAAGAGAGAGGAAGAAACCATATTAGCTGGTTTTGTTGGGAACACAAAGTTTGACTTCAAAGTTACTCAAAAACTACTTGTCAGATCTCGTTCAAATTTATGTGGGATTACATGACAAGCACCTGCTTTCGATTAAAAAAAGAATCATCGAAATCGGTTGGCGTGATATTGAGTTATTCGTCCACATACTTAAAACAAATTTAAGACTTATATGATTTTATCATGGATGCCATTGTCAGATCTCAATAAAATAGCTTTCGATTAAAAAAAGAATCATCAAAATCGGTTCACCCAGTCCAAAGTTCTGAGGTAACGATATAAAAAAAATACAGTCGAATTGAGAACCTCCTCCTTTTTTTGAAGTCGGTTAAAAAATTTAAAGAAAGAAAGAAAGCTTTATTCCAACAGTTACAGATAACATGTATAAGTATAATAAGAAAAAAAAACATTAAGCCTTACAATTTTCTGTAGTAAGCCCTAAGGAAATGCATAATAATAGAGAAATAGCATACTTAGGTTATTTATTACTCTGCGGCGTATACACCTGGAATGAAGTTTGCCAGTGTCGATCTACCAGTGCAAATTGGCTCAGCTGACTCCTGACCGGTCAGAAAACCGTTATATAAAGCAAGCGCACATAGGCTGCCTTTTGCTATGAGCAACAAATGACGGCCCGCCGATGCTGATCGGTGCAGGCAGGTAAGAGACCAGGTATAGAAACTTGGTGCTGGATACTTGCACCGTCTCCCAGCACCGAATAGAATCTTCACTGATCGCTGATCAGCGCGATGTCGATGGTGATTAAAGGCCATGAATGGTCATGAGTCATGATGCACAACAACGCCCGCCCAAGAACTTTGTAAATGTATAATATTATAACATCTGGACGGCAAGCTTCGAAGAGGTATCATTGGTCGAAGCTACTCACCGACACGCTACAACTGGCTACGAGACTTACGGTCGACGTCAGTCAGGCTTATGATTGGTGGAAATTGTTCATCCTACGTCACGTGACCTGTCTTCAGGTACCTCTACCGAACTTGCCGTTTAGATGTAGACGTAAAGTTCTTGTGCCCTTTGCAGTCGTCATCGTCTGTCGTCACCGATGATATGGAGGCGCCAGAGAAGGTCTGGCAACTCGGCGTTGGTAGCCTTTATAAGTGTGCCCTTGAACAGTTTTATTGTTACTACCTCTCTGACTCTGCTGCCGAAATACGTATGTCATTTAAGGGTCGAATTTAGCTAATTTTAATCGTTAAAAACAAATATTACAATATTATTTCATAGTTACTAGACATACCTAACTAATTTACTGACACATATCTAAAGAACACGTATGCCATGTAACATTTCAATTATAACATACTGAGCGATAACTAACTAAATTAGTGCTGGGTTATTTCGACGATATTCTATTAATTGCATCAAGAAGTGCGCTGTGCAAAATAATAGCATACTCGTAGCACAGCTACTATCGTACTTACGCGACGGCCATTTTAGTTCGCCGCGCTACAGTTTTTGCGTACGGATCCGATTACCTACGTACCTACAGAAAGTTTCACCCTTTCAATTTTCACCTTTTCCACTATATCTGTTCATCTTTTATTCAGATCATCACTGCACAACATGCAAAGTAACAAAAAGAACAGAGTTTAAAATAGGAAATCAAAACGCTCCACTTTTAAAATTCAATTTGAATTACGACTTTAAAACTTTCCGCTCAAAACAATCGAATGATAATTTAAATAACACAGCAAATGTATCTTGATGTGGGCATACTCGTAAATATTGTAGCGGGTGAAAGAAAAAATGTAGGTGTGATTTCAGCGATATAGGAAAATCATAATAGTTTTAGTACAATGTTTACAGCGTGGAAAAATCTCGATATTGCAACTCTACATTCTGCGCGAGCTGTGTCATACATTAACTTCCTAGGCCACTTATAAAAATAAACTTTCGACATAACGCACAAAACACGGGTTTCGGTGTGATCGGAGTACTAGTAGCGCCATCTGTTGAAGCAACGGTAAACAAGGAAAACTGTAAGCTCGCCAAAAAGCTTAATCAAACGGGGTTTGAGTAAGAGTTTTGTGTTACCGGAAAATGTCGGTAGATGGCTGTACATGCCTTGTAAACAAAATTTTATTTTTGTGGATTGCTTAAAGAATTATAATCCAGTTAAGTAGATTTCTAAGTTCTTTAATCAAATAATCGCTCTACACAACATCACAAAAAATATGATATGAGCAAAAGGATTGTCTGTCACATAAATGTCTACTGAACCCTTATCCAGCCAACTGTCACTAGCACTATAAAAACTACCAACTATGTAAACAATAGATTCGTCACTATCTTGATAGTGTTACAAGAATAACTAATAGGTAAAATTAATTAATTGATGAGTGTTAGAACTTAAAATTCATTGTCTCAACTTGCGTGCCTTGCACAGGGCTCAAATCTTATCTTGTTCTTAGCTATAATTATTTTTTATAATTCTGCACCTTGTAGGAGATCTATCATTACAGTAAGATCGAGTACACCCCAATTTATTTTTACTTAATTTTTTATTTTATTTATTTATTTATTTATTTATTCAGGTTTGCCAACGAGATTACATTGTTTATATTACATTGTATGAACATGTAGGTTTGAGATACTAGTATGGGTACAAGTAATTTCAATTATAGGCAAAAACATCTAATACTAAAAACAAGTGCATAAACTTAAGTTGTATAGGTACATAGGAGAGACCCAAACATTTTAAGCTACTACAAAGGGAGTATGCCCCAATCTCCCCTTACTTTTAGGACAAGACTTGTTGTACCTTGCAGGTAAGGTAACGTCCACGTCAAAGTAAAGCTACACAATTCGCAGGTAGCAGTTGATTTGGTAACAATTGATTATGATAGGCCGTATTGGCATGCGCAAGCGCATTGTCTCGGTTGCTCCTAATATAGCATAGCGCAACCAATGTTGTATTGTGTCACTAACAATAGCTTGGCAGAATTATATTTTGGTCAATGGTCGGCAGTTTTAGACTATTTGTGTCACAGACTGACATTTTTATATGATGACGTCACGCAAATTTATGGATGACCTTAAACAGTACGCATACAATAGGGCCACTCGTGATGAGGGTGTTTTCATACTGAGTTAGAGACGAGTTAAAAAATATATTTTCAGAGATTGAAATCAAAAATCATAAATATTTCTTTCTTAAAAAAACTGTTTTCTCCTATTCAAGATATCCACGGGGAGAGACGTACTCGGAACGAGCAAGGAGGGAGTAAATCAGATAGACATAGACATAGATATAGACAGGATGCCGTATTTATGTATGTAGAAATGTAGTGACTTTGTGACTTATCTTGTTTTAAGTGTTAGTTCGAAGATCGAAAAGACTTTGGTAGGAAAAAATTTCATATTTATAGTTTGAATATAATCCTAACAAATAATTAAAGTGATAAAGTGATTTTTCTGACTACGTCGATACGAACAGACGAACGACCTAATATCGGTGTGTAACTTCGACTAATGACAGGGCTATATTTTTTTAATGGAAATAGCCGGCAAACGAGCTAACGATCCACCTGATAGTAAGTGGCTATCGTCGCCCATGGACATCAGAAACACCAAAGGCATTACTGATGCGTAACCGGCCAAGAGAAAGAAAAAGAAAGAAAGAAAGAAGAAAGAAGTGCGCCCTATGCGTTCATCCAATGTCACGGGATCCATCTTCAGGTACCTCTTCGACGCGTGTCGTCCAGATTACTTTAAGCAACATTCGAACTAGAAGAAGAAAACTTTGATTTGCATTCTGGTGGAGACATCGAATAATATCATTACTCTCGTATATCCCGCAACAAATCTGAATTAAACAATATACACCTTCAGGCTGAAATGTATAGAGTCCAGGATAATAAAATTTTTGCGTACATGAATTTTTCAATCATCTTTATTACATTTCGTTTATCTATCTTAATATATATAAATTACGTGTCACGTTGTTTGTCCGCGATGGACTCCTAAACTACTTAACCGATTTAAATCAAATTTGCACACCCTGTGCAGTTTGATCCAACTTGAAAGATAGGATAGCTTACATCTCAATTTATAGTCGCAATATTATTTTATTGCAATTTTTTTGACAGAACGAAGTCTGTCCGGGCAGCTAGTTAAATATAAAATCTATTAAATTAGTTAACAAAACCCCATGAACATTGGATATTCATTTTGTTTTTATTTTTGTTACATGTCAGTAACGTAGAGACCTAAAGACGGTAGAGTTGTTTGTAGCGATCGTACAAGTCTGATATCTGGATAAGATAATAATATCTGGTGAGAAAAATCATTAAATTAAGATACTCGCAAGTTCTCATAATCTTCGTTTTCTTCCTATAAAAGATACCTAAGACGAGCTTCTTAAAAATAGGCACTTTTTTAACTTCATTACGTTTTTTATTTTCCTTCTTTTACGGCTTCTTCTTCTTTTTAAGGCTTTCCATAATTGCCTCCTTGCTACATGACCAATATTCATCTGATATCAGATGTTATATATTAAAGTATAATTTCTGCAACAAACGAAAATTCCATTTAATCTTGTCTTCAGTTCACTTCGTTACTGATATTTAACTCATTTAGGAAAGCGCCTTTGATCTTGTCCAAAGTATTTCCTGAATTTGTTCTTATCTATTGTTCTCTTGTTGTCATCAGATCTTGAAGTGATGCAGACGACTCGCAATTTACTCTGCAATGTGCACAACATTGCATACGCAACGCGCCTTTAAAAAAGCGCACCTATGTGAATTCTTCATATTTACCATAACAGGTTCTATTATTTACCCAAGTAGATTATAGAAAGTTCTCCCATAATGTATTCTTCCTCATCATGTATGATTCTTAATTTAAAACCGAATTGCAGAATTCGTTCACTGATTATTCCAAATTTAAATTTGCCGACAGTCCCAGTCGCTCTCATTCACTCCCGACACGACATTGAACTTACAAATAAAAGCAATAACAATTCATCCGGTCTGAAATAGAGCGAATTATTTTATGCATTGGAGGATAAGTGTGTTACGTCTCCGGAAGCACATCACTACTTTGATGTAAGCTGTGATGTGAACAGGAAACGGATACCGGTCATATATAAAAAATAACTTACACAGACAAAAATGATAAATGTATCCACACCGTTACACCGTTTTACACTATAAAATATATTGATTGATAGATCTTTAAATTATCTTTCATACTCGTATTTTGTAATGCTATAAAATCTTCACTATTCTTACATTTCATTATCCTGAAGAGAAGCGGTAACTATTATGTTGTAATGATTATTCATTATACTTGTACATACATGAAGATTTTACAAACGCATACAATAGGTATATGGGTACATTTTTATCTTGGGTCTAAAAAGCAAAATGGCACTGACTAAAATTGGTTTTATAATTTCTATGACGATCAAAAAAAACAACTTTTTACTTTACATCGTTGTTATGTGTCATTGCCATTATGCTCTATTATTCATAATTTGTTGTACAATATCGATCATCCATCTCTTTATTAAATACATAATCGACATTATATATCAACAAAATTTTCGCAATTATGTACATTGTACCGCACTTATAAAAAAAGGTTATCATTTCATCAAAACGTTAATGGATGACTGATTTTGAAAACGCAACTGAGGAAACATGGAGATTGTCTACTAAAATGAACGTGCCCGCACTAAATATTATTGTTATAAGCTGTAAGTGGAAAAATTATTTACATATATAATATTTCCTAAATATTTTACACGTTATAACAATAATATTATAATACCTCCACGTTCATTTTAAATGTAGACGATTTCTATTTAATTGATTAATATCTCTAATCCATCCCTCAAGATATTACAAATAATTATCACATGTATGTATTAATAATGTACTTACATGTATTATTGCTATAATTAACAGTATTCTCCACTTGTATGGGCATGTTTAATCTTGACTAGAGGAGTATCACTTCATGTTACCGCCACGCACTGGTAGCGCCGGGAGTAATTCACTTCACTTCATTAACACTTTTCTCTTTACATAATTATTTGAAATTTTTGTCACTTCACCATCACATCCGAATTTACTGGACACATTGCATTCACTTTGCTTCACCTGCTATTAAAAAAAAACAAAATCGAATTTAGAAACTAAACTTTTTTTCAGTCATGAAATTCAAAATCTAATGCATTTAAATTGTATGTTTTCATTAATAACAACGTACTAAATGAACTCAGAACATTAGTGAAATCAAGAATAAATAACTATAAATCTTTCTAAAAATATAAAAAGTAACAGGTGGTCAAAAGGAATGCTTATTACTAGTGAATGAACCACAGTCACGCAACATGTCGCGAGTCAGCGCGCGCGCCGCGTCTCCCCGGAGTCACCGGCCGCATGTCACTGCGCCTGAAAAGAAAAAGTTTGTATTTTTAATCTATGTTGCACGGTTGGCGGCAAAATGGCTATCAGTTTGTGAGAACGCGGGTAATAGCCAATACGTGAACTTGTTAAGACGTTTGAGTGTACCATGTGTATACGATAAAATCATATTAAAAATCTTATGTCAATCAATTAACAGCCTTATTTAAGCAGTCTTGTATCTATATATCAATTCTATATAACAATTGTATTTTTAAACGGTTTTTGATTGATTCTATAGGCAAGTCACGTATTAATTTTGAGATTTTGTTATAGAAATGTATGTACACCAAGCCCTATGAAAGATTGCCGCACTTTACTTAGGCGGAACCATAGATATATACTCTAGCTAGATCGACGACTTTGTATAGGTACCTACCTATGAACCTATCGTACAATACCTACCTACAATATCCGCTTGGTTCTTTACATAATGAGGTAAATCGTTAATGTATGTACCAGGTAAAGAAACGGACCCAAGATCGAACCCTGCGGTACACCCATCACAGCCGGTGACCAAGCCGGTGGCAAGCTGAAGAAATACGTCCGTTAAATTAATTTAGTTTCGATGACAATACATTTTTATGATAAATTAATAAAATTATGACTGATTCTGTGCTCAGGGTTGACTCCAGACGAGGGAGCTTCTCAACCATCTCAACCGATATTTCGACCCACTTACATGAGAGACTCACCGTGACACGATCCATGGAACTGGGTATCATAAAATGCGAATAGTGAGTACTCGTTGCATTTAAAAAAAATTGGTTGCCTGTAAAGTCGGTTTACGGACGGTAGTTTAACGTGACAACGTCATGACAAAACATTGATGAAATGATTGCATACTTTTATAGATAAAATTGAATCATTTTAATTAAATTACCATTATTTTATAGGAATCGAGAGGAAGAGAGATACATGCGGCACGAACCGAGCGCTTCGGCCGATCGTAGCCGATTGTGCCTCTCTATCGCTTGTTTCGCGCTCTCGCTAGCGGAACGTGACGTGACGTCACGGAACGTGACAGTGAGTCATGCTTTTTCGTGCGTGCACCCGGCGTTCATCGTTTTAATAGACGTTGTCACGTCAAAAATATTTTTTTAAAACGGACCCAATTTGTTGCCATACTGGCGATGGCGATAAGCACCGCGTACAGCGTAGCCGTGTGGCCGTGTGGCCGTATTGCATTGTGCGTGTGCGACTATTTTAGACTCGTCCTGCGACCGTCTGTGACCGAGACACTTTTATGATGTCTGACGTTTACATCTTGTTCCCCGCGTTTGTGGTAAAACACTTGGAAAAATGTTACTCAATATCCAGCGTGTCTAGCAGTTCTTCAGTTATCTTCTCAAAAGAGTTTCCTTATAAAATTATTGTTACGTACAACTGAACTTACCAAACCTAAACCAAACTACTCGAATCGAATCGAACCATGCCGAACTGAAAAACTGTCATAGTAGAAAATTCTTGTTTACTCACAGAAGACTTAATAGTATCAACATCCTATACATAAATGTATGTTACCGTACTCTATATAGTTTTAACATGCATACTGTGACTGCCATAAGTGGAATTGGCTATTTGACAGTTATCACGGTAAAATATGAAATGTGTTAAATATGGTTGCATAATGGTTAAAAATAATTATACAATACGTTTCTTGCATGAAAATAAATTGTAAATATTTTTACTTTTGAAAAATAGATTTGAGTTTTTTTACCTGTGGATACGAGAACCGAAACCCGGGCGGCCATGATTGACCATGTTATGACGTCACAATTTAAAAAATAAAGAGTCGTGTACTACTAACTATATCGTGTGCACTGTGCAATTTATTGAGAAAATTAATAAGATATATTTTGATTTCTGCTTTTGAGAGGTTTTGTAAAATGGAGTCAGGCTATACAAAAGCTGACAGTGCGAATTTGCCTCAAGTTGATTCATTTATGGTCGTAAATTTCTTTGCGTGTAACCCTGACTTTTGCTCTACCGAGTTTCGGAATGCAAAAACCTCCTTGTAAGTACTGAAGTTAATAAAGTAAAATTGGTCAGTCTTGCTAAGTGGTCACAGGGGGATTTTTTTCTAAGTTTTTCCTCAACGTCCCCTTAACGACACCATATTACTAATGATTTTAAATTACTTATAGGTTATGTTTATGAACAATATTAGGTTAGGTTTAATTTGTTTTTTTTTTAGTAAATCAGAGGCTAAGTTGATTTCTTCTAAATACTTACATCAAAGTGGTCCTCACAAAAGAATATTGCTGATATAACAGATGTTAACTCTGGGTCTCGACGTGCTAATTGTAACCACTGCTTTCGACGTTGAGGGCATTTAGAAACGTGTAGGTATAAACAATTTGTCAGGTTTAATTGTAGTACTTCTACACATAGGCACTGCACACGTCTTGTAGCTTGTCATTTTCACAATTCCAGTGAAAAAGCTGTAAGTTTTTCACTTAAAATATCTTCAGAGTTAGAGCGTAAACTTTTGTTAATTGAAATGTGACGTCAGAGCCAGCAAGTGACAGATGGCGGACTATTTTCGCGCGAATTTAAAATTAATGGATTAAAAGTTATTTTTTTCCTACTAAATAACACTTTTATGAGAAAAATAAATATTGTAAGAGGTATAAAATAAAACTACGAAAATTTTAAAATATTTTTCCAAAAATTGTCTAATAGCCAATTATGTGTGTATAGCAACCTAAACCTAACCTAACCTAACCTTTGTATTGTTAGCTCATGGTTAGCTGTTGGTGGTTCTATTGAGTAAATAAATAAATAAATGTAAAGTTTGTTCGTGAGGAAGAATGGATCTTTGTTTCTCTTCACGCATAAGCCACTGAATGGATTTTCATGAAATTTGGTACACTTATTTATAATACTCTTTAGTTTTATTCGAAGCCGATTTATATTTTTATTTTACCGATTTATATTTATACGTATTTCTAAAATGGCCCATCAAACAGTAGAGTGCAAATTAACCGAGTCAGTAACGAAACAAGACAGATCTGTCATGAAACTTTTTAGACCACTGTAGAAATGAAGTAGATTATCTCTTTTCATGTCCTCTTAAACAGACGAGTGACTGTGACACACATTTAAAATATTATCAAAGAGAAGAAAAAATAATGAGCTATTTTTTGCTAAAAGGAACACTTTATTCCTATCATTTAATTATCATTTCATTTATCATTTAATCTGTCTATTGGGCCGGATTGCTTATGTAATATGGATTTATGCGTAATTTCCTGAAAAATGTATTAATTCACCAAGCACCAGATATGTTTTTTATTCTAAGAATCCAGCCGTATTGGGGCGGCTAAGTATGCTAACCATTCCCACGCTAGATGGGTGTCGTAAGAGGCGACAAAATCCTTAAACAAACAAAGGAGAATAAATCAAGGAAGCGAATGACTAAACTCTACCTCTACTCTCTCTCTCTAAAAACAAAGAGTACACAAACCAATCTAGTGTCTCTTAACCATCACCCTCGTTCCCAGAACCATTCCAAGCGCCACTCAGTAAACCACCTGCACCGATGAATACACGCCAACAAAACGCATGAATACGACGAATACGTGCAAATAAATCAATCCGTAATTCGGTGACAATGATCTACGTACGCGCGCAATGTCATTGCCTCGGCTAAATATACCTGGCCGTGTTCATTCCCTCACGCCTCACTTCTAGACGACGCATCTTCTCACACTTATCCATTTTTATTCAATGTTTGTTCGCCAACCAACTTGCACTTGCTTTGCACCAACGTATGTACTAACAAATCAATTGCACACGTATCTTTATTTTTGTAAGTGAGAATAAAATTGTTGGCCAAGTACGAGAAAAGAAAAAGAAAGAAAGAAAGAACTGGCTTTCAAGCCCCCAGCCGGAACACGACGAGTCGTTTGGCGGCTGACTCATGCTCAAGGGTGGTAGCTATCCAGGCGAACCCCATGGAGAAATAATAATAGTAATAATGGTACTAATTAACAATTAACATCAATACTACGAATATTATCCCTCAAGGGGCCCTACCACCAGCAGGCCGGATTTAGTCGCCTCTTACGACACCCATCCGGCGTGGGATTCTGGTTAATATTCTAAGCCGCCCCAATACAGCTAAAAAGTTTGATTATTAGATATCATGTTTGAAATACGAATGATGACAGATTGTGATAATGAATTATGTTTTTAGAAGGTCTGGTTCTTGAACAAAAAAAGGAAGACCATCCAAAAATCCGAGAAAGGGACAATTAATCAAGATGACGAAAACAATATTTTATTAGTGTTAATATTAGATTTTATTTGTATTTATTGTATTGTAGGTACTTAAGATAGTTTATGTTGTATTGTTAATTAGTAGACATTAATTATTAATATAAGTGTTAAATTTGCCTAACGCATTGGGTTATAGCCTGTAATGTTAGGGTGAAAAAAAAAAAAAAAAAAACAATGCACACACACACACACACACACACACATGGTGACGACCGTTTTGTTATTATAGGTATAGACACAAAAAATGTAAATCCGTAATTGGCTATATGATTTGCTTCTTAAGATCTGTAATTCATAATATTAAGAGCTGTGGATTTTGTTAGTAAATAAATAAATAAATAAATGCAACAGAGGAACTGTACTGAGAGTGCAACAAATAACCACGAAACTGTAACGATGTTTCAAGCGGTCAGCGTAAATTTACATATTATGTGATGTGCCAAAATGAAATATGATAAGATGGTAAAAAAACATACACAATAAAAAAAAAATTATAGGTACACCTTCCTACAAGAAAATAAAATTAGATCAGCCTTTTCGTTCCTATAAAATAATTACAAAATCCTGCAGTGTTTAAAAAATTCTAAAATCTCTTTTGGGATTCAAAATTTTAATTGCGCCTAAGACATGAATACATAAACACTGTGTTTGCAAGAATACTTATACACTATATACAACACTATCTTATTTTGTATTCGTATGTATGAAAAGTTGAGTAGGTAGCAGCACATAAAACGTTTATTGGTGATGTCCGTTTCACAGAAACCCAGGGCTTTCACAGAAATGCTAACGGTGTGTAACCGAACATCAAATGAACACGCTAATTCATAGGTCGTCGCTCCACTGACCCATATTGGCTTGTCGCGCAATAAACAGTTCTTGCAGTTGTACAATGTCCAAACCGCAAATGAATTTTGCTACACAGTAGTTAATGTATTACCACAGCGTAAAAGACTACTTACGAAATTTACGAAAATTACGAAATGTGAATCGTACTCTAACTCTAAATATGTGTATGATCAATATAATATGAGTAAATTATTAACAACACATAAACACTATTACAGGCAGAGAATAAATAATAGAGATGAAGAAACTCAAATGATCAGTTAACTAGTGCCATATTATATTATAATTATAAACTGTATTACTTATAAGCCTTGAAGAAGTTCTTTATAGTGCCCATATACAATCAGGTTTACTTGTAAATTTTGAAGCGGACTTGACGCGGCATCCAGTAAACTTGACGGTGATAGCCAGAGGCCAGACAGATAGCCGTATCTGGCTATATAACTATCTCATGCAAACTGGATGCCTCATCAAGTCCGCTGCAAACTTGACAAGTAACTTGATTCTTGCGAAAGCTGACACTCAGGTTGACTAGTGACTCTGTCTTATCTACCATACAAGTGCGCGTTGTGGCAAAGGCTTCAGTTATACTCAATGTAAGTCAATTACATACGATCTTACGCTCATCTGAATAGCTCATGAGTACCTATCTGAGTGGCGAATGTTAGGGGAGGCCTAAGTGCAGCAGTGGACTTCTAAAGGCTACCTAATGGATGGATGGATGGACACACCAGCCAAAGCTTACAACAGCTTTCATCCCGGAAATACAATACCTTAAACGGTGTAGTAACTTCTCAAAAAATTTGTCTAGTTTTAAAGATGATTTCTTTCAAAATTTTCTAAATAAACAGTTTAGTGGCTCTATTTTACAAATGCCCGTTTGCCAGGAATGTGGGGATTTGGCACGTCGGGACGGACAACTAAAATAATTCGTTATAGTCATCCAGCGATATTCGTAGTTTGACAAAAAAACTCATAAAGACGTCGTCAATTCGTCAATCTTGTTTTTGGAATTCCCTGATATTGTCCGTACCTTTGCTACTTTTGAGGACTGAGATTAACTGTCTGGTGAACTCACTGTACACAACCATAGCCTGATTTTATTGTCAAATACAGAGGTTGATGTTAGGAGTGCCTAGCGAGGGTGGCAAACAACCTCGCCAATAAGCAGCGTCGGGATTAAAGTTAGCACAGAGGCGAGAGACCTGGTGACATCCTCGTATGATGTTCAAAATCAAGGGGTAGTTATCTATTCCTTCTTCCTTTTATGCAATAAAAAATCTAACAATAACATTTATACAACATCTACTGTTTATATAGATTAAGAAACTTTTACATAATTATGACAAATAAACGAAAACAATTGAGTTGTTTCCTAAATTTTTTTTTTGTTGTAAATGGAAAGTTCATATATAAGTTTTATAACAAAGTTATTTTAGTTTTTTTTTATTCGCTATAATTTAAAAGTTATATCAAATCAAAAATACGTTTTTGAATCCAGTACCGAAAACACGCCGACAGTTCCCGAATAGACCCGAGCGCGCGTGTGACGTCACTTTGTTAATTGCTATTCATTGCAGCATACAAATGATACTGTGATTTGACTTTAAACTGATAAAATCTTGATATTATCGTCAATATATTGATAAATATATCAAAATTGCTAAACCTTAAAAGTTATCGTGCTTGTTTTGTACCATTACGTGTGAATACTACAAAAAACAACACCCCAAAGATAATGTTAAATGTGTACATTTATTCGGAACCTGTACATTTAATCCTACTTTCCTACTTAATGTTATAAATCTGAAATTTTGGATGTTTGTGACTCCATCACGCAAAAACGGCTGAACGGATATAGATGAAAGGCACACAGATAGTTTTTGACCTAACTTACCAGATAGGATACTTTTTATCCCGGAAATAGACCTTTTCCCGAGGAATAAGAGGTAAAATTTTAGTTTTCGTTCATAGATTCGTTTTTAGTGTAGCAGAATTCTTATAGTTTCGTCATGTCCGTCCGTCCGTCCGTCCGTCTGTCCGTCTGTCCGTCTGTCCGTCTGTCCGTCTGTCCGTCTGTCCGTCTGTCCGACTGTCCGACTGTCCGACTGTCCGACTGTCCGACTGTCCGTCCGTCCGTCCGTCCGTCCGTCTGTCCAAAGCAAAGCGCCGAGACCCTTAGTGCTAGAAAGCTGTAATTTGGCATGAATATTTATTAAAAAAATTGAAAAGGTCTTCTAAAAATATTATGGGAAGACCATTTCTGGAATTAGGGGTCCGTTTGCGAAATATTTGTTTTAATGTGCTAATTCTGGTTAGAGTCAAGTGTCCAGGGGGGACAGTTGGCTAAACGGTTGGAGTTGGACAAGTGAAAAAGATCTCAAAAATAGGTTATAATATAATGATGAATTTACAAGGAATTTACAAATATTATGATGAATTTACAAGGAAAACTATCACGGCTATGTTAACATGAGTAGTTATTTAATAATAGTCGATGAACTTACTACTTCGGAACTCTACATTGCGCGTGGCCTGACACGCACTTGCCCGTTTCTTTTATGAAACAACTGATGGTTTTATTTTATTAGGTTAGGAATTTTGCAACGTTGATCCTACTTCAATTCAATGAGGATTTGATGATGGGTTCTGGGGCTACAAAGTGGAACTCCTCAATGGTAGAGTAAAACGGAGCCGTGTTTAAAGATAACTACTACTACTATTACTATCATTAACATTGTAAAATCCGTAGGAACATCATTAAATAAATAAATAAACGCTTCACACTCATAGCCCCTTACTTACCCTTACTTACCCTGTGTCGTGGGTGCCATAGACAACACAAGGACACACACCCAGACCGAGAACATAAATTCAAACTAATCATTCAAACCACCTCGCTGCATCCACCTCGCATCGTATCGAACCCAGGACCCTTGACTCAGCGATGTGGCGTAGTATCCATTCGCCACACGGGTCGTGATCATTGACCAAGTTGGTGTATTTCGGAGACAAAAAAAATTATATATTGTACCAGTTTTATGTATAAAGCGCGTACAAACCCATAACGCCGCAGTAGATTTCCCTGCCGCGGGTGACATGGACAACACGTCACTACAACACCCAAGACCCGAGTATAAATATTTATTAGATATGGCCGGGAATTGAACGCTTCGCAGGTTGGATCGAATCGCTATCAACTAGGCTATAGGGTCATCGTATCTACTACTAGCATAGAATTTCTGTAGCATTGCATTGTGTATTTTTTTTATTAGTCACATTTTTCAATTCTCTAAGGATCCATATCTGAAATTTACGCAGACGAAGTCGCGGATAGAAGCTACTTGTATGATACTTGTATCATACACCCCTGATTTCCTACCCCTAACACCCTGCCCTGATTCCTCCCAGACACGATTTACTAGTAAACAGTGTATCCTTTTCTTTTGGTGTAAGTATATAATCAATAGAGAGTTTTATTATATTTAATGAAGAATAATTCATTTAACGTTTAAATTTACAATAAAATTACGTGTAATATCTTTTTGCACTAAATTTCGGATATTTTTACTCAATTCACGTAGATGCATCTAACACTGTACCTACTATCGTGTAATTCCTTTAACAAAATGACGTCACTAACATGGCGACCAAATTTGGCGCGTTCGTAGTCACGTGATTTTTCTTGAACTTTTATCAATTTTGAATTCGTTATTATTAATATTAAAAATACTTTTTAAGCGTTTTTAACAATGCCAATTAATATAATTTGTGTTAAAGATTTAAAATACATTAAAAAAAAATATTTTTTTAAAAATGAACAACTCAATTGACCAAAATGTCTGCCTAGGTATTTCGAACCAAGAACAAGTGATTGACATATGTAGCAAGAAAAATTGTTATCAAAACTCAGGCTTATAAGTGCTTCGACAGCTAAAACTGCGCATGATTAGATCATGGTGTGACGAAATCCGAAGATTTCAGTCTCCCTCAGGATCCGATCCCATTCACATTCCATTCACACGGTCGTTTAGTTCTGCATTGAATTAGTGTTTTATATATAAACTTCAAGACACGCTTCGGTTTTCTTTAATAATTTCTCGGCGGAAATGACGAGGATTAGTTTTACTGCGTTTGCTTCTATCCGATAGCTCTTGAAGCGGGTGAAGAGTCACAGGTAATGTTCTTGGTAGAGTGTAAGAGCTGGTGGCTAATTTGATTGTTAGTGGCTAATCTGATTTAACCCCTTATTGTTTTATATTACCCTTCGGAATTCCAATGACCTGAAAAGATTATAAGTTTTATACCTACTCTTGCCTATTTTTATAATTTCAATAGATTGATTTCTTTTTCTTAATATATGTACTAAACATTTGCAACAAATGTTTACATTCAATGCAGTTAAATGCATGTAATAGATCATAAAACACTTGGCACTCTATCACAGTTCCGACGTTTTAGATTTATTTCAGCAGTGTGAAGTACATAATACATTTCATTTTTACTCATTGTAGCGGTAAACATGTGTATTACGGAATTACATAATTGTTGTGATTATCAGCTATTTTGCCAGATGATCAACTATTTATCACGTTGGAAATCTTCAAATATTTCGAGAATCGTTATCTCACATGTCATTCGCAGTAAAGCGATTCAAACATTAACTGACAAAATATGGAGAGCAAGTAATTGGTGTACCCACACATTGGCAAAGTGCCCTGTGAGAGAGAGGAGTCGTCGCCGTAAAAACTACTACTATTTTCTGAGTATTTGTGGGTGTACTAGAACGTTTTATAGGGCAATAGGTCTTTAAGGTTATGTTTGCATACTATGTACCCTTAGTTTAGGATATTGCTGCACTTATTGTCAGTACCATTGACATTGGCGTTTATTTTAACCGACTTCAAAAAAAGGAGGAGGTTCTCAATTCGACTGTATTTTTTGTTTGTTACCTCAGAACCTGGCGAACCGATTTTGAGGATTCTTTTTTTAATCGAAAGCAGATGCTTGTCATGTGGTCCCACATAAATTTAAACGAGAACGAGATCTGTTTTTGAGTACTTTGAAGTCGGTTATATTTTGTTAGTAAAATTTAGATTATTCTATTAGGAAATAACACGTTTGTGACTTATATTCTTTGGCTTGTTCTCAGTTCCTTATTTTCTTTAGAATTTAATTAAAAATTATGTCTGTCGGGGACACCTACAATGGCTGCAATAATTTACAAGATGATAAAATTTATATTAATCTTAGTTGATTATATAATAAGTCAAATACGTCAAATGTAATTCAAAATTTCCATATCTCAATCCTAATAGGTAACCGAACACACCTTACGCTCCAGTTGTACGCCAAAACAAATAAAATACAACGACATCAGTTCTTGACGTAGATACTAAACAAACTGAATATATGTACATTAATAAGCTTTAAGGATGATTGTGGATTTGAATGTACGTAATCGGGCGCTACTGAGGAGACCTCAAAGAGTTATTGCCGTCAGGGTTGTGAGACGGTAGCCTCTCATGCGAACAATCTCGTGCGAAGCAGCCTGTGTGTTGGCTGGAACCCCTCCGTGGGATTTGGACGCTGGGGTTCTAGCTAGCATACACCAGAAAAGGACGGATGCTCGATCGAGAGGTGAGCATCCTTTGCCTGTGGAAATCGCTGGGTGGTGGCGAACAGCGCAGATCGAACTCCTCGATCCAGATCGAACGCCAATGGTGGGGGAGACTCGAGTCACCTAGCGCAGGTCACCTGACCATAGAGGCGATTCGGCCCGTTTTCCGGCAGTGGGTTGAACGGAAGCATGGTGCGCTCACCTACCACCTTGTGCAGGTCTTGTCGGGGCATGGATATTTCGGGAAGTACCTGTGCAGGAAGGGAGCCTGCTGAGATATGTCACGAATGCGGCTGTGCTGTTAATACAGCGCAGCATACGCTTGCTGTATGCCAAAATGGGCTCAGCAACGTGCTGCACTCGTTATGGCGGTGGGGCAAGACTTGTCGCTGGCAGCCGTAGCTAAGGCTATGGTAAGCAGTGACCAGTGTTGGAACAGCATGGTCTCCTTCTGCGAGGAAGTGATGTCGCAGAAGGAGGCGGCGGAGCGAGCAAGGGAGGATGATGTGAGCTCTCATCCGCTCCGCCGCAGGCGAGTCGGGCGCAGGCGGCTGGCTCATGACCGGCGCTTGCCTCCCTGAGAAGGACCTTCGGATGATGGGTCCGGGGAGCCTGTCATCCGTAGAACATAGGTCCTCGAGGTGGAAGGCGCATCTCTGTGTTCCTGGTGCGTCTCCAAGTGTGTAAGGGATATCTCAGAGTCCCAGAGTGCCAGAGCCCTGGTGTTAATGACGGGGATGGTCGGTGAAATAAATAAATAATTATTTTAACCGTTTAGGAGTGAAAGATTTTTAATACATTTTTAGACACAGAAAGTAATGACAGAGAGAAAAAACAAAAGAAGAATAATAAAAAAGTAATAGGCGATTTAAATAACGAATGATAGTAAAATAAAAAATCCTCGAAGTGACGAGGCGTCTCGCCTTGGACGGCTGAAGTTTGGCCGTGCGTGAACATGCCCCCAGGCGTTGAACACTGTGTGTTCAACCAACTTTATTCATTAGCTGGAAGTGCGCAGATTCGAGCGAATGATCTCCGGATAATCCCGATAGCCGTCTTGATGTCTGCTACTCGACTAATGTTGTCTTGACCAGGAAAGAGAGTCACAATTCTTCCCAGTCTCCACTTCATGGGCGGCAAGTTATCTTCTTTTATAATAACCAACGAATCGATCTCTAATGATTTCGATGGATTCTGCCATTTGGTCCGCTTTTGTAGCTCAGAAATATATTCTTTGCTCCACCTTGTCCAGAAATGCTGACGTATAAGCTCAATTCGTTGAAATCTCGTGAGGTGTGTTTCCTTCCGTCCCTCATAGTTTTGGGTCGGTATGGCTGTCAGTGGACGTCCAATCAAAAAATGGCCAGGTGTCAATGGGGTCAAATCGTCTGGATGCGATGATAAAGGAGTGAGTGGTCGCGAATTTAAAATAGCCTCAATTTGTGTTAAAGTGGTATACAATTCATCGTAGGTCAAATGACAATTTCCTAACACACGGAACAAATTAAAGTGGATTTACAGCCGCCTCCCAAATGACGTCAAAATTTAGTAGTAAACTGGTATAGTTTAACCTTTCATTAAAAATATCACTAGATAGTGAGTTAGAATCTCGTTTTTAAGAAGCTAGCTAATTCATTGCATGCCCCAACGAACGAAGTCCCGTTGTCAAAGTAAATATAACGTGGTTTTCCACGACGTGCAATGAATTTACGTAGTGTTAGAATATATCTATTACTGGTCAAGTCACCTACTGGTTCCAAATATAAAGCCTTTGTAGTAAGGCATATAAAAATTGCAATGTATGTACACCTTCACAATGCGACAACCACGACTCTGACGACTTGCGGACGCAATGGGACCCGCATAGTCAACATCGACAGTTACAAATGGATAACCACCTGGAGTAAGACGCTGCCGCGGTAAGTTACCCATCAGAGGAGCTTCAACCCTTCACTTTATTCTTGCACACCTAACGCAGTGATGGTAAGTAGCCTTTACTAAATTACGTCCACCTATTGGCCAGTAAACTTCCCTAATTGATGCTAATAATAATAATTGTTGTGGTCCTGCATACATGAGCTTCGTATGTTCATATGTAAAAATAATAACTTTGTTAATCGATGAATGGACTGTAATAATAAAGAAAGTTTTTGACATACGAAAATTCAGAATAATAATTAATTCGACCATCAACACGCATCAAATCATTAAGGAAAACGTTAAATTTCAACAAAGCATTCTTTGCAGGCAAGGGTTTCTTTTTCAATAAAGTATCGTATTCCGAGGTATTCCGGAATCAATTATTTCTGAGCTGTGCGAAGAATAACATTTAAATAATAATTTAATTCACTTTCAGAAAGAAAATCACGGCGTCCTGTGCATACATTTACAAAACGTAGCACAAAAGCTACTGCACGTCTAAGCCGATTAAAATTCGAAAAACGATCAAAATTAATAAATACAGAAGAACTATTATTATCTGACTTAACTAAAACGACACTTCTGTACGTATTTCAGGTAACGGTTCGCGAGGTACTAAAATAGCAGGACAATTACTATAGTTCTGCATTAAAAAATGTGGTCCTGACTACCACATGTCGAGAGACTGAATGTATGTAATTTATTTGGTAACATTTTTAACCAACGCAAAACGATCATAGTGGTGGAGTCAGTCCAAAACACATTACTCGCTACCATTACTCTTAAGGAATTGCATGCTTTTTCATACAGCTTTTCGCAAGTAATAATTTAACTAACATCCTACCGCTATTATCTATACTTCGGACGTGTATATAGGCACGCACCGTAAGCTTTTTCCGAACTGTCAGGGAATAAGTGAAAATCTAATTGAACGAAATAATCAATTATCACGCGGCGTGGTACTCATAACTGAGTTAAAATATTTAAGATAATATTTAAATATTTAATAAATAATCAATAATAATATTTAATATAATATTTAAGATTCATCAGGGGATCATCCCATGATAAATTTAACAACCATAGACTCTACATTATTATTTTAAATTTGATCACTACTGGAGAGACAAGACCGAGTGGATCAAAGTTCTGAGAGATAACGGAAAGGATGTCACAATTTGAGTTTACCTTTGTATACGTAACGGATGTACCTATAGGAAAATGCAGCAGATCCGATTCAGGTAGCCATCCTAAACCTAAAGTTATGCTTGACCCGTTACCCCCAAAATATAATTCGTGCGTGGACTAACTGGTCACTGGCACCATCTGACGCTCAGTATATTATTATTATTAAATTATAATGTGACCCAGCGACTGATATTCTGACATAAACTCGCGATAAATTGCATAAAGTTTGGGTTGTGTTAAGAGCCTATGGTCTAAAGATAAAAAACACTACTAAGCTCGCTGCAACGAGTCTCTTAAAATACTAGAGTTTTTTTAAAGGAATTTTCATACAAAAACCATCATTTGGTGTTCATAAAATGTTTATAACTTCTGTTCCGTGAATACCTAGAATTATTTGAATAATTTATTTCTTTTAAATTCCAAAACCGTGCGAGCTTACTTTGTGTTTCTTGATTAGACATATCACTACTCGAATTACCGTTTACATAATTGCACTTAATAGGCTTTGGCAAATGAGATGTAAATCTGTTATTCATCGGACCAGAAATTATCCACCCTAAAGCAGTCTCGCAAAGGACCGGTTTATTATTACCTAAATTAATTCTTTGAGATCCTACTATGTCCCAAAAAATATCAGCACCTATTATTAAATCTACTGACGAGGACCTATAAAAATGAGGATCCGCTAAACGCACATTACTAGGTATGTTGAGGTGTGATATATTAACTGTACGACTCGGTACATTATCTGTTAGGGAAGGCAAAACAAAGCAGTTTACGTTACGCATAAAAGTATCATCTAATGAACGCAAACGCAAGTTACACATTTTATTAATATGCGTGGTTGCATTATTGATACCCTGAACAGACTGATCTATATGATTATGAGGCAGATTTAACTGTCGAGACATTTTCTCCGACAGTAGACAGGATGTGCTACCGGAATCCAAGACAGCGCGTACTATATGTGCGCGATGGTTGGAATCGTATAACTTAACTAACGCAGTCGCTAATATAACGTCTCCGTGATAACCGTTTGATTCGGGACTCGCGGACGACACGCTCGTTGATAACGTTAAGTTGTTATGATCGGTGGCGGGAGTCGCGCTGACTTCGTCAGTGCGCTCTCCATGCACAGTTGATATCTGCTTATTATTGGTAACGTGGACCAAAACTGAATGCTTACGCTTACAAATTCTGCATCCCTGTTTCTTACAATTATTTGAAAAATGGGATTTTGCAAAACAATTGAAACAAACCTTTAAAGTCGGTAATAACTGCAGGCGGGCTTCATTACTCAACGCTAAAAACTGAGGACAGTTATTTAGCCTATGCTCGCCGCTGCACTTCGGACATGAATCCTTTGAAACTAAATTACATGATATATTTTCAGTCGTGACCATAGCCTTTGCTTTAGGATGTTTATTATTATTAATAGTAGTTGTATAGTGAAAATGCCGTGAAAAATCAATCGTATCCAAAATGTTAGTTCGTATACGCATGAACTCAATGAAATGTTGAAGCTCCACGCGCGTCTCGGTATCCAAGCGACCCTTATACTCTTCCCACTCACGATAAGTTTTACTATCTAACTTATTAGTCATTAGGTGAATGAGAAGCGTGTCCCAATATTTAGTGGGCTCACCTAATGCATCTAGTGCACGTATGTTTTTATTAAACTGATCTAAAATGTTTTTCAAATTACTGGCGGACTCTCGTGTGACCGGTTCGATATTAAATAACGAAGCAACATGATGTTGAATCAACAACCGCTTATTGTCAAAACGGTCACATAGGAGTTTCCAAGCGACACTATAATTACTAGACGAAAACTCGATAGATGAAATAACCACCGCCGCAGCGCCCTCCAAGGATGTGCGCAAGTAATGAAACTTGTTCACATCGTCTATCTCGTCGTTGTCGTGAATGAGGCTCGTGAAAGTGTCTCGGAACTCCAACCAATTATTAAATGAACCAGTAAATTTAGGGATTTGAATAGTAGGTAACTTGACCGGATTCTGCCTACCACTACGAGAGCAATCACTAGGCAGAGGCACTTGAGATATTTTATAATTACTAAGAGTCTCTTGCGCCTGGCTCAATGTACTATAATACCTACTCTCAAACTCCTCCCGCTCAGCTAGCTGTTGATCTATATTATCAGAAATGCACTCCAATCTGGTTTGGGTTTCATCGTATTGGGCATACAATGCATCCAACTTACTTAAACGCAATTCTAACTCACCGATGTTCTTCACGTCCGACGATTGAAATGATTTCAAATATGTAATAAAAATTGTGATCCGACCTTTATAACTGCTACGCTTCCTAGTCAACTCTACAATCTCTTTTAAGATTTCAGCTTTTTCAGTCATTTTGGGAGTCGGTTGCACAATCCTGAAATCGACATACAATTATTCACCAATACTACTACACAGGAACGTTGCTTAGGTACTATTTTTCACAAATATACGAGCAAAGTGAAGAACTTATGTGACTTAAGTTATATATAACATCAGACCAGTTACTGAAATTATACAATTCACGAGTACAAGGGATTATGAAAATAGTTTCCTAGCTATTACAAAAATAAACTTATGTATCACCTCAATAATACGTTAGTAAATAACATTCAGTACATTTATTACTGCACATAACTAATTGAGTAAAATATTATAATGTAATTGATACATAGTAAGTAATTTTGTTATATTAAGGTAATGTCCTCAAAACATCCTATAAATAAAGGCTAAGAATAAAATTATACCGACTTTTATACCACTCACTCCGTAGACGATACCTCCCATCCACCTATAGCCTTCACGTAGTACGGGACACGGGGCTATTATGTCCAACTTTAGTTATTTGCTGGTTATCTAGTTAATCCAGTATTTCCAGAAAATCCGTAAATCCGGCTCGAAGATGACCAAAATGTTAATGACGGGGATGGTCGGTGAAGTAAATAAATAATTATTTTAACCGTTTAGGAGTGAAAGATTTTTAATACATTTTTAGACACAGAAAGTAATGACAGAGAGAAAAAACAAAAGAAGAATAATAAAAAAGTAATAGGCGATTTAAATAACGAATGATAGTAAAATAAAAAATCCTCGAAGTGACGAGGCGTCTCGCCTTGGACGGCTGAAGTTTGGCCGTGCGTGAACACCTGGCTTGACAGGCATCGCTGGCTGGGTTGCAGATGTGTGCGAAAGCGTTCCCGCAACCCAGCCGTAAAGCAACGAGATGGAACACCGTGGGGTTTTAGTCGGTGGATTCAAGTCCGACATAACCACTGTACTCCCCGTGATACAGTGGTATCCATATGGATTTCCCCACGAAAAAAAAAAGGATGATTGTGGATCCAATTCAGTTAGAATCATTGCTATGAAAAGGTTAAAAAAGGAGTGATTTTTTTAAACTGTTGTTTGAGATCATGGTTAGCAACGAAAGTTTACTATATCATGTGCATGCTTGGTATATAGTAAAAATACGTGTTGATCCTAAGATGTATTAGTACAACCAATTAATAAGTATAATCCTTTTTTGTATGGAACCTGGCATACCTACAAGTTCGCCATTTTGAAAATACCTCGATTTGACGGCCAGTGATGTAACATGTGCCAGGAGTGGCCAGGACGGAGTAAGTGATTACAATCAAAAAGTATTCAGTGAATAAGTGGATCCTCTGTTTCGTTGTTTTATCTGCAGACGGTGATTCCTGCAGTGTTACTGATGTAGTACCTACATGGACGTTATTTTTCCAATGGACAGTTGTTGACCCTGTCAGCTTCAAGCGTGTAGAACATGAACGGTGAAGACCACTTACCACCAAGTGACTGATAGTTTATGGGTCAGTAATTAAAAATACTTTTGTACGTGCGTGAGAAGTTATACTTCTTTGACATAATTAAATAAATATTTAATTTAATAACGAGTATCAGTTTTAATTATCTTTCAAAAACTATTTTGTATTAAATAAAAACAAGAAACATGAATCATAAATTATCTGAACAAATATTACTTGTGTACTATGTTTACACAAGTACAAACTAGATGGCGTTGTACAGGAACCTGAATCACGCTGTTGAGACTTTGTGAGATTTGTAAAGAAATAAAGATAAAAGCTAGCGCTATCTATCCAGTGCTTTCATACCCCCTCCATGGCAGCGTTAAACGTTTAACGTTTTGCAAGTCGCTTAAGAAGTAGGTGTATAACTTCAAAAATGTATCTGTATATCTTTCCCAGCCCGATTTAATGAAACACGCCCATTTTGTAGTGCGCACAATTTACGTTAAATTTTCCACATCAAACCTTATGGTAGAGCAGGACGCCAAGACAAATAAAATACGGCGACATCAGATAATGACGCAAATGTTAAATGTAAGTACATCATAGAAGATTTCGGAATAGTTGTGGTTAGATCTGCCTGTTTACGTATATTTCGTTGTTTAATTTCACTGCCTCCGTTAAATTTACAGAAATGTTTTAAAACAATATAAATTATTTAGATCAACTGATTACCTTTCGTAGAAAATTTCAGTTTGTGAGGTAAAATTAACATCTGGAAACGCAAATTTTTACTTGTTCATCAGGCATGCCGCATGGCCCATGTTGCATAGTTTCTAACGTGGTGACGTAGGTATTTAATAAGTAGCCCTTTTTAGAATATTTTCATGGATCAAAGAGTTGGAACGTTCTTTCTGGCTGCTCTTTGTCTTTGATAATGTAACTAGTTCAGACCCTGATCACAGTATAAATAATATCTCCTTATACTGTGCCCTGATCTAGGTTTATAGGCCTGACCTTCTCAGCTCTAATCTTCATTGTGTAGTGCCAAAACTTTTATGGGAGAAATAAATTATATTTATTCGTCTGGCTCCGGAGCGTCGAGATTTGTATAAGGGCATAAAACATACAAAAATAAACAACCCAAGGTCACAAACTAATGCGAGAGATTACTTTTGAGAGTTCGTAGTGCTATCGTCACGTGCCAAGGTTGAGCTCGGCCCTTTGAAGTCAGGACAAAGGCAGTATACTAATTACAAACATCTGCTTCTTCTTGTTGTGGATGTTAGTTCCTTAAGATTTATTGCTATCACTCATCTTCGTTGATTATATTATTTATGTATGGCGTAAGTCACCATGAAAGGATTCGAATCCCCACGAGGCGGAAATTTTAATGAGTTTTAATTTCTGTTCTCTTATTATATCTTCTTCTCTCTTATTCTGTTCTCTTATTCTCGTTCTCTTACTCTGTTATTATATTTAACATATTTAATTATTCAGGTGATTAATATTTTGGTAATCCTTTTAGATATATTGATTTCATTGTGACTGGATCACGTAACTACCATACCTTCCCTGCTTATTTACACCGTATGAAATAAGAGACGTCAGACGAGACCCCAGGTGCCTTCTGAAGATCATAGAGCTTTGTACCTAATTTAAATCGACCTGTACTCTTACTTGTCCATTTTTCAAAACCCTGGCTATAAAGCTTTCAACTTCCATCTAAAATATATAAAATAAATTTCAAAACGTATACGTCGTGTTTCGTTAAATAAATAATTATTGCTCGCTTCCTTCTTGACCGTCAAAATATTATTACTCATAGACTGTATACATATAACTATATAGTCTCAGATGAAAGAATTATAGTATACTGATGTCCATGGAAAACAGAGTCCACATACCATTCGGTAACTCGTCAGGCCATTATTTACATACATTTGTCAGATATTTAAATACATGAAAAACATAGGTAGGTATTTGATATATTATCCCACACTTCCCAAACTTAATTTAACTGTGACTTCTTTCTCGATTGATGATGATATTAAATTATTAGCAGTATTAATAAAAGGATGCGTCACTGCACGACAGACGGGGGAGACATTTGTCACGCCGCGCCGCGCCGTCACGCTAAAAGGGCGTTTCTTTAATGACGACACGATAACGATGCAGCTTTGTAACTTAGTACTGCTACACTGCAGATAATATATATATAATCTAAATTTAACAAAAAAATATAACCGACTTCAAAATAACTCAAAAACTACTCGTTAGATCTAGCTCAAATTTAAGTGATACTGGTCACGGGGCCACATGACAAGTACCAGCTTCCGATTAAAAAAAGAATCATCAAAATCGGTTCACTCAGTCGAAAGTTCTGAGGTAACAAAAATAAAAAAAAACAGTCGAACCTCGTCTTTTTTTTAACAGTTAAAAATACGTATACGTCGCAGTTTATGTGTGTACACAATACTTACAATGTACATACGATGTCGTTGTCGTGTCGTCCTATAAACAAGGAGAAAACGTGACTCGTGAGTCACAGTCCTTCGCTCTCCTGTACTGCGTCTTTTCACTTATTTTAATTTAAACAAATTGTGAGGTATTAAAAGGACCTCTATTACTGTATCCTAATCGTCAGTTGTATTGTATGCTGTTAGAATTAACTGTTAGGGATAGAATTAGGGCGGGTTGGGCCAAATATCCAACCGTGCAGGAGTACCTCTTCAAAAGACAAAAGGCACGACGAATTGGTGATTCCACGAATTGTTTTCGACGAATTTACCACAGAGGAACCTTCAAGGTCCATTGCTGGACATAGACCCCTGTTGGGTCAAGCTTTCCTTTCGGTTCTTCTTCCGACACAACGTCCCATAATTCTTCGTGGATCAATAGCATTTTTAATTGAAACTTCCAATTACCGTAGTTTTCCATGCCACGTAGCTTCTCCACAGGAATAACTGGAACACTCGAAGAAGACATCTTGTCTCCTCTTGAGGAACCCTAGAGCATACTCCATCGTTCTGCTTCAGTCCGGATTGGTGGAGATAATAAGAGGCTTAGGCAGTTATGGCGATTTTATATATCTTCAGCGATAATGTTAGTTATAGAAATCGAACGCGATGTACTGTAGTTGAAGTTTGTTTTGAACCCTCGACGCAAAAAGAGGAGTGTAATAAGTTTGACATGTCTGTGTCTATCTGCGGCGTCTTAGCTCCTATAATAAACCTATTATGATGCAGTTTTTGTTTAAAAGCAGCCGCGGTTAATAGCTACAAATTATGACCTATTCACGCATTTCAAGGTCATCAGACCTAACAGTTGGGGGTGTTTAAAATTTTATACAGTTATTAATTATCATGTATCGTAGAACCAGCGCGGCAGCGGTCGGGTTTATAAGTCGACGTGCTTTCTCCGCTCGTAAACCCAACCAGGCGAGCGGTAAGCCGTCGGATTTATCCCCACGTTACGACCGTGACGTCAGAGGCGCTTGCGTCACACGCGTTGACCGCGCTGACAGATTTTAATTTCCCGCTCTGTTTATCGATCGTTTCAGATTCGACCTAGATTTTCGCAAACTATTCATTTGTGGGATGCATGGCGAAATATTTCTTAGTTATGAGTTGGCATGTCATCGAACTTTTTACGTTTGTTGTTGAAATATGATAAAAGGGAACAACTAGAATAATTTGGGTGTCAGTCAGTAACAGGAGAGTTACAATTTAATTTTGATACATTATAAAGAATTGTTGTGTGGGAGAACCCCCCTTCTATGGTAAACACCATGGGATGTTGGCATAACCAAGGCAAAAACTCCTACTTTCTATGTTGTCCTTAAATCGTCTCTCCCTCAATTCGTTTGTATTTTTAATGTTTCTTAACTCCGTCACTTACCTATGAACCGAGTTGGAAAATTTTGTTTTTCCTGAAAGGAAGGAAATTCTTCCACTTTTGTCCCATATTTATCAAAAGTCAGATCTGATCATGGGACCCTTAAGTGTCCGTTCATGAAAACTGGCTCGGAGAGGAGAGCATATTTGTATCGCGTTTAAAAAAGAGTTTTGTAATATCGACATAAGTTTGATTCTTTCATTTCACTTCGGCTCTTACGAATTATAATTTAAAAAGAAGTGAAATGAAAGAATCAACCGTATTTCGATATCCCAAAACTTGTTTGAACACACGGCGACGCAAAATGAGTTTGGACTTATTTATGAAACAGACTCATTTCACGCGACTGACAGCTCAAAATCTACGCTCGTTTGGCCTCACCCTTATTCAAAAAACAATTCAAGTCATAATATAAAAAGAAGTTATTTAATAAGTAAGCAATACCGATTTCCTCGAACACTTCGCCAGGTACTCGCAATATTTAGTGCGTTCGCAACGAGCGAACATCGGATGTTTGTATCAAATCAACAATAAATTCTGATCGCATACGAATATTGTCTAAAATTACACGGTGCTCGTTGTTAGTATTATTTAAATACGCCATTTCCTCGGTTTATTTCAGCCGCCGCCAAACTGCTTTGCTAGGGTTGTCTTGTGTGCGTAATTGGTTGTATAGGTGATACTTTCAATGCTTGGAAATGCGATGTTTTGAATCAGCATTTCCTAATCGGTTTTCTTGTTGATTGATGATATTGATGATACTCGTATGAATATGATATGATATTATGATGATCAGCTGATTCTATTTGTTGTCGCGATGGCAAAAACGTTTTGTGGTGGGTTCATTTGTTTGTGGTTTGTCGAATCTATAACTGTGTGATATCAATGCTAATAGCATGCTAACCCTGACCTGATGCTGCCACAGCATCATCTGGATTCGAATCAGGAGGGTTTCTGTTTGAGTTCATTGATAATGGTCTCAATAAATACGTAAATTGTAGACGTGTTTCTGTGTCCGCGTTTTTAAGGGTTCTGTACATCAAAAGGAAAAACCTGAACCATTACTTCATTGTCCATCCATCTGTCTGTCTCTCAATCCCCTTTTCCTTACTAACGCGTGGAGTTATCAAGTTGTAATTCAAGTCCTTGGAGCTGTGAAAAATCAAGCTTCCAAGTCAAAACAATCAAAAAATATGGCTATTAAGACTGTATACTTCGACATCGCAAGGTAATCAATTTTTTTCCAAATCTCAAATTCATTTTGCGTCGCCTTGTGGTACAAACAGGACTTCAGTATGAAATCGAATGTACGTGACTCATTTTTCGCGACTCACAGTTCAAAAAATACGCTCGTTTGACCTTACCCTTACAGTTCCTTATCGAGTAATCGACGAATTTAACATTAAAATGTCAATAAATATATTAATCATAAACAAAGAGAATCTATAGTTTTAATAAGCAAATAAATTTGATTTAATAAAAATAGGTAATACGAATTTTTTACTAACAAGCATTAAGTACCTACTTATCGCGTATCAAAAGCTCAACCCTGAGTGCGGGCTCGGTTGGATCGTTTGGCCGCACTGAATCAATTTTATGGATGCAGCCGCCGCTGTCGCTGGTGATCTATTTCAAATACAGGAACACTACGCCGAGAAACAATAAACTTTTTATCCAAGTGTTTTGGCAACATACTAATGTGTTTTCAATACTGTCTCAAGGGCGATGTAAAACATGACATGTCGTAAAAGCCATTCAAAATGTTTTGACAAGGCCGAGAAACAGGTTTCAACGTAATTCAGTCTTCATAGAAATCATTCAGAAATACCGCGCTGTTCGGGATATCCCCTACATAATAGACAGCTCAAGAGATTTCCATTACTTGGGTCAAGCGATTGTTCGAGCTTAAGGCGCTCCACCCACTGCACCGCGCCCCGTCACGGTGCGCGGGATGGCAGATTTTACCATTGTATGCAATTATGTCAATTTATATAGAAATCACGCCTAGCACAACTAGTCCAGTGCCGATAATTTTTGAAACGAAAAAAAATTATAGTAGAATGAAACCTATTGCAAAAGGAAGAGAATATAACGAAGATTATAGGAAAAATAAATTACGGGCGATCTGAGGTCGGGAAGGGGGGAGGAGGGGGGGTTTAAGGGAAAAAAATGGTTTATCTCGATTTCCGGAAAAACTACAAGTCCTATTGAAAAAAGTTGAATGGCAAAGTTGTAGGTAATAAAAAGATCTACAACTTTTGTAATTAAACTTTTTTACATAACCTCAAAATTTATGTGAAAAATTCAAAAAATCACGTTTTTGGTTTTTTATTTTTATCTTTTACAAAAAATATTTTTTTTTTCACGAAATTTGGTCAAAACTTACCTTTGTATGTCCTTAACATACTGTAATTTTTTTGATTCAAAAAAATATTTTTTCCACCTTAAATCAAAAAAACAACCTTATTTTCGGTCGAAAAATCTCACGTCAAAATATCAGATTTTTTTTAAAAGTCGGTAGTCCTTTTGTTCGTTGGAATCTCTACTTTCTAATGGTATATAAAAACTTATACACTACTATGGTAAATGTTCTCAGAAAATGCAATGAAACGACAACTATTTTCGCAAAAAAAATTAATTATTATATTATTATTATATTAATAAGTATTGGATCAAGGGCATTGTGACTCTCAGTAGTAGTTTCACTTTTAACTTCATTATTGTTTTTTTTTTAGATTTTATTTGACAACTTTGTCGATGTGTTAAATATCTCCACGTCAAATATAGTACAGTACTAGCTGTTGCCCGCAGCTTCGCACGCGGAAATTATGCTTATCATATTATTTATTATCCCTTACAAAAGAAAATTTAAAAACAGGTTCATTTATATTGAGGTACTTATATTTAGGAATTTACATACTGAAACTTACGATACAATCACAGATTATTCCACCGGGAGCGGGTTTGGAATAGTAAACAACATTAACTTTTTTTCTTTCCCTCTCCCTCTCCCTCTCCATCTCCCTCTCTCCCCTTGCCCTCTTCCTCTCCCGCTCCCTGTCCCTTTTCCTCTTCCGCTCCCTGTCTCACTCCCCTCGCTCTCCCTCTTCCTGTACCACTCCCTCTCCCTTTCCCGCTCGAGGTCCTTCTCCCACCACATATCCCTCTCCCTCTCCCTTTCCCGCTCGAGGTCTTTCTCCCACTTCATATCCCTCTCCCTCTTCCTCTATCGCTTCCAGTCCCTCTCCCGCACACACCCGCGCCCTCTCCCGATTTCTGTCCCGCTCCCACTCCCTCTCCCGCTCCCTGTCCCTCTCTATCTCCCTCTTCCACTCCTTCTCCCTCTCCTGCTCCCTGTCCATTCTTAACTTAAAAAATGACGAAGTTGCTTACTAAGTTCATTCCCCTAAATTAACTCTTTAAGGGATGATTTTCCGAAAAAAATAAAATCTAAGTTAACTTTTGTTTATTACTATAAACTTACATAAAAAAATTCATATATTTTATAACTCTAAAACTGGCGAAGTTGATTTGTATGTAGTTGACTACCAACCCCTATTTTTAGGGGATGAATTTCGAGAAATCAGTGATACAGTTATTTTTTGTGTCTAACTATAAGCTTATATATACAAATTTTCGCCCTTCGTACTTCAAAACTGACGAAGTGTCCATACTAACTTTCGCACTCTTATTTAACCCTTTAGGGGATGACTTTCCAAAAAAAACTTAATATGTACTTCCAAATTTTGTTTCTAATCTGGAGCTAATATATAAATTTTCATCTTTTTAACTTTAAAAATGACGAAGTTGCGTACTAAATGAAATCCTCTAAATTAACCCTTTAAGGGATGATTTTCCAAAAAACCGTGTTAAAATTAACTTTTGTTCATAACTATAAACTTACATAAAAATTTTCATATTTATAAGTCTGAAACTGACGAAGTTGATTTATACGTAAATGGCTTCCTACCCCTATTTTTAGGGGATGAATTTCGAGAAAACAGTGATACAGTTATTTTTTGTGTCTAACTATAAGCTTATATACAAAATTTCACCCTTCTTACTTTAAAAATGACGAAGTTGCATACTAAATTAAATTCACTAAATTGACCCTTTAAGGGATGATTTTCCGAAAAAAATTGTTAAAGCTAACTTTTGTTTATTACTTTAAACTTACATAAAAAATTTCATATTTATAACTCTAAAATTGGCGAAGTTGATTTGTATGTAGTTGACTACCAACCCCTATTTTTAGGGGATGAATTTCGAGAAAACAGTGATACAGTTATTTTTTGTGTCTAACTATAAGCTTATATACAAATTTTCGCCCTTCGTACTTCAAAACTGACGAAGTGTCCATACTAACTTTCGCACTCTTAATTAACCCTTTAGGGGATGATTTTCCAAAAAAACATAATACTTTTAAATTTTGTTTCTAGTCTGGAGCTAATACGTAAATTTTCATGTTTTTAACTTCAAAAATGACGAAGTTGCCTACTAAGTTCAATTCAGTAAATCAACCCTTTAAGGGATGATTTTCCAAAAATATATATTAAAGTTAACTTTTGTTTATTACTATAAACCTACATAAAAATTTTCAAATTTATAAATCTAAAACTAAGAAAGTTGGTTTGTATGAAAGTGTATTCTAACCCTTATTTGTACCCCTTAGGGGATGAATTTCCAAAAATCCGTTCTTAGTGGACGTCTCCTTAGCATAAACTATCTCCCTGCCAAATTTCATCTTAATCGGTTCGGCAGTTTCTGAGATTTTTTGTTTAATCAGCGGTGTGTCGCTTTTCAATTTTATATATATAGATACAGAGTCTTCTTGCCCTGGGAGTTTGAACTAAGTCGCGAACGGATTGACGGATGAATGCGCATGGCAAAACTAATAAAATTAGGGTTCCTTCAGCTTCCTTGTTTACTACTAAACCGAAAAAGCGTATATTTTTTAATTCATACATGATAATCAACTCTAGTGATGGAGATCCACAAAACTTGTTCCCAGAAGACTAACTCCGCGGTTAGTACACCGAAACAGATCTAATCTAAGTTGTATATAGAAGCATTGTTTACAGGGGCCACTGCTCCATTAGTATGTTTACATCGCTGGCTGCGTGTTATAGTATAGCCAATTGACTGATTCACTTTAATCAGATCGACATGACGTGTAAACGAAGTTATATAAATCCAGCTTTTACTTTTGAAAAAAAATTGCTGACATTCTGACGGCTTTGATTTTTTACCAGCCTGGCAAACCACCAACCTTATTGGATTTGAGGGACCGCCGCTTACTTTGTAGACAGCAACGCATCGTTAATATTATTGCTGTTACTGATGTTCGTGGGCGACCGTGACCAGATCGCTCCTTTGTAGTCAACAAGCGAAACCTTATACAAAAAATGTCTTTCGCGATCGGAATTCAACTAAGGCAAATAATGCACTTGTGACACAAAAACTCCCAAACACTTCTACTCTTTACTTTGTGCTATAGCGTCATTGTCAGCATTACTGTTTGTTCCGATCACCGTACAAATTGCAACGCTGATGCGTTTATTGCAATGCACCAACACAGGGCAAATTTCAGGGCGCAGTAACGTCGACTATTATCACACAAACTGCTAATGTTTACATGATAAATCAACGCCGATGCATCGCAGAATATCTTCCGGGGCCTTGTAACAATAATTTCGTGTCTCGCTACCAAGGATATCTAAGATTATTAATTATTGATTTAGAAGCATCCGCGTTCCATTACCTGCATAGCTCACTACTACGCACAGGTATTTCCTCTTAAGGAGGCTTCCAGTGCGAATTGGTAGAGGGGTTAGTAGCCAACCTAAGTATCGGAAGATTTAATGGGCGCCGAAGGCTTTAGACTTGGCTTAACGACTTTAATCTTACGATAACAAACGGGACAGTTCAACTACTAACCGCACTTAATTTGTTACCCTGCCCAAAATGCGAGTACTCTGCGCGTGTGGTTTAAACTGACTGATATAGAGACTATGTTAATTTTTACTCCAGGATGAATTAAGTCTCTTGCCTAAATCCTTCGATGGCCTACATCCCATGAACTTCTAAAAAGTGATACCTATATACACATTCTGTTATATAGGTATCCTTATCCGTTCAACACATTTAAAAGAGTTCATGAAACTCTCTAAAAATACATTATGTTACAACTTTTGTACACTGACTTTTGATTGAATATGACAAATGTAAATAAATACTTATTTTATTTATGTTGGCAACTATACTCATCACGAGTGAGTCATCAGTCATTGCAGAGTGATTATCGCGGTATGAATTCGACGGGGCGATGAAGGAAAGCGTAAACAAGAACGAATTACTCCGATACAACCGTAAGAATTAGGAAGTAAAGAGCAATCACAAAATAATTATAATTGTGAAAAAAAGGTATGATTACTATGGGTACCTAATAGTAACATAGTCACATAGTAGGTACATCAGACATATTTTTTTATGGAAATAGCCGGCAAACGAGCTGACGATCCACCTGATGGTAAGTGGCTATCGTCACCCATGGACATCAGCAACATCAAAGACATCACTGATGCGTTGCCGGCCAAGAAAGAGAGAAGAAAAAGAAAGAAAGAACTGCAGGCTCTCAAGCCCCCAGCCGGAACACGACGTGTTGTTTGGCGGCTGACTCGTGCTCAAGGGCGGTAGCCATATAGGTATATAAACCTAACATCGTCAGTAAAAACCTAACCTGGATATTAACCAGAGAATTTGTCAAATGTAGTTGGTAGTCAAATCTATCGAACGAAGGAAAGCATTTCTTTCGATTGTGTAATCATAATCAGATCTATTTTTAATTCGACTTTATTAAATTCGACTGTATTTTTTATGTTTGTTACCTCAGAACTTTCGAGAACTCAGAACCGATTTTGATGATTCTTTTTTTAATCAAAAGCTGGTGCTTGTCATGTGGTCCCATTTAAATTTGAGCGAGATATGACTATTAGTTTTTGAGTTATCCCTAATTTTGAAGTCTAACTGACTTCAACTAACTTGACTTTTTCGTCAAGAATTATTCCTAATCAGATTGTAAGTATTCCGTAGTTAGCTAAATATTGCAACTGCAACCAAATAACGGCAGATCATTTTAAATATCCGAGACTCTGTCTAATAGGGATGTTGACTAATTTTAGGATTCAATTTCATTTTATAAATAGAACCTTAAGATTCACGAAAAAAATATTATAAAAATAATAATCTTCAATTTAAAAACAAAAATTGATACATAAAAATCATTTTCAAATTTCCCGCCAAAAACGTCACGTGACGTCATTAGCCGATATTCAATACTATCTGTCGAATGAAGTTAGTTGCACTTTCATATAAAATAGGAACAATGACGTCATAAGCTCCAAACGGCGTTTGATGTCACGTGACAGTGAGTACTAATTTTAACATTTTAAAATAATTGTATTCAATTTATATTGATTGATTTCGACAAAAGAATAATATTTTAGGTGTTTAAATGTTTTCCTTGATACTTTAAGGGTCAATTTCAACAAACACGGATTTTGCCTAATTACAGTGGCGAATTTAAATTGGCTGTTTTTGATAAATTTTTTTGGCTTAAATAATAGGTAAATATTAGTACTACTTAATCATATACTAGAGATCGAAAAAAAATTATTAGTTCATGAGATATTTCCATTTGAAATTATCAAATGGCACCGAAATTATTAAAGGACCACCGGAATTAAAATCCGAGCCACCGAAATTGATTAAATTTAAACCTGCTGTTTCTAATACATTTTATTTGGCATAAATAATATGTAAATAGTAATAATAATTAGTCACATAGTAGAGATCGAAAAAAAAATTATTAGTTCCGGAGATATTTTCAAATTACATTATCAAATGCCACCAAAATTAGGACCACTGGAATTAGAATCTAATCCACCGAAATTGATTATGCCAATGAGGAATAATAAAGGCAAGATCATCTAATACTTTAAAAATACATTTTGAAGAGTAGGAGTCTAGATGAACGGACTCTTTTTAGCGGTGATTAGACATGCTTGTGTTTCTGTGGCCTATTAGACCAGTGCCGATAGCTTCAAAAACGGTAAAAAGTGAATAAAAAATATATAGTAGGAAACCCATTGCAAAAAGAAGAGGATATAACAAAAATTAAAGGAAAAATAATTTACGGGCGATCTAAGGTCGGGAGGGGGGATGGGGGGTTTAAGGGTAAAAAACGGCTTATCTCGATTTCCAGCAAAACTACAAGTCAAAATTTATGTGAAAAATTCAAATAACCGAGTTTTTGGTTTTTTATTTTTATCTTTTACAAAAAAAAAAATTCACGAAGTTTAGTGAAAACTTACCGTTGTATGACCTTAACATACTGTAATATTTTTGATTTAAAATATTTCTTTTTTCACCTTATTTTGACTTAACATCGAAAAATACCTAATTATCAATCGAAAATTAACGTCAAAATATCTATTTAAAAAAAAAACGGTGAGATTTTTGTTCATTGAAATCTCTACTTTCTAATGGTATATAAAAAACTATAAACTACTAACGACTAGTACTACTACTAACTACTAACTACTATGGTAAATGTTCTCCGAAAATGCAATGAAACGACAACTATTTTCGCATGTTTTTTGCAATCTTTATGTTTTTGTAATTGTTTTGTCTAACAAAGTAAAATGAAATCTTACGTTTTTCGATTAATTAAAGTGTAAATTTTGATAAATAGCTCAAAATTGTACACAATGAATGACAAAAAAAACTTAAAACTCGAATCCGAAATGTTTTTGCGAAAATAGTTGTCGTTTCATTTTCACCAAATTTCGTGAAATTTTTTTTTTTGTAAAAGATAAAAATAAAAAACCAAAAACTTGGTTATTTCAATTTTTTCACATAAAATTTGAGGTTACGTAAAAAAGTGTAGATAAAAAAGTTGTAGATCTTTTTATTACTTACAACATTGCTATTTAACTTTTTTCTACAGGACTTGTAGTTTTGCCGGAAATTGAGATAAACTATTTTTTACCCTTAAACCCCGCCCTCCCCCACTTCCCGAGCTCAGATCGCCCGTAAATTATTTTTCCGTTAATTTTCGTTATATTCTCTTCCTTTTGCAATGGGTTTCATCCTACGATTATTCTTTTTCGTTTCAAAAATTATCGGCACTGGTCTATACACGTCCTTATGCGCTTTGATTTGCCACCGGAACCACCGAGATTAGGCCACCGGACTTAGAATTAGAGTCAAAACTTGAATTTTAAAGAACACCGTTCTTCTCAGGTTAACTTTTATTTCACAATTATGGCCGAAAACCTTTAATGCAAGCCTCCATAAAATTTCTTGATAATCTGCTTTGTAGTTTTACTAATATACATGACATCGGAATTGGATGATTTTGTATTCCTGCGCCACCGCAGTGAGTACTTACGTGTTTGGCAGGAAAACTACGCAGCCAGTCGGTCATCCTAATACGCAATTTGCAAGAGCACAACTGAACGGTGCGGGGAGAGCCAGTAAGGTGTCTTCCAAATCGTTTCGTAACAAGATATGAAGTGTACAAAATGCGCCACCGGTATTGCTTTTTTTTGTAGGACATTTTTAAAAGATGTTTTAAGAGCTGTTGCACTATCCTAAATTACTCCGTAAATATATATTAGTTGTGTTATTTAATGTATTTCTAAAAAATATTCCTTTTTTATAAAATTAAATTACCAAAAAAAATTAAATTTATAAAATATGTAAATAAATGGAGGTCGGACAGTACACCGGAATTAGATTTTAGGTCTTAGACATTTTTTTATTAAGAATCTATGTATTAAATACATCTGAATACTTTGCTATCATGTAGATCACTATTTAAAGTACCTATATAAAATTATACATAATTGTAGTTTACGTCCACACATTAATTTTCAACCTCGCCGTCTCAAAAATGCACTTGGGAAATTCACCCTTAAACATAAATTTATTTTAATTTACTGATAGTGTCAACATCCCTATTGTCTCCGACTGCACATACATAGGCGCAGGAACCCAAAAGTCACCTGTAATGATGGACCCATTACAGCAAGCTCGCAGGCAGTGGTTAGAAATACATTTTCCAATTAGCAGGCCATCGCTGGCGCGTCGCCCGCTGATTTACTGCCGGCAACACATCCAGGGGGCGGAGCACCCGCGTGAAGCTACTGCCCGTTGATTGGGCAGATTACGTTTTTTATAATTTATGTCATTAGCATGTAGACTGTTTCTACACAACCATGCGCAAACGGTGCACATCCCTGGTGCGCAGGATTCTGGCCAGTTCCAATGGCATCCTGAGGGCGTTTGCTGATAGACTGGACTGTCAGTACATGAACCATTGTCGTATGGTGCATGTGCTGACAAATCGAGCCTGTCAGAGAGGCATCGGGTTAGGTTAGGTTAGTTTAGTTTTTAGTGTACTAACATTATTTTAAGGTATGTACTTACTAACAAAATATAATCCTTGGTTGGTCGAAATAAAGTTATTTTATTTATTTATTTATTAGTAATTCTCATCAATGATCTTGTATGGGTAAAAAATGGTCAAAGTTGATTTGTTGACAACTAAATTTTTAAAATGAATATATTACGATTAAGATTCTTTAGTTACCTTTTTCTGCATTATTCTGAAGAAAACGGGAATTTTCTTGATTTTCCTTGATTCAGAAAGTACCGCTTGAGGTTGCGCGAGTTAAAGAGGATAGGCACAGTAGGAGTGGGAGAAAGAAGCGATTAACATTTCACGGTAGATTTAGGTAGGAGAATGCAGACAGTTACAGAATGCACTGCTTCTTTTTCCATTAGCGGCGATGACCAATTACCATCGGCCATTGACATAAAGAAACAAACGGCATTGTTTCCTTCGTTTGAAAACATTTTAGCGCTTGAATGGCAAGTAATTATCTCGCGTGACACTCAGCCACTTGGCAACAGCTAACCACCACGTGCCTACCTGAGAATCTCGAGCATCCTCCGATATGTGTGCCCTGGCCAAGAAACTTCGAAACCAATAACCAAAAATTTACTATGAGGTCTTACTGTCATACATAATTGTTTTTATGTTGGAAATCATATGACGCCATACCTGCAAGTATTCAATAACACATTTTTTGTAAATATTATAAATTAATCCTTGACTACATGTAATAAGATGGTGAGCGCCATTAGTAAATACGGATTCACTCTTTTCTTGAGATACGTCATAGCCATAGGTAGGCGGGACGCAGATGTAGGCAAGTATTTCCAGTATTTGCAGTTAGCATTAAGAAACACGAAGCAAGCCGCATCGTCCGCGCTAACTGGATGTGTACGGTCTTGACTAAAACCGGCATTATTCGTTGTAAAATCCCTACCCGATATAATCAAAATTTTAGTAACAAAAAATAACCGACTTCAATATTACTCAAAAAGTACTAATCAGATGTCGTTCAAATTTATGTGGAACCACATGATAAGCACCTGCTTTCGATTAAAAAAAGAATGATCAAAATCGGTTCAACCAGTCCAAAGTTCTGAGGTAAAACACATAAAAAAGCAGTCGAATTGAGAACCTCCTCCTTTTTTTAAAGTCTGTTAAAACTGATTATGAATATGAATTGCAGTATAAAATGATCCGCGTCCTCGCACGGCATATCGATAGTCTATACGTACTGGTAGATATATAAACGCGGTGAGTATTAATATAAAACGCGACACGTTCTACGAACCCGCCCACAGTATATAACGTCCCGGAATAGCTCCCACATCACGCAATGCAGCGCACTGACGTTGTAAGGGCCAATGTTACTGTCCGCAGTTTGTAATGTTGTCTATTTAGCTCAAAAGAGATATAAGACCTATTATTATTTCTCCATGGGGTTCGCCTGGACAGCTACCACTCTTGAGCATGAGTCAGCCTCCAAATGACTAGTCGTGTTCCGGCTGGGGGCTTGAGAGCCAGTTCTTTATTTTTTTTTCTTCTCTCTTTCTTGGCCGGCAACGCATCAGTGATGCCTTTGGTGTTACTGTTGTCCATGGGCGACGATAGCCACTTACCATCAGGTGGATCGTCAGCTCGTTTGCCGGCTTTTTCCATAAAAAAAGACAATAAATTATCCGCACTGGAGTAGCGTGGTGTAGTATCCTCTAGGCCTCCTTAAAAGAAGAGACCCGTGAGCCATCAATGGGTTAAAGCCCATGTATAAGCCTGCTTAAATTACCGGATTAAGACATAGGGCACGTGGTCAATGCAAATACGATGCCTTTGCCTTGGTTTGCGCTAGTAAAACTATAGTATGAAATAAAACATGTACTATATGTAATGTCCGCAAACTTGGATAGTAAATCAACCAATGTTTTGATCAAGATTATTTGGGCACCTCGTATATTTTGTATTGAAACCGATACAAATTATTTGAAAGAAAGAAATAAACATTTATTTCAGCCAGTGTCATCTTAACCCATCTCGTGTTTGGTCATTGTCTAGCATACACCGCTTGTAAATACGCACGGGCCTTTGCTTAGTCCCATTTACCATAGTCATTGACAAGGAAGATAGTAAAACAAAGACGGATCAACAATCATTTAATTACAATATTATGTATATTCCTGGACCTTTGTCGTAGCACTTCCGTAGCAGTGCTACGACGGAGGTCTGACTATAATTATTATTACACAACAAACACAATTATAATATAATTTTGATTACACTGTTTAGTTCTTGTACTTATTGTACTCGGAAATTATATTTCTGCTAGTTCAGATTCCTTATTTTATTATTTTTATTATATTTATTTTATTATATAGGTACTAGTTTTGCTTGCGACTTCGTAAGCGTAAAATGTTGAAATTCCTATACTCTGGCTAGACCTCCAGCAATACAATAATGAAAACTGCAGCTAATATCGTCGATTACAATAATTATAGAAAGAGATAGAACAGATATACAGAGAGACAGAGAGACAGATAGGCAAAAAAGCGGCCAAGTGCGAGTCGGACTCGCACATGAAGGGTTCCGTAGCAGCAAGTAACATAATATAAAAGTTTTTGAAGTTCGTTGTAACTTTGATCGAGGTAAATTGCGGTTTACGATTTATGACGTATTAAAAAAAACTACTTACTAAATCTCGTTCAAACCAATTTTCATTGGAAGTTTGCATGGTAATGTACATCATATATTTTTTTTAGTTTTATCATTCTCTTATTTTAGAAGTTACGGGGGGGGGGGGGGGGGACACACATTTTACCACTTTGGAAGTGTCTCTCGCGCAAACTATTCAGTTTAGAAAAAAATGATATTAGAAACCTCAATATCATTTTTGAAGACCTATTCATAGATACCCCACACGTATGGGTTTGATGAAAAAAAAATTTTTGAGTTTCAGTTCTAAGTATGGGGAACCCCCAAAATTTATTGTTTTTTTTTCTATTTTTGTGTGAAAATCTTAATGCGGTTCACAGAATACATCTACTTACCAAGTTTCAACAGTATAGTTCCTATAGTTTCGGAAAAAAGTGGCTGTGACGGACGGACGGACGGACGGACGGACGGACGGACGGACGGACGGACGGACGGACGGACGGACGGACGGACGGACGGACGGACGGACGGACGGACGGACGGACAGACGGACAGACGGACAGACGGACAGACGGACAGACGGACAGACGGACAGACGGACAGACGGACAGACGGACAGACGGACAGACGGACAGACGGACAGACGGACAGACGGACAGACGGACAGACGGACAGACGGACAGACGGACAGACGGACAGACGGACAGACGGACAGACGGACAGACAGACAGACTTATTAGCAATTTTATAAACGAGATACACATTTTGAAGAAAATTTACAAAGTCTTATGGAAGCACTTGATTATGAAAGGCTAACTTTACTACACTTCTACAACAGATCTATTCAGTCTTTATTTAGATAGCCTAAATCGCTTTATAGTATAGATAATTAGATACATGAGTAACAATCTACTTGACCTGTAGTAAGACCTTTTATCATTACACCTTTTGTCATCACTCGTAAATAAATTCCGCTTACATAACTACACACCCACACGCATCATAGACACAACTGACACATCATCATTTAGCCCTTCTAATGGTCTATAGTTCGCGATGATTCATTATTTGATTCACATGAGTAAGAATGTACGATCTGCGAACATCCTCACCACTTCGTTCTGTATCCAACGTCACGCATGACTAGACTAACTTGTATTAGTCAGTGATACAGACATGTATAAATCAATAGCTATTTTCATAGGCCTATGTAAACCAGAATTTAGAGCGCTGTAATATGGGGTTCTTGAGCTACTATTGCCTCGGAAATCTAACAACATCATGGTGTCTTCTCCAGCTTATTATCTGCTGGTACCCTTTAAAGGACAAACCGTGGATAAATCGAGGATACACTGCTATATGTAAAAGGCATAACACCATTGTACCGATCTATTAAATAATATTGGCTTCAACCCATTAATGGCCCACTACTGGGCACGGGTCTCTCCTCTCCTCTTGAGGAGGCCTAGAGCATACTCCACCACGCTGCTCCAGTGCGGATTGGTGGAGGGGTTAGTGGCCAACCCGAGTGTCGGAAGTTTTCAAACCGCCCGAGGGCCTCCGACATGGCTTAACGACTGTTATCTTATGATAACAACCGGGACCGACGGCTTTACGTGCCCTCCGAAGCACGGAAACGCTCAAGAAATTTTTGCCACTAGCGGTCACCCATCCAACTACCGACCGCGCCCGCTGTTGCTTAACTTTGTCGATCACATAGGATCGACGCAAGCCGCCGGGCTATGAGCGCTTCATTAAATAATATTATCCCAGGTTAAATGGACATAAATATTGTTGCGACTATACAAAAGCACAACACCATGTGGCGCCCGGGTTCACTTTATAGAATAGCACCACCCACTCCCATTCCTTCTAGGATTTCGTGAAAGGCGACTAACCGGAGAACTCCAGAAGATGGGCAGCAGAAGATTGTTGTCGTACGAACACCAAAACTGCGGTTATCAACTCGCAATAGCCAAGTATGGTGATAAGGCTACGGCTTACTTTAGGCTACGGTAGCTGTCACGGTAACGGTGGAGCAGGCTGGTGCGAAGAATTGCTGGAAGAGATCGGGCTACAATTAAAAACAACAACCTATGCACCTGGCAACATACAATACCAGAACCCTGAAGACGGATGATATATACGAGCTGAAATAAGAGACAAGTTGAATTGGAGCATTTTTGGACTATCCGAACTCCAAAGACAGGGGAGGATATGATAATGCTCAACCTCTCATCATTGAGAAAGACGAACATCTGTCTCAAGGTGGTGTCGGGTTTCTCGCCCACAAATCCCTCGTCAACAATGTTGTGCAAGTAGGGAGTGTTTCATCTAGGATAGCGTACCTTATACACAGAGTATCCCAAGGGACCATACGCTAAAACCTCGTCCATTGTAACCATCAAGCAAGAAGTCGGTTTAGATTAAAGCCATAAAGAAATATATATAAACCAAAATGAAATCACACCTAGCATTAAAGCATTAACCTAAATGTGCTCGTAATTATCGGATCGGAACACATTTGTAAACAATCTAAAACAATTGCATCGGATGCGTGTATGAAAGCGGTATTCGGCGGCGAGAATTGAATGTGATTGTTGACTGTAGTGTGAGTCGCTAAGTAGTATTAATGCTAAAATTGTCAATAGGAAAATGTAGGTATTTTAACTTATGACATAAAACGTAGGTTTTTAAGTATTTTTATTCTTTTTCCAAAAAAAATCTAACGAAACTCAAAGTAAACGTGTGTCGCATAGAAATGGGAAAAACCAATATTTGAACAACATGCGCTTGTTCATCTACGAGAACAAAATTCATCACTACAAAGATCGTAGCAAATAACAGTACTTAAAGATTTTCTAGCTGTTCACGCCACGGGATTTTTCCATTTATACTCATTTTAACATACAAATACGAAATATAACGAATCATGACAGATTCAAACCGATTCGGTCAGGTCAGATGACCGGTTGGCGCGGTGTGGCGAGGTCAGCAGTCTGAAAAAGTACGATAATTACAATACTAAAGTCTATTCACGTGTTAAAGCCACGGTATTTTTCCACAGATACTCATTTTAACATCCAAATACGAAATGTAAGAAACCAAGACAGAATGTGAAGATAGCCGTCAGTGCCGTCACATTCGAACCGATCAGATCGTGTCGGATGACGGATTGGCGCAATGCGGCGTGGGTTGATGAGCCAAGTGGAGTGAGCAGTGCGAGTGATGATGGCATCCAGCATCCACTTACCACGACAATGTTGTTTTGTAAACAACGCGCACTATGTTGTGTGGCGTCCGACTGCCGCGACCAACGAGCTAGCCAACTTGATAATCTAAATTTTACTAACAAAAAATAACCGACTTCAAAATAACTCAAAAACGACTTGTCAGATCTCGCTCAAATTTAAGTGGGACTACACGCCAAGCACCAGCTTTCGATTAAAGAAGAATAATCAAAATCGGTTCACCCAGTCGAAAGTTCTGAGGTAACAAATATAAAAGTAAAATACAGTCGAATTGAATACCTCCTCCTTTTTTGAAATTGGTTAAAAATACTTCGTTCGACAAATACCAACTAATTTATGTCTGTTAGAAACTTACTCAAAATGTATTAGACCTAGCGTTTTTAAAATTTTTTTTTTTTTTTTTATAGCCTGACGGGCTGACGAAAAAGCAGACGGGCCACCTGATGGTAAGTGGTCACCGTCGCCTATGGACATGTGCAATACCAGAGGAATCGCCAATGCATCGTCGACCCTGAAGGAGAACTCTTTTTACACCTTTTTTGAAGAACCCCATGTCATAGCGCTCCGGGAATACCTCAGAAGGAAGCTCATTCCACAGCTTGCAAGTGCGTGGCAAAAAAGATCGTGAGAATCGGACCGTAGAGGTTCTCCACGAATCCAATCTGTGTGGATGAAACTTCAATCTTCGGCGAGTGGTACAATGGTGGAATGGTGAAGTAGGCATCAAGTCAAACAATTCCTCGGAGCACTCACCGTTGTAAAGACGGTAGAACACACAGAGAGAACCGATATCTCTTCTGAAGCTCAGGTGTTCTAACCTGTGAGTGACTCGTGGGTCGTTGACAACTCGGACCGCGCGTTTCTGTATGGCGTCAAACAGGTTAAGCTGGTATTGCGGCGCCCCTGCCCAGAGGTGGGAGCAGTACTCCATGTGAGGCCTGACTTGAGCTTTATAAAGCATAAGTAGGTGCCTCGCAGTGAAATACTGCTTAGCCCGATTCAGGACACCAAGCTTCTTAGAGGCCAGCTTAGCCTTGGCCTCTAAATGACACCGATACTGCACATCACTCGAGATGTCAACTCCCAGAATCCCAACACTTTCACTCACGGTGAGCGCGGTACCCTGGAATTGAGGCGCTATGACAAATGGGGTTTTCTTAGCGGTAAACGCGCAAACTAATAAAAAACTAATAATATAAAAAGTTTCCAAAAAGTTCTGTCCGATTTGTACTGGTTTTGTCTGGTCATAAACTAATGGAACAATTTATGACTATCATAAATTATTACCTATTCGTATTTTTAATCTTTACACGGCGATAATACAGCAAGCATGCGACCATGCTCCCAACGAATGTCCATGACTCGGTGGCGATGACGACTCGTGTTTACAAAACACGGCCGGCCATCATAACTGTAACTGAATCCCTGTGGTGGTGCGTGGTGTCACCATCGCGAACGCTGTCTTGTCAACACAGGACGTGAGGCGCTAATGATGACAATGATGTACGTAAACTGGACCTATGAACGGATAGATGAACTCCGTGAGTAGCAATAATTGAATGTTATTGCGTTCAAATTCATGTTTTACAACTATAAACATTTACGTAAATACCTACGTTTAAAGTTTTTATGGACAGTAAAATATGTTTTGGATTCGTAAAGCGCTCTACCACAGAATATAATTACAGGGCTCTACCAACTGAGGAAATAGTTGTAAGGTCTGTTAATTATACGATGTAAGTACTTAAATACATAGAACATCCTGTAGAGACAAAAATATATAAATAAATTTTCCATTTCAATATTATTTTTATTTATTTTATTTTAATATGTATAATTGGATTAATTTTATTAATTCTTACTCTTCTTCAGGTCGTAACAACAATATTTAGTGGCACTTTCATTTTTAATGTAGACGATCTCTACTAATAAGTATGCTAGTTTTCCGCTGCGCGGCCGAATATCATACTTTCCTTAACACGTATTACACCTTTCCAGGTGATACTTACTAATATTGTTTCATGCAAAATATTATATGCAAATATTATGTGTTTAAACAAAGTGTTATTTAAGAAACAACACAATCAAACGTATTTCTTCACATAAAACGACTGCGGAGTTTGAATAAGTATCGCTAATCTGAAGTTCCACAGTTTACGGCTTGTAAATGTGTCCTCGTAAAATGGCGGATATGAGCACATTGTTATTGATATCGTTTTATTTTTCAAACGGCTCATGAAACTATGCGATGGAATCTTACAGCTGAACCTTAAATTAGCTATCAAAATAGCCATTGCTTAGACTTTTTCTATGTTTTTACGTAAACAGCCGACGACGAAACATTTAATGGTAATGGTCTACGATGCCTGGACATCAGTAATGCTAAGGGTATCACCGGTGTGTTATTAGTCAAAAAAGAACAGGTTCCCGTCATATTAAATGTGAATAGCAGAAAACGAGAAGACGAGATGATGTTAATTGGTCATCGTTGCACCCTGACCAATAGTCTTGTTTAGATTTAGTATAGGTACGATATGTATACTACAGTACGTTTGGCTAATATTTTTGAGTCTGGTAACACTCATACTCGTATGAGTAAAACATCCACTTGACCGTGCGTACGCCCTAAATCTAAATTCATTAATGTCTAGTTTCAAGAGCGATTTATTTTTATTTATGACTACGACAGACTGTATTACGCATTTACTCAAGAAATTCAATACTCAATCGGAGTATTACACCTCTCTTACAACTTTTTTCTTTAATCTATCCATCCATTATCTCTGGATACATCCATAAATTATGTTAAGGTTGCCCAGGTACTAGGTCCCATCCATCCATCCATCAGCCTTTTGAAGTCCACTGCTGGACATAGGCCTCCCCTAATCTACGGCACTCAGACCGGTCCTGAGCCTTCTATCTACTAGGTACCCCCTGCTAAAGGAAAGTAGCTGTAATATTTAGGATATTTGAAATTTAAAATAAACACTTAAATGACCACTCAAACTTAATTAATTTAACCAACTATTATAGTTGTCATAAAATATACTATTATACTTATACGCATATTATACTACATAGTACAAAAACATTCTATCAAAATGGAAAACACCCTTTCTGAAATTTCAGTTCATTCCAAGAACCTTCAATAATCTCTTGACTGACAATGAGTAGTACGAGTTCTTAGTTCTTACCCTATAATTTTCTGATATTTTGCCAGTTGCTAGGCAATTGACTTGAGTATTATGAATAGATAGAATATTGGGACCGGTCTTAGGTATTAAATATAAAGTTTAGATATAAAATTATCAAATGTCATAAAAGTCTTAACACTTTTTTTAAAACGGTTGTAAATTAAATATTATTGCGTAGGCAGCGTTCGCGAAATTCACAAACTTTAAATTCATTAGTGAGGTGATAACATACGTGAATTTTTGTGGTTTGTGACTGAAAATATTAAAAGTTTCATATACCTACGAAACAGACGTACAGAGTACAGAACTACAGACATAGTACAGTCGACAGGTTTAGTTGCAATTATGTTGAACGCACATTTGTCCGTATCGTCCGGTCCGCACATGCGTCCGCATAATGTCATCCGCATCGAGCTCTTTTAAGATTTCATACAAATGCTATGCATCCGGCGCGGACGGTGCGGACAAATGTGCGTTCAGCATTAGTGTATGTCAAGTTCTATGGGTCGTATTATGGGCGCACAGTTGGGTTAACAATATAATTTATAGTACCTATAAAAATACTTTAAAAAAACAAGCTTTTTGTGATTTTGAACAAGCTTTTAAAATTTTGGGATTGTGCTGTTGGCAATTGAAGAGCTTCCTTGTCGGCTTGCAAAATTTTGACCCATACATGTTACATGCAAACAAACTAACGAACAAAGTGATTTTTTGGTCAAGAGACATGAAATCAATAGAGACTCTCTATTAGAGAGAGACATTGCCTATTCTGAGTTTAAATTGAATGTAGTCGTCCACACTGTCTGGCAGGATTGAAATCCGGCACGCACCTCTAATTTTGTTATGGTTTGATGAAGGAAACATTGTAAGCAACTATGAGCTCTCCATAATATTCTTAAAGGCATGTGAAGTCTGTCCCTCCCCGCTTGATCAACGTGGTGATCTATGATCATAAAACCTACGACTAAATACGAGCATGTAACGTTCATTTTGAGAGGACATATTTGGAGCCCAGCAGTGTGACAGATACGGGCATAATATATGGGTAAAAATTGCAACGTTATAATTTAAAACGCTGACGTCATCAATCTAATTAACTATTATAGCTTTAGTAGATTTATCTTCTAAACTTAAAAGTATATTAAAAGGGAAATATATGATTTAGGAAATTTTGTTTGTAATGTATTAAAAAACCAGACTGATTTCAAAACTTATTTCACCAATAGGATGTTCTATTGTTTTTGAATAATATGGGCTATATTAAAAAAATAGGGATCCATACGAGAACCAATCAGGTTGATCGTCAGTTAATTTTTGTCGGTAAGTTAGATACTTTATAAAAGCAGCAGTTTAAGGACATGTAGCTCAAACTTTTCTACCAATGTAAATCATTTTAAACTTATATTACTATTATTACCACATCATGGTCAAGCATTAACGTATTTGTGTAAAAAAATAGATTAGTGGTAATCTCTGTCGTAGTAGGTCTACTTACTTAGGACTTACTTAAGATACTATGTGGTTATGATTATAAAAATTTGCCTGGCTATATGATGAAGTTTGGATATTATCTATCTAATATCTGTGTTTTAATCATGTTATAATTATCGTATTTTTAGTTTAAACACAATATCACTCGGACTTATAAACAAATGAGTCCATAAACCTATAACTCAAATATATTGTTGAGAACCGTTCAGGATTGAGTTTTAAAAGGTAGATTTTGTCTGAGACCAATAAAATCTTTCAGAAACCATCACAACGTAAATCTGTCAGCATTTATTTATAGTTTCGAATTGTAAACCGACCGGGCGATAGATCGCTTTTGATCCTTTAACGTGTTTATTTGCTAAAAACTCCCAAGAGAGATGTTTAAACAACTTTACTGTTGCTAGTGGTTTTAACGGCCGGCCAAAATCATTTTTTAGTTTTGTTTTTTCTACTGGCAATGATAAATCAGTTCACAGATATAAATCAAATTCACAACAGTTTTTATGACATGTCAAATCAAAACATTTTGAATTCCGCACAATTTATTTAAAAGTTAATGTATAATTTATCACATTTATGTGACAGTGTGACTGAACTTTATATTTACCATAACTATAAAGTATAACCATAACTCTTGTCGTTAAAGATCTATTGTCAATACATTGTAAATTACATTTACAATAGATTAAAATTTTAAATTAATTACCTTCATAAATCCTTCCGTGTATTGTTGAAAAAGTCACTAAAAACAAACCATTCGATGCTTCACAAAATAACAAAACTTTTCAGCTTAATTGAATTATTTTGTTTAATCTGTGGTATTGCACTTCAGTACACTTTCAAACGCAACTGTCACACGCGGAAGGCGGGAAAACTCGGGCGGTTGACCCGTCGCAAGCGCGGCTGCCACTGAAACTGAGCGCACCACCGACCATAGATAATATAATGCGCCAAGTGCTGCCAACGTACTCGTACGTCACAAGCCAAATGTTTGGCAAACGTACCAAATTGCGGTTTTGTATTCAATTCTACCAATATATTCGAAGACATTTCATCGCAGGGGCGTCTCAGGTATTTGTCAGATTATCTAAATAAACTATGGTTATTTATATATACGTACTGGGTGTAAAAAAATTAAGTTATAAATACTCGTATACTACAAGATAGGCACAGCATACTCATTCAATCTGAAATAAATTGGACATTCTGTAGAGTTACTTCAAATTGAGATTCATATTTATTAAATGTATTGTAACAGCTGAAAAAACAATCAACGAAACGTATGTAGAATAAAATAGTGGTCACCGACATTCAAATTTTAGGTACTTAGATTAGATAGAACGATCCATCCATCCATCCATCCATCCATCAGCCTTTGGAAGTCCAATTCTGGACATAGGCCTCTCCTAACAAGCGCTACTCTGACCGATCCTGTGCCTTCTGAATCCAGCGGATACCCGCTGTCTTTTTCAGGTCGTCAGTCCACCCAGTCGGGGGGCGTCCTATGCTCCTTTTTTCGAGGCGTGGTCTCCATTCGAGGACCTTTCTTCCCCAACGGTTATCGGTCCTTCGAACCATATGGCTAGCCCATTGCCACTTCAGCCAGCTGATTCTCTGCGCTATGTCGGTCAGCTTCCGAGTCAATTAAATGGTCAGAGAAATTCCGAGCATAGCTCGTTCCATAGCCCGCTGGGTGACTTTGAGCTTGTGCATTAGACCCACAGTGAAGCTCCACGTCTCGGATCCGTATGACATCACTTGGAACACACACATGATTAACCTCAACACAACCGCGCATAGGTACCTACGAACTACGGTGTAGACTGTAGGTATACGATGGTCAAGTTTTTATACGCCTGGAAAGTCTTATAACTGGTCTAAAATGAATCTTGCGCGTTTCAGTTGCAATAAATAATAAATATTGCAATTAATTTCTTTTTCGTCTTGGCCAACAACACGTCGGTGCCACACTTGATATTGCTGATGTCCACTGACAGCGATCTCGGTGATATCCGGCTCTTACATATAAAGAATGTCCTCAATAGCACGGAAATTTTCATAAAATTAGACAAGCTATTGATGGAGCACGGTTTGTTATGGTTCAAAATACAAAGAAAATTGCCATCAAATATATTATATTTCCAATAAAACGTATATTACTATCGTGTAACTTTCCTTTTAAATAAACTGTACATAAAATCATCGTACGTAAATCGTAACAGTATTTATTTACTCTAAATAAATAAACTGACCACGACACAACTATTTATATAACGGCGCACACACGCACAGTGTTTGGCCAACAGTGCAAATGTTTGTCCAATGTGTTATTTTGATGATACGACTGTCTTGGCGTCTTTTAATACACCGTTGATATCGACGTGTCTCGCGAAGGTCCGCTCCGTGCGTGATGATTGACAGAAATGTTTAGTATTGACTGATTCTTGCTAGTAATTTTACTTCGCATTAGATACCTACTTACCCTCTTATCCAGTATCCGTACCCTTTATAATAATAAAATACCTTAAGCCCCCGCGTTCATTTTTAATCGACTTCAAAAAACGAGGTATTTAATTCGACTGTATCTTTTTTTATTTTATGTTTGTTAACTCAGACCTTTCGACTGGGTGAACCGATTTTGATGATTCTTTTTTTAATCGAAAGCTGGTGTTTGTCACGTAGTCCCACTTAAAGAGCGAGAGTTATCCCTAATTTTGAGGTCGGTTATTTTTTGTCAAGAATATTAAATTAGACGATCTCTACAATTACATTAATTGAAGTAAATCGCATTCTAAAATGTTTTGGACAATGCAAGTAGACCACATGACAATATGGAGAAACTAATGGTGCAAGAGACCTCAGGGCCGCAGTCCTAAGAAATGGTCGGATCAGGTATCCAAACATCTGGAGATAGCAGTCAGCAAACAGCTGATCGCCATAGGTGGAAACAAGCTATTGAAAAAGCTTCGCATCAAAGTCACAATCCTCAGTACTAATTAGGCATGAGAAAGATGTAAACAGCCGGCAAACGAGCCGAACTACCTAATAGAATGTGGTCACCGACGTCTATGCACCTCAGCAGCAGAAAAGCGTCACCGATGGTATTCCAGCAAAAAAAGAAAGAAAACGATAGAAAAATGCAAGAAGGTAGCAAACTTTAGGTTTCCTAGGTTTGCTGGAAGATATAGAAATAAGCAGAACCCATGTAACGAAAAATTCAATGTTGATTCTCTTGATGTAGACTAATGAGTCCCATTTGAAATGTAAGAAATTATGACGATCCCAATGGAGGCACCCCAAAAATTTATTTACGCATTAAGTAATAACAGTGTGGACAGACTGATAAGTTTTCCAAAGCATGGAAATTCTCAAGAAAAGGTATAATTAGACCATCACCAATGATATTTAAACAATATAGATACGTTATACCTTTACAAATCAACTAAAAAACTGTTCCGAAAATAGCTACAACACTCACACGTTTATCTTTTGTTTCATTACATCAATCACATTGGTATAATACACTGTGGCGATTAACTGGCACTTTATTATAAGTGTAATAAAAAATGAACGCCCCGTCTTGTCAATTCTTGTCAATGCCAGATATATGGGAATAAAAGTGAGAACTGTTTTATACAAGAAATAGTTGTTTTTCTTTGAGAAGCCTGATCTTGAGCCTAATACTCCTGAAGAAAGTCTGCGGGTCTGTGTCAACAGCCCTCGCCACAATCTCCGGCACGAGTGGGGTCATAGCGCCCACATTGGTGACCCCGACGTGATGCGACACCGGTATGGGTCTCAGCTGGGTCATTTTCTTTCGCAGCTGGACGACGAAATCCGTAACGTCTTCTACACGACCTGCTGATGGTGACGGTTCAATCAACTCGCCAGGTAAGCGAAGAGGCTCACCGTATAAAAGTTCCGCGCATGATGCACCTACGTCTTCTTTTAAAGCCGCACGCATGCCCAGCAACACGAGAGGCAAGGCATTGAGCCATGATGTGTCATGGCATGTCAACGCCGCCTTTAGTTGGCGATGGACTCGCTCTATCATGCCATTGGCACATGGATGATAACTGGTAGTTCGCGTCCTTTTCGTCGCACAGTGTTGGAGGAGCCGGTTAAATAACTCGGACTCAAATTGCCGGCCCTGATCCGTAGTAACGGTACTGGGCACACCGAAACGGGAAATCCAACCGCGTAAGAAGGTATTCGCTACTTCCTCAGCTGTAATGCCAACCATCGGCCAAACCTCCGGCCAGCGGGTGAAACGGTCGATGGCAGTCAAACAATAGGAGTATCCTTTACACGCAGGCAATGGACCAATAATGTCGATGTGGACATGTCTTAGCCGGGCGGAAGGACTGCTGAAATGCCCTGAGGGCGTAACAGTGTGCCTAGTTACTTTGCTCTTCTGACAAGGAATACACGTGCGAGACCAGGCATGGCAATCTTTCTTCATGTACGGCCACACAAATCGTTCTGACACCAGACGGGCGGTTGATCGCGCACCGGGGTGACTTAGGTTATGCAGCTTGTTGAAGATTGCCCGACGAAATGGCGGTGTGACGTATGGACGTGGTTTCCCCGTGGACACGTCACATGTAATGCTTTGGTCGGTACCTAGTATAGGGACCTGCTCGAGTCGCAGAGATGTGCTGGAACGTAGTTCACGTAGCTCGTCATCTAATTGCTGAGAACTCGCTAAGGCTGTGTAGTCCTCCTCCAGGGAAATCGTCTCGATGCGAGAGAGGGAGTCGGCTACAACATTGTCCAGTCCTTTTATGTATTCAACATCGGTTGTAAACTGGCTGATGAACGTTAGCTGGTTCAACTGCGCTGGCGGTAGTTTTTCACGGCGCTGCTTGAAGGCATACAGGAGCGGCTTGTGGTCGGTGTAGATGGTGGCATGTTGGGCTTCTAGGATATGCCTGAAATGTTGCACACCTTCATACACTGCCAGCAGTTCCCTGTAGTACGCCGGCCACTGTGACTTCCGAGCGCTCAGCTTCTTGCTGAAGAAACCTAACGGCTGCCAGGAATCTTCCACACGTTGTTGCAAACAGGCTCCTACGTGCGTGCTCGACGCATCTGTGAACAATCCAAGCGGAGCATCGCATATCGGATGAGCTAGCAAGGTCGCTGTGGACAAGCTCTCCTTGCACGCTTCAAAAGCCTGCAACAATTCCGGAGTCCACGGAACAGGCTTGGCACCTTTCCCATCTATCTCTACGATTATGTTAACAAGCGGGGCTTGAAGTTCAGCTGCGCGAGGAAGAAACCGCCGATAATAATTGATCATCCCTAGAAAGCGTCTAAGACCTTGAACGGTTTTAGGGGGGGTGAAATCCTTCAGGGCTTGGATGCGCTCAGATGGAGGTCGCGTGCCCTCCGCACTGACTTCGTAACCCAAAAATTTCACCTCGCTGACGCCAATGACGCATTTAGACGGATTAAGGACAACGCCATAGTCATCCAAGCGCTTGAAGATGGCGCGCAGATGTTCAGCGTGCTGTTCCGCGTCGCGCGAGTACACGAGTATGTCATCTATGTACGGAAAACAACAGTCCAGGCCCTGGAGCACCTCGTCCATAAAGCGCTGAAAAGTTTGGCTTGCATTGCGCAAGCCAAAAGTCATGAATGGGAATTCAAAGAGTCCAAAAGGTGTTGTAATTGCCGTTTTGCAAATGTCGTTTGAAGCTACAGGGATTTGATGGTACGCTTTGACGAGGTCCAGTACACTGAAGACTGTGCATCCCGCTAAGCGATGCGAAAAATCTCCAATGTGCCGCACTGGATATCGGTCAGGAATAGTCCGTTGGTTAAGTGCGCGGTAATCGCCGCACGGGCGCCAGGTCGAGTCCTTTTTGGGGGTCATGTGGAGAGGTGACGACCAGGAACTGCTAGATGGTCTCGTAGTACCACACTGCATCATATCCTCGAACTCCTTCTTCGCTGCGGCGAGTTTATGAGGAGCAAGGCGGCGCGGGCGGCATGAGACCGGTGGACCATCGGTTGTCAAGATGTGGTGGACCGTGGAGTGCTTGATATCTCTGGTCGTGTAGAAGACGTTACGGATTTCGTCGTCCAGCTGCGAAAGAAAATGACCCAGCTGAGACCCATACCGGTGTCGCATCACGCTCGTTCATCGACATTCCTCTTCAAAAACATGGCAACAGCTACTCACGCCTTGCTCCGTGATGACTCCGTCCGGCGCCCGCTCACTCCTCCTTACAATGGCCCATACCTTATCTTGGCCAGGAGAGATAAGACTATCGTGCTCAATATTAACGGTAAGAAAGTAGAGGTCAGCATGGATAGAGTTATGCCAGCACATGTAGAATCGCCATTGCCGCCAACTTCATCAATTGCTCCGTCCTCTGAACCAATGCCCACGCCTCATCGATATCCTCCGACTTCACCACTACCACTTAGTCGACTGGTGGGAGCTGTGCCTTCACCACCAAAATATACCACTAGGTCAGGTCGACAAGTTCGTTTTGCAAAGCCCTTGGATTTGTAGCTATTAGTTTTGGTTGACACAATTAAGTTTTTGTTGTAACCTGTGTTGTTAATTACATGTGTAGTCATCTAATATGTTTAACTACTTGGGTTGTTATGCTTACATAGTGTTTAAGTTGTGATGGTATAATCTACTAACATATTTTTTTTTCTCAACCATTGTATATATCCTTATTATATATTTAGATATTGGTTCGTTTACAGCCAGTACAATAATATCGATTTGCTTATGTGTGGTTTAACATGTTTTTATATGGTTTGGTATGTTTGAATATTTGTTTTATTCTACTGACCTGTATAACTTTTGGTTGTTTTATTGTATTAACTAACTAATATTAGTTGCACGGATACACTGTTTATCTATTTGTTGCATGACTTGCATTAATGTTCATTTAAAAATTTGTTGCATTGGGGTTCCTTTAACAATTTGTTGCATTAATGTTCATTTAACTATTTGTTGCACTGACATTTGTTTATCTATTTGGTGACAGAAATTTTACTGACAGTTGTTCAAAAACTTGTTTAGTTTACAGACCTAGAGACTAATCATCTTGTGATGTGTTTTAAGCTTGTTTCTTAGTTTTTAAGTAGTTTTTGTTCTCCCTAGGGGGGTGGTGTGGCGATTAACTGGCACTTTATTATAAGTGTAATAAAAAATGAACGTCCCGTCTTGTCAATTCTTGTCAATGCCAGATATATGGGAATAAAAGTGAGAACTGTTTTATACAAGAAATAGTTGTTTTTCTTTAAGAAGCCTGATCTTGAGCCTAATACTCCTGAAGAAAGTCTGCGGGTCTGTGTCAACAGCCCTCGCCACAATCTCCGGCACGAGTGGGGTCATAGCGCCCACAACACGAAGGCATTTTAATTTTAACGCTGTATGTCAAATGTCAAGCTCTTCTGACAACAACAAAAGCGTGCGTATTGTCTTGTATTGACAAAGCGACTACAAGCACAACGGTCAATTGCCTGTTCTTACGCTCTTCATCGTCGCGCGTCGGCGCGCTAGTGACATATCTACCTCATTTTGCACTACAATATCATTGACCATCACCCGTCACTCCGACATCTCCCCATTACATAGCTTACGGTTGATCGTTCACGATCGATCCAACGAGTAACGACTAACGAGCGAATAATTATGCCATGAATGAAACCACTTGTTATGTATCACGTGTGAGTTATCGCGGCAACTTGTCAGCGATACAGGTGTAAACAACGTGTTAACCACAACGAAGATTTATTCTCCATTTATGATTAAGTCAAGTGAGTACAAGGGCGCAATATATTTAAGAATCATATTAAGCTCGCCCGAATACTTCACACACTTCACAGTTCACATCAAACACTGTTCCTGGTTATGGCAGTTCTTTGTTTTCACTTTTATTGTTATGCTTCCTTGTTGATGATAAGTCTGCGTGATGAATTGATGACGTGTTTTAAAAACCATTTAATTTATTCGTGCAGCAAGGCCGTAGCCAGAATATTCCTTTGGGATGCACGTCAACCGTTAGTGTTTCTTATAACTTGATATTGGTACATGAATGTATTTTTATGGTAGTTATTATAATTTAACTATAAGTGGTGTAGCTAATGAGATATAACTAAGGTACACCTGAGAGTCAATGAACAAGAATATATAGCTTGTATATATAGCTACCACACCTACCACCCTCTTGCGTAAGTCAGCTGCCAAGCGACTCGTCGTGTTCCGGCTAAGGGCTTTAATAAAGTCAGGTCTTTCTTTCTTTTTCTTCTATCTTTCTTGGCCGGCAACGCATCAGTGATGCCTTTGGTGTTGCTGATGTCCATGGGCGACGATAGCAACTTACCTACTATCAGGTGGATCTTAAGCTGTTTCTTGAACATTACACAAGCACTTTTTTGAAACAGTGGTACAAAAAAGTAGATAAGTGTGTTTGGTGTGGTGTGTGTCTGGGTGTTTTTTTTTTCACATTTTACAGGTTCGATTCCCGGCTATCCTTGGATCAAAAACGATTTTAAAACTAACTATAATATGTTATCTGCTTGTTGTTAACGTGTCTAAATGATTTAATAATATACTCAAGGGTGTAAATTTTAATTTCAAAGTCATAAAACGTCATAAAACATCATAAAACGTAAGCCTATTTTCTGATTCTGCGACAAATAACTTTCCTGTGTTATGTTCATTGCTTCCTTATGCCTTTCGATTTATGTCGCCCGTGTGATTTAGGACGATCTCAACACCACTAACAAGCTCCACTAAATCGTATTTACATGTCGGCTTCACGGTTTCCATGTAAATTGCAACTTTCGAAGTATCACCTTTGTCTTTCTCCAGGAACCGCGGGAATTAATCACTTCTACACTTACCGCAGATGATTTAGCGAGGCATCGGTCAACGTTTTGTCACATTATGAAGATTTATTGCAATACTGCCAACTTGTGTTTAATATGATTTTCCTAGAAATCAATAAAGATGGGTAAAATTTTTAAAAAGCTTTCGCTGAAATCCCCACTTTATATTATTGCTTCGTGTAACAACATCTTCGATACCAGGAGTTTATAAGTGTAAGAGCATGTCATCAAAATATTATTTTTAATAAGTACAAAGCTTGTCATATTTTAATAAGACGGCCCCATTTCCTTAATGTTATAATTAATCAAACTTGTTTCATCGAAAGGAGATATTAAATGTTTGGTTTAGGGATGTATAATATTATTAGATTGGAGTTATTTTATAAGTGTCTCAAAATACGTGATGGTGGTTCCTTTTGACTGTAATTCTCATTCAGAGCACATTAGGTATCAGTCGAGATCTGCTGTCTCGACGCACTCCGTTCTTTCTAAATTCATTGTTAAATTGTGATCTCTCCTAAAGGATTTCAACCAGTATTCAATATAATACTGCATTTTAATTACGTACTCAACCTAATTAGGGGTTAGGTTTTATACGTTATATGAACATACTGAAACTGAATGTTTAAAGAAAACTTTTAAAGAAAATATGGAAATAAAATAGTATATTTTTTCTGTTGCGAACATTTTGCCGGCACTGGCATTAATATATTTCTCGCTAACAGGTCTCATCCCCAAATTAATTATATTATTACTCAGTTGTAAGTTGTAACCGTTCAGTCACCCCATTTCCTAGTTTCCCGTCATCTCTTTTCTTCAAAACGTTTTATAAATATTTGTGTTTGCCATTCTAAGAACTCTAAGAAGCACAAAAAGCAAGGAAAGTGAAGCTTTTAAAATTAGTGCTTACCTTATTGTCGTCATCCGTGAGACATAACGATCAATTAAGCCAATTTTCAAGAATTCTTTAATATCTACTTAAAATTAACAAATATCTTAAAATACACCGATAAAATAATTCCAGCTGATTCTTTTAATATTCATTATTACGTAAGTCATAAAATATTGTTATTATTTCACGGAAGTTCGAAAATAATAAGTGATATTAAGAAGAAGGTACTTCACATAAAATGAGAACTGAAGATTGACCGAAATAAGTTAAAATTAAATGAGCCATTGTGTTGACTTGCGACATAGATGTGTTGCGAGCATCAGTTTCAAGTTTCGAAATGCGATTGTCACACATTTAAAGGAATACATCGTTGACAGCTGAGGAACGAACAAAGATTATTCTCCTGTTCCAAGCTAAATTAAAACGTTACATGTAAGGTGACAACGTCTTCAAGGAATTAACTAAATGCTCCTTTCCAGACTTGTCAATTTGCACTATATCCCTGTCGGCATTAGTTGCCTGTGAAACGTTTTTGTTCAGAAGTTGAATTGGTGTTTTGAGACATGTATACTCATGCCCTCAGATTAATACAACAAAAGGCCCGTGCCCTATAAATTAAATGTGTAAATTTTTATACTTTATTTTCCTTACTTTGTCATAATGGAAAAGGGATAATAAACGAATAAGAGTAGTTATAAGCCATCGTTTTCGACTTCTGTAATCTTTCGATTTCCGACGTTTGGACAGTTTTATTCTTTACCATTAAACAATTTACGCATATACACCGTGTTTAAAAACTTGAGTGCACACTGTACGAAATAGCATCAGAAATATCATGTCAATCTTGAAAACCGAAGGTTTCGAGGTGTAAAATGTGAAAACTGGAGGCGGGCCACACGGAGCGGATCAGACATCAATCAGGCCTGACGACTGTCGGACGAACATGATCACAGAGTGTGTGTCAATCCGGGTAATAAACTCCGTCTGACTCTGCCACTCAGGGATGCGGCATACGGCAAGCGGCCGGTAGTTTGTCGCAGTGAGTGGTTTGGTTTCTACTGTTTGACTGGACAGACACCCAATAGATCTGTCAGGTGTTTTTAGGTTGAAACAGCACATTTCTAATAAGATTCCAGAACTTAGAAGTTAAAACCAAACTTTGATTAGAAAACATATTAGGTACCTATTGGATAGGTCAAATAGGGAATATCTCCTAACATTGAAAGCTGTAAATTCTTAATTATTCTTCTTAATAAATCCTCTTACTTTTTTCAATGTTTTTTGTGTGATAGATATGATAGTTATTCGTACATAGTTACGTACGTTACATAGCCATGTAGGGGAGCGGGGGGCACGTTGTTGCATGGGTAAGAAGTTACATGCCTTTTTTACCGGGATTTTAAACTCTTTAGTGGACATAATTGGACTCATTTGTTTTCTTATAACATCATGCATTACATAAAAACGATCAATGACCCACCAAGCGCCAAGCTGCTAGGTTGTGTGCATGTGTCTCGATTTCAACCAAGAAAGTAAAAAAATCTTTTACGAAATTTTTGATTCCTGATGTCTATATTTTTTATTTTCTCAAAATTCTTAACCTTGAACGTTCATAATATATCTACCTTTAATTTGCAATATTGTTTTTTTCTACTATCGATATCCATTAATGGTGACCTCAATTTATATTAAACAATGTGCCATGGGGCAGGTAGTTACAATTTTTTGGGGTAAGTTGTTACATGTCGCATAGGCGTCGTTGAACGCAAATTCCCTGTGTTAACCGGCACACCTGAAAAGACTCATTAAAAAAGGGTATGAAGAAAAAGTGGCCAAGTCCTCGAAAATGAGCGAAGAAGAAAAAGATAAGGTGAATTTTGGTTTCCGATTCAGATACTGATGAATGGTTTTGTTTAGTGTGTAGCGAAAGTTACAGCACCTCTAAAAACGAAGATTGGGTAGAATGTTTAGAATGCAAAATGCGGCCCATGTCAAATGTGTACCTAACGGGAAACGTTCACTTATTCATTTGAATTAATTGCAATTCTGATGAAGACTAATTTAATATAAGTATGTTATGGATATCATTACCTACCTCTATATAAATAACTATATATTTTCTATAATATAAGTGCCTTAAAAATTTTAGAATCTTAAGTATTTTTGTTTGCTAAAAGTTTATTAAAATAACTAATAAGTATAAATAATTTACGTACTGCAAGTTGTTATTTGCAGACGAAGTTTCTGAGCTTTTATATAAGATTTAAAAAAGTTCCTGCGAAGTTATGTTATTATTCTACAAAAAAAATATTTATAAGTTACGATATAGATATTATAAATTATTCATAAATAATAGAAGGCTGTTCAAAGTGATCTCTTTTGTTTATAACGTTTTGAAATTTAAAAAAAATGATATATCATTGATGATTTTGTTTATTTATCTACCGTAACATCATGCCCCGAAGATGTAACAACTAACCCCGAATCGGGGGTAAGTTGTTACAATCGACTTTTTTGGTTAAATTGTTCATTGTGAAAAAATTACATACATTTTAATAACTTTTCAATCATATTTCAATAGCTGAATAGACATAGTAACGATAAAAGCAATCAAATGTATAAATTATTTGATAGCTTTTGTCGTATTGACAATTGTCTAAAAATTGTAACAACGTGCCCCCCGCTCCCCTATATACCTGATATTATTCCAAATTATTATCTAGATCTTCAGATTCTAGACGACTTACGCCCCAACTCAGAGTCACTAACGGTTACTTACATATATCGCTCGTTAGTAAAGGATTTGTATGGTGATTATTTATTAAGGAGCGATTTAAGTAACCGTTAGTGACTCTGAGTTGGGGCGTTAGTAACTCAAGAATCGGTTAGCGAACAGATACAAACAAAACAAGCCCCTTTAAGATTTCATTTTGGATAAGACTGGGTATTTTCCTTATATTTTTCCACTGGGCACGGCAGCCCTGCCTGGGCGCTGGCAGCTGTCCAACGCGTCGTCTGTAGCCATTCACTGAACAAGGGACCGGTGGCCCTTTGTCCACTTCCTGGTTTCCACAGAACCGCGATTTACATGAAAAATTCCATGAATCAGCAATTTATTACTTTTTTATCGAGAAATTGAGAACTTTTCGCGCGTATTTTTACGTGTATCTTCCGATTTAAAAGTTTTATTATAGGGATTTAAATTTGGACCGTTTTCAGTTAATATGACTTTCTTTTAGATTTATTCTTTGTCGTCTGGTTTCTCGGTCAGCCTGAAGTAAACCTGTCAGTTTTCAGGTGAAGAATTCTAGGCATAAGTGTAATCCTTTCTTGATGCATACTACTAACCAATGTACGAGATAATGGTGCAAGGTATCCCCGATTGATCGCTGGAATTACTACCCATTACTAGCCAATTTAATTTTGACTGTCTCGTACATAACACTTAACAGTAAGGTATAACATCAGTTCGATTCGATTCTATTAGTTGTAAAATGTCTCGGAAAATGTTACAAGCAACCTTCTCTTTCAAATCGGTAATTACCTAATTACAATTAGACGGTACGTTTGAACTGTCCCCGAACATACCTACCAACTTCCGCCAATTAGTGACGCCTACAGACTAATTACCATCAGGAGGCTCGTCTGCTCCTGTGTAACTTAAAAGTGGCTGACTCAGTTTATATTGTATCTATTACTAAGCTACTAATCTGTATTGTAAATGTAGTGCTTAAGCTCATCTGGATGCATGTATGATTACAGTATTACAACTAATTTATACAAACCATGTTCTAATGTGTTATTAATAAGAAATGTATTCAAGCGTGTTAATAACCGTAAAACATTGTAATTAATAACGCACAATAAGGATCCTGCAACAGGTTCCCAGGTTCGATTCCGGGACATCGCAGACAATATTATATTACTGACAAAATGTTTGTTCTCGGCTCAGATTAAAGGCTCTCGGGTTCATTGCCCATGGATGATAGTGACGTACCTATATTATTTGTGTAGTCAATGACACTCGCGACATGGAATTCTAGTGCTGGGGTGTTACTTCAAGGAACTTACTTGTGAGTTTCACGCAAAAACTACTGAACCGATTTAAAAAAATATAGCGCACAGGTAGTAGCCTAGTAGGTATACCTACCATGATCTAGATTAATCTAGAATAAGATATAGGGTATTTATTATCGTGAAAAACGCGTGCAAAACCGCTGCCAGAAACCCGGTGCGGCGATGTGCACTATCTGCAGCTGTAGTCTGTACCTGATGAGCAGCGCGAGCGTGTGAGTGTGCTTGCCGTCCATCATCGCCCTCTGTTTAGAAACGTCAACGGCGCATACAATGCTCTAACAGTCTAACCTCAGGCTATTTTCATTTATTAACTAACCAGTAGCCACTAACAGATTCGCTCAGTTGCAAAATTAATAATAGGTGTGAACCAATTATATCTTCCTATATCTATAAATAGAAATACATAATATCAAAACACTGTCGCTTTTTTTCTCACTGTTCTCGTTTTGATTATGTACAGTACAGCTTAATACATATATTAAGCGGAGAATTTGTACAAAAATGCAATCGCATGTTAACTTAAAAGAAGATAAATTATGAGATGGATGTACCAAAATCACTGGATGGCGATTAAGCCCATCGCGTCGTCATAATCATGACATGGGCTACAGCAAAAAATTGTTTTTTAACCGACTTCAAAAAAAGGAGGAGGTTCTCAATTCGACTGTATTTTTTTTTTATGTTTGTTACCTCAGAACTTTGGACTGGGCGAACCGATTTTGATGATTCTTTTTTTAATCGAAAGCTGGTGGCTGTCATGTGGTCCCACATAAATTTTATTGAGATCTGACAATGGCATCCATTAGAAAACCACATAAGTCGTAAATTTGGGTTAAGATGTGCGCGACAAATTGACGAATAACTCAATATCACGCCAACCGATTTCGATGATTCTTTTTTAATCGAAAGCAGGTGCTTGTCATGTGGTCTCACATAAATTTGAACGAGATCTGACAAGTAGTTTTTGAGATTTGAAGTCGGTTATTTTTTGTTAGTAAAATTTATTAAAAACCTTATTTTTTAAATCACATACAAAAATAGGTTATATTCTTGAGATTGGAACTAAACTTTTTCAATATTTTTAAACCACTGTAACCCATTCATAGATTCCCCTCAAGTTGAAAAAGCAGATTCTAATCCATTCAGATTAGAATCTGCTTTTGATCCCACTCATTCACTACCTACTTGAAATACGAATCGTTCGACTGACTCAGTGACAGTGACTCATTTTAAGTATTTACGTCATGAAACTCGGGATTAGTTGCAGCTTCTTTACAGGCGATACTAATAAATTTAAAAAAATTAAATGGCTATTACATACATTTCTTTAATTTAGTGCTTCTAAGTTAGTCTAGGTACTTCTAATGACAAAATAGATTCATCTTAGCATACAGAAGCACTGGCACTCATTACAACTAACTTCCAACGTGAATCGAGGCCATAGTGATCATGTCACAACAAATTCTTTGTAAGTATTCTACAGCAAATGAAACGAAATAAAACATAATAATATATTTTATTCATACCGGCACAACACTTATGCAAAAAATTCACATCCAAAATAATTAAACAAGGAAATAAAAACCATGATTTCTTTAGATTTCGTCATACTTAACCCCAATGTAAATTGTCAAAAATTGTAAGTTTATACAAGACTACTACTTTAGACGCCGATTTCTTCTATTAAGCACTAATACAACCGCTCCCCATCATACGGGGCCCCGTCGAGCTCAGGCTGGCGGGTCCCCTCGGGCGGGAGGCCCCAGCGCGGCCGACAGCCGTTGTGCGCGTGGTACCGCGGGATGCGATCGTCGCGGATCATCTCGTACGCTAACCTCGCGGTGCTGTGCTGGTACTCGGTTAGCCCGGTCTTGAATAAACAGGGGCGGACGTAACTGAGGACTGAAAATTGAAAATGACGTTATAGAAGCGACCATAACACTTCTGTATTAAGTCACGATTGCATATGCCACGATAACGAGAAAGCTCATAGTAAATTTAAATCTTAGCCATGACTTACCGCACTTCACGAACTCGATCGCAAGGAAGGCAAGAAAAGAAAATAAACTAGATCAACGGAATCATCTTACTAGATACAACTACTTGAACCTACTACAAGAAATACGGTTATATCATTCCGTAAAAATATGAAACGTTAAACACTTTACAATCCAATACGCAATATACCTTTCCCTCAATCCTAACCTCACCTAACCTCAAAATGTCCAACATGAACATACTAACTTCTGAAATGCGTCGGCAGCGGTTCTAGCGTGGGTTTGTCCATGTCCCGTTCATACAGCTCCCGAGCTACCTTCATGAGCTCGGTGTCCTTGATGGCCAGCTTGGGCGCCGGCGGAGGAGGCGCCTCCTCCACTACCACGTCTTCCGCCTTGCAAGGTTGACGCTTCTTAGGACGCGGCTTGAATGGCCTGGTCTTGAACTCTGTAGGCAGGGCGTCTTTGTCATCTTAGGAATCTTCGTGTGTGCTGTCTTTGTGAGTAATACAGTGTACGAATGCACGATACTGTACCTACCTATATGAATTTAAACTTGCTAAGTTACTGCTTAACTAATTCATTATTTTTCCTAAAACTTAGTACGTAGGTTACTTACCTATTTATTTTTACTTTACTTTTTATAGCCTGAGGGGCTGACGAAAAAGCAGACGGGCCACCTGATGGTAAGTGGTCACCGTCATACCGTGGTATTTTTCTATTTAAACAGCAGCGCGGTGACCAGGATCCGTATCTACCCCTAATTTTTAAAGTTGATTGCGTATCAGAAATTAATGTGAACCGTAACATCAAGCTGCATATCTGAGAAATATCTGATGTCTATGGGTGACGATAGCGACTTTACCATCAGATGGATTTTTGGCTCGTTTTCCGGCTGTTTCCATTTTAAGAAACACAATAATTCTTGACTAAAAATAACAGACTTCAAAATAACTCAAAAACTATTCGTCAGTTCTCGCTCAAAAAGTGGGACCACATCAGAAGCACAAGCTTTCGATTAAAAATAGTATCATCAAAATCGGTTCACCCAGTCGAAAATTCTGAGGTAACAAACATAAAAAAAAATACAATCGAATTAAATGCCTCCTCCTATTTAGAAGTCGGTTAAAAAAATTCTTAGCCAGTGGTTTTCTTCTTTCTTCTCTTCGTCTTTCTAGATCGGCCACGCATCGGTAATGCTCATGATGTTACCACTACAATTAAATGACTCTTCTGATCGTTTGTCGGCCAGTTACATAGAAAATATTCTGCAGTCCAACAAGTAATTCGCATAACCAAGCCAGACCTGGCGAGAGATGTGCGCAGTAGTCGTTGTAGTACGTGGACTGTCCGCGCAGACTGCGCATCGTGCTCTTTATGAACTGCTCGATCTCCTCCTCCGTCCATGCTTTCTGGAATAATCAACTGCCTTAAAGTATAAAGAACTCCGCGAACCAGCTTATATTTCAACAGAAATAAAAAACCGGGCAATTGCGTGTCAGGCCACGCGCAATGTAGGGTTCCGAAGGCGAAGTAGTAAGTTTGTCGACTATTACTCATTAACTACTTATGCTAATATACCCGTGATAGTTGTCCTTGTAAATTCATCATATAACCTAATATTGAAAATTTTTTCACTTGTCCAACTCCAAAATTAGCACTTTAAAGCCAAATATTTCTCAAACAGACCCTAATTCCAAAAATGGCCTGAGAAGTTAAAATATTTTCCGATCACCTACATCTTCAGAGCCCACTCTGGGGTCCAGCCACTGCCCCTCAAGTTTGGCCCATCGGTTTTCTGGACGGCACCTGTCAAATGCATAGGTTGGTAACGATGGTATTCTAGTGGACCTTCCTGATATCTAAGCAGTTTCATCGTCAGTAAGTAACAAAAACTATCATCACTGAAATAAAAATTTTCATCAGCAAATAATTATGCTCGACTTAAGTCTGTCTATTCGATACCCTGTGTTACTGCAGAGCATGATAGATCTGTAGTTACCTTCGTATTAAAGTTCATGAAAATCCCTTCAGTAGTTGCGTGAAAGAGTATCTAAACAAACATCCATCCATAGGTACATCTACCATAGGTACAAATACGGAAAATACATGGCACGGCATGTGCTGCAGAGTGTTAAATACTTAAGTAGTTATTGCAGTTCTAATGTCAGTTCTTTGGCCTCGATATAGGCACAGCCCATCACCTAGTACTAAGTTGCTGGGAGTCCTAATCTGCATCTGCATTCGCCAGTGCCCAAGCACTGGCCTGTTCCGAAAATCATACCAAAGTAGGTGGTTGTTAAATGTAGCTGGTAAGTAACGTCATCGCCTACTTTGTGTATTTATCATACTTACATTTTTGTTTTCCTAATGGGATGAGCTCGGTACTCGTCAAAGTATTCAGTTAAGAAGGACATTTTCACTCTTGAATTTGTATTTACTTGTAATAATCTCTTAAACTAAATCAGGAACACTTCCTACGAAATGTCACATATTCTAAGTAGTAATGACGGTAATGACTGATGGTTTGATTGCGTCAGCTGGCGACAGAAAATTATTTAAATTGTTACGTCATATTTTGATTCCAATTTATTGTTAACTTTTCCTAACTCGTTTTCGATAGTAAAAGCACTGCCGCATTACATCTGTTGCCTAGCTTTTATAGCGTATGACTTGAAAGAAAGCCGGCATTTAGACTGACTCTTTCCTAATTTTCCTGACAACATTTCTTTCGTTAAGTTTGGAGTTATCGCCGTATTGCATGTCCCGTCATTTATGGGATGCGAAACATTTTTAGCTTTGTGCAATTTTAGTCTCCTCTAATCGTAGTCTCTAATCTCTCGTCATGATCATTTCTCTAATTTAGTCATAAGCCCAACCGCCCGCCTATTGTAATTATTTTCCTCAAATAAACTAGATCAACAATCATAATTTTAATGTCTGTTAATTAGTATTTTGCCTCACCCTAACCGGGGTTTATGAATTCAGGGATTATGAATCTATTAGAATCTAATATCTATTAGAACTCACCATTTTTACTCGTATTATGTTAAAAACCTCATCAGCTCGTTACTGCCTTATAAATTAACTTCAATGACTTTTCTTTTTCCTGATTCAAAGACAAGAGATGGGCAACAAAAGATGGTTAACATATTATTATCATTATTTTTGAAATGTTCACAAAACCTTCACCTCACCAACTGTTGAGGTTCCCCGACTTGTAAAGCTCGTTACAAGTAGGTATACGAGCTTCAGTCCGTACATACCATTTTTATGTGGCGTGCTACCCGCACGTAGAGATGCGCCGGCAATGTCACATAGGCATCGCTTATCGAAATTAGCTATAGGAACCTACGTCGTATACTTGTATCAGTTTTGATATTTTTTTACACCGCTATTTCCCCAATATTTTTGTCTGAATTTCCTCTTCATCAAGACTTAATCAAGAACCTGGTAGATTCTGCTACAATTTGCTACCAACTGCCATTTATGAATTCCAGACCCGGACTGATATAACCTAATTCTCATATCACTTACATGAACAAAACACTTAGGGGTATGTATGAGCGCTTCAAACGTACTATTAGGAAATCACAAAATAGCTGATCTCCCATCCCTACCGCAGGCCGCGCGCCGCAGCCGCAGCCGCTGCCGTGACCGCGCGACGTAAATCACGCTATCGTATTTTTAGCGAACCACTAATTTGTCGTAAACTTACATTACTTTCCGAAGGTCATTGCCGTTAAATCGAAATCAAATTTCAAGGCAACGATGGGGATCGCTTGACGGAACCTATAAGTATTTGATGGCAGCAATCAAGGGATTGTAACGATCCAGTCGAGGAAATAACTGGGACACAATATTTACTCCTATTTACTTAACGCCCCAATTCAGAGTCACTAACGGTTACTTAAATCGCTCGTTAGTACAGAATTTGTATGGTGATCTTTACTATATAAGGCGCGATTAAAGTAACCGTTAGTTACTCTTGAGTTGAGGCGTAAGTCTTATAATCTTTATGGCCGCTTTGTGGTCACGTCGCTTGGACACATCCACTATATTATGTTAAGGTCCTCAGTATCAGTTTTTTGGTTAAGAACGCAGCGACGAATCATCTTTTAATCCGGTGGGTAATCATTATAATTTGACAACCCTTGTTTAGTTGCGAAGCAAAAAAATACTTAAAAGTGAAGTTGAATTAATTGATCACTCTATTATACGTTTATTTACTTTTTAACCGACCTCAAAAAAGGAGGCGGTGATTCAATTCGACTGTATTTTTTTGTTTGTTACCTCAGAACTTTCGGCTGGGTGAACCGATTTCGATGATTCTTTTTTTCATCGATAGCTGGTGCTTGTCAAGTAGTCCTACTTAAAGAGCGAAATCTGACGAGTAATTTTTAGTCAAGAATTATTTCATTACTTATTTAAAAGCAAATTAGGGCATTGAAATTAAATAAGATTTTAGAATCTTGATAAGTCATTTATTCTTACAACCTTACTCAGTAGGTACGTGCGACGATGACAATGTTCAAAAATGAGCTTGAGGTGACAAATAACATACCTAACACAGACTTAATGCTAACATACAAACAACACTTATGTTATAATCTAAATATAAAAATATACTTACTGAACAATACCATACATAAGCTATTTTATATAAAGTACTTATTACATTAATGTCCAAGTGATAATCAAAAAATAAAAGTGTTGCAAAACATGTAACATTTTTGGAACAGACATACAGTTTTATTATGAAACATAATTTATGATATCATAAGATAATGTACTTAGCACGAAATTAAAATATATTGTAAATGTTAAAATTTATCGTAAATGTTAAAATTTTATTGGAGACTTAAATGTCTTGAGAGGCTACTAATACTAAAATAACGAAACATCAATCAAACAAAATGCAACACATAAAAAACACATTTCTTCTGGTTTAATTATTTCAATGAAATTTAATTTCAAAACTACAAGATCAGCTTTAATATATACTTATATCAATTCATTAAAATCGTTAGGAAACTTTCTTTTTTATCTGATTTTAAATTTAAATATTAAAATAAATGCACAATGCTTATGATTGCAAATGCCAATTATTTAATAAGTGCTGATTCCCATTCAGTTGATCCATTTACTAACATTATCACTAAACTAAGCTATTTCATTGCTACCTACACGACGTCAAATGTTTCGAGCTCCGATTTAAATTATTCTGTCTAATTGCTCGTCCCATTAAATAAAAAAAATATTAATGAATAACTTTATAATAAATAAGCAATTTATTATTGAGTAATTGAAGTAATTAGTAACCTTTGTTCACCAAGGAATTTCCCAAATGGTGTAATACCACGAAGAAATAATAGTACATCTTAGTGTCAGGAAACGATGCGTTTATGTAATACGAGTAATACGAAAACACACACAAAACGAGTTTCAAGTGTTTATTTATTGAAGTGAAAACTTCTTTAGCATTGATGTCATTTGAAAGTCGATGAAATGAAAAAAGGACAGTAAAAAGAGACACACATAAATTCATAAGATTTAACGTGGGAGAAAATTAGATAGGAAGCATTATACAGTTTCTTATGTTATCATTTTACTCTTCATATTATGTTAAGAGATGACGTTAGTTACCACTGTTTTATTTTTATTTAGTACAAAATAGTTATTGAAAGATAATTAAAACTGATACACGTTATTATATTAATAACTTTATTTTTGAAGGTTTCACTTAGAAGTGAATTGCAAGTGAAGTGAAGTGTGCAATTCATACGTGGTAGACCACGTATGAATTGCACACATTGTAATTATTTTTTAATCAAGATTACGTGTGTGTGAGTACGAGTCTCGTACTCACGTACTACGAGATGATAATATAAATTATCGTTACCCAAACAGTATTCAAATGGTATGCGTATGGTTAGCGAATAAACTATATGACGTCACAAAAGAGCTACAAGACAAAAGTTACAAGTCAAATAAATCAGAACCTGTCCAGGACCAAGACAACAATAACTTAAATATTTATTTCTTAAACAGTATGATCACAGATGTAATCTGTGAATAAGGTTTATATAAGATTTTACATCACTATTCGCTTGGTACTGACGATGTATAATCAAGAGGCTCTATTTATTATGAGCTACCATATTTTAACACAAGAAATTCGAAGGATAAGTGTATCAGTATACGAATAAATGAATTTAATTTGATTTGTTAATAAGACAACAGTTAATTTGCCCAAAATACATATGTACCCACTGTAAATACAATGTAAGAATGTCTATTATTGAGATAACCAAAGACATGTATTTGGAGATAACCTTAATTATTATGGACAATGATAACATGAGTTTACAGGGGACTCTTTAGAGCATAAATATGAAAATATGAACATTATCATACATTTATCTCACAAAGGCAACATCCTATAAATATGTATACATAGACATAGATATAAATATAGACATATTATTACTTGGTCGTTAAAGGCCTGCTGCATACTTTCATAATAATATAAAAAAAATTATAGTTGCTTTAAAAATTATCAATGACCTGTAATAAACGAATTATCGGCAACTATACTTAGTATTTTCTTAATTGAAGGTATGATTTGATCAACAGCTTTCGGATAAAAGACTTTTTAATTTTATTTTTAATTGATACTATGTACAAGTTATTTTATTATTATTATTATTATTATTATAAATGTTTACGTCATGGAGACAGTGCCGTGCTAGCAATTTGCAACAGTACAAAATATATAATGTTTTCTTACAAAAAATATTATCTATTCAGCGTTCTTTTCGTATTGATTCTTAATTTCTTTCATATTATTGTTATTGTCGATGTCAATGGAAAAGGAGAATGCCCATTTTGTATGGAGAAATGTACTGACATTAATATTTTTGTGTCCTGATAAAAATACCTTTATTTGAATAAGTTATCTAAATACATTACATAAACCAACTTTAGTAAATTTTAATCGTAGGAGTTAGGAGATTTTCAACAAAATTATTTTGTATTTAGGTTATAGTAGACACAGTAATATGGACTCTATGCAGGCGCATTAAGTCGTATCTAGATTTAAGTTTAAAATTCATTTGACAGTCCCCAAACGCCATCTAATTTTTAATGTAATAATTATCAAATTCATTTGACAGTCCACTAACACCATCTAGTTTGTTGTATTATAGTCATAATCGAATCAACGCAACCTATTGGCCCGAAGGATCTTAAAATATCCCTGATTGGCTCCAATTCCAATATAAATGGCCGAATGCTTTTGTGTTGTAAAACGGAAGTAAAGTTACTTATTAATTGAAGAAAATAAAGCCCAAAAAGAATTTTTTAGGAAATACGGTAAAATATTTAAAATATTTTAACTTAATTTTTAGAACAAAAGTCATTGTGACACAATTATTTTTTTTGAGAGTACTGGGTATGGGCATTCTCCTTTTAATTAACCTTCCGAAAGATTAAGTTTGAAAACTAAGTCATAACACCAAACTAAGTCAAAAGAAGAGAAAATCCGTTATACCATTGTATTGCGTATGCGCGTGTAAATAATTTACATTGAACATTCGTCAATTACTAATCCTAGTACACCAAGGTACTAACTTCAAAAACGTCAAGAGCGGACGCAATAAATCTTTTGGAGTTTACTACTCCTTAAGAATCGATTTTCGAATCGATTTTCATATATGAATATGAAAATTTATGGAGAGTAAAATCAAATCTGTTACGTTACGTTATGTTATGTTCGTTCGCAACTTATCTTGATTTATTAAAATCGTTCGTAAGGGGCCATCCATAAATTACGTCACACGTTAAGGGGGAGGGCTCACAAATGTGACCAGCTGTGACAAGGACGGGGGGAGGGATCAAATAGTCATGAAATTAGTATGACGTAACTTATGGATGGCCCCTAAGGAGTAAAGTCCAGTCGTGCGTCAGAGCTGAGACACACAATTTTTTATAGGAAATGCGGGTTTAAGTAATTATCTATCCATCCCCACTTAACAATGCATCAACGAAACATGTTACAACATACGTTTAAATAAATAATAATTTCTTTTCATAACGGTTCCCAAGCTGAGTACATGAACAAGGCCGGTTACACGGTTTACACTGAAGTAAGCCACATGGTCGATGTTTCCAAACCGCTAGCACTCCACTGTACCATTGTTTAACACTATATACCGCTGTGCATCACTGCACCGTGTCCCAGTGCACCACTGTGACCCCAAGTACCACCATATTGACCCACCGGTCACTTATCATGCCAATGGGTTACGTGACCACGTGAGTCACTGTCAGCCAATATAACCCAATTGTATAGCTATAGACAGTCCCAGCGTATAGTCCACGAACAGTCTTAGGCCGCAATTACATCAGTAAGTTTTACTCACGTAAGTAACTTGCGTAATTAAATGTGCAAATATAAACGTAATGTATTACATTTTGTAAGTAACTTACAAACTGTGTATACTTAAATATGTTTTCTTTCTTTCTTACCGTAATTTCTTAGTATTTTGTATCCTTGCAAAAGTTACTCGCATATTTACGGAATCAACTTACAAGTGTAATTGCGGCCTCCTACCCGACACGGGGGGGGTCACCGGGGGGTCACCAGTAGGCCAGCCAATCAGCAGCCTCAGAACCTCGCCCGGATGTAGACGGCGGACACGTCATGGTTGGCGTACCCCAGCCGCTTGGCGTGCTTGAAGATCTCGTTGGTGGTGGCGGTGAGCGGCAGCGACTGCTCCAGCGCGTCGCCCAGCCCCAGCGCCAGCTTCAGGTCCTTCTGCATGTGGGTGAGCGGCTGGTGCGTCGAGTACGAAGACTCGATCATTGCTGGTGGAGGAAAGAAGGTAGTAACTACTATGCTACACTATGAATGAGTAAGTCACCGCAAATTCGAAATTGTTGTTTAAAATTTTACAATGTCCAGTGCGGCGCAATTACCATGCTGGCTCACCGTGTCAAGGGACCTGGGTTCGATTTCCAGCGAGGCGGAAATTTTAATGGTGAGTTTGAATTTCCGTTGCCGGTCTGGGTGAAAGAAAGAAAGAAAGAAAGAAAGAAAGAAACATTTATTCTGACACTGGCATTGCAACAATGATTAAACTGGTGGTACATTATTACTTATAAATAATAACTGCGTTCGGAGTTGCAGCTACCAGCATACCGGAAAAGGGTCGCACTCAGAAAGCGGCGTAGGAAGCACCAGGTACTTTCTACGTCTTCTGATTTTCAGTGCGCCCGTTAGTCGCGTGTAGATCGGCAAGCGGCACAGCACGTGCATTTCTAGTGATTAATCGGACTGCAATTTCGAAAACAATTACGATAATACTTAATAATACTTAATACCTAGCTTTTTATTAATGAAATGGAACTTAAAACAAAATAGAGTATCAGATTGTGGTAAAATTCAATCATAACCAAATATTATTAGTGGATATTAAACTAATAACAGACAAAGCTACTGAAATATGTAAAGTAAAAAATGGAGATTACTATCCAATATTGGCGAGACATCTGTTTGAGGGTATTATAAAGAAAGAATTTGATAAATTAATATAAGATTTGGGTGAGGTAAGGGGAGGGGGAAGGGAGGGGGAGCGGAGGATAGCGAAGGGGAGGGGGAGGAGAGGGTTAAGTATTTATTTAATTATGTCAAAGAAGTATAACTTCTAACGTGCGTACACGCACCCTTTTTTTATTATAACAATAGCACCAACCTCGTCCCTTGAGTATGAGGTGCGGCGAGGCGAGCGGCGTGAGCGCCAGCACGTCGAGCAGGTCGGCCTGCGAGAGCCCCGCGCGGTCCGCCAGCGCCAGCCCCTCGGCCAGCGCGGCCAGCGACACGCCGCCCACCACCTGCAGCACCGAGTTCATCTTGGACGCGTTGCCCACCTCGCCTGGGGACAACCAGGGAACAGACACGGCGGTGTTAGTATTGGGTAAGGTCAATGTTCACTATCACTAATATTGCTAAAAGCTACTGAAGGTATTATCATGAAAAGCACCCAAGCAGACCATGACATAAGTCACTTATTATCCGGGTACTTATTATTCCAGAAAACGCAGGCCTGGACTTGAAACACGGCGCTAGTCACACAGAACTGCAACCCATTAATGTCCCACCACTAAGCACGGATCTCACGGGAATTGGGGGTCAGAAGCCAACCCAATTGTCGGAAGATTTCATGTCACCCGCCTCCGACATGGCTTAACGACTGTTATCGTATGATAACAACCAGCACGTACTGTTTAACGTGCCCTCCGAATTTTAGCCTTTATCGGTCACCCATCCAAGTACCAACCGTGCCTCATATTGCTTAACTCAGCCAATTGCGCCATCGGTACCAGGTTACCGGCAAACGCTTAGACAATCAAGGCTCAAGATAGTTTAGTGCGAGCTGGCGGCGACCTGTACATGCGAAGAACATCCCACTTGTCGTAACTTTATTTGGTGATGCTATGAGGTCAGTGAGGTCATTGTCACCCATGGATATCAGTAACAGGAAAGGTACTGCGATTCTAATCGATATGATCTGATATCGATCGCTCATCGGCGACCGTTTTGCGACTGTATCGCTATCGTCGCACTGTTCAAAGTAGATTCCTAAAATATAACCGATTACAACAAACTAATGACTGGCTGAAAGAAAAAACATTGCATTATAATTATTACAAAATTATTATATATTAGACATATTGTCACAAAACTATAATGAAACTGTATTATTTAATTTAATTATACTTTGGGGCCGCTCAGATTTGGTCGCTGACAGTTAAAAATAATATGTAAAAAGCGCAAAATAAAACGTTAAAATTAAATATCTAAACAACAATTAAAGGTTCATCAACACTATTAAATAGTTTCTTTCACGCTATCATTCACACAACATGCTCGGCGAATAACTCACTACATTCTACTAAAATTTATTGAAAATATAAAAGAAACAGCTCTCAAATATTATAATATGCGTAATTTCCGAACACTAATAATAATTAAAATAATTAAAATGCAAATGCAACCGTAAGGAACATTAAAACTCATATTTCAGTGATTTCTTAAGACTTAAGAGTCAGAGAAGAGTTAACATCGAGCTGATGTAATGTGTGAAAACCTTAGACCAGGGATGGGTAAAGTTTATCCCACGCGGGCAAATATTTACAAAAATAATCTATGGGGGCATATTTTTTTGCTAAAATAATTTGACGGCCAAATTTCTGAACACTTAATATATAACCAGGGACTAGCGAAATTGTTTTTGAGCGACCTTTTGGCGCCCCTTGACTAAATTTCAAACGCGATGCCCCTGTAAAGAAGGTCACCTATGGATGGTTGCGGGCCGTAGTTTGCCCATCCCTGCCTAGCAACAGAAGCTTACCTTAATGGACAATATCATTTTAGCTGTAACGTGTACTCACGATCAATAAAAAGCTTATGAGTTAAAATGTTTCATGTCCGCGTTGGTAGGTAGATCATAAAAATCAGATGATGCTAGTCGGGTTAAAAGCTTTGAAAAGACTAATACATATCTACACAATGAAAGTAGTGTAAGCAATTGGTTTTAACATGCCACTTGTATTCAATAACTACCGAAAATAAGCATGTTGCAAAAAAACAATACTACAAAATACCGATCAATCTACTATAACACGTACTATTATGTATATTATTATATTATAACAAGTAATATTATTATGCTATAACATGAATATAATAGAATTTATTACCGCACGAGTTGACATAGGACAAAAGGCAAACTTTAATAAAGTGTAATAAATTATTACATGACAAAAATAAATGTTTTCTACTTTGGTTCTGACTAGCGTTTCGAATGTTCTGAACACTTGAAGTATAATATAAAAATTAAAAAAACCTTATTAATATGATGAGCTCTTTAACTGGATACCCATAGTATTGCATTGCTCGATATATTTTTATTTTTTGATAGTTCAAAGTATTGCATTGCTCGATATATTTTTATTTTTTGATACTTCAAAGTATTGCATTGCTCGATATATTTTTATTTTTTGATACTTCAAAGAATGGCATCTCACAACCACTTTATAATTTCACTTATCTAAGAACACTTGGGTTATAAAGACGAACCTAACCATATCTTAATTATATAAATCCGTTCAGCGGTTTGGAAGATATGAGGTAATAAAGAATAATACACACACGCACGCACGCAAGCACGCACGCACGCACGCACGCGCACACACACACACACACACACAGCTACACGCGTGTCGCGTCGCGACGTAACCGTCAGCGTCCAAGTTTCCTCGCGCCGTCAACCGGAGAAGCACACTACTACCAAGGTAGAAGGAGTTCTTGCTCATGGCCTTGAAGCAGGACTGGCAGTCGTCGAACAGCGCGCGCTCGCCGGCCGCCAGGATGATCAGCGTGCCCTCCTCCGCTTGCGTCTTCGACCCTTGGATCTGCAATACAATGATGATGGTCAGATTAGTCAGTCATTAGCATGATGTAGATGATGTGTGGCTTTTGAAATCTTTGTTGGATTTTGCATGTTTTTTTCTGAAGTTATATTGTACCAGTCACTTAATAAGAGTATTTTTTTTAATATTTGTGTATAAAAAGAAAACATAACATGACAAAAAGTTAATGATGTGAGTTTTAGAGCTCATACACTTGACTTTGTGATACTCTTTACTTCCGACATTTTCACCCAGTGTCCTCCTCTTCAGAATAATGATTCATCAGCTAGTTTGCCGGCTATTAAAGTTGGATTACCTGAGCCTCAAGATATCGTCCGCCCTTCCCCCCTATAGCCTCGACGATGTCGTGCGAGGTGTCGGCGTCGATGGACGTCATCTCCACGTAGCCCTTGCCCTCCAGCGACGGACAGTGCAGCACGCCGCAGTTGCCGAACACCATCTGGAGACATCACACCACACACGCTGTACTAATGGTAATTGGTACTAACTTCATTGACATCGTGTGACATGAAAATATAGTATTCTAGAATTAGTATTCTATCTATCTACAATTGTTGATGTCAGAATTGTCTCTAAGATAGATTTTCTTTTACTTAAAAAAAATTTAAGCTTGACCAAAAACCACCTGATGGTAAGTAATGTAGTCGAAGATGGTGAGCACATTAACTTAGTAAAAGCCTATTCACTCTTTTTCATATTCCTTGTTGTACACTCCAAATTGGTTAAAATAATACGATAGATCACGGTGGCTGACTGATAAACCTAAACCAGCACTCGTAGAGAAGCATAATGTAAAGATTTTTGAAAATTCAACCCCTATAGGAGTAAAATTGTTGTGAAAAGTTTGTATGAGTATCAAAATATCTAGAAGAATAAAACAGGGCGTGAAACTCTTGATTGGAAGTCCAATATTTCTTCGAACGGAGTTGCCAGCAGTTCAGCAAAAGCTCAAGAACTGTTTGAGCTTACATGTAAAAAAATACAACTTAACTTTTCAAAATGCAAAGTTAACCGAAAAATAAATATGCCCTATGTCTCGATTGTGTTCTTTGCATGATATCAATATTTAATTTTCAAAGGTCAATAAAATAAAGTATACGCCAATAAATAAATATGCGTGATATCAAAAGGTCGGGGCAGAATTGGCAGAAAGGTCAGCGCGGAAAAGTTAATACCATAAAGCCCCGACCTTCATGCAGGTAATCTAAATAAATGACTCCACTGACTGATATGAGGTTAGACTGACGTCATGTGTGGTTAGGAAAAGTTTTAGATTGGTGGCACGAACGGTTTAGATACGGCATTTATATTGTTCGCCTGGGATATAAACACCATATAAAACATCCACTAACCTTTCTGTTGATTTATTTGAGTATGGTACGTTGAGCAAACTATATGTATAGTTTCTAATTTATATAAATGTGGAAATTTCATTACATTTGGACAGTAATTGAAAATTGTAAATGGTGTTATTGTTTCCAATTTCCATATCGTGGATACATTTTTGTGTCCAAGACCAGGTGCCTATTTCAAATGTACAACCGACTTTTACTATATTTTACTGCAGTTATTGCCCGATTAGTAAAAAATATCATCCAATAAGTATTGTTACTGGCCATTAGGCTATGTCAATGTGAAGCCATTAGATCCAACAGCAACTGTCCATTCGGAAAAAACAAACAACATCAACCATCAGGGGACCGTGTCAAACTTGTACCACCTGTAGACGATAACTTCACAGACTCAGAGCAATCTTGACCTTATCATAGATGTAACGTCACGGATGACTTCACAGGAGCGTCACGTACCTCCTTGGCGGCCTGGGGGTCCGCCACGCACGAGAAGGTGATGTCCGCTTCCTCCACCACGTCGCACGGGGTCACCGCTATCGTAGCGCCGACCTTCTCGAAATCTTTGCACTGTTGACAAAAAAATGTCTTGTTAGTAGGTATTCGTTTCTTTTGATCTTTGTGTCTCCCCAGAAAACATAATATGAAATGAAATAAGTTTTATTCGAAGTGGGTTTGTTACAAACACTTTTCGAAAGTCACTCAACGCCATCGCTTCAACAAATCCCTACCGTAAGTGGCACCGGGAGAAGAAGCGGCAAGAAACTACCGGGGTTATTTATTTCCTACTCACAGTTACAGTACTACTTATGTTGTCATAAGTAGTACTGTAACTGTGTATTTAATATAAAAAAACTCATGTCCAAGTAGTCTTGTCATTTAAATACTCATCAATTTTGTAATATGCTTTCTTCATGAGAATACCTTTTACATGACTTTTAAATTTACAGTATGGCATTTCCGAGATTTTCACACATCTACCCATGAACGAGCCACCACCACCAGTTTGGCCGTCTAAAACAGTACTGTGTCTGAAATAGTACTGTGTCTCTTAAAGATTTAATTCAGTTTAGCTAATTTTTTTTAAGAAACATTGTAACGATACTGACAAAGTTTGAAAGGAAAGAATAAAAATCACCACTGCAAAATATAATAATTAAAAGGGATCACTACTTTTTTATTGTTGAATTTTTATAGTATCTAGGTAGGTAGGTACATCTAATACAAATAAATCAATTCAAAACTTAATTTTAATGTGTCTGCAAGAAATAAATAAAATAAAATTGTATTCAATGTCGGTTTTTACAAACCACCAAAAATATCGTTTCTGACCTTATCCAGGCTGCAAAATACATATTCATCTAATTTATATGTAGTTACATATACATGTACATTTTTGTTCAATCCTATTAATGCCCTAAAAATACATTATTCATCAGTACTTTTTTCCCTTACACTGGCAGCGCCATCTAACAACCACTGAGACCAACTAAACTTCTGAAACATTAAACTAGGTGTCGCTACTAGTTTTTCGCGTCTCAGCGCGAATCAATACGCGCCGCGCCACGCCGGCAGCCGCAGCGTCAACGACCCCACGCTCGCAATGGCCGCCGGCAACGCGCCGCCATTTTGATAACGGCGTCTCCACAATGCATGCTACGATACGCGGATACGCTACGTAAACATCGCGATACGGATACGGCTGTGTCGTATCAAACCTTGTGCCATTCGTTTGGAATATCACACACAAACTCTCCACGGACTTCCGGCCTATGAAAGATGAAAGATGGTGTAAATATCGCGCATGTTACTGATTCACAACGCAAGGCAATATCACAGGAATAAGGAATATACATATAATAATAATAACCTTATAATATAAGGAATAATATTATCCTTTACTGTGGCAATATCCTAGTTAGATAGGTGCCTACGCGTAAGGTCTATAATAAGGACTTTAGATAATAGTTAGCTAGGTATATTATACATATTATCATTTTAAATATTTTTAATAATTACGAAATAATAATTTAAATAGGTACTTCTATTAATATTAGTAGCTATCAGTAAGTATTAATTTAAAAAACATTATTAATTATTCCAAGATATTATAATCGAGCTTGCAAAGCAAGTTTTGCAAAGAAGCAAGTTTGTTTTAATACTTACTAAGAAAACTCTTCTTACCTAAAAATAGAGTATTATTGGAGTTAAAATTAAAAATTATAGACAACAACAACATAAGTTTTCCATAACTTTGATGCTTTTATTGTTTTAATTTATACATATTTGATAAATCTAAACACGCGGTAGCGTGTAAGCCAATTTTCTAGCTAACAGAATTGGCGAGCAGCACCGTGTGTAATATTACACGAACCATTTGGAGCCACTTTTGACCACCTCATAACTCAAAAACTATCCAACATAAACCTGTCAAATTTGGCTCATTTATTGAGACTTGCGAAGTACATATGTGTTCCAAATTTCATAAACACATCTCAAACGGTTATTTAGATATTAACGTCCAAAAATCCTCATTTTTATCACTGACTGACCTATAGATCCAAACTATAACCAACTTCCAGGTGACCTAGAAAGTTAAAATTTGGCATGCAGATAGGTAGTCGGGTGAATACAAAGGAATAAATCTGAAAGTAGTAAATTTTTATCATTTTATGATAATTTTTCAAAAAATTGATTCTATTAGGAACACTTACTTATAACGCCTGAAATTTATGAACAGCAATCAAAATTGATGACAGGTGGTCATTATGTGGAATATATATATAACGAGTGGAATACCACCCTTAATTTTTTTTTAATCGAAACATATCAGTTTTAGTACTTTGTGAAGCTTCTAACGGGGGGAAGATGTTCAGTGTACGTACTTATTATTTACGTACAGATTAGTGCGACGTCAGTAGCCGGTATTTCCAGTGTATTACATTGTTTCATTTTTAATGTGTGAAAAATTATTCTTCTCTAATATTGTATGGCATGTACACCACTAAATTTTGTATTATTTCCGAAATTATACCAGTTTAAAGTGATTCGAAGTATTATATTATTGTTTCCAAATATATTATGGCAGGTTATCTCATCGAACACAAACTATTATAATTATTAAGAGTATATGCGACTGTCGTATTTATTATTATTATTATAACTGGGATTTAGTATTAATTATTATTTCAATATTTAGCGGACATGAATAGTAGAAGATCATTGCTTATAAATAATGAAGTAATAGGTATTTAGGACCACGGTGCACTAACTACGGATTTAGTTGAAGGGCACTATTACAGTTCATGTATAAGGTAACAAAATTAATCAGTAACGTTATGAATAAGTACCTACTAATAATTTCTGTACAAAAAGTAATGATATCCCATCAAAAACATGAATGTAAAGTAAAAGCCAATTTAAAAAAAAATTGAGATCTAAATGGGTGCCAAGTTCAGTGTAGAAAAGCCTAAAATTTTAGTCACAAGAACATGTAATTCAAGCTTTACATTTGAATTGGCTAGTTTTCATAAGTTAGCAACCAACAAACCAAATTTTAGAAAAATAACATAGGTCATCAACCTAACAGACTTAACAAAGATAATTATACAAATATAATATTATAGCCTAGATACGAAGATGAAAACTAACCAAGTCAAATGTGGAGCTTGAATTACATGTCCTTGTGACTAAAATTTTAGGCTTTTCTACACAGAACTTGGCACCCATTTAGATCTCAATTCTTTTTTTTTAAATTGGCTTTTACTTTACATTCATGTTTTTGATGGGATGTATCACTTTAGCTATGACAGCATTTTAATATTATCTACATTTTAGTTTAGCTTAACCCTTAGTATTCTACATCATGTACGGTACATGGCAGTGCCAGACCTTCAGTTTTAATAATTATCTTTAGTAAATGCTAATTTAATCAACTTATCTAGGTACCTCTACCTACTTTTATTAAATGTTCGTAAGTCTCATAACATACAGTAACTTTTACTATGACGGTATTTCAATATTGAATATATGTATTGAATAGTTTGGCTGGTCCCTTGGTGTTCCACTTCACCTAATCTCAAAATCTAGACCATCACCATAGAAGTATAATATCATAGAAGAGACATCTCGAACAAAATGTGTTCCCGCCAGGAAGTTCTATTTTCAAAATTGAGCCCCCGTCCTCCTTTCAAAATCGAACGAATCCATTGGAAATGCAGCCGCGCGGCTTCATTTCATTGGAACATACATTGTGTTCGCGGTGTCTGTTCTATACGCTAGTAATAATACTTCAATGACCATCACCAACATTTTCAAAGTAAAATAATCAAATCGATTCAGCCATTTTACGGTCTCTGGTTACCAACTAATACTAAAATTCATTTCTATATAAAACTATGAGATTTGTATTTAATTTACGAGTTTACTTGGATAAAATTCGCAATATATATTATGAATCTGAAAATGTAATAATTATTGTACATTACTCGTACAATGTGAAATTAAATCGGTTAGAAAAAAAAATTAATCTTAAGCATATTATACAATACGATAAGGGATATAACTATACAGTACTCTATACTTATCTGAGTATCTTACAACTACTTCGTTATCATTGCTAAGCATACTTAACCCGCACGTGTTTACAGTTGTTATCTGCTGCTGCGTTACGTACGCTTGAGTTGCGTGCTAACAATGCCTGCTTGAACATTGTTGTAAAATATTCACAGTTCGCATCTGAAGGTTTTGCCGTGCGTGACTTAACCTAATTGCGATACAATACAATGTTATTATATTAATAGATCGTTTCAATGAAGACTTCATTCATTATGTTCATATCACGCTATAATTCAACGCATTAGTTCAATTCAACAAAAATGTAGAATGATAAAAAAGTCTCAAAAGAAGTAAGCGTTGTTATGAAAAAATTAATCCTTACAATTGTTACACAAACCAAGTGTTGAAATTATTAAATGTTAATTTATCAGTTATAATAATAATAAAATTGATGAACTAAAGGGATTTAATTAATATTACACTGGAAATATGGAATGCAGGAGCATATTAATTAATTGTCTAATAATGTAGTTACATTCCGAACTGTCTCAATAAAGAAATCAAGTGTCTCTTTACCATAGAATCCCAAAAACAAAAAGTTCATACAAGTGTGCCAAATACGACTTAACTTGACCCTAATACTGAAACCATAATTTGGTACAAAGAGCCCATCGAAAAACTTTTAACTAGCGATAAGATAAGATAAATAAGATTCAAATTTTGAATGGATAAATGAAAACCTGAATGATACCTTTAAATTGGAGTTCATAAAAAATCCTACTGTTACAAAGATATTAATCACTAGAATAACTGTTGCGCAGGTCAAAGCCGTCAGCGGCGCCAAGGCGAGTAGTTGCCGAGTGTATGGATGTGGGTGAGTGTATGTGTGTGGGTGTGTGTATCGAATTGAGGCACAAAAAAATTTAGCATAGACTCCAAACAACACAGTAGGTCAACCGTCACTTACGTCACTACAATATTGAATAATCGGAGCAATTGTGCGAGGAATGCGCATTGTAAACTGTTTGCAGATCCTATAAAGATAACAATATTTTTTGGTAGAGGTTGAACTGTTTAGTATTTTTATGAGAATATTATGTAGTAAGGAAATAATTAAAATGTACCTACATTAGATTAAAATAAAACAGTGTTGTTAATCCAATCACAGTAACAAACAAAGATCACAGTTTAATGTTTAAGACAGTGAAGAGACGTTTCCAAAGAGAGTCCTGTCGGCGATATCCTCACGACGGGGCATTACGGTATGAAGTCATTGGTGATCCACATTTCATTATGACGAGGACAAAATTGCGCTAGCCGTTACTGATTGTAGATATAGAGCAAAAACCACGAGGGGAAGGTACACATTTACTTCGCAACACATAACAATGAAGATGAACAAAACGTTAATAGCAAAAGAATCCAATTAGGGCCCTGGTACAGTTTAACGAGTTCATAATGTTTTATATAAGCCGATAACTAAGGCCGACGTCTGTACACGCGACACAAAGCCGGTATTTGGAGCAATCCGACGAAAGCTCGTTCAAACGAAGGTCGAGGGATGTGTTTGAACAGATGCTAACGACTCGTTAAAATCGAGAGCAGACAAATAACGACTAGGGGACTACAATAGAACATTACTGAAATAGCAGAAATAATAGAATAGTACAGTGAATATGCCTGTTAGCCTGATAGACATAAGTGGTAAATACGGAGGGTAAGAAAATCCATCCATCCTGTTCCGGTTGTTATTATTAGATAACACAGTAATTAAACCATGTTGGTTGACACATGGGTCAGCCACTAGGTAAGCCTTTCACCGATCCGCACTGTGGTGGATGCTATAAGAGCTTCTATAGAGAGGCTATAGTAGACCATTAATAAGTTAAAGCCTATTACTAACTACGTATTCCTCGAACTTGTCAGTTGTCTACGTATATGTATTATAAAAGTATTTCCACTTCGGTAGATAGTAATTCCACTGCATTAAAGCACACTCCAAACAGAATATTCGTAGAACCGCAAATCTATTTTTAAAATCCCTGAAGTCCGCTACACTTTGAAATATCTTTTCTAACACCAGTTTCCAAAGAAGTCTCACGTCACCGTCACCGCCCACTGATGTCACGGCACCATTTACCTTGTTACGATAGACGGACCGTTTTTCACTCTATCTAATCTACAGTTCTATGTTACAGAAGTGTTATTTAAAAAGTAGACATTCATAGAACATTCGGAAACTCGAGATGGAAAGACGCAATCATCATGTATGACGTGTTTACAGATTTATCCACACGGTTTTTTCACAATGGTACATGGAAGATGGAAAAATGTCACCAATATTTCTTTGTATGTGGTACATAATATATTATGTCAACTGACTGCTGGCAGTTAAGCAGGTTAAGCTTTGTTGCTGGACAAACAGATACATTCATTTCATCCGTGGAAAATACGCTCGTAAAATACAATTTGGAAGTGACGTCAAACTTTTATATTCCAACCGCGAGTCGTTACGTTGGCAAAGTTTTCAATCGGAAATGTAATTCTAATTCTATACACGCCAAATTTGTTTAACATACAACGTTATCTTAGAGTAGGTAATGTATAAGTATTTATGACTACGTAATCTGAATGTATTATATGACTGATAATATTGTTTAGAACAAATACCGACTACCGAAAACATATGTATTTACTATTAAGTGCAATAAGTCCTCAACTTCCAGATTAGGAATTTAGTGACGAAGATGCAAGATTTTTTGTAATGGCGATTAAGAACACTAGACCTTATAATTGAAAAACGGCAAATCTTGAAAATATTTTGGTTTATGCAATAAATATATAATACAGAGACACATTGTTTCAAATATTGAGCATAATAATTATCATTAGTAAGTAATTAGTAAACCGTTCATTTATTGCGATAAACATAGTTGATTAAACCCATAAAAGACAGATCGAGTGCGAACTAAGTTCACTTCACAGTTCACATTCGTCACCAGTCAGCTGAAAGTGACGAAGAGGTCAAACGTGTGCTGTACAATGACTTATGTTATTGCAACTTGTGACGTAAATTCAACAATATAATATATTATGACCGCATTTCCTGCTATTGTTGAGGCGCTCTAAGACTCTTCAAATCATAGTGGATCAAGACGGGCAAAGTTAGGGTATGCCGGATAAAAGCTAGGAAGAATATGGAAATGAAGTGAGTTTTAATGTAAGTAAATCTTATTGTGGATTAGTCATAATTGCCTGTTGATGTCAACATTCTGATTTTGCGACATAAGTCATAACATATACTTAAGAGACCTAAGTAAGACATTAAAGACGATGTATAATTTTGATTGTGAAACTGTAAACGCAGTAAACTGTAGACCCTGTAAATTGGCGGACACGGTATGAAATAACACAACCCAACATTACACTCTTGTGCAATGTAATAACAATGTAATATAAATCTTGTTATACTTGTAGAATACATAATAATATATCATTAACACGTCAAGGATTATCTCGACGCCGTGAATGAGTGGTTTCTGAAGCGCTGAAGCCTGAAGGGCTTCTCATACTAACTACGTGTAGAGCGCCTCTCAACTTATCTAGTTGAGTTATCACCGAAGCTAAAATCGATATCTGTATCAGGAGGTGGGCGTTGTCCATTAAGTGTACTGCACCAAAATTTACGAGTACCAATGCTCCCGATTGTCATGAAGCCAATCCGCAATGGAATCCGCTCTAGGTCTCCTCCAGTGGAGACTGTAGTGGGCCATTAATAGTTTAACGAATTAAAGCCAACCCAGCCAAGCCAAATAATAGACAACAGAATGGCAAAGATGTTGATGACATGTTCCAAATATAGGGAAAAAATGCGAACCAATTCATATGGAATATACAAGTCATATGGAATTTTATTGCGATATTAGGCAGTTGAGGAGATTTTAAAATTTTATTTTCACATGCATTCCAATTTCAACTCTAACGAGTAGTCACGAATTATGTATTATGTAATAGATTATGGGTAACGAGTTTATCTACCGGTTACAGATAAATTGTCAAGCCTCTGATTATGAAAAGCTATTTCTATTGGACAGTTCGCGTGAGTGAGAACCACACGATTCCGGCATTCGCTCAAATTTATGAAATATTGAAACGGTCACGGCCGAAATGTTTCGAGATCATCTATCTACAAATAGGAAACGGTGCGGCATGCCAAATTGAAGACATTTATCTCGGGGTGGGTGAAATAAATTGTCCATGTAACCATTCATAAGCAATAACATTAAATTCATTAAATTATTACAAGCGTATATGAATAAGGTGTTTATTATATATCTTAATTATTCAGCTACATTTTAAAGACATCGTACTTCACAACAATTAAAAAGCAATCCCGAATTAATTTACGAATAAATTTGTACCAAATAACAAAATCATGTTAATATTTAGTCCGTCCAATTTGATGCCGAGCTAAAGTAATAAGACACATTTTTTCGAATTTAATAATACTCGTAATATAACTATTACAAAAATGTCTCTTTTAATAAATTACATAATACCTTACCTGTAGGTAATCATAATACCTTAGTCTGCTTTATGATCTAATGGGATAATAGATGTATTACATACTAAGAAATTCTATCAAGCGAACAATTCATCTACATGTCGAAATGTAGTTAAAATGTTCTTACAATATATTTAATAATATATAAAACCAATGATATTATAGATACTACTAGTATCAGTAGATAAATCAGTAGATTTCTGTTATTTTCATGAAACATCATATTTACGAATTCAAGGACCCATGAGCGGCTGTTTCATTTGACGCGGGTCTTTTCGGAAAGTAGGATCATATTTCATACGTTGGTCCATGATAAATAATATTATATAGGGGTCATAATAAATCTCACCCATTTATAGAACCAATACCTTACTTTTCGTCTGGTATGAACGAATGATTCACTACATCCAAGACCTCAGCAAAAACATCACAAACTTTTCACCGGTCATGATTACTATCGGGATCTTTAACTCACAATTGGCAGAGAGAGGGGCACAGAATAGATGGCAGGGTTACCCACTACCAAATAGTTTGATTTAAGAGGTCGTCTAATAGTAGAAGATATTCTTGTCCTACCCAAATAGGTCAAGCACCAAGAGGAAATCATTTCGATTTTTCTTGGAAACCGCTCCGAGGACGTAAAATGTTGAAGGTTACAATAATTAAAAAATAGTGAAATGTGAATAATTTTTCGCAATACTTATATTAAATGTGATAAAAGAAATTGCTTCACGCCGACTCGTTATAAGTCTCGCGAAGACGCGATCGCGATATAGTGACAGAGAATCTTGGTCGGATCGATAGCATCTCAGACGACGAATTGAATACTAATACCTTGTCACAATCATAACGCTCATAAAAATCGTCCTTCTATCTTTCAGATGGATGGAGACTTCTACCACAGTATAGGAATAGATTCATATATTGTGCTTCTACTAAAATATAGTTAACTTTAAAAACATTTAAGTAGGTAGTACTTAAAGTTACATCAGTGGCACGTCCTCCTTGATAAAGCCACCGTTAATATTTAAATGGTTTAACGATAAGCGCTGGTAGTGCCATGACTAGCGGCAACACTGGTTACAATTAAACTAAGTAAAGGTTAATGAAATCAAACAACAACAAAATTTCCATAGAAGTATGTCAAGCTAATTGTAAGACCAAAGGTTGGATACAAGATTAGGTATCTCCCTTCAGAATACAAAATCTTTTATGTGTTCCAAAGTTTGGATACAAGATTAGGTCTCTCCTTTCACAATTGAAATTCATTTTATGTGTTAGGTACATTTAAAGCACGTCATTTATACATCTAACTTTTACTTATATAATAGAAGGATAGTACCTTATGGAATATTATGCCATCAGAACTGACTGATATCACCTACCAATTAACATTCCAGCCAGAGAGTTAAATGTACAAACTACGTCGGTAACTTTCATTCGTTTGCAAAATTCATTGTTAGGAATTGTCTCGCAGCGAAATAGTTAACATAGCTCTAGAGAAATTCCTAACAAAAAGTAATTACACCAAACATAAAACCGACGAGTTCACAAGTTCACAACAGTTTATAGGTCACTCGTTAAGTACTCAGTATCTAGACAATGCTTCGGTCGTTCCAGAAAACAATAGGTGGTCGACGTCGTGCGTACTCGAGCAATATTTGTGCATGCGTCATCATCATGCCACGTCCTCGAAATAGAATGGATAGGTAACTTAGTAGCTGGTAAGTAAGTAAAATCAGTTCAGTTCTACAGCAAAACAGATTTTTGTATAGGGTTTTTCATAGTACCGTAGGTTCTATACACAGTAGGTGTACAGTATGCCGTACTTTCAAATTGAAAATCATTTATTCATGAAGTTTTTCTCTTAATAAACTGCGAGTCAATTTTCTTTCGCCGTTGCGGAGAGGTCAGCTAGTATTGAAGAAAATAAACTTATCCTATAATTTTATTAAAAGCAATGTTTTTTTAAATTATTTATCAGTAGCGTCTCTGAAAGGATGCTTTATTTGCTATGAATCTATTTCTCCGTCCTTTGTGAGAAACACTTTCGTTTAATACAATGAAACGATTCATTTGTTTTTATAATTCTCCCAAAAATATTCGCTTACTTTCTCTAAACGTGCACGGTGCCCGAAATTTCGAATTCGGTTTTGTTCAGTACGCTTTGTTACTTTGCTATTGTTATGTAAGCTTCATACAATGTGTTGTTTGTTCCAACACCAATTGAGCAATTAGGAGACATCATCAATCATTTAGTTGTAACTGAGAGCGCTAGTGGGTAGTTTGAGCTGCTCATTAAACCACATTCATAGTTATAGTGTAGGTGTAATGTTATGCAATTTAACATAATATTAAACACACCTATTACACTGTAGGAATTTACTTAAATGAATACTATCAATGATTACGAACTAATGGACTGATTGTGGTTTTACTGGCATCATTGGACAGTGAATACTTCATGATGTATCTGCTCGTTTGTCGGCTATTCACATAAAAATCTAGTCTTACCAAAGTTCACTAGAAGAAGGTGAGCAGAAGTGATTGCGGCTTGTTTACTCCACGGCCGTGAAAAGCTAATCCGCGGCGACGCCCTCGTGCCCGACTTAAAACTCATTTAAGGCGAGATTATTCGACCGTTGTAGGCATTTTGTTCACTCCCCTATACCCCGCTCCCCTGAGTGTAAACTCGACCGCCACGCCGTGAGCCGGTCGCGCGCGGCCGTGAGGTTCATGACCCCGTGCGTAGCTTTAGATCCTGTAACCTAGTTGGTAGTGATCCTGCCTGCGAACTGCGAAGCGAGGGGTTTCGGGTTCGATTTCCGGCGGGGCAAATATTTATGTGACAGATAAATATTTGTACTCGTGTCATGGCTGTTATTGTGATGTGTTATATGTGTAGTCCATGCCACCCGCGACACAGGTACACACGACTTGTAACCTACTGCGGGGGTATGAGTGTGGAAGGGTTTTTATTATTATTATTAGTAACTGCTCTGAGTTGGGGTGAAAGTATACTTTATTTTGATTTATTCATTGGAATTTTAGGTGCAATAAAATAAGAGTAATGATAATTTTAGCTTAATTTTGTTTTTATTTTTTTTTACATAATTTTAGGTATTTTATTTTAAATTATTCTTATACTTTTTATCATTCTCAATATACTTGTAAAATATCTTATCCAAAGAGTTTGAACATTTTTGTACGGAACCTGGCATACCTACAAGTCTGCCATTTTGAAAAAACCTCGTATCGATTTTTAAGTTGGTTATTTTTTGTTAGTATTTAGATGATATTAGTCAAAGTATGTAAGGTAAGTACCTACTTATTTGTTCTTACTGATTCTTTTTTTAATCGATAGCTGGTGTTTGTCATGTGGTTCCACATAAATTTAAGTTGGTTATTTTTTGTAGGTATTTACATGATATTAATCAATTTTGTATGTAAGTACCTACTTATTTGTGGATGAACCGATTTTGATGATTCTTTTTTTAATCGATAGCTGGTGTTTGTCATGTGGTTCCACATAAATTTGAGCGAGATTTGACAAGTAGTTTTTGAGTTTTTTTGAAGTTGGTTATTTTTTGTAGGTATTTACATGATATTAATCAATTTTGTATGTAAGTACCTACTTATTTGTGGATGAACCGATTTTGATGATTCTTTTTTTAATCGATAGCTGGTGTTTGTCATGTGGTTCCACATAAATTTGAGCGAGATTTGACAAGTAGTTTTTGAGTTTTTTTGAAGTTGGTTATTTTTTGTAGGTATTTACATGATATTAGTCAATTTTTTATGTAAGTACCTACTTAGTTGTGGATGAACCGATTTTGATGATTCTTTTTTTAATCGATAGCTGGTGTTTGTCATGTGGTTCCACATAAATTTGAGCGAGATTTGACAAGTAGTTTTTGAGTTACTTATTTGTGGATGAACCGATTTTGATGATTCTTTTTTTAATCGATAGCTGGTGTTTGTCATGTGGTTCCACATAAATTTGAGCGAGATTTGACAAGTCGTTTTTGAGTTTTTTTGAAGTTGGTTATTTTTTGTAGGTATTTACATGACATTAGCCAATTTTGTATGTAAGTACCTACTTATTTGTGGATGAACCGATTTTGATGATTCTTTTTTTAATCGATAGCTGGTGTTTATGTGGTTCCACATAAATTTGAGCGAGATTTGACAAGTTGTTTTTGAGTTTTTTTGAAGTTGGTTATTTTTTGTAGGTATTTACATGATATTAGCCAATTTTGTATGTAAGTACCTACTTATTTGTGGATGAACCGATTTTGATGATTCTTTTTTTAATCGATAGCTGGTGTTTGTCATGTGGTTCCACATAAATTTTAGCGAGATTTGACAAGTAGTTTTTGAGTTTTTTTGAAGTTGGTTATTTTTTGTAGGTATTTACATGATATTAGTCAATTTTGTATGTAAGTACCTACTTATTTGTGGATGAACCGATTTTGATGATTCTTTTTTTAATCGATAGCTGGTGTTTGTCATGTGGTTCCACATAAATTTGAGCGAGATTTGACAAGTAGTTTTTGAGTTACTTATTTGTGGATGAACCGATTTTGATGATTCTTTTTTTAATCGATAGCTGGTGTTTGTCATGTGGTTCCACATAAATTTTGGCGAGATTTGACAAGTAGTTTTTGAGTTTTTTTGAAGTTGGTTATTTTTTGTAGGTATTTACATGATATTAGTCAATTTTTTATGTAAGTACCTACTTAGTTGTGGATGAACCGATTTTGATGATTCTTTTTTTAATCGATAGCTGGTGTTTGTCATGTGGTTCCACATAAATTTGAGCGAGATTTGACAAGTAGTTTTTGAGTTACTTATTTGTGGATGAACCGATTTTGATGATTCTTTTTTTAATCGATAGCTGGTGTTTGTCATGTGGTTCCACATAAATTTGAGCGAGATTTGACAAGTCGTTTTTGAGTTTTTTTGAAGTTGGTTATTTTTTGTAGGTATTTACATGACATTAGCCAATTTTGTATGTAAGTACCTACTTATTTGTGGATGAACCGATTTTGATGATTCTTTTTTTAATCGATAGCTGGTGTTTATGTGGTTCCACATAAATTTGAGCGAGATTTGACAAGTTGTTTTTGAGTTTTTTTGAAGTTGGTTATTTTTTGTAGGTATTTACATGATATTAGCCAATTTTGTATGTAAGTACCTACTTATTTGTGGATGAACCGATTTTGATGATTCTTTTTTTAATCGATAGCTGGTGTTTGTCATGTGGTTCCACATAAATTTTAGCGAGATTTGACAAGTAGTTTTTGAGTTTTTTTGAAGTTGGTTATTTTTTGTAGGTATTTACATGATATTAGTCAATTTTGTATGTAAGTACCTACTTATTTGTGGATGAACCGATTTTGATGATTCTTTTTTTAATCGATAGCTGGTGTTTGTCATGTGGTTCCACATAAATTTGAGCGAGATTTGACAAGTAGTTTTTGAGTTACTTATTTGTGGATGAACCGATTTTGATGATTCTTTTTTTAATCGATAGCTGGTGTTTGTCATGTGGTTCCACATAAATTTGAGCGAGATTTGACAAGTAGTTTTTGAGTTTTTTTGAAGTTGGTTATTTTTTGTAGGTATTTACATGATATTAGTCAATTTTTTATGTAAGTACCTACTTAGTTGTGGATGAACCGATTTTGATGATTCTTTTTTTAATCGATAGCTGGTGTTTGTCATGTGGTTCCACATAAATTTGAGCGAGATTTGACAAGTAGTTTTTGAGTTACTTATTTGTGGATGAACCGATTTTGATGATTCTTTTTTTAATCGATAGCTGGTGTTTGTCATGTGGTTCCACATAAATTTGAGCGAGATTTGACAAGTCGTTTTTGAGTTTTTTTGAAGTTGGTTATTTTTTGTAGGTATTTACATGACATTAGCCAATTTTGTATGTAAGTACCTACTTATTTGTGGATGAACCGATTTTGATGATTCTTTTTTTAATCGATAGCTGGTGTTTATGTGGTTCCACATAAATTTGAGCGAGATTTGACAAGTTGTTTTTGAGTTTTATTGAAGTTGGTTATTTTTTGTAGGTATTTACATGATATTAGCCAATTTTGTATGTAAGTACCTACTTATTTGTGGATGAACCGATTTTGATGATTCTTTTTTTAATCGATAGCTGGTGTTTGTCATGTGGTTCCACATAAATTTTAGCGAGATTTGACAAGTAGTTTTTGAGTTTTTTTGAAGTTGGTTATTTTTTGTAGGTATTTACATGATATTAGTCAATTTTGTATGTAAGTACCTACTTATTTGTGGATGAACCGATTTTGATGATTCTTTTTTTAATCGATAGCTGGTGTTTGTCATGTGGTTCCACATAAATTTGAGCGAGATTTGACAAGTCGTTTTTGAGTTTTTTTGAAGTTGGTTATTTTTTGTAGGTATTTACATGACATTAGCCAATTTTGTATGTAAGTACCTTGGTGTAACAAATGATTTGCTGGTCAAAATCTACAACCATAAAACGGTTTGCGGGTTTGCGTTTTTATAATTCCTTCGATAGTAACCCAGGTCGAGCAGGGGAACCGTAATACTTTATGATAATATGTTGAGCCTATGTACCACTTGCTTGTATCTAAGCTATAATTGGGTGAAATCAATGAAATAAGGGAAACTAATGGATAGGAAGGCGCACTTACTTGGAATTTTCTGGTGGCAGCCTCGTGGCACGTGGCAGGTTCGTCTTCACTCCAGTTTCGTAATTTTACCATACAGTTCAGGTAAATTATAGCGGTTAGATTCACAGATCACTTGATAAGTTTTTAAGCGGTTATTAAATATATTTTTTGAAGTTGCAAACGTATCTACAGCAAAAAACTGCGCGTGCGGGGATGCGGTGCGGAGACCTTACGACGGTCAAACAGGAACTAACTTCACATTCGCGAGAGTGAAACCGCGATAATTTCAGTGCGCCCGGGAGACAAGGATGGATATATTGGAAGCTAGATACAAGGGTGGTACATTGCTTAAATAGAAAAATATATTGTTCTAGAATATCCAACACTCCCCCGGCCTTGAAGGAATCCAACTCCTTCAATACAAATAATAAATTTGAAAGAAATTCTAAACAAAGCGGAAAAATATATAAATAGCGGTATAAATAACTAAATATATGGATATACATATAGATGCGGGATTATGTATATATAACATAATAATTATAACTGTAATATAAATAACTACTCAATGGGTAGTGGGCAAAGCCGCACAACTGGTCGCTCATAAACTCTATTCTTCGTCCTAACCTCCGCAACACGTATGATACCGTCTTTACCGGGAAAAACTTTCGTTATGATTCCTAACGGCCACTGTAGGGGCGGTGCGTTATCAACATTTAAAAGAACAATGGTTCCTACAGTTATGAGATTTGAAGGTTTAGGATTTAATTTAAAACAATCTATACATTTACGTATGCGTTGTCGTAATATATTACGTGCGGAAAGAATCCAAAATTGTCTCAAAATTGAACGTACTTAATAATTGTGAACCTGCGTGACAATATTGGCGATGATAAAAATCGATAATTAAATTAATTATATGTCCCGATTCTGGAAGCAAAGCGGGATGTTTATGTGAATATCCTAACGAAGAATAGCATAAGCGACCACCAACTCGTAAAACATCTTTGTCATCAATAAAATGTTGACAGTAAAATTTGCGTAAAGCGGTAGAACAAGATTTGTCCTTTTCAATATTGATAATATCTTCGCTAAAGGAAGTGCGTTGAATATTTCGTATAATAAACGTCTCAGTCCGATCTAAGTCGTCTGAGATAATTAAGTTATTGCGCGGGAGTGGTTTAAGAAACCGAAGTATGCAGAATGTACTCCTAAGGAATTTATTTCACAAATGAAAATTTTCAAACTAAAATTCACAAATATAATATCTTCCTGTGCGTTGCAAGTAATGTAGAAAGTAGTTCTTTCTTCAGGAAGTTGCGTTGAATGCGGTATAATTAATAGGCCACTCATTAACTGGTAATGAGGCCCATGCGGGTCCATGAAACCATAGGTCATGGTTTATAAAGTGGGATGGAAGTAACCTTCGGGATATAAAGTCCGCGGGGTTTTGAACGCCAGAAACGTGAAAAAATATAAACGGAGAGGAAATGAGCTGTAACTCATATAAATATTGATGTCACTTATCTAAAATATGTTGCGGTGGCGCTTCATCCCAGTCTATCTTAAGTAACCAAAGGTCCTTAATTAATAATTTATAAAATAAAATGATAGGGCCAACCAAACATAATACGTCATATAAACGTGCGGTCGTGGAGAGAATAGCGCGTTTGGTGCGAGAAGTTTGCGATTGCGGAATAGAAAAACAAAAATGATCACAATCAGGCTGCTAGCGGAGACCTAAAATCTTAAAACTGTTTTCTCCTTCAAAGGAAACAGCTTCAGTGTGGTGGCGGTGAGATTAAAGTACATGTGCGATTAATTTCGGACAGTTACTCGTCCATTTAACTAAATCGAAGCCTCTTTAAATAGTATAATGAGCTGATCTGTAGCATCAATGGACTCCTCAAGAGACGAGGCGGAGGACGCTAGGTCGTTCATGTACACATCCCTCTCAAATATATCCGCTGCAAGGGAATAGATCTCTCTCCCATCACTTGTGCGTAAAGCAAGAAACGGAGAGGACCGAAGACAGAAATTAACCCGATTGTATTTATAATAATTATGTATCTAGCGGCTCGTTATAATTATAACGAAATAAAATTATTTGAAAATTGCGGTGCGGTGGATGTACTTCAACACACAAGTACATATGTTTTACATCAGCAAAGAATGCAAGTTTAAAGATGCGGAAATTCAAAATAATTTGAAAAATTTCGTTTTGTAAATTACAACCAGTGTACAAAACGGGATGCTGCGGTACATAAAAACCTGGACTGATGCAGTCATCAGGTGAAACGCGGGATAGAATAACTTTTATATTTTTTATATATTATTTTTACATATTATTTTAAATAGTAATAACCTAATAATACCTAATTATATAATTTACATAACGCGGCGCGGGTGACTTCAATAATATGCGTACAAGAAATTTAAATCTTCTTACTGCGGTTGAAGGCACAAAAAGTACGAGACGTTGACAAAGCGGTTACTACGGGCACGTCACCCAAAATGATGTAGCCTAAAGTAGTTTCCAACGCGACCGGACCATCATACACATCACTAACGAGTTTGTTAAAAAGCAATATCCGACAATACATATTTACTCCGAGAAGCATTTCTATCGGACCAGGCTCATTGAATGTATCATCCGCGAGCGGTATTGAATTTATGAAAGGTAAGGAAGCTACATTAACCTGAGCGTCCGGTAAACAACCGGTTATTTTATCAATCACTGCGGGTCGGATACAGTACTGTTTCCCATCATCAAATCGCGATGTGAACTTAACTTCCGTGGAACCGTGTATCTTTTGGGATACTCCACCAATACCCTGAACTTCCGCGAAGCGATTCTGTGCCGAAATAGGAAGTGATAACCGCTTGCAACATTCGAGGGTAATATAATCGCTTTGGGAACCTGGATCAATTAAACATCTAACATAATGCGGGCGATTAAATTTATCCAAAACCATTACTTTTGCGGTGCCCAACAACGTACAAGTGGTTGCGGAGCGAGTGTCACAAGCAACATTACAAGACGATGCATTGACGACCGGTGCGATAGTTTGAGAAGCGGGACCCTTATCAGAGCGGTGCATAAGGTTCAATTCACTATGCGGTCGCGCGGCGTCTGACGAGTGCGACGAGTCTGAGTGCACATTCGCCTTATCACTGCGCTCGAAGCGGTGCGATTTACGAGCGAGAGCGGAATTTGTTGCGGGTGCAATAAATTGATTTTCATTTGTACCAATTTTATAATTGTTATGCGGAGGATTAAAATGTAGTAATGAATGGTGTCTGGCTGGACAATAGGAACAATTGCGGTTCGACGAACAATTTAAAGATTTATGTTTAGAACTTAAGCAGTTATTACAAAAATTGTTAGTTTTAATGAAGTTAAACCTGTCAAAAGGAGACATGTTGTTAACGAAATGAGAACATTTATATAAGTGATCATGATTTAAATCATTACACAACGCACAATTTTTATGACTTGGACCATCCCGATTAACAAAAGCCTTAGTCATCTTCGGGGTAGGAAAATTTTTGTTGCGCGGTTTATTTGAAACGGAGTTATGAACTATATTTTGTTTTGTATGCAAAATAACCTTGTTTTGTTCTAGGACAAAATTTATCAAAGTTTTATAAGATGGAATTTTATTATCTCGATGCGTAATTTCAAATAATTTAACAGTCTCCGAATCCAATTTTTGTTGTGCGATATGAAAGAAAATAAAGTCCGTCAAATCATCCAGCTTTAATTGCTTGAGTGCTTCAACAGATGCGTTAAAAATATTTATAAAGTTGTCGAAGCCAGCTGCGGTATTACTACTAAGCGGTTTGAAGTCTAATAATTGATTAAGATACGTGGAAGCTAATGCGCGCGGGTCGTCATATCTACGTATTAAATCGGACCAAATAACGGAATAATTTTCAGCGGTGGGCGGCAACCCAGCACAAATGCATTTTGCCTTTTCAGTTAATTTACCAACAAGATATACAATCCTCTCACCATCTGTTAAAGTCGGATTGTCGTGGACTACGCTTTTAAACTGCTGATAAAACAATGGCCAGTTGCGTATGTCCCCATCAAATGTCATCAATTCAACAGGAGGTAGTTTAGGTGTCGACCTTGAGATATGCGGCTTTACTTCCTGACTAGGCTGAGTTGTTGCGATGCATTGTTCTTGAACACGCTTTATGTGACAATACATTTCTTCAAATGAAATCCAACTCTGATAATTAATGATATAATCAGGATTACTTGCTAAATTTTGTCTATTGTATTCATCCAATACTTTCTCAAACTCGCGGCGTAAATTATTTAAATTAGTTACGTTATTCAAAAAAATATCAAGCTGAGTCTCATCTGTAAGTGCTTTTTGCGATAAATCATAAATAGTTTGCAAACGCGCAAAGAACGCGTCGCGTTTAGCTTCTATTAAACGCAGCTCAGGGTTGCTCGTTCCACTCTTGCTGCTACCACTAGACTTCTTTTCCATGACGAAAAATAAAAAATTAATTAATTTGAATTAGATGTAATGAATGCGATTTGCGGTTTTAAAACGTATTTCGATTGAAATTCTACGGAACTTATAAATGAATTGTATATTATATAATATACGAAAAGTTGCTAATGCGGGTGCGAAATATGACAAAAAATACTTAGTAATAACAACTACTTGTATTATTACGTATCCGAAAACAAATATAAAAACGAGGTGTACCTAGAATGTACTATGGTTACGCGGTAAAAGAAACGAAAATTTGCTAATGCGGGTGCGGAATAAGACAAAAATACTTAGTAATAACAACTACTAAGTATTAAGTATTCGAAAACAAATATAATAACGAGGTGTAATTAAAACGTCAAGTACTGGCTATGCGGTAAAAGAAACGAAAATTTGCTAATGCGGGTGCGGAATAAGACGAAAATACTTAGTAATAACAACTACTAAGTATTAAGTATTCGAAAACAAATATAATAACGAGGTGTAATTAAAACGTCAAGTACTGGCTATGCGGTAAAAGAAACGAAAAGTTGCTAATGCGGGTGCGGAATAAGACAAAAACAATAATAACAACTACTCGTATTATTAATCAAGTACTGACAATATACACCCGTCGCGGTATGCGATAGCGCCAACCCTACTGCAATAGTCGGTTGTTGCTAAGTGCGCGTGAGGAATCTCCGATACAAGAGGGTAAATATGAATCTCGTGTGCGGGGCGGCGCGGCGGCGTGCTACAATATTTTAACACACCTTCAACTATGAAACAATTAACAAATTTATGTTAAATACTTGAATTAATACGTAATGCAACTCAAAATTACGTGTTCTAGCTACCAGTTATGCGGGAAATTAAAAGGAATGCGGTTTAGGTAAAGGAAATAGATATAAATGCGGAATAAATAAAATATTTTATAACTATTCCTTACTTAACTGACTGATTTAAATATCTATAAGTATATATAATGAAGGACCAGATCTGTGAATATATTAAATAAATAATAGATATGCGGTTATATAATTTAATGATAAATATTATATATAGGGCTCAAAGTTACCATTAATATTGTGATATATGCTCCGGCTCGAAGAGACCATAAATTTTATGGTGTAACAAATGATTTGCTGGTCAAAATCTACAACCATAAAACGGTTTGCGGGTTTGCGTTTTTATAATTCCTTCGATAGTAACCCAGGTCGAGCAGGGGAACCGTAATACTTTATGATAATATGTTGAGCCTATGTACCACTTGCTTGTATCTAAGCTATAATTGGGTGAAATCAATGAAATAAGGGAAACTAATGGATAGGAAGGCGCACTTACTTGGAATTTTCTGGTGGCAGCCTCGTGGCACGTGGCAGGTTCGTCTTCACTCCAGTTTCGTAATTTTACCATACAGTTCAGGTAAATTATAGCGGTTAGATTCACAGATCACTTGATAAGTTTTTAAGCGGTTATTAAATATATTTTTTGAAGTTGCAAACGTATCTACAGCAAAAAACTGCGCGTGCGGGGATGCGGTGCGGAGACCTTACGACGGTCAAACAGGAACTAACTTCACATTCGCGAGAGTGAAACCGCGATAATTTCAGTGCGCCCGGGAGACAAGGATGGATATATTGGAAGCTAGATACAAGGGTGGTACATTGCTTAAATAGAAAAATATATTGTTCTAGAATATCCAACATACCTACTTATTTGTGGATGAACCGATTTTGATGATTCTTTTTTTAATCGATAGCTGGTGTTTATGTGGTTCCACATAAATTTGAGCGAGATTTGACAAGTTGTTTTTGAGTTTTTTTGAAGTTGGTTATTTTTTGTAGGTATTTACATGATATTAGCCAATTTTGTATGTAAGTACCTACTTATTTGTGGATGAACCGATTTTGATGATTCTTTTTTTAATCGATAGCTGGTGTTTGTCATGTGGTTCCACATAAATTTTAGCGAGATTTGACAAGTAGTTTTTGAGTTTTTTTGAAGTTGGTTATTTTTTGTAGGTATTTACATGATATTAGTCAATTTTGTATGTAAGTACCTACTTATTTGTGGATGAACCGATTTTGATGATTCTTTTTTTAATCGATAGCTGGTGTTTGTCATGTGGTTCCACATAAATTTGAGCGAGACTTGACAAGTAGTTTTTGAGTTTTTTTGAAGTTGGTTATTTTTTGTAGGTATTTACATGATATTAGTCAATTTTGTATGTAAGTACCTACTTATTTGTGGATGAACCGATTTTGATGATTCTTTTTTTAATCGATAGCTGGTGTTTGTCATGTGGTTCCACATAAATTTTAGCGAGATTTGACAAGTAGTTTTTGAGTTTTTTTGAAGTTGGTTATTTTTTGTAGGTATTTACATGATATTAGTCAATTTTGTATGTAAGTACCTACTTATTTGTGGATGAACCGATTTTGATGATTCTTTTTTTAATCGATAGCTGGTGTTTGTCATGTGGTTCCACATAAATTTGAGCGAGATTTGACAAGTAGTTTTTGAGTTACTTATTTGTGGATGAACCGATTTTGATGATTCTTTTTTTAATCGATAGCTGGTGTTTGTCATGTGGTTCCACATAAATTTGAGCGAAATTTGACAAGTAGTTTTTGAGTTTTTTTGAAGTTGGTTATTTTTTGTAGGTATTTACATGATATTAATCAATTTTGTATGTAAGTACCTACTTATTTGTGGATGAACCGATTTTGATGATTCTTTTTTTAATCGATAGCTGGTGTTTGTCATGTGGTTCCACATAAATTTGAGCGAGATTTGACAAGTAGTTTTTGAGTTACTTATTTGTGGATGAACCGATTTTGATGATTCTTTTTTTAATCGATAGCTGGTGTTTGTCATGTGGTTCCACATAAATTTGAGCGAGATTTGACAAGTAGTTTTTGAGTTTTTTTGAAGTTGGTTATTTTTTGTAGATATTAATCAATTTTGTATGTAAGTACCTTCTTATTTGTGGATGAACCGATTTTGATGATTCGTTTTTTAATCGATAGCTGGTGTTTGTCATGTGGTTCCACATAAATTTGAGCGAGATTTGACAAGTAGTTTTTGAGTTTTTTTGAAGTTGGTTATTTTTTGTTAGTATTTAGATGATATTAATCAATTTTGTATATAAGTACATACTTATTTGTGTATCACGCGTATCTCAGTTAGGAAATATAAATAAGTTTATATTATATTTATATGTATATTTCTTAGTATATAAATTAATTGTGTAATTATCACTTGACTTATACCTATACCAAAATACTATAAACAGTTACTAAAGTACAAACACGAACAATGTTATTATTCTTACGATATAATTTTTTTTATGGAAATAGCCGGAAAACGAGCTGACGATCCACCTGATGGTAATTGGCTATCGTCGTCCGTGGACATCAGCAACACCAAAGGCATCACTGATGCGTTGCCGGCCCTCCCCCTCCCTTCCCTTCCCCTCCCCTCCACCTCCCTCCGCTCCCCCCTCCCCTCCCCTTCCCCTCCCTTCCACCTCCCCCGCTCCCCTCCCTCTCCCCTGCTTATATACAAATATACATATTATACTATACATATAAAAAAACAATTCTCAAAAACAATATAAAAAAACAACATTAAAAAACAATATTCTTACAAAATTCTTACAATAGAAATAATAATAGTAATTATGGTATTAATTAACATTTAAAATCAATATTACCAATATAATCCCTCGAGGAGCCCTACCACCAGCGGGCCGGATTTAGTCGCCTTTTACGACACCCATCCGGCTTGGGATTGGGGTTAGTATTCTAAGCCGCCCTAATACGGCAAGAATTATTGTGTAATTAGCAGTTGACTTATACCAATACCTAAATACTATAAACAGTAACTAAAGTATAAAAACGATCAATTTTTATTATTTCAAATTACAGCAGTGTGGATACTTTGGACAGTACCTAATACGTAATATAAGTTCAGAAGGCGCGCGCGCCAAATTCGAAATTAAAATTAGTGTCGGAAATTCGACAACGTGCGGCTGCGATGCCGATTAGCACAGGTCCTACCTCGAAGGCGACTGGCGCGAGAGTAAAATTGAGTAAATTAACGCGTCGGGCGTTTCGTAGGGAAAAAATAGGAATTGAAAGGGAAGTTTTTCAAAATTTCAAATTATGTTCCGGAAGGCATATTGGTATCTATAGGACCTATACTGTGATATATTTTTTATTATCTGGAAGCGATTAAAACGCGAATAAAACGCCATTTTTATGCCAGATTAGACCCCACTTTGTGATTTATTTCTATCCAATGAAATAATTGCTATCGTGTATCAAGTTTGACAAAACCAAAGAACAAAGACTGTAAAATAACATATATTTTTTTTAGAATTATATTATGTACCATTTATGAATAAAACACCTTCAAAACTACCATTTTTTGGGATAATACCGCCTTAATAACGACTGCCGAGAGCATCTTGTTATCTACGACCTGCAGTGGTTAATTAGCAAAATTCTAATTACAACACTACACTAAGATTTAAACTTTTAATTGCATTTTATAATGGTCTTAAACTTTATCAACAGGTACTGCTTTGTCAGACTTCTGAACGTGAGGTTAGAGGTTCGATTAGGAGCTGGAGCATTCGGCAGGTTCGACAGATATTTGGTCTCATTTCTTGGTTGTTTTTTTTATTGTTTATGTCATTGACTCCCGTTCTGGAGAGTTGGTTGATTGGTGAGAATAGTAGAGATCTCGAACCGTTTACCGAGCTGTATAACTACACCCACAATATACAACATTTACAATTTACAACTAGCACAGTTCAATCCAACGCACGGTATCTACCACTCACATAGCAAGTAGGTCCCGAAATTGCTTTGAGGCGTTAGCCAATAGTACATTTACATATACACATTTTTGCGCCCTAGTGTGGGAGAATTCGCCGTCTGTGGGAAGTCGTCATAACACAAATACAGTAAGTTAAGTACTGTTAGCTGTTAGACTACTTGTTAATTCACAAACGTTAAATAACCAACTGAGTTTTGGCGGAAATAAAGGGTAGAATAAATTCACCATGCCTGCTCTGCCAATGCCGAAAGTCATAAAAGAGCCGCCCAAGTATAATAATCAGAAAATAAAAGGCACCACGCCACCGTCGAAACGGAGCCGCTATTCCGGCTTCAGACAAGACGCCTAGCAGTCGTAACCCAAGCTGATCGACCTCTATTCTGACGTCACAACACGGTAATTTTATCGGGTTCGTACACAGTAGGTACGCAGTATCGGCTGTCTGCTGAGAGGGTGTCAAAACAAGTTACGAAACGCTGAATCCAATTACGTAACGCCTTTGCTCAGCAACAATATCGTTAAGACATTATCCAGTTAGAGGCACGTTATGCTTAGTTCCAAGTACCTGTACTACCTACATGTGTCCATTTAGTGTCTAGCTTGATAGTGCTGTTATTCAACACAACCTTCTTCCCCTTATGTACATTTCATTTTAGCCATATCGTATATCAAGCAATCGATCAAGCTATCGCTTTTCTCCTTCTACACGTTTTAATGCTCTTTTCGTACTATGCTATTTTCATGTGATTATTTCTTTTTGTCATTGACGCTTACTTCAGGTATTCCTGAAACTAAGTTTTCAAAACCTTTTTCGTCATAATAATATTATAATTATAATACGTAGATATAGTGAAACAAGATTAATTTATAATCACAATTATTTATCAATATCATTAAACATAGTTTTATATTGCCACTACAAATGGCACACATAGAATCCTCAATTAGTGTCAAACATATTTGTTCCTGTATCTCATGATCAGATCTAGTAACGTAATATATCATTGTATGTACTAAATTGGAAAATAATTGCCCAGTAAAACCATTTCATCGCATAGAACAATAAATAAGACAAAACAATTCATCCGCGGTACAAATAGGGCCGTTAAAGAACGTTTTGTCGCTTGCGTCCAAAAACAAAGGCCAATAAACCATTAGGACGTATGCAAACGACCGCTGGATCACGATCGCTTCCAGCTGTGAAGATAAAAACAAACGATAGCTGCATATCACTCTGTTCTCAATGTCTAAACAATCCTGTACTGAAATGTCGTAACATCTCGGTAGGACGCCTTTCCAGTTAACCATGCTACGTGTCAAACTTTCATTTTTCAAACTATCTATAGTAATAATTAAGTAGAAACATTTGTATGAGATACACATCATCTGTTAAATGTATGTATGTAAAATCTGCCAATCGGCATTTACCCAACAGCATTGGCCTTAACCCCTCTTTCTTTACGAGGATACCCGCGCTGGGATGGTTTTTAATAAAATAAATAGCGATGAATGTCCGCCGTAGATTTTATGAAACACATTGCGCACTTATTTTTGACACTCTGTCCATAGGACGATGACGTGAAAAATATAGCTTGGACTGAGGAGGAAATATGCACAGACGCAGTAGCGACGATCGCCGTACCATCCATTCACAAAACTGACACATATTTGGCTCGCATCCATAGAAAGCAGGATAGATATTTTACTGTCGGCAGGTGTCCGCGACCTTAATCTCTGAAGAGCACTCTCACGTCTCTTTCGGAGCTTCAAAATGTATTTCAAGGCGAAGCAGCCCTTCAGTGTCGTCTGGAAGATTGCACGATTGCCAAACCTCGCTGATAAACCTCTAGAAATGCCAAGAAAGTTTTTAGACGGGTTTCATTAAATAATATACAGACGTTGTTTCACGCCAACCCAACGTTCCGCAATAGAACGCCGCATTGTGTATTTGAAACAGGTTCCGAGCGCATCGCGGTTGCCTGTATTTTTCATACTAATTTTGTGTTCCATTCAGTGAATGCAAAATACAGTCCAATTACTATGTACGGGGAACTATTCCTTGAACAACGGCACATTCGTACATACATAATATATCGCATTTCACTGCATATTGCTTTTTCAATGTAATAATACTAGGAGTCGAAGACATTACTGGCAATTTATTTTTTATTAGAAATTTCTATATTTATTGTTGTATTAATATTATTATTCTCAAACTTGGCCATTATAATGAATCACTGCACTACGACCAGTAGATCCCAGAACCCTATCATATACATTCGGAACAAGACTTATTTACGAGAGTTCTATAAAACATACTAGCTGCCCGGACAGACTTCGTTCTGTCAAAAGTTTTTTTTAGATGTAAGCTATCCTATCTTTCAAGTTGGATCAAACTGCACACGGTGTGAAAATTTGAGTAAAATCGGTTCAGTGGTTTAGGAGTCCATCGTGGACAAACAACGTGACACGTAATTTATATAAATTAAGGTTTCCGAAGTATCGCAATGAAAATGCAAATATTTTCCCAATCATATTATTTTCATTTCATATCTAGCACTATAGATTCCACAGGTGGTTCACTCTGAGAGCACTCCATCCGCGATCGAACAGCGTCTCTTAGAGCTGATCAATACTGAAGACCATGCTGCAAAACAAACTACTCTCAATCCTCTTCAAACGTCAACTACAACTTCTAATGTATAATGATTTAACCACAGTTCTGTTCTAAGGTGGAACTGTGAAGAATATAATAACTCATTGGCGTGTCGTGTGAAATACGGCGCCTAAAAACCTTTCGGTCAACGTTTTACAAATATCACCAAAGTATAGAATGAAAATGAAGCGCTTATGAAATTTTACGACTAGTAAGGTAGCATCTGACTTAAGACTCAGACTACCGAATAAATGTAGTATTATGGGCAACACAAGCCGCGAGCGAAACTACGGTTATCACTCTCCTGAATTAAGAAACCCTCGAAAAAGGCATTCCACGTTTCACTTTAATTTCCCGTACAATTCACAAGCTTTTTAGGGTTCCGTAGCCAATAGGCAAAAAACGGAACCCTTATAGATTCGTCATGTCTGTCTGTCTGTCCGTCCGTATGTCACAGCCACTTTTTTCCGAAACTATAGGAACTATACTGTTGAAACTTGGTAAGTAGATGTATTCTGTGAACCGCATTAAGATTTTCACACAAAAATAGAAAAAAAAAACAATAAATTTTGGGGGTTCCCCATACTTAGAACTGAAACTCAAAAATTTTTTTTTCATCAAACCCATACGTGTGGGGTATCTATGAATAGGTCTTCAAAAATGATATTGAGGTTTCTAATATCATTTTTTTCTAAACAGAATAGTTTGCGCGAGAGACACTTCCAAAGTGGTAAAATGCGTGTCCCCCCCCCCCCCCTGTAACTTCTAAAATAAGAGAATGATAAAACTAAAAAAAATATATGATGTACATTACCATGCAAACTTCCACCGAAAATTGGTTTGAACGAGATCTAGTAAGTAGTTTTTTTTAATACGTCATAAATCGTAAATCGCAATTTACCTCGATCAAAGTTACAACGAACTTCAAGAACTTTTATATTATGTTACTTGCTACTACGGAACCCTTCATGGGCGAGTCCAACTCGCACTTGGCCGCTTTTTTTACTTTCAATTTGATGAGTATAATATGCTTGACCAAAATTCAACCTAATGGTAAGTGGAGATGACGTCTGATAGCCAGCGTATCAACATAGTAAAAAAAACTTGAGAGGTGTCAAGGGACACCCGGATGGAACGAAGTTCCTTGCAGTTAGTACTAGGATAGCAAAAATTGTTTTGGCACACTCACTTGCATGTTTTTGCTATCCTAGTACTCTGGCTTGTTTTCTATGTAAAAAAAACTAACGACGGCAAAAAGTGTCGTTACCGGCAAAAAGTATCGTTACCAAATTTTCCGCCTAGCCCCCTTTCGCAACGCGCGACAAGGAACTTCGTTCCAAAACCTAAATAGTCCTTTGAAATGAACATTTTCATCTATTCTTCGGAAGTCCTATTTCAATATTGCAGCATGAGCATACGTATGGCATTCCCATAGGTGGCAAAGTGCTTCAAACAAGGCATTAAAATGGCATCGTCGTTCGACGCTGTCTAGCCGGAGAACATAACTAATGCACGAGTGAAGCGGCCGCAGGAGTGTTACCGCCGAGAAGCATGTAACTAAGGGGATCTAATTGACTAATAAACTCGCGGTTAAAACATACAAGGGCTGCTTCCGGGGCAATATTAATGATTAACCGATAATCAGGCGGAGTTATTTATAGTCATTTATGTATATATTGAAATGCAATCATGGATATTGAAAATGCAATGTTTGTGAGATCTGATTACTACTATGAGATAAAGCAATCCGTGGCAGTGAGATGCCATTGTTTTAAGTATTAAAAAATAAAAATATATTAAATAAGGCCATATGGGTATCATGGTATCAAGCATAGATTTTAAAGAACTCACCGTAAGGATTTCAAAAGTTATATCATGATAGCTTTTTTGATAGCGGGTTATTTTTTATTTATACTAGTTGCAATATACTAAAAGGTTTGTCTGCCTGTTTGTGTTAGCAACGAAAGTAGCTACGTACTCCTCTAGGTTTTGTAGGATACAAGCGAGTTCATCTAGATAGAATGGTACAAGGTCGAAATAATAACATTATTACTATAATAAATTCAAGTTAATACGCTGCGGTTCTACGTAAACATGGAGAAAAGTTGTAAATATCGGTCATAACGTATTAAGAAGATTTTATATAATCGTTTTTGTTTTACCACTGTCAATGTTTTTGTCTGTCACTTTTTACTATGGAATAAACACGGACCTAAAAAAAAGACAGACGTAATCTCAAGAACAAATTTAGTGAAGCACCCATCGGAATTCCAACTCTCTATTCGTACAAGTAAACACCCACACATTGACACAATCGGTCGTCATTCCGGCGCCGCACAGTGGGCTGAAAATCGGCTTTCATAGACATAGGAATATAAATTTTAAAATGTCGTTTTTCTTGTTGGATTCGGCCTTTATTTACAATTACAATGCTCAAATATGTGATTAAAGTTAATTTACCATATAAATGGATGACTTATAATTTTTTTGCGAAAAATTTGTATGGAACTCGCATGAAAAGTCCGATTATTTTCGGAATTGCAAGTCAAACCGTAATATCCTTATAGGAGGTGTTAGTACTAATTATTTGTGATTTTTTGACATACCACATATTACGGTTACTGCTGCAGAATTTTTTTTAAAAATGGAGAAATTTTAAATATTTTTTTAATTTTGTTAAAATTTCATCTTAATGCATCAAGTTAAAATGTGAGGTACCAATAACTATTATTATCTTTTTGGACTTAGTAAATGATAATTAATCACTATCATTCAGTACTAGCATGTCACAATACAAATCATTAACTATTATATAACTATAATTTTATTCTGTTAAGTGAGTAATTAGGACTATGAGCTCCGGTTAATACTTTCTACTATCATTAAGGACTTGCAAGCACATTTTAATTAGCATACCTAGTAAACAAGGGAAAATATCTAATGAATACCTCATTAAAAAAACTTTTAGAAGCTCTTATAAGATCTTTTTGCCGTATTGGGACGGCTTAGATGACAATCCAAATTCATATGCACCAGTGGACACAGTCTTTGATGTAACAGCATCCAAGCAGTTCATTTCTGTAGGTTTAGCTAAACACAAGTAGCACGATGTATTCGATCTAGCTTCAGAAATGTACGTGCAGATCTTAGCGTCGATCATTGTCATCATCAGTTGATGACTCACCTTATTACTGTTGCACTCAGTGGGGAGAAGAGACTTAATTTCATCATCCATTTGCCTTTTGTAACTGATGATGACTTCTTCGCTCTCTTTTACAAATGTAAACTGCACTGGACGACAATATGAAGCTGAACATGGCTTTGGATTCGTCCATAAATAAATTTTCCTCTCCAGCAGTCAGCTGTAATAGCACCAAGGACGCCATAAATATACTGGAATCGTCTAGTTGCTCATCCATTTTCTGTTTATATTGGTTTTGGTTAGAAGCACCATCAAATCCCCACTTGGATATTAATTTCAAATCTTTATTTTCAACATTTTCAGGAAGACTTTCAAGGATCCTCTTAATGAAAGGAGCAACCCTAGCGCTTTTTCTGCTGTAAATATTATAGTTTTAACAGGTTTGTTAAGCCTTTCCTTAATTTTTGTAGCTGCTTCTGGATTTTTCAGCATATATTCTCACGACCTTCTTCTTTAAAAAGTAATGCAGCTGAAAATGCCACTACATTTGGATCTTTGTTATAACAATCACTCTTCTTTTGTTGGCTTCCTAGATCTTCGAATGCTTTTCTAGGTCTTTTACTCATTGTTCCACAAGACGATGTCGACGGTTCTTGACAGATTAAATGTCGACTGGGTCCCTGGTGTTCTTCTTCATTTGATTGTGGCGTGATGAAACTGGCTAGCACGCAATTGGCCAATCAACATTAGCCTGAAGCCAATTTTCATACTCCTTTCTAAATGTATCAAGGATACGGTGAGATCTCTGCTACCTCTGTAAAGCAGCTCGTGTAAATCTTCGACAAATTCCTTGAGCGTTACACGATCTTCATCAGAAATGCGATCACTTAAGCGATCTACCACAGCCTTGAACAATACTTCATGATCAAATGAAGTACCCTCCCCTTTTAGAACAACAAACAAATGTAAATTGGTACTTAGACTTTCCATTGTAAAACTTTTGAGGTCGCAAGGTAAAGATATTATAGTAACGGTTCAAAAGTTTGAAATAAACTGAACTATGAAGTAATAAATTAGTGTATTTATAGTAGTTCAATGTCCACCAAAAATTTAAGTGCAAATTATTGTATAATTAGCAAATTAACTTTTTAACCGACTTCAAAAAAGGAGGAGGTTCTCAATTCGACTGTATTTTTTTTTTATGTTTGTTACCTCAGAACTTTGGACTGGGCGAACCGATTTTGATGATTTTTTTTTAATCGAAAGCTGGTGGCTGTCATATGGTCCCACATAAATTTTATTGAGATCTGACAATGGCATCCATGAGAAAACCACATAAGTCGTAAATTTGTGTTAAGATGTGCGCGACAAATTGACGAATAACTCATTATCACGCCAACCAATTTCGATGATTATTTTTTTAATCGAAAGCAGGCGCTTGTCATGTGGTCTCACATAAATTTGAACGAGATCTGACAACTATGTATATAGTTTTTGGGACTTTGAAGTCGGTTATTTTTTGTTAGTAAAATTTAGATTATTCGTAATTACCTTCACTTAAAATTTTGCTAATGAGAGGTAATCTGTTTTGCTTGCAAAAGTCCTTAATGATAGTAGAAAGTATTTACCGGAGCTCATAGTCCTAATTACTTACTTCACAGAATAAAATTATAGGTAATGATGTATATATATTATAGTTAATGATTTGTATTGTAACATGCTAGTACGAAATGATAGTGATTAATTATCATTTACTAACGCCCCAACTCAGAGTCACAAACGGTTTCTTTAATCGCTCCTTAGCAAAGAATCTCCATACAAATTCTGTACTAAGGAGCGATTTAAGTAACCGTTAGTGACTCTGAGTTGGGGCGTAAGTCCAAGAAGATAATAATAGCTATTGGTACCTCGCATTTTAACTTGATGCATTAAGATGAAACATTTGAACCAAATAAAAAAATATTTTGTTTCTCCATTTTTAAAAAAAATTCTGCAGCAGTAACCATAATATGTGGTATGTCAAAAAATCACAAATAATTAGTACTAACACCTCCTATAAGGATATTACGGTTTGACTTGCAGTTCCGAAAATAATCGGAATTTTCGTGCGAGTTCCATACAAATTTTTCGCAAAAAAATTATAAGTCATCCATTTATATGGTAAATTAACTTTAATCACATATTTGAGCATTGTAATTGTAAATAAAGGCCGAATCCAACAAGAAAAACGACATTTTAAAATTTATATTCCTATGTCTATGAAAGCCGATTTTCAGTCCACTGTGCGCCGGACCGCACTCGAGTCATACGGACAACGGGAGTTGATAAAGAATAATAAAAATGCCTTTGTGTGCTATTAAAAGTTGCAAGAACAATTATTGTAATTCAGTTAAAAAACATAAAGGGATCACCGTTCACAAGTAAGCTTGTAATTTAATCACTTTTTTCCTAAAGTTATTAACAAAACAAACCAGAAAAATTTGTACCCACAAAATCAGCCAATGTTGCCAACAATATTGCTTAAGCAAATACCCAGAATGTGTGGGAAAATTATAGTATGTATAATGTTCGAGTTTCTTACTTTAGTTTAAAAGTATATATTTTTGGGGTTCCGTACTAAATAACGAGGAACCCTTACCTATATGTTTGCCATGTCTGTCCGTCTGTCCGCGGCATTGCTTACAAACTAACAATATTAGAAAGCTGAAATTTGGTATCGATCAATGTAAGTATGTATATTAATTACGTTATGATAATGGTAGAACAAAATTGGAGAAATTTTAGGTACCTCCCCTATAAGTGAAGTGGGTAAACCAGTGTATTTAATCTGTCGTCAATTAATAGAATTCATTAATCTTATCAAATATGTATGTAGATTTGATGTATATGAATGTAGATTTGACTTTTTTTATACAAAATTCTAATTTCATAGACGTTTTGAGAGTTCATAAGAGTAGCTGAAAGATAGATAAATGTACATTCATATTGTGATAACTGGTAACCCCAAAATTACGCACACGTAGTAAGCGGTCGGCCATTTCTATGCTTCACTCTCGGTTACACAAGGTTATGTCCGTTTTTTTAGGTCCGTGGGAATAAAGATGTCTCAAATGGAGTATTTCGTAGTTATTTAAAACAATGCTGCAGATATATTATATGTACCTACTATAAACCTTCACATACCTACTACAATGTGTCTGTGTTGTTAACGTTCTTTAAGGGGACCAAGGGGACATTATTTGTAAAACCTCAATAGTTTTTACAATATGTCTAAAAAGATTACAAGGAAAATTATCTAACTTTTTTTTAAATTTATTTCCAACAAATGAGTACATTTTCTACATTTCTATGTCTGCCAAACTGTAAGCCAGTTTGATGAGATAAAACTTGATAAGCCACCTTCATTTTTAAAAGTAATTGAACGGTCCAAGTATCGTGTAAGCAAACTCATAAAGCCATCGATATTATCTATATATATAAAATTGAAAAGAGATACACTGATTAAACAAAAAATCTCAGAAACTACCGAACCGATTATGATGAAATTTGGCAGGGAGATAGCTTATGCCAAGGAGACGTCAGCTAAGAACGGATTTTTGGAAATTCATCCCCTAAGGGGTAAAAATACGAGATAGAGGTCATTTTCATACAAACCAACTTCCTTAGTTTTAGATTTATAAATTTGAAAATTTTTATGTAGGTTTATAGTAATAAACAAAAGTTAACTTTAATATTTTTTTTTTGGAAAATCATCCCTTAAAGGGTTAATTTACTTAATTGAACTTAGCAGGCAACTTCGTTATTTTTGAAGTTAAAAACATGAAAATTTACATATTAGCTCCAGACTAGAAACAAAAGGAGAATGCCCATTTTGTATGGAGAAATGTACTGACATTAATATTTTTGTGTCCTGATAAAAATACCTTTATTTGAATAAGTTATCTTAATACATTACACAAACCAACTTTAGTCAAATTTAATCGTAGGAGTTATGAGATTTTCAATAAAATTATTTTGTATTTAAGTTATAGTAGACACAGTAATATGGACTCTATGCAGGCGCATTAAGTCGTATACGTTTAAGTTTAAAATTCATTTGACAGTCCCCAAACGCCATCTAACTTTTAATATAATAATTATCAAATTCATTTGACAGTCCCCTAACACCATCTAGTTTGTTGTATCATAGTCATAATCGAATCAACGCAACCTATTGGCCCGAAGGATCTTAAAAGATCCCTGATTGGCCGAATGCTTTTGTGTTGTAAAACGGAAGTAAAATAACTTATTAATTTAAGAAAATTAAGCCCAAAAAGAATTTTTTAGGAAATACGGTAAAATATTTAAAATATTTTAACTTAATTTTTAGTACAAAAGTCATAGTGACACAATTATTTTTTTTGAGAGTACTGGCTATGGGCATTCTCCTTTGTAAATATTATGTTTTTTTGGAAAATCATCCCCTAAAGGGTTAATTAAGAGTGCGAAAGTTAGTATGGCAACTTCGTCAGTTTTGAAGTACGAAAGGCGAAAATTTGTATATAAGCTTATAGTTAGGCACAAAAAATAACTGTATCACTGTTTTATCGAAATTCATCCCCTAAAAATAGGGGTTGGTAGTCAACTACATACAAATCAACTTCGCCAATTTTAGAGTTATAAATATGAATTTTTTTATGTAAGTTTATAGTAATAAACTAAAGTTAACTTTAAAAATTATTTTCGGAAAATCATCCCTTAAAGGGTTAATTTAGTGGATTTAATTTAGTATGCAACTTCGTCATTTTTAAAGTAAGAAGGGTGAAAATTTGTATATAAGCTTATAGTTAGACACAAAAAATAACTGTACCACTGTTTTCTCGAAATTCATCCCCTAAATATAGGGGTTGATAGTCAACTACATACAAATCAACTTCGCCAGTTTTAGAGTTATAAAATATATGAATTTTTTATGTAAGTTTATAGTAATAAACAAAAGTTAACTTAGATTTTATTTTTCGGAAAATCATCCCTTAAAGAGTTAATTTAGGGGAATGAACTTAGTAAGCAACTTCGTTATTTTTTAAGTAAAAAAGGACAGGGAGCAGGAGAGGGAGAAGGAGCGGAAGAGGGACATCGAGAGGGACAGGGAGCGGGAGAGGGAGTGGGAGCAGGACAGAAATCGGGAGAGGGCGCGGGTGCGGGCGGGAGAGGGACTGGGAGCGATAGAGGAACAGGGAGAGGGATATGAAGTGGGAGAAGGACCGCGAGCGGGAAAAGGAGAGGGACAGGGATATGTGGTGGGAGAAGGACCTCGAGCGGGAAAGGGAGAGGGAGTGGGACAGGAAGAGGGAGAACGAGGGGAAGTGAGACAGGGAGCGGGAGAGGAAAAGGGACAGGGAGCGGGACAGGAAGAGGGCAAGGGGAGAGAGGGAGATGGAGAGGGAGAGGGAAAAGAAAAAAAAATGTTAATGTTGTTTACTATTCCAAACCCGCTCCCGGAGGAATGATCTGTGATTGTGTCGTAAGTTTCGGTATGTAAATTCCTAAATATAAGTACTTCAATATAAATGAACCTGTTTTTAAATTTTCTTTTGTAAGGGATTCTAAATAATATGATAAGCATAATTTCCGCGTGCGAAGCTGCGGGCAACAGCTAGTCGTGTTATAAGTGATCGAAGCATAAAGCAAACATCGATTTCCAAGAACTCCACCATTCCTACCATCTGTGCGTCTATTCTCGTAACACGGCTCGATTTGTTTCTCGCACGCGACATTGGTCGTTTATCGCTTGCAAATATATTACGAACACGAAACACGTTCTGTTACAACCTGATATAGTAAATATCGGCCACAGCACGGCTAAGATACAGGTCATCGGTTGAACTTTGTACAAAATTCTGAATAGAATTAGGAAACAAAAGTATAATTAAATCTGCAGCAAGTATTCATAAGAAATGAACTTTAGCTGAAAGATAATCCCTGTTTAGTTTGTACTCCTACGACGGCCGCGACTGTAGCATTTTATTCGTCGAGCATCGTGGCATCGATTTAAAATGTTCAAGTTAATTTAATTGTGTAGGTAATACTTCCGCGATCTCCATATTCATTTAAAAATCCCCCTCAATAAATATCAACTATACAACAAGGAAAATTTTAGGATTCGATCTAAAGGCTTATGAGTTGCCGTTGCCTCTTCAAGTGTCTATTATTGACAACTCTCCCACACAATTCTCAATAAAACTGGCCGAACTTCCAAATGTTACTAAAATAACCCAGTAGACGAAACTATTCCAGTGCTAAAGGGCGATAATACAATAATTTTATTTACTAGACGACGCTACGTGGGAGATTGCGTGATGTTTTTACGAGGCGATCCTAATCTATAGTTCGCCAGTTTCGCCACAATTCCATCGACGATTCTTATCTGTAATGAACCTTAAACGAAATCCGTCCACTGTAATAAATCGAAAAGAAATATCGGAGGAAAATGAACAGAATGGAGAAGCTAAAAGTCTCAGCCATGTTAGTCGTGAGCGGATACTGGAACTGTATACACAAACCATTAGAAGAAAAAAACCGGGCAAAAGTCATGCAAGCGCAATGTAGGATTCCGAAGTAGTAAGTTTACCGACTATTACTCATTAACTACTTATGCTAACATAGCCGTGATAGTTTTCCATGTAAATTCATCATGTAACCTATTTTTGAGAATTTTTTCACTTGTCCAACTCCAACCGTTTAGCCAGCTGGGAAGGAGGACACTTGACTCTAACCAAAAATAGCTATTTAAAGCCAAATAAGCAAACGGACCCTAATTCTCTAGTCATAATAATAATTACGTTTGGGCTATTTGCACTTTAATTTTATTTACAACACTCAGTATTTCGTTTTATAAATTTTGATAATACCATCAAACTAAGTTGATTACAGTCAATTTCAACGTTCAATAGCACCAATTATTCGGTGGCTGAACAGAATTGAGATATTTACGACTTCAACGCGCAGTAATCGTAGTATCACTACTATGCTTCATTAAATCATCACCCACGATATTTGTTGAATGGTTTTATTTTTTCATGTAACTGGTCGACAACGGAGCTGACTATTCACCTGATTGTTAAGTGGCCGCAGCTGCCTATTAGTCATTATCAGTGATAACAATTATTAAGTTTTTTTTGTCTAAGTATGTACGTATTATTCAATGTATTCAGTAGTAATACTTCATTCCAAACCACAACGCAAATATTCCCACACAAAATAACATTTTAGAACAACTATCAAAAGAAAAATATAACCCATCTGTGAAAGTGTTGATAATTATAATAGTACTTTAGAATCAAGTGGCGAACCTCCATTAGTATATAGCCCCAAAAATAAATAAAGATTTTATGCCGGCAACGTTCCAAAAGAAGCTGGTGAATATTTAAATGTAACATGTGAAGCTAATGAACATCTGAATCAGATAGAGTACGTGCGGTAAATAATTAGAGAAGCTATTGGCTAAAACTAACACTCAATGTACTCGAATAAATCCTTCCGCGCACAGATATTATCATAAGATTTTAAAACAGACATGGATTACGTTTTCGACAATTATTAATGATACGAATTTGGTTTAGAGCTAAGATCATGAAAAGTTATCATTTGAATCTGTGGAAGTGCAATAAACTAAACAAAACCTCGCAAGTAGATCCCGAAATTCATTCAGAATGAAGTGATAAATCTTAAAATAGCCGATGACTGTGGCCAATGATATAGATATAACTGACGTAATGAACTTCACGCAGAGGTTACGTATTTATAAGTATAAGTTTTTCTGTAAAGGATCCGGTAACATTTACGTAACAACGGCGGAGAACAGGAAGTGGATATGAGTAGAGTATTAGCATATTACGTAGCCAGACTGTCTAGTGATTCACCTCACTGAATCGGGAAACGCATAACTTTCACAGATGGAAGCCGTAAATCGGTCAATGGCAATAGCGGCCATCGCGACTGAAGTCCGCGAGTATCGCGATCGTATCTAGGAATAACCGGCCAGAGTACTGATTTGTTTATTCAGTTCGCGTTTATCTTACCCGTATAAAGTTTACATTAAATGTATATCATTTTGAAGGTTTAGTTAAATTATAATACACATTTGTTAATTTTAAAAGGAGTAAAAGGTTTAAAAGGAACTCATAATAAAAATAAAATATCCAAAATAGGTCATATTTATGTTGGAACAGTTAAATATTAACGAATTAACACACAATACAAGGATAATCCAATATTTAATAATAATACGAGTACTTACGTTGTAAACATGTGAGGATATTAATACGATGTAAAAATTTTTGTATTAGTTATCTTATGTATCTACACTTACAGCTTAAGGATTTCTCAATATCCGGGACAAACCTTTTTGTGGTTTTTACGGATATTATCTAACAATGTTCTGTTATTTTACTTTTGTTTGATAATAAATAAATAAAAAAAAAAAAAAAAAAAAAAAAAAAAAAAATTAAGTTACCTAGTTGAAAAGTTATAATGTTTCCTTCCTTTGGACTTTGTTATGTAGGTATACAAAATCTATAAAACTATGTAATATTAACACAATTGCTGTATAAACTATTTTGAAACAGTGTGAAAGATGACAGAAATAATCCTGTAACTAGATCAATAGTTCTAAACTAACAGTAGTCCAAATAGCAACACCGGCTAAATATAGGTAATCTTCTAGTACTGAAACAATCTAGATCGAATGTCGAGAAACTCACGTCTATGTATAACGAAAGGTACGTAGTTACTTCAACAGACGCACGGTCTGGTTTGAAATTGTCGATCCAAATATAGATCGCGTAATGACTTCACGAAAATCGAATACACTGCTGCGAATATAAAACGCCGTAGATTTGACTGACGACGGATGGACTCGTTACTATCAATTGGAATTGGCTCGGCAGCAGAAAGTAGAAACATAATGACCATAGAGGTATTATTATTAGTATAGAGGGAGTGTAACGAAGTGGGAACAGTAGGCACGGGTGAGAACAACACGACGTTCCCGTCGCGAGCGCTTGTAGTCGTGGTTGATTGCTAGCGGTGTGCGGTTCTAGAGAGATTTTTAAATATTTACGTATCAAAATGGTCAAATGTGCAGTTCCATCTTGCAAAAACGATAGTAGGAAACACACAAAACTGAAATCCAGTATCAAATTTCATCGGTAAGTTGATTTTTATATTTATTTTTAAGAAAACAAATCACGCATCGCGGGTGTGAGGGAGACGTGAGGGGCGGGCACGGAAAGACCGCCCGCGCACCGCGCTCTCCTCGCGAAACTGTGGTGATGTGATGCGACCAACGCTGTAGTCGATATTTAAAATATGTTTTGAAATGTTTGCTATGAGAACAACGTATTATATTTATGTAACTTTAATAAAAAAATCAAAATCTTATAAATATTTATTATAAATCATTGTAGTGTGTGTTTTGTATGATATACTTTGTAATATTTATAATGCGAAAGTATTTTAACGTTAGCTAGGAATGTAAATATAAGGGCGTATTCACGTAAAAAGCTGACTACCGGCGCCGATCTGCCAGCGCTTATCGGGACCGGTTCGCCCAGGTAGTCGGCGCAGGTAGTCTATAGTCCATTTTTTTGGTCGAGTCTAAAGTCGTAAACAAATATGGCCGACTTCTAATGTCAATTTGCCATAGACAGTATATATAACGAAACTTGGAGTCGGTTCATATGATACAGCGACTAAATTTCATTATCTGTTATAGAAAATGACTATGGGAATTGATAAGTACCTACTAAAATATTTCTGTTTAAAATTATTTGCCATGATGCGAACGAAAAATCATTGTCATTGTAACCTTGAGTAATAGAAAAAGACAAAAATAACAATTCACAGTTTTAAAAATATGTCTCTAATTTTCAAGCGTAAAGTTAAAATATTATTATATCGATCAAGAAATCATTCAAACGATTTAGAATATCGATTTGTCTTTCAATACTTATGAATCAACGACAATCTTAAGTTCCTAGCTGTCAAATTGTCATCGATATATTGTTGCTGTGCAAAGAAGTTTTGACAATGTTTCGTGATAAATAGAAGTTTAAGTGAAATTAAATTAAATTAAAACAAGATTAATATTAAAATGGATGATTTATTTAATTGAGTCTATGTCTATATTTTCTTCGGTTGTTTGTACCATAAACATTTACTATCTAAATAACAAGAATACTCGTGTAAAACTAAAAAACTGAGTGACTTTCGTATTTTAAATAACCAACAATATAGATCACACTAACAGCTCCATCACTAGGAGAATCTGGTATTATGGGTGCCATAGGTACAATTAATGTACTGTAGTACAACAAATGGTGTAATAAGTACCTGGGCAAATGAGCTTGCTCAAGTGAAAATAGAGAAAACAAATTTTCCCAGATATGAGAACTAGCTAGATCGATTAGTCGCCCTCGTAAACCATAACATTCTAAATTTCATCGAAATCGTTAGTGCTGTTATCGAGAACGTGGTAACAAACAAATATATAAATAAATATACATACCTATTTATATAAAAAAAATCTCGTTTAATAGTAGGAAATAAGATAAGTTATCGAAATAACTTATCGATACCTCGTTGCCGATCGGCACGTAATTGATACATCCCTATCCGTCATACACGTATCGATATACGTATCTATAGATCATCTGCCTACGATGCGTACCGTTCCATTTGTGTGATACCCGCACTCTATACTAATAATAATACCTCTATGATAATGACGTTGAGGTAAAGTACATCATATCATTGCAGAAGATAAGCTTTTCAATCAAAATGAATATTTTTAAATATAACGAGCAAACAGACAAACAATCCAATTGGTGTTTAGTGGAATCTTTAGTGAAGCTAGTTCCAAAAACTCAAAGGAAAAGTTTCTTAAAACAATCTGTTTTACAAGTAAATAAACTGATATGTTATTTGATTAATCAGCTACATAGGAAATAATACAAAACACTGTTTGACAGTAGTTCAGCGGAACGTACCAATCTTTGTATTGATTTGAATAATTTCAATGATTTCAATACGTTCGCTTAATATTTGAAGACAATTATTATGAAACAATCACGACATGACATAAAAAATAATAGCTATTTATTGTCATGATCTTGTAACTAAACTATTTTGTTTAGTATCTTCTGTTATCATACCTTGCTACTGCACAAATGAGTAACGGAGCCTGACACTACACATAAATATTTAAGTAATTTATGTAACGGCACCTGATTTATCTAGAACACATGCGCGAACATTTAAACAGGATGAGACTGAAATGCTTGGATAGGCTTTCTTTAAATCTACGGAGTTTATTGTACCTTTCACAAAATGGCGAACCGATCCAAAGGCATTCTCAATAGTCATTTTAAAGAAAAAATTATGGCAAGCCATAATTACAAAGTAGATTTACATTGGATGAAAATAAAAACAAATATTTAATAGTACCTAGTGTTTGTGTATAATATTTTTTGACGAACAATAAATATTTCTTTTAGTATTTTTTTATGCTTTTAGCAGGCAAACGACCAAATTTTTATTTATTTTATTTATCGTGGCCTCATTGCTATCACACTATTACAGTATCCAAACAGTAAGTACCAACGGGAAGCGAACAAGCAGAGATACGTTCTAATTGCTTATCTTCTAGCCCAGATTTAGTTTACGTAACTATACTGCGGATGTAATGTAACTTGGCCACTGCGCTGCGCTGAATTCAGATAATATTTATGAGAATGTACGACTATAAATATTCAAGGCAAACTTCACAACAAGTTCAACGTTCAAAGCCACCAGGATTTTCGTTTTCAGAAGATAAAGAAATATTGTGCTTTCTTTTGGATAGTCTGAATATTGCTTACTTGCGAACATGTGGCATTGTAGGAAAGAATTCATTTCAATTTATAAATTAATGTAATCAAAAACAGAATACCGTACTTGCAACCTAGTTTTCGAATACTTTCAAATGTATCACGTACTCAATTGTACTCCTCTAATATAATATTTTGTACTCTTAAAAAAAACTACAAATCACTAATGGTTGCTGACTTAATAACGATTTTTTTGTTGTTTCGAATAACATGATAAAGTTAAGCTCATCTATGTAATTTGGGTCGTGGATGATCTATTGAAATTATATATCTACCAGCGCGCTACTTTCATTATTTTACAAGGCTAGACTGGCGATATCAGATGGCGGTACCAACTAACAACTCTGTGAAATTATGGTATTTTTTTTCAGTTTCTTATTTGCAATATCTCCAGTATAATATACAGTGGACCCCCGGTAATCCGGCCCCTGTCTAATTCGGCACCCCCTGTAATCCGACATGGTCTATTATTTATTTTATTGAACATTTTTTTGCCAATCTTCGCTAATGCATGATTGAATAACTGAATAAGTTATAACTTGTACGTACTACCACTATTGTGCTCGACGCGTAGGGTATTGTTTTAATTCTGATTGCTTAGATTGAATTTTACTACACGTGACAGCGGTGCGGGCTAGCGTGTGTTCATTGTTTACTGTAATTTGTCGGATTACAAGGTACTCTTTTGTAAAAAATTCCGGACTATAGGGGGTCTTAGGCAGTACTCTATAATCCGACAAATTCGATAGTCCGACAATGCCCTGCAAAATGATTGTCGGATTACCGGGGGTCCACTGTAATCATAATCAAGGTCCCTGAATAATAATATCGGGGAAGATAATAATAATTATTAAAAATATATACTTATCTCGCGTTTTAAATTCAAAACGAATGGACCGATTAAGATGCGGTTTTTTAGGGTTCCGTAGCCAAATGGCAAAATACGGAACCCTTATAGATTCTTCATGTCTGTCTGTCTGTCCGTCCGTCCGTATGTCACAGCCACTTTTTTCCGAAACTATAGGAACTATACTGTTGAAACTTGGTAAGTAGATGTATTCTGTGAACCGCATTAAGATTTTCACACAAAAATAGAAAAAAAAAACATTAAATTTTGGGGGTTCCGACTTAGAACTGAAACTCAAAAATTTTTTTTTTTCATCAAACCCATACGTGTGGATCTACCGTATCTATGAATAGGTCTTCAAAAATGATATTGAGGTTTCTAATATCATTTTTTTCTAAACTGAATAGTTTGCGCGAGAGACACTTCCAAAGTGGTAAAATGTGTCCCCCCCCCCCCCCCGTAACTTCTAAAATAAGAGAATGATAAAACTAAAAAAAATATATGATGTACATTACCATGCAAACTTCCAACGAAAATTGGTTTGAACGAGATCTAGTAAGTAGTTTTTTTTTATACGTCATAAATCGTAAACCGCAATTTACCTCGATCAAAGTTACAACGAACTTCAAGAACTTTTATATTATGTTACTTGCTGCTACGGAACCCTTCATGGGCGAGTCCGACTCGCACTTGGCCGCTTTTTTTTTGTTTGAAAGCAGACGTGATCGTGATGGTTCTTAGCTATGTTTAGTATAAATAAAACTGTCGGGGGTTCTCTACATTTTAAAATTTATACTTATTATTTTAAAATGTATACTTATTATGTGTTATTATGGTCCGGTGACATAGGTCACATTAAATTCGGCTTAATATGACTAAACAGATTTTTTTTCATAAAAATATCATAACTAAATACAGAAATGAGAGTACATCAAATGAAGATGAATAAATCTTTCAACGTATGTTTTTCTGACGCGTTTGAAATCTGCACGAGGCATTTCCTTCGCGCGGACATTCATTCTGAAAGAATGTCAGTTGCACGGCGCGCGGCCGCGGGCGGCTCGTCTGCTGTAACGTACCTGCATATTCATACGTACAACAACCACACTACATCAATAACATGTCCACATTGTCCACATTTTGCGGTACAGATCAACAGTGGACGATACTGACAACATCGCAGCCACGACGCAACCACCACTGCGAACAGACACTATTGTCGTGGTCGCTACTATATGGTTTTTGTAGTAACTAACTATACGACTATTCACTTTGTGGTAGGGCTTCGCGTTAGGATTATAATTATCAATATTATAATTAATGATAATTATTATTTACCAGTATTATTTATTATCTTTCCGTGCTAGCTACCACCCTCGTGCTGGAGTCAGTTGCCACATGAACATGTCTCGTGCTCCGGCAGAAGCTTGACAGCTACGAGTTCTTTCTTTTCTTCTCTTTTTTATGGCCGACAACGCATCACGCCTTTGGTGTTACTGACGTCCGTAGGCGACGTTGATCACGGTCATCTCGGACCATTGGACAAAAAATACGCAGCGTTTTCTACTTTTCACCGTCGCGTTGCAATGTGTAGTTATTTCACGTGTGAACAGGCATTAAGTAAGTCTACGGACGCACGTCACTGCAGGACGCCCGGATGCGACCGAAATAGAGCGCACCTGAGCGATGGCCGGAGTGGCCGGAGCCCGGACTGAACCGGGTCACCTACTACACTCACGATAAGAGTTGGCTCTTTGTTACTTCTTTCAATAGCATTTTCATAGTTTTCGAATTAATTCATGGTGGATATGAATTTGGAATGTGTGTGTTGTGGAAGTGGATATGAAGGTGGAAATGAAAGCAGTGATAGCCTAGCGGTAGAACGTTGGTCTCCCGAACGAAGGGGCCCGAGTTCAAACCCTGGCACGCACCTCTAATTTTTCAAATATTATGTGCGTATTACAAGTTAATTATCACTTGCTTCGGTGAAGGAACACATCGTGAGGAAACCTGCACACCGGAGAGTTCTCCATAAAGTTCTCGAAGGTCTGTGAAGTCTACCAATCCGCACTTGGCCAGCGTGGTAGACTATGGCCTAATACCCCTCACATTGTGAGAGGAGACCCCGAGCCCAGCAGTGGGACAATTATGGGTTGTTGCTTTGCTTTGCTTTGGATATGAATTCACCTATGGGTTGTGCACAGAACAAATTCCATACAATCTGATAAAACTTTCGGAAGATTTAGTAGTAATGTTCATAATAATTTACACACTAAAAGGAGTACTTTTCACAATATTATGTCCGCTGTTGTTATCTCGTTAACAAATGATACAATTTCTAGCAGACCAGATTTAGTCGTTGTGTTGATGAGCTGAGCAAGTAAATTGCCAATAATCCTATCCTATTTTACGATCAAACATACGGTCTAATGGACATCATCTAAAATATTTAAGCACACGCTGTGACTACAATCGAGTGGATAAATCGATAACGTTACGTTATCGAATGCTATGCTTGTTAAGGCTAAATTATGACCTTGTACCCGAACTTGGCTCATTTTCACGATTATGGGGCGGAATGGATTAACTTCGTATCCAATGCAGATCACTAGGGCACGATAAAGTAATATATGGGTGATTCTACAAAAATTGGGTAACTCGATGTCATCAGCCAATATATACAAAGTCTTATTATATTTTATTGAGATTACAATTTATTTTAAAGCAATGAAAAGTCCTTTATTTGGTCACCCAATTGCAACTCTTAATTTTAAATACAAGTTAATAAAAAAACACAATTAATGCTTAAAACGTCAGTCCTTTGGCATGTCATAATCCCGAAAACCAAGAATGAAGTGAATATCTATTAAACATTATCATTGATTTAAGAAAACCTACTAATTTACTACAATCTGTGAAATACATAGTAATATATACTGGAACTTTCATAATGCAATGTTCTCCACTTTATTTAAAAAAAAATAAGAAACTTTGTCATTAGTTTTATTCGTCAGTCCGTTGTGTGTTGTTTAAATTTGAAATTCGCGCAAAATACCACCGACTCAACGTCAAATCCCTGTTTGAATTTTAATGTTGATTATGAAGTTACTTGCGGACCGTACAATTTGACGGCCGCCGTAACTGTACCAGTGCTTGGGTTGTGTTTGTCGTCTATAGGTACACGTGCTAAGCCAGTCAACATTTCAGTCCTGTGGTGAGTCGTTATTTTCTTGTTAATCTGAGGTTTATTTTCATTTATACATAGTTAACTACGATTTGTTAAAATGTAGTTTGTTGATATTTGAAATTACCAAAAGAAACAATAGTTATGATTATAGCCTCAAATTATGTCTTTTTCGTCAGTCCGTTGGCGTCAGTCCTTTGTCAGGTATCGCGCCAAAGGACTGACGTGTTTCCATGGTACTGATGTTTTTTGTTTTAGAGCACTTTTATCTTAATTGCTAACGTGTATATTTATATTTCAGTTTAAAACATTATGCGGCACGCTAAAAGCAAATTGACTAGCATTAAATTAGCGGAATTCAAAGAAGAAGTAATAAAATCTGTTGAAAAAACGCCAAAGACCCGAATTGAAGACATGAGTGAAGATAGAACTAAAAAGAAAGAATTAGTGAAGAAGGCCCTTATTGGGGAAGTTATTAAAACACAATTGGAAGAAAACTACACTAAACTCATGAAGAAAGAAAAAAAATTAAATAAGTTATATCTGGAAATGTAGTTGACAAATACAAACTTTTAAGATTAATATTGTTAGATTTTTGTTTCTATTGTTTGTTGATTCATACATCCATCCATCCATCCATCAGCCTTTGTAGGTCCACTGCTGAACATACGCCACTCCTAACTTGCGCCACTCTGACCGGTCCTGAGCCTTCTGAATCCAGCGGATGCCCGCTGTCTTCTTCAGGTCGTCAGTCCACCTGGTCGAGGGCGTCCTATGCGCCTTTTTCCGAGACGTGGGCGCCATTCGAGGACCTTTCTTTCCCAACAGTTATCGGACCTTCGAACTATGTGGCCAGCCCATTGCCACTTAAGCCGGCTAATTCTTTGTGTTATGTCGGTTACCTTTGTTCGTCTACGGTAGCGTAATACAGAGCATAGCCCTCTCCATAGCCCGCTGCGCTACTCTGAGCTTGTGAATTAGGCCAATAGTGAAGCACCACGTCTCGGATCCGCATGTCATCGCTGGCAACACACACTGCTCGAACACCTTCGACTTCAGGCACTGAGTGTTTTGGACAACAAGATTTGACGCAGTTTCCCGAACGCAGCCCATCCGAGTTGGATTCTACGAGTGACTTCTTTCTCGAAGTTGGACTTACCCATCTGGATCACTTGTCCCAGGTAAATGTATTCATCTACAACTTCGAGAATAGCGGTATTAACAACAACCGGTATGGGTGTGACATGGACATTCGATACGATTTTCGTCTTGTCCATGTTCATCTTAAGACCCACCCGTTGTGGGGCGCTGTTCAAGTCCCCGAGTATTGTACGAAGTTCTTCCAGGGTACCCGCCAGGCAGCGGCGTAGCTAGCCCTTAGGAGGCCCCATATCAATATTTGTTGTGGGGCCCCCTCAACGTCAGCTGTCAAATATAAAAGGAGTGCCAACTGTCAGTAGCAGTTGTAGGCCGCTGGCGAGCATTTTTTGGGAGTGTTAGTGGGGGCCCCTATACGCTGGGGGCCCCATATAATTGATACGGCTGATACGGCGGTAGCTACGCTCCTGCCGCCAGGATAACTATATCATCGGCATATCGCAGATGTGTGATGTATTCGTTTGTTGATTACTTAGAAATATTAAGTAAAACTAAGTCAAAGTAGTAAAAGTTAAGTGAATGACGTTACGTTAAATGTCAAAAGGCTGTTTTGAAAACTGAGATAGTATTTTCTCCCAGTATTAAATATTAATAATTATTTTTAATAGTTACTAAGTGATTTTAATACATAAAAGACATGTACCATTATTAAATCCTAAGAGATTTGTACAAATTTTTATTAAATTTCATTAAAATTCTTACAAAATTGTGTATTTTATCAGTACTATGTTAGCCTCGTCAGTCCCATGGCAGTAAAAATCTGAAAATTTTAAATATCTCACGATCTACTTAAAAAAGTGACTGGCCCGATTTGGAACAGTATATTCATTAGATTAGCCATCATATACACCCAAATTTGTACAGATTTGATTAAATAAGTATAGTAAACAAAATATCCTCAAAAGTTACCCAACTTTTGTATAATCACCCTTATATTTCTTTACCGTGACTAGGGTAAGATCAAATATTGGCTGTTGTAATTTTTATTATTATTTAAGCCACGGAGTTCTTTCACGCGAAAACTACTGAACGGATTTTCGTGTTTAGCACAAATGTAGAGACCATGATCTGGAATAGATATAGGGTACTCTTTATCCCGGAAAGCGCGGGCAGATTGCTAACTAGTATGAACAGTATTAAGTCCTTTTGTTACACCAACGATACCATTATCTATTACTCGTAAATACAGGTAAACAGAAACCAAATGAAGTTAATATCTCAATTACCTCTTTGTGTTGTATCAAAAATCCTCGATAAATAAGGTCAAAAAGTGGTTTATTGCGTCACAGATTAATTAACTGCACGCCCTGCACTGCACGGCATCCTCTGCTCTGAAGCCGCAACAGTGTGTGCTGTTTGTTAATAATTATCTACTTTACAATACCAATTACCGAGTCGAGTTCCAAGAATAGGCACAGCCATACTAATTAATTTAATACAAACAATTTACATACGAATAGAGAAACAAATGCGGAATCTACTAAAGTAGGTACTGTTTTACGTTTACTAATTCTAACATAACTTTAATTGATCAACGAAAACTATTTTCTTGGTTTTATTACTGCTAAATACTGAAACCTATGTACTAGTACATCCTTTCACGTGTCTGAACGTACGAGTATATGACATTAATTATGATGAATAGCACGGAACCCTCCCTACGTGAGGTCGTTCTTGACCACTTTATTGTTAATGGCATGGCACCTTCGCATAGCTCACCTCAACGGACAACTACACCTGCTTGCCGTCAGTTCATTTATTTGCCATCCATGGAGTTTCCTTGCGCACGAATGACCGGATGACCGAACAACGAAGACGAAGATGACGCAATTCAATCACGATTTACGAATCTAAGACAGCCGATTGGAATATAAGTAACCTATCCCTTAGCGTGTCTATCGACCAGTTTTTACTGTTCTTTCTTTTTTCTTTATGGAAATAGCCGGCAAAAAGATAGAAAATTTCTTTTTTTTTAATTAAAATCCCTTGAAGCGTCTTCAACTACAAGAAGATATTCGCTAATGGGTTGAAGCCAGTACTGTTAAGTATAAAAATGCCTACATAATATAAACAGCAATATGTAGGCCAGCACGGTATCCGAGGTAACATTAAATTTTATTAAACAGGAAGTTCATGTTAGAGACTTCCCGCCAACAAGGTAGATGTTTAGTTTAACCTAGTTGATTATTCCAGTGCACTCTACCAGAACATTTAACTTTTTGTTAGAATAATAAGTCAAACAAGATGACAAATAACGAAAATAATATAATTTCTTCTTGTTTGCTAAGTTTTCAGTTATGAACAGAACTAAATGACAACTTAATATCTAGCTAAGGAGCTCCATCCTACATCTCTCCTTATTTAAAAAAAAAATCTAAATCAAATATCCATTAAACCTTACTTCCACTTCTACCAGTAACATTTACGATAGGCATAAGCCATATAAACGCAATAATACTAAATTTTATTGTATCTTTGTGTTTTAGACTTAAACCAGTAGAGCTGACTGAACATCAAATCTCTATTCAGCCACGTTAGTTATTCAGAAAACTATATATAATATAATGTACACTTCATGCTTGGGTAATAAAATAGTAAACAAGTACGACAAAGACAGAGTAAAGAAAGATTGAAATTTATGACTATCGCCTCCTGGCATGTATTTTGTATACACAGCGAAAGACATAAAGCTGGTATTATTTATGAGGAAAAATATTACTGGTGTTTGAAGCATTCACTGAAAGAAATACAAATTGCCGATTAGCGAATTACAGCTATTCAGCTACTATCTATACGTAGTATAATAAATCGACTACATTCCTAAGTATGTTGAGCACTAACGTAGGAAACCCGATAGAGAACCAATAAATTTCGCCTTAGAGACGTTTTATCTTTGTGAGCAAACGGGACGAGGCCACTAGCTCTTCGGGGACTGTTCGTCCTTATCTATCGTCATCTGTAGCTTTTAATGGAAAAATTGTAATTATTTGTGAGCTATCACTTGTAATTAAATATTTAATAGCTAAGTATTTTTAACATACAGTGTAGATGATTTACCTGGTCATGGTCGCTCATGGATATCAGTAACATCAAAGGCATCATAATGCGTAGCCAGCTAAAAAGAATCCAGGCGGTCCGTGTTATTTATGGATTCGACACTGAGTCCGAAACATGTAAAAACATTCCACGGTACAGACGAGGGGTGGTACATACGTGCATGAGTTCCGTCCGGGCTGTGGTCCGGGGGATCTTGGTGAGACAGAGCGATCTCAAACATGAATCCTCCACTCCCTACATAACCTACATTGACCATACTCTTTTAATCTATCTCTGGTAATCAAGATGCAGCCCCTAAAAACCAAATGCCTCGTTTAATTTTGTTCTAGTGACTAGTTAAATATATTATGGTAATTTATTTAAAACATCACAAATATCAATCAACCGTATAAGTCACACTTCGCTCTAGTAGGTATACTCTCCAAAACATAATACCGAAAACTATTTGAAACTTTTGCAATCTATTGTTCTTGTTTTCACAATAGCCCCTTGACATTTTAGGTCCCTCCACATTGTTCGAAAACTTTTTGCCACATTTCATGTCAGCTTGTCATAAGCCTTACGCCTGATGTCTTTATGTGCGCTATACGATAATTGAAATTTCTAAACCTAGCATCATAACATCGAAAGTGGAAACAAGGGCCGACACCGATAGAATTCACGTGAAATATTTTCGCTGAACTAGAAGCAGCTCGCAAAATGGAGATCTCCCGCGTTATTGAAGAAGTCTGGAATGTACTGCGTCACACTGCTGCAATTACGATTGGTTAAGTTTGAGCCAAACCAAATTTTGGACATTCTTGTCGTCTTAAGGTTTCTGGCCATGTAATGACTGACCACGCAAATCTAGACTTAAAAACTTCAAGAGGTGTCAAGGGACACCCGGAATCCGGATGGAAGGAAGTTCCTTTAGATTAATTTGAAAAAATTGTTTTCCACTGCTAAAATTTTGACACTTGCGGTTACCCAATGGTCTACCGACTGCACCAATAATTGCCCAATGATATTAATCACTCTTTATTGAGAAAATCCTTGAAAGCTTCAAATAACCAACGGTACTTTCCAAATGAAAATGCACAATAGGTACATGTCAGGTCAAGCATAATTAACAAAGATAAATTAATCCCAAGCGTATCGTACAAGTTAAACAGACTGCATTATAACTACATGGCTCGTATCTTTTATCAGTTTTATAACGACACACAGCAAATTTTTAATTAGTGTTATCTTTGGTCTTTGCTAGATAGTAGATAGCTGTTATATCCCTAAGAATTTCCTACAATCTTCTGAATAATCTTCTTAATCTTCTGCTACGTATGATCATACTCAATACCTAGTGTACGCTGGAATTATCTGCTAAATTGTATTCTTCTCAACCAGCTTTGGGTACTTCATTCATCATTGCTTAATCATCACCGATTATTCTGGACGTTTATAAAACTCAATTATATGTTTATACATGTGAAACTTTTTCTTCGGAGTACCCACGAGCGCTATGGAATGTATGATATGGAATTTTACGTCTTATTATATCTGAGTGCTGTATTTATCTCTGTCAGTATTCTCACTTTATCCACTACATACATAACTGTGTATGTGACACGTATTGAAATAACACATAGCTCACTACATGTTTTCGTACTTACTTACGTACATTTTTGTTTGCAAACTTCAGTCAACATTAATCAAATAGCAAGGTGTTTGTAAACGTGACTCACGTTTTGTGCGTAATATTGATATTGTTCGATATTACAACATGAGAGATATTATAAAATGGTATTTAAATGCATGCAGTTATCGCTTCAGTGTAGCAATATATGTTGTTGTGTAGTCTATGCGAATGGAATCCATGATAACGCCACATTGTTGACGCATTTTATTATTTAAGTTCTTCTTCTCAACTACTTAACCGAAAGACGCTTATTTCACAGATTACATTTTTGTTTTGTGGCGACAATTCTTCACAAGTGTACGGTGTATTTAATCGTCAACCAATTTCATATTTACAAATACATACATAAATAATTCGCTCATGAAATAGTTCGTATATTTAACAATATAACAAGCAAAATTATTTTTGCCGGAAAAGCTAGTATGTAAATCTGAAATTCTTCACTTCAGCTCGCACTTCCTTTCTCAATTTTGGTTGTACATGTAATGAATTTCGTGCCGTGGCACTACCGTGGTGCATATTAGTAGCATCATACGAGTATACTTACTAGTACCTACACAAGTGAACAATTCTATCTAAAAAAAAATTAATTGCTTAGCACTGAGCTATTCAACCAAAGCGAATCAATCTTGCTGAACTAAGTAATCAATTTTCATCATCGGCTTTGGCTACACGAGAAAATGTGCGGCGCCTAATCCCAAGCAATAAACGAAAAATCGTCGATGGTTTGAGACTAATCACTATAATTATGTAGTTTTTATCATTCAACGATGTGAATCGCACTGCGGACCATCAATACGTTAGCGTCGGTCGATGATTGATGGTCTCCGTCGTTATTACCGAGGAACAGTGAGCGCACTGTAAGAAACTAATGAGTTTCTTACTGAACCTTGTCGCCACTCGCCTTCTATCTGTGAATCATCTGGCAGGACCGTAGGACTGATAGACGCTCGCAGTGTCTGACTCGGACATATCTAACTAATGGTCACTTCACAGTAGGTAAATAATGAAATAAGTAATATATAAATGCTTTCACACTCACACCTTTGTCTCCGTTTTCTATGCTCACATCCCAGCCAAAGAAAAAGTGTCGCGAATGACATGGATGTGAGAACTACATAGACCGTCAAAACCAGTCTTTCCAGAGACTCACTAGGAATAAACAAAATATTATAATTTGTTAATATGTACGAGTATAATATTATAACATAAATTTGGAAATTATCTATCAACCTTTTGAAATATCAACATAGATGATGCATCCATACTGCAACTCCAGACCGGTCCTGCTCGAGTTCGCGGTGTTTTCTTTAAGTCAACGGTTCACCCTAGTAGGTAGATGCCATTCAGATTCAAGGTCTTTACACAACAAATATAGTTTTACTCATTAACACTTCAATAGCTAACTCTATGAACTATCTATTACGAATTTTCTTCTAATCCTTTTTTCGCCATGTTTTTCTCCTCCTTGACAAAGCAAATTACATAAATGGTGGAAAAATAAAAAAGTGCATAATATAAAATTAGTAGTAAGTATCATTGATATAAAATATATTTTTTTATCCCGACGAGGACCTGAAGCTAAGAATATTATAACTTTATCAAAATGTAAGTTTTCCATACTATATCTCTTACTATCATACAAATAAAATAAAAAATAAAATATTCTATTGTAACTTTTTCATGGTGCAAACTGCAAAGACACTGCACAATAAACATTTCAATATCAAAATATCTCGTGCAGTATTCCTTAGTTGATCGAAAACCGGTATGTACGCTCTAGTACCCATGCCGTGGTAACAAGATCATGCTAAAAATACAAACAAGCAGCTGGTTGTCATGTCAGGCCACCTGGCTTTGAGTACATGACACAAGACTTAATTCAGGATATTAATGGGAGAATATGATTATTACACACATATACACTCACTCACACACACACACACACACACACACACACATATACACTCACTCACTCACACACACACACACACACACACACACACAGTGGTGATTACTTTGTGACAATTTAAGAAATATTTATGTAAAATGTAAATCCGTTATTGGCTTTAAGACACATATTAAAAGGTTTGTTTTATATTTAAATTGGAAAAAAAGCTGTGGATTTTGTCTATACTAATATTATAAAGAGGAAAGCTTTGTATTTTTATATTTTTGTATTTTTGTATGTTTGCAACGAATAAACTCAAAAACTACTGAACCGATTTTAAAAATTCTTTCACCATTAGAATGCTACATCATTCATGAGTAACATAGGCTATATTTATTACTAGAAAACATTAGGGATCCTTGCCAAAACATCAGTAACGTGAACCAAAGTGTGAAAAAATTTGCTTAAAAAATTCTTACATCGCATACGCTGCGGAAACTATTGATGATAGAACAAAAAAATGTTCTACAATATTATAGAACACATCAATATCTACAAAAAACCTCGCGATAGTATATGTCCAACTATTGTCGTTATGTCACTATAACCACTTTTTACATTTTAAATGTTAATAAAAAAGATGACCAAAATCAGATCATGAAAACCATACCTTCATATTAATCCTTATCCAAATAAATCATTTCATATTCAAAACTGTTTCAATACCTATAGATAACTTTTTGAATTACTCAAATCAGACATTCCATTCAGAAGATATTACGTAGTAAAGGAACTACGTGACAACGTGATTGTACGAGTAGCAACAATCATCACCGGCCCCGCGGCCGGACAGCTCGCGCATGTTCGGCGGATCCCGATTATGTAACACGGGGAGGGGAGGGGAGGGGAGTGGGAGAGAGAGCAGGAGCAGGAGCGGGAGAGGGAGAGGGAGAGGGAAAGGGAGAGGGGGAGGGGGAGCGGAGGGGAGAGGGAGGGGGGGGGGAGGGGAGGGGAAGGGAGGGGGAGGGAGAGGGAGAGGGAGAGGGAGAGGGAGAGGGAGAGGGAGAGGGAGAGGGAGAGGGAGAGGGCGAGGGCGAGGGCGAGGGCGAGGGCGAGGGCGAGGGCGAGGGCGAGGGCGAGGGCGAGGGCGAGGGCGAGGGCGAGGGCGAGGGCGAGCGAGAGCGAGAGCGAGAGCGAGAGGGAGAGGGAGAGGGAGAGCGAGAGGGATTTTAATGATCTCTGATTTGCTACATTCTTAGGCGATACGAAGTTCGCCGAGTCAGCTAGTAATAAATAAATAAATAAATAAATTATTCTTTTGACGTCATCGATAACAATGCATCAGGACAAGCGCGTAGCTACTTTCTATGACGCAATCCGACATTAGATAAATCTAATATTAGAATAGAATACACTCGAAACGTTCTTGTCGATGACACTAAAATAGGAAACCTGCTTAAATTAGCGGACAGACCTGACGTAGCCAAAACGGAAGTGGTTAATCCGCTTAACAGCGTTGCGACATTGTAAAAAAATACATACAGTACATTAAGGGAATAAGAGGTCGTCTCATTGGAACCAGATTAGTAACAAAATTAACTTAGATCCATAAAAATATGTAAGGAAGCAAACTTAAGATTTTTAAGGGATCGCTATAAATCATGTTTATTACACGATGGGAGCAAAAATGCTGAAGTTTTAAAGAGATGTTTGAACGGAACCGGTGTCCGGTACGTAGACGATTCTCCGGACAGCTGGCTTGCACCTTTTTACCTGTTCTATAATAGAATGCATCGGTTCTGTTGCTTGCCGCGTTACGGTTTAAATACACTGAGGTATCCCTCCATACAAACAAATACAACCCTACACTACATACATACATTACTTTGTAGAATACCATCCACATTACTGCGGCCCTTTACGTCTTCATCTTGATATACTTTTGATTAAGTAGCAAATATTGCCAAAGTCAAAACACAAAGATTGCCAAGATCCGTTTCTTATATCTACTGGCGCAATGTATTCCATAGACATAATTGATTATGATGAACTATTACTTTGTAACCGCAATTATTATATTTAAATACAGTTTAAGGTGGAATGTTGCGTGTGGAGGGGAGCAATGCGAAGTCTACTAAGTATGTAAATACTTAATACATGTTACATTTTGATGGCTTCAACCTATTAATGGCCCATTAGTTTTATCGATCAAACCCATAGCATAGGATTGGTGGATTTTTTTATACTAACAATCGCTATCGAATTGTAAGAACCGGATCAAGATTTTCCCCTCTTTCAAAGCACGAAAGCGCAAGAATTTTTACCACTAGCGACATGCAACTACTACTTTGCTTCTAAATCACATACATATTCGACAAAAGTCAATAATCGATAGAATTGCAGTCCTATGATGTCCCATGTGGGTCTATAAGAAACCTAATTTTGCGACATGAATAAAGCTTCAACCCTCCCGAGGAAAATTACATTCACGAAAAAAACAGGGACTATTTCAGCATGATTAAATTCTTCCAAATCGTAAGGCCAGACATTTATTTACTAAGCAAATATATGCGCAAGTTAATGACGGGTTCCAAGTTCAACGGAGAAGACTTGCCGACGAACGCGACCAAAGATCATTAAACAGGAGGTCGTTGTTTTTAATCGACGCAATACTTGATGGAGACATCGGCCACATTACACCTAGGTATACTAAAGAAAAAAGTAAAGTAAAGATTTGCTTTATCCGCAACTCCGTTTTTGTTATCTATGCTTCTTTGAATCGATTAAAAATCAAATTCCGGAATCGACTCGTGGGAATTTAGTTGCAAGTTTGTTGTAGTTATTATTATTTGGGACAGTTTGAAACTGATAAAGTTAAAAGTATAATTTGTCGTTTGACCTTCATTATTCAGCTGATCACGGTTAAAACTGAGTACACTCACAACGGTTACGGCATTTACTGCTAGTATTGTCATGTCCAATGCTCGGGACGAGAGGTTGGTCGAAGTTAGTTTGCTTTTGTTATTATTTGTCGATTCGCGGGTGCGATACCAAAGGGCAAAATTGAAATTTATGTATATTTTTTATTTTATTCTTGTATTAATAAATGTTCAATCTCAATATTATATTTTTATCTTTGGACTAAAATAAAAATAAAAAAACTTGAAATTTTTCATTTCATTACCTTATTTAAAATCGGGACATTAGTCGTCATGCCTTCCAATATCCTGCGTAAATTATTATACATGGTAATAGTGTTGCTGCATTGTTACCCAGGCCCACTATTATAAACGCGATGAAATACATTTGGAACAGATGGTACATGGCAGGGTTCAAAATCAATTGCAAGAAACGAACGGACCTTTTATCCCGTTTATTTGATATTCTGGAATGCGGAATAAGTAAAGATTCCCTTTAAAAAGAATGTAAATCGCCTAATAAGTATGTATGTAAATTTTCTGAACGTGTCGATCGATTTGCACGATCGCGATTTTTATTAAAATTAAAATAATAAATATTTTTTTGTATATAATGTCACCTCGTGCGATTTAAATTCGTGCGTATGTCGATACGCATTTAATAGGTAAGTAGTCGTACTAACCTATTAATGACCTGTAACTGGAGTCAAACCGCATTATTATAATCGAACGTCACCAACGATAATGTTGAATTGAATCATTCAAGGTTTTTTTTACCGGCCACAGCACCGCCTGAAAAATGTATATCCACATAAAACATTTTTATTTTTTAACGCCTCGGATTAACTATTTTTATTTTTAATCAGCAACAGCCGCCATCTGTCACATCACATAACTTAGTAAAAAATATACCTTTTACAGCTAACTTTTTCTATCGGCGAACCACGTCAGTCACGATTACTTTTTAAAGCCTAGCCATCGTAAAACGTCGTGCGACACTATCTTTCGAAACAAAGTTTTTAATTAATTAATTTAGATCGTATCGAACCATATAAATTTTTTACAAATCCCGCGGGACCCTAAACTTTTCCGGGATAAAAAGTAGCGCATGTGTTAATCCAGGATATAGGCTATCTCCATTCCAAATTTCAGCCATATCGGTTAAGTAGTTGTGGCGTGATTGACCATTGCCTTTGTACTTATCATTTTATTTATTTTTATGGAAAACCGTTGACGGTCACAGAATACTTTATAAATTGCCTATCTGCAGTGCAATATTAATTAGTGTTTCCATTAATATAATTTTTCATAAAACTTTTACTATGATGGATTGTGTCAACCAAGTGATCGCCGGAAGCCATATCGCGTAGCTAAATTTTTAGAAGGCCGCCCGGGCGCCCTTCCGATGACCCATTGTATGCGGTCCATAATGTTATTATAAGCTATATCAGAAGCCTTCTAGTAGGATAATAACATCTAATAAAAACCGGGTTGGAATTCACTTTAACCAATTTGTTTTAGAGTAAAAGCAGTTACGACGGAATCATTATACACCATACCTAGTAGGTACCTAGTGCACGTGAATAAAATATATGGTACCAGTTGTCACGTACATTTATATGCTGTAATTATTCCGACGGCGTTAGAGAATTTTAAAAGCCAACCCCCATTTAATTTTCCGCCGTCTGTTGGGAACTGGCAGGTGTGATGACGGGTGTATTATGAAAAAATATGCGAGTTCAGATAAACTAAAATTCCCTTTTTTTCTTGTCCCATGTAAAGACCTGGCTTGTCTAAAATCATTATTTTTTATATGTAGTTATTTTTTGTAAAATGAGTGGTTAGGCTTTAAATATGCACACGGATATATAATGATTAATGACATATTCTCAGTATGTAACTAATAATTTATTCTGTTTTCTGTACTAAGAGATAGCAGTCTTGATAGTCATGGAGCGCTCTACCCCGCGGATTTGCCCGTGTTCTCCGGGATTACAAGTACTGCCTATATGTTAATCCAGATCATGGCGTACCAGTTGCAGTATGTTAATTTTTATACACCGCGTCTCCGTGCCGTATACACCATGGCGGTATGACCGCAGTTTACACTGCGTACTATTCTACTGTTTATTATTATTCTAAGATTCTACTATCCTATCCTATTAATATATGTATGCGAAAGTGTATGAGAATGTATGGTCGTTTGCTTTACTCGTTCTCAAAAACTACTAAGATATTCATGAAATTTATGAAATTAAGTTACAAGTAAGTTATAGTTAACGGAAGAAATTAATTATCTCTCACTTTGGTGAAATAAAACATCTTGAGGAATTTTATGCACACAAAAATTCTCCATTAAGTATGATCCCAAAGTTGTGTGAAGTCTGACAATGCACACTTTAGGACTGAGTCACTACGATGATGAAGATTTAGAGTACCTACATCTAAACCTGTAAGCTATGAAGATTTTTTATGGAATGATGACAAAATATTAATAATAGATGGAATTGCTATCGGTTCTCACGCCACATTCGATATTCTATAATCCTTCATTGGGCGCAAATCGAATAGATTGAAAGGTTCCATCGCATGCTACTCACTCACCGGTGGTGATTAAAAAACCGCGTAAATTACCTACAATAACAATGGAAAAACACCGACGTTTACACTTAAACCTCCCACGAGGTTAGACTTGAACATAAGAAAAAAACAAGAATGCAAAAACTTTAGCTGGTTTTAGGTAACAGCTAAATAATAAAAATTAAAAATCTCCCTCATGTTATTTTTTTTTTTAATGTGCCACAACCATATGAAATAACCCTGTATTGTATAAAAGTGAATAAATTATGAAGAGATACAAAAAAATATGTACATGTTTTAGTACTAACAGAATGGAACAACAGCTGGGTCGTATTTAGCAAGGTAGCTGAGCTGGTAAAGTTGTGACCTTGCCTGTTAAAAGAAGGTCCCGGGTTCGATTCCCGCCGTGGCAGTCATTATTGTGAAGGTGATTACTTATTATTATTTATTTTATATCGGCATACAATACGAGTATAGTAGGAGTACCCATATCAGATGGAAACTTGAAAAAAAAAACTTCATTCATTCTTCAGTCGGTCTGATAATAACTATGAAGGGAACCGCCGTAAATTCAGTAATTATCCAATTAAGACCTACGAAATCCCAGTAAATATACCAAAGTAAATGAAGCCTTAATAGACAAGGCTACGAATTACGATCGTTTCAATACACGTGCTGTATGACGCCACAAGACTAGACGCTGCATCCCTCCTACTCTAACCAACACACGGTGTGCGAGAGTGACTGAGATGCGAAATAATAAAGGTAACAGTAAAGTTAGGTAGAAATTAAAACCGTTGTAATTGACCGGGGTCTGGGGGGACTCCACTGATCCCACCCAAAGCGATTCACGATCACGTGTGCACCTCAGTCTTTTAGCCGAAAATCTGACAAGGGATTATGAAACTAGGTTTTCTGTAAAATATAATTCACGAAAAGTCAAGGTTATTTCGATAACATATTAGTAACCACCAGGCAGTTAAATAAATAACGCTACCAATACGAACCACAGATACGAACATTATGAACTTGTATCGTTGGATTACGTAGTTCGCAGCTCAGCGATATCCACAAGAGCCCAGAAACCTTCGTCCATTTGGTTTCAGATTGGCTTCGACTTAAAGGATGTATTGAAGCCTACAAAGTTTTCCCGTAACCTCTCTAGGCGTCTCCGTTTGCCTCTCTGCTCTTCCTTTAGCTACAATAATAATATGAATCTGAACCTAACCCACTAGACAACAATGTAACAACAAAGTACCATTTCATTCACAACTGCGTGGGTATATGAGTTAATATAAACGGTCCACCGGTAATCTACTACACGTACGGTTTCCTACCAGACTTATTTGTCACCTAATACGATAAAGACACAGTATAAATATAAAGACGAGACGTGGCGTGGGTGAAGCCACGCCGACAATAGCTTCAAGGGTATTGTATAACTATATGAAATTCAAGGACACTAAGCTGAAATTTTCCTTCTTACACCGCCTACTTTCAAAAGTTATGTGTGTATTCGAATTTCATTAATTATCACTTGACTCAGTAGAGGAAAACAACGCTAGGAAACCTGCACACCTAAGAGTTCTACAAAATGTTCTCAAAGATGTGCTAAGTCTACCAATCCGCACTTGGCCAGCGTGGGGGACTATACAATGTACCCTTCGCATTGTGAGAGGAGACCCGAGCCCACTGTGAAGAAGAATTATTTAAAAGCAATGACGATCATGGAGCCAATTTGGCCTGAGGTCACTTAGCTTAGCATTAGCAACACTAGGAGCGTCACCAACGAGTCATACAACCCAATGTCCTTACACTAGTTAACACAGATACAGAAAGTTCAATCGGAGATGACCTGAAGTCAATATACATATTATACTATCTTTCATCATTCTCCAATCTTGGCCATCATACATCAAAGACTTTTCTTGTGTTATAGATATGCCTTGGCGCAATGGCCATTTACAATGACGTAATCCGACTGCCATAAAAACATTTAAGTACATATGTATATGTTGTGGTTTTAACTGATTGTGGTTATCCACATGTTAGCTATCTGTAGTCTGTACATAAATCGTGTCCGCTTTTACAGGAAAACAGTTAATGTTTGACGTTCATGTTTGACGCATGCCCATGAGCAGAGGGTTTCAATTCATGCTCATGCGTGATTGACCGTTTATTTTATAGGAGTGTATGTATACTATGTATCTATTTGATAAGTTACGTAATTCCGCCTCTTTTATGTTTCACTGCAACGCCGCGGAGTTGACCGGGAGCGGGCGGCCTCGTCCTGTTTATATTACATGTATATATGGGTCATATTTTTGTAACAATCCTCTGATTTTGGGTCACCAAATCACGGGCACTTCCTTCGCGAACTGCAATAGATATTTAACATCATGCCTAATAAAAGTAAAAAGTACTCAGTTGTTTTAATTATTCCGTAAGTCCGTTTAGCTTAGTCCCGTAAAAATTATACCCCCCAAAACGAAAGACAAAATCTGGAGCATCTGCACCGATTCGCATTTTTAAAAAAAGCTTTTATAACACTTCTCCTGTTAAACGAATTCCACGGGGATCGATGCTCTGCAAGCGGTAGTTCCGAGAAAATATCCAATTCTGTTTATAAAGCATTATTTTAAACGCCAGCTCATCTAATATTAATCGCACTCGGCTCAAGAACAAGAGAAAATTCACGTTATTTGACATTGGGGACAGGCAGTCGCCGTGTCGCATTTAACATTTTGAAGGTGATCATTGAAATTTAAATAAAACAAGTTCCGTTGCGTATTTAAAAAGTAAATTCATTATTATAATCTTTGACAAAGAAGGTTGGAATAGAGCCCAATGAATAAGCCAATGCCATTAAAAAATGGAGCCTCACACTTTTTTAAAACGATGTATGAAACAAAAGGTGGGTAAAATACTTAAAATTTAAAAACAATCAGATTAACTCGTTTCACAGCACAAAGGTGCTAGCTTGAAGCAATTATGAATTACTTCAGTAATTTTCCTGGTTTTTCATTCATTGAAACAATTCACCCATATAGAACCTCGGCATTAATCGACAAGGCCACAATATTTTGCGGTGGCGCATGGCGTCGTTTCGGACAGTGCGGTTAAAAAACACCCACGAGACATGTGAGCTACGGCATGGCTACGGACTACGGGCTCGATACGGTCCAATGGGACAGATAACTTTTTATGTTACGTATATTGCATCGGAAATAACCTGCAAATTGGAAATAACCTGCAAATTGACGATTTTTACGTTTTCTACGTTTTGCGTTACTCTCATCTTTACCACATATTTTTGAACAGCAACGTTTCTGAGTGGGTGGACGACTCGAGGCTCTCACATATTATTAAATTCCCTAAATATATTTATATCATAGTGTTCTCTTATGATAGTGGATAATAGCCAATATTTTATGGTTTCCTTTCGAATTATCGTATCCGAGGAATTCTAAACTATTTCTTACGGGGATAAATTTGATTATAACCTTGATAAATCAGAGGTACTATTTATCAGGTATTTAGAGGTAAAATATCTTTGTTAGAGGTACTATTTTTAAATTTTCCTTGGTCGATCAACGTTCCTTCTTTGATAAATTGATGCTTATAGACTTTTGTAACTGACAATACTGTAAAAAAGATAGTGTAACCCCCAACGAAAAAGAGGTTATAAGTTTGACATATCTGTATATCTGTGGATCTGTAGGTAAGTCTGTCTGTGGCACGGTCTGTGACATCGTAACTCCCAAACGGATGAACCGATTTTGATCTAATTTTTTAGTTTTTTCATTTTATTTGAAAGGTGATTTAATCGAGTGTTCTTAGCTATATTTAGTGTTAAGAAAACTGTCGGGGGTTTTTTAAATTTTGAATTAAGATTATTCAGTTCATGTTCAATTTAAATCTTAAACATACATGCGTTGTCTTTTGATTATTTATTTATTACAAATCACATGAAAATAGCTAGTTACTTTTAAAAATAAACCGTCTCTTAGTAAGCGCTTCAAATACGATGAATGTTTCAAACGATGGTTTTCAATGTTTTAAATTTACCCGAACGAGAGCCGTTGTTTTGATGTTCTTAAATTTTAAACAATGTTATTTACGTAAATTAAGTTAATGTTGTGTGCGAAAATACACTGTTTACTTTTGTCTCCTTTATATTGGGTTTAAAACAACCGAAGTTGTGATTACCATTATTATTTATTACATAATATACTATTATTTATTAACATCATGGTGGTCATGATTTCAACCACAGTATCGGTCAATCTCACCAGTAACCGTCTCATCTCAATCTCTTCAGTCTCCCAACCTGAATTTCCCTGAAAAGGGATAAATCAATAGCACTGATTGATATAGATTAATCAATAATAAAATTTATAACCGATGTTTATGATAATGAACCATAGTATGTTCGATATTAAATAATCTAATAATTCTCGTAAATCATTATTGTCAAGTTGCAAAAAAATCTGAAACCGTTGGTTTACTAACTTATCGGCAGTTATCTGATACACGTAAAATTGATAATACAAATCGCGGTGATGGTGGCGACTGGCTAGCAGGCGAGTGGTGTCGAAGGTCGGTCACGTGACCTGGCGGCATGTGGCACTCCAATACAAATGTCATACGTTTGTATTCTGTCAAGAACAGGTATCCGCTAAATGGCCGCGAAGGCGCGAACCCATCACGTCACGGAGGCGACGGCGACGACGCGACGTCGGAAATAAAACTGGTTTTTCTGACGTAATTTTTTTTAAATTCACTTTTCCCAATCAATTCATTTTTCTTATCATAAATGTCCATAGAAGCAACATACAACAGTCTTGTCAGTCAGACCTACCTACCTACTACTTATAAAAAGTGAACAATAATAGTAATCTACGTATTATAAGTGGATACTTACTTACAAATTAGGTAAACTTTATCATAAAAACAAATTAGTAATTAGTTAATTACCTACTTAATTTTACAATAAGATTTCCAAAGGTCTTTATATACCTGGATTGTAGAAGAACAAGTTTTTCTATTATAATATCATTGATTGTAATTGATAAACTTGAAATATTTTATTCCACAAAGTATCGTGACCGCGGAACAAACCCCACCGCGCTATCTATATTAATTTATTACCTAGAGATTTGTTTGAATTGTTGCTTTCCATCGAACTCAAGAAAATCCCAACAGAATGAACGAACGAACGCACGTCGCTTCCGAAAGCACTTTCGCCTACATTCGGCTTCCTTCGGAATCCGTCGCCCCCCACAGCTGACCGACCTAACGTGCGAGCGAGACAGCCGCAACGAGACACGTAAGAGAGACAAGGAGCGCGCGCCGCGCAACTCGCGGCGCCTCCATTTATTTCTTTCTAGTGATCGCCTTCGTCGTAGTGACAGCGTATTTCATTGTCGCGAGAGCTTTCGTTTTTGTATGTGAAAAATTGAATAATAAGTTTTATGCACACGCTATACTGCCGTGCGGGGGTGCGATAGTGTTCAAAATGTTCAACATCGAAGAGTGGTGACGGTGTAACGGGACGCGTCCATCGCTTACAATGGTTGGCGTATTCACATCTGTTGTCAACACAAAATAACGTGGATTATGCAAGTTGGAGTGAAATGTGGACGAGTATTAGGTAAATGCTGTGTTGTTTCTGTGTATAGGTGATACTAGTGTGACAAAGATCAGTGCTCATAGTGAGGAATGTGCGGTGAGGTGAAGTGAAGTGAGCCAGACGGCCTGCGGGCTAGCAACAGTGTGTCGACTGTCGACTGTCGGTGACTCGTTGGAGGCGCGGGTACAATTAATTTGTAGCGTGTACAGCGTATGCAATGTCCACATCTATTCAATTGGCCACATGTTAACTAACAATAATAGGAACACATCGTTCTACAGTCCGTGTACTCACTAGCAATCAGTTAGCCGACGAGTAATAAATTAGAACAAAAGTAGTTCGGAAGCGAACCGAGCCATTAGTGTTATTTGGAAGTGATAATGGAATAATGACTGATACAAGGAGTGGAAAAATAGCACACAAGTAGTTTGATCTATCAAGGTCTCGGATTGATTAGTAGGTCGTTTTACTTGCGCGAGTTTTAGGCAATAACTTGCATGAGCATTGATCACACAAACGAACTTATCAAACGTTAATAATAAGTACATACCTACATGGTTTATTTTTAAATTATTTACCTACTTATGTATTATTAATTAGCATATCGCTATTAGTGAACAGTTGCAAATCCCTAAGTTTTTTTTAAATCTGAATATTGCTTAATTAGTTTTACTCTTTCAAAGTTAAGTTGATAATATGTTGTTAATGAAACCACAAAATATGGATATCATTACAGTTACGATACTTTATTAATATTCATATTATATTATTATATTATAAATGATTTAATTACGAGTTTTAAACAAATATGTAAAATAATGAGGTGATTATGACTTGCAGTCTATTTACCTAATTATGTTGTTTTCTTGGGATGTGGTATGTGGTTTATAATCAAACAATAAATATTGTATATGTTGGGTAAAATTAGGTTGAATTCTGAATAGGAAAAACTACATAATTAACGATAAATATAAATATTACATTGACAAAAACATATTACCAACAAATAACATTAAAGTTAAAAACCGTTCTTGATCTATTTCTTTAACTCATAAAGTAGTAACCGTATGTGTTAAATGTTAAGATAACGTTAAAATTCGGCAACAAAAAGGCAACATATTTATAACATGACTTTCTCTTGTTCCAGTCAATAAGACTATGCGGGTTGTAAAATAATGCGGTTGCTGCACAAAATATTGACGCTGGCAATAATTTGCGCAGCCGTGGGGGAGAAGAGTTTTCCCTCCACTTGCACTCGCACCAAGACCAGTCTGGTCTGCTCCGCGCCCGCAGTCCCCGGCAACAAGCTCACTAAAGACGTCCTAGCCAACTACGGACCCCATCTCCAGGAGATCTCTTGGACAGACTCCCATGTGACCGCGCTAGCACAGGATCTATTCACTGGTCTCAACGACGTAGAATACATCGACTTAAGCAGAAACGAAATCAAGAGGACTGAACACGGACTATTCGATAGACTGAGCCGCCTAAAGCATCTAAACATATCGAGAAACCAAATCGACGACATCCCGAGATTCACGTTCGCCGATTTAGAGTATCTGGAGGTTCTAGATGTATCTCACAACAGCCTCCAAGTCATTCCCTACCAGGTCTTCGGGCCTATGATTAGATTGCAGTATTTGGATTTATCGTATAATAAGATTAAGACATTCCTAGACTACTTTTTTAAACCTAATCGCCAACTGAAAACTCTGTTCCTAAACAATAATAGCCTAGTCAAAATTACCTCAAACGCTCTAGTCAATTTGACGGAATTGGAGATCCTGGATATATCTAGCAACAGCTTAGAATACTTGCCCAAATCGTTATTCGATTATTTTCAACAGCTTAAAGAATTGAATCTTAGTTACAACAGGTTTACGAACATATCACACGATGCTTTTAAAAGTCTTATTAAGCTAAGGTGGCTGAACATGGGCGGCAATAAAATGAAGACGCTGCCAGCCACGATCTTCCAGCATAACGAGAATCTGAAAACATTCTACCTCGATCACAGTGAAATAACAGTTATACATAATACTAATTTCAAAGGCTTATATAATTTACAGCGATTATACATAAGGAACAACCCTTTTTTACGTGAAATAGAACCATTTGTATTCCAAGACGTTCCCCAAACTACGCATCTAGACTTAAGCGGTAATGCAATGACATTTTTGCCGCAGTCGTTAAGTAAGTTAGAAAAATTAATAGAACTTAGGATAGGTGGCAATCCGTGGGCATGCGATTGTAGGATGGAGTGGTTCGCCAGTTGGGCGGAGAAGAGGAAAGAAATAATTAAGTCTGATCTGAGTTGTGGGTTGACGTACCCCAATGACATGTTAAGGATTTTGAATAACACAAATTGCAAAGCCCCGTGGTTAGTTAGCACCAGTCCGCTAACGTTAAAGAGACTACAAACGAATGCACTGCTGGAATGCAAATTCCATGGGAACCCTGCTCCGTCAATTACTTGGGTGACGCCAATGAGAGACGTCTTCCACTGGAATCCAGATCCATTGATACCGGACATATTTCACAAGCACGGTATAGCTCACGACAAAAATTATCATCCTATCGATAATAGCATGTCCAGAGTGCGGGTCCTGGAAGATGGCTCGCTGTTCGTGGGCGATATCCATAGAGAAGACAGCGGAATTTACTTATGTTATGCAACAAATCCTCTAGCGAATGTTTCTACAGAAGTAGTGCTCAACATTGATCCGATGACAATGTTTGAAATCAAAATGTATAGTTTGCTTTGTGGCGCGCTATGCGCCGTCGCTTTCCTGGGACTTACTTTACTGGTACAAGCATTGCGATATATATTTTACAGGTAAGTGTATTTGTTCATCATATGATGTATGTTTTTATTAAGATAAAAAAATTGTTTCGCTATTTACGTTCTTGACAACTAGTACATTAATTAATTTATGTGAAGTATTAACAACTAAGGTAGAAAAACCTTGTTATTTCCAGGTTTCGTCTACTGGAGACCTGTTGCAGTTGCTGCACTTGTATCAGACGGGATGCGCCGCGCAGTAGACAGATCTACAATATGTTGGACAACATTGAACAATACAAAAGACTCCAGTTGGAAAAATTACGAGAAAATTACGCTGTTCAAGTAAGTATATTAAATAAACTTATATAACATTTTCTAATTTAATCAATATTGTATCCATTATTCTAATAATAAATATTATTTTTAGGTTCATCGAATAAAAGATAACTGTACGCAGCAAATGGAATGGATACAAAACAGTTACTCGAGCCAAGCGACCCACCTGCGCAACATCAGAGACATCGGTACCAACCACTTGACCGCCATGAAAGATCAGTATTATGATCAGGTGTGTATTTTACATTAACGGTTGCTTATTTAATTACCTATTAGTTGATTACTAACGGCAGTTGTAAGTATTTATGACTGACGTACATATATATCGAGCTTTTCATCAATGTTCAATATCAATTAAATACACCATTGTAATGATTTCTTTTATTTACTCGTAACGAAAAGAACTTATGTTTGGTTTGTACTTTTTGTGCGGACTTACAATAGCAAGTTTTTATGATTACGGTGTAGGTTTTTAAAAGTATATGTTTCGCAGTTTAAACTTATTGATTATGCATTTTTGTACAGGTGAAGCGCGTCCGAGAATACTCTACGTCGCAGCTGAACTGGGTGCGAGAGAACTACGTCTTTCAAAGGAACAAGATCCGAAAGTTCAGCGCCCACCAGATCCTCCGGCTGCGCGAGTCCTACAAGTACCAGCAGCAGACCCTGAACAAAGTTCTGGAGAACCTGCCCAGCCTGTACTTCGAGAACTGCCGCAGCGGCTCGTGCGGCCGCAGCGACTCCATGGCGTTCGACCCCGACGTGGAGATCATCGACATGTACCTCAAGACGAAGATCGAGAAGCTGTCCACCCTGCCGAACCCGCTCGCCGACGACGAGAGCAGGATGTCCATATACTACACGCCGACGGAGCGCTCGCTCAACTCGCGGAGGAACTCGCCGGTGGACATTCCGGACGGAATCCACATCAACATGATCGAGCGGGGCCCGCCGCGGCTGCTCGCGATGATCGGGCCCGGGGGGCCGCCGCCGACCGCGGAGACGTCGACCCCTCCGGGCAGCCCGACCCCCTCGACGTCCAAGGCGGGCATGTCGCGGCCCTACCTCGAGGAGCCGAAGCCGGCGAGCGAGCCGCTGCTGCGCCGCGACCGGGACTTGTTCTACGAGGAGCGGTCGGGGCGGCGCAGCATCAGCACGCCAGAGTTGAGCAGCGAGTGCGAGCGAGAGAGGGAGAGGGAGCGGGACGAGCGGCGGCGCGAGGCGCGCGTGCTGCTGGCGGTGGAGCTGGCGCGGCCCGAGTGGCCCGCGTGCCCGCTGCGCCACGCGGCCGGCCAGCCGCTGTGCGCGCAGTGCACGCGCCTCTGCCAGAACACGCCCTTGTAGTACAGGCTTTTGACGCGCGTATTCAAAATATACGCGTTGAGCGGTGACCGACGGCCGCGCGACATTCTACTCTGTGATTTGGGCGCCTCGCCGTCCTACGTGTGATTCGTTGGTGAGAACGAGTGACGGACGCTCGCGACGGATCCCGCTCGTACTTCTAAGTGAGCTGTGATAGTCTAGATTTGAATTTACGTAACGGTAGCGACGTTGAATTTCACCTAGTGGTAGGTTAAGGAGTACGCTCGGGCGTGGTGGATTGAACGGTCGGTTTAAGCATTCTGTGGGTATTGAAACGTGTAAATAGGTCTGTTTGTTTCAATGATTTTTCCATTTGGATATATTTTTAGGGTTAACTCTTAGAGCGTTATGCATTTTATATCTGTTCAACTTAACTAGTAGTAAAGTGAGGTGTAAGGGAGTCGTTACTGTCGTGGTAGTTGTCGCGAGGCGATTGTGAACTCTGCTGGGAGCTAGTAGCCGGGCCACGCGCTCGTCCCGTCTCACTCACACCACTGTCCTAACTTTAAACTGCAATCTACACAACCGTTGTACAATAAAATGTTTTGTGTAAACAATTGTAATTAACTATTTATGTATACCTATATATTTTGTGACGCCGTCGTACGAAGCGAGTCTCGCAGTGATATGCCAAAAAAACAATCCAGCAATGATTATACTGTAAAAGTTTCTTAATATAAAATATACAAATATTGTTGAAGATTTTCTAAATATTATAAAACAAAGAGTAAATAGTAAATCATGGAGAATAAATTATTTTTCAATGTAATTGCATTTCTTTTATTTGGACTGAATAATGATTACTTCTTACTTATTGTATTTCGTGTCGTAAATAGTGACAATAATGTCTGTGTACGTAACACGTAGTCACATGACATGATCAAACAACATAAAGTAACATTTTGTGATACTATATTACGGTACAAATTTGGCCAATTATAAATTATTGAAAAAATATATTGCAAAATGGTCAAAAATTAAGATCAGTAATTATATTATTCTTTTTGGTTTCAAATTATTTATCAGATGATAATATCTGGGCCGTGTCTAAAAGAGAGGTCTATTACGAACTATCTCATATAATGAGTATTTCTATGATATGTCTTCTTGTCTCTTTTAAACGGAAGCTAGATTGTAAATTATAATACTATAGAAATTACAGTCTTCCATATATCAATCAAGGGTTAAAGTCATTCATGTGTAGTAGAGTGTATGTGTAGAGAAATAACAAATACAAACTCCGCATAAATGAAACACCCACATTTTTGTTAACATTTTATTGTCTCGACAAATAACTACTACACACACAAACACCCCAATATATACAAAACATCCGGACGAATTTCCATTGACGATTACCATTTCATGTACAGAACCGTTTCTAGTTAATATATATACAGCAGGAATTAATATTGAATAACTACTAGGGATAAAAAATGATTGTAATGTTACGGTATCTACACATTCCTACTAGATAACATCGGTACCACGGGTACCATGTACTTGCGACAGTTCACAAGCGCGTCGGTTGCAATAAAATTGGAAGTACAAAATTTGAATAAAAAATGTATCATGTAACTAGAACGATATAACGATACACAAGTATACTCGTAGTATACAGTACCTGTTACACGTAAAATGTTTTATCAGCGATGATACAACTTTCAAAACTATATACGATATTTTATTGATGGTTTTGATGAGAATTAGCTTATTTTAAAATTTCATAATATACCTTCATAGATACCTATCTACTTATAAGGTGATAAAGTTATATAATAAGAAATGGTTAAAACTTTAAATGGATAAGTAATAAAACTCTTTGGAAATCTAGTAAATTAATACGTAAGTATAAGAGATATAAATGGTTCAAAAGATAATAAAGTTATATTCTCACCTGCTGTAAGAAAATTAATCAACAATAATTCTTAACAAAAAATAACCGACTTCAAAATTAGGGATAACGTAAAAAATACTCGTCAGATCTCGCTCAAAAAGTGACACATGACAAGCACTAGCTTTCGATTAAAAAAAAGAATCATCAAAATCGGTTCACCCGGTCGAAAGTTCTGAGGTAACAAACAAAAAAAATAGAGTCGAATTGAATACCTCTTCCTTTTTTGAAGTCTGTTAAAAACACAGCAAATTTTGTCAATTTGTAATTGGTATTTATTAAAAATAGTACATTAACTAGTAGTAATAAAATAATACGACCCTGTTACCTAGTTGGTAGCGACCGTGCCTGCCAAGCGAGCGGTCCCGGGTTCGATTCCCGGCCGAGGCAGATATTTATGTGACAGATAAATATTTGTACTCGGGTCATGGGTGTTGTGATGTGTTGTTAATTTGTTATATGTGTCGTCCATGCCACCTGCGAGACAGGTGAAAACCTACTGCGGGGGTATGAGTGTGTAAGCGTATAATATGTTTATGGAAAGTTAAGAGACAACGAACTAAAAGTTAGAATTCTATCTATATAGGCATTCGAATCTAAAAGCAATTCAATTTAATTTAAATTGTGTAGCATAAAACAAGATGTTAAAAATTTATTGAATACTTGCTTATAGCATAGATTATAATTTAATGAAAAACAATCATTACGAAATATTTGCTATATTCGCGGAACAGTGTACAGTTATTGAAAGATGACACTGTATACTTTAACGTGTGCCAACGCAACGTGAGGAAACGAGCCATCATCGCAAAAATCTACTTTACTTTTCATAACAGTTACTTGCAATAAATAGTTCTTAACTACTTGTATATAACGCTCAAAGTTGAGTAACCGCTAATTTCTGTACACATTGTACCTACTCGCTATAACGCCTGGCCTCACAATGTAACTTGTGAGTATTACTAATGGGTACATAATAATTACTACTACTTATCACCTTATTATACCCTCAAATAATTATTCAACAATAAACTACGCGAAAATTTATGCATATTTCCTTTTTCTTTAATTCGATGTATACAAATTTTATATGTCTAAAATATAAAGATATTTTGGGTTGTATTTATATAAATAAAATTTTAGTATGGCCTGTAATAAGTTTGTAGAAAATTGTTCATTGGTATCTCCCTAAAATGTGTGAATATACTTGTTAAAAAAACTTTTATTATTTTGTAATACTTTGTTTAAAAAACTTTGAAGGCCTTATGTTTCTGCCTCTATCTCTTGTCAATTATATCATTAGTGTAAATAATATAAATGTAATAGAAAATAAATAATAAAAACTTATAGTAACGGCAGGCCTGGCGCACTCCGCATTTTAGCTATGAAGTTACAAGTACATGCCGCGTTTGACGTGTCGGGCTAATTCAGAAAATTCATAAGGGCTGTCACACGTTCGTAATCTATTACAAATGACGTTATCACACATGTCACACGTTAGTTCGATACAACGCGCTGCGTCGTGCTAAACGATATTAACTAAAATGAAGAGAAAAGCATATTGCATAGCATTCCGCTACCCAAACAATAAAGAGGATCCGAATCTCACTTGTTTCGTCGTATGTCATTCCAGATTTGATACGCATATGCTTCTTAAAAACCTAAGAGATAATATTTGTTTCATAGACAAGGTAGGTAAGTACATACCAATATAATGCTGTAGGTATGGCCATCTTAGGTTAAATACCCATACAGACATTGTCAAATAAAGTAGTTTTTTTTATCTACATACTACTAAGTAAATACCTTTATTGCGTCGGAGCAAAAAGTCGCTATTTATGTAAATTATATTGCGGAGTGCGTCTTCTGTACTATTATGTATTATTATGTCTTCTGTGGTAACAGGGGATTTCAAATTGCAATAATAATAAATACTTCATTACATTCATCTTAAAATTCTAGTTTTGTAAATTTTTATCATTATGTCATGTATCATGTACGATATGTCGCCAATTTGTGTAACAGAAATGCAATAAACATATTGGAATTTATTTTATTTAATGAAATATTGGTATTCCTCAATCCGAAACAGACTGATATATTATTTATTCTGTCTCTGCATAGGGGCCAAACATAAATTACGACACACGTTAGGGGGGAGGGGAGGGGGGTGTCAATGAAGTGTGATATTGTGTGACAAGGGGTGGGAGGGGGTCCTAAATTTCGTGACGTCACATTTCAAAATCGAATAATTGGTATGTATAGATAAATATTACAAAACAATTAATGGAAATTAATAATTTCTAGATGTAAAATTTCATAATGTGACGTCACATTAGGGGGGAGGTCTCACAAATGTGACCAGCTGTGACAAGGAGGGGGAGGGGTCAAAAAGTCATGAAATTAGTGTGTCGTTTATGTGTAAATGAGAATTGGCTGAGAAAATTAGCTGAAAAAACTGTCGAAAGTTCCTACGCCAAAACATATTCGACAAAAAATACTCAGTTCAAAATTACGGAAAACTCAAATTAGGGATACCTGAAAATTACTCGTCAGATCTCGCACAAATTAAAACGGGACCACGTCATGACAAGCACCAGCCGTTGAATATAAAAAAAATCATCAAAATCGTTACTCCTAGTAAAAAGTTATGAGGTAACACATAAAAAAAATACATTTTGAATTGAGAACCTCCTCCTTTTTTTGACGTCGGTAAAAAACATGACAAATTTTTTACGTGCCTTCCGAAACTCGAAAAGCTTTACAAGACTTTCTGCTCCCTCATCATACCCAAGTTTGCCAGTAGTCAGAACGTCTTATGTTATTAATTTATTCCCGATGGCAAGTGCCGTCGCCGGGACTCCTAATACAGTAGTATCACCGACGTATTGCCAGCCCAATAAGTAACAGTCATCATGTTAACTGGCAGTCTAATAATTGCTAACTAAAACCCCTACAACCGGTTGAAGCTAACTTTTAAGTGTAATAAGCAATTCTTTAAATTTCGGTTTACCTAAATATGTTCATTTGTTGGTTTTTGAGGCATCCATATCCGATGATATTATTATTCTATTTTATTAGGATTTTTATGAATTCCTATACATAATAATTATATAAATTATTTTGTAGAATATTTCAGTACTATAAACAGGCTTTTTTAATAACCTGAAGGGTTGACGGGCTACCTGGTGGTAAGTGGTCACCGTCGCCTACGGACATGAGCAATACCAGAGAAATCACCAATGCATCGCCGGCCCTGAAGGAGAACTCTTTTTATACCCTTTTTAAAGAAACTCATGTCATAACGCTTCGGGGATAGCCACAGTAAGAAGCTTATTCTACAGTTCAGTTATATTGAAAAAACTTTACTACCACGATTTATCAAAACTAGGCTTGCAACGAATAGTATATTCGGCAATATACCGAATACCGAATATTCGGCGAGCCCCCTGACCGAATAGCCGAATATTAGTGAAAAGTATTCGGCCGGATTTTAGCGCCAAAACTTGTAAGTACAGACGGGATTGTTTCGCGCTCGTTTTTTCTAATGTACCTACTCACCGCCCGCTCGGCAGCAGTTGCTCTGCGCGGTATAAAATGCAGTTTCAAAAGAAATGGATCTTTTCTTAAGTATTAGTAATATATCACGTCATGACAATCCGTATACTTGGTGGCAAGCAAGGAAATTTAAATTTCCGTGTTTGATCAAGTATGCAGCAAAATATTTGTCGGCGCCACAAAGTAGTGTTTATTCAGAGCGCCTTTTATCTAAAGCTGGGATAGTCTACGAGAAAAAAAGAAGTAAACTACTTCCTAAAAATGCAGAAAAATTAGTTTTTCTGCACCATAACCTTCCCCTTCTAAATTTTAATTATGAAAATAATTCAAATGCATAGAAAAAATCTTATTTTTTCTATTATGTACCAATGACTACTTATATGACTATAAAAGAAATGAAAACCTTACCCTTCTAAATTTTGATAACGACACAATAATTCAAATACATAGAATCCTTGACTTTTCTAATACAGAAGATATCTGTGTTATGTACCAATGACTACTTAAATCATTATAAGAGAAATGAAAAGATGAATATATGCGTAATGAATCGATTTTTTTTCATTTGACCAATTATCTATAACAAAATATATTACATAAGTATTCAGTATTCGGCCGAATAATTTATACATATTCGGTATTCGGCCGAATATAATAAAAGCAGCCGAATAGGCCGAATACCGAATAGTAACCAAATATTCGTTGCAAGTCTAATCAAAACCTAAGTTAACGAACAAATATTTTATTCAACTACTGATCACATCTGATTTATTCACAAATGAGACATTACAAATACCTACAACTTGAGGTACCATGTACGAGACCTGTAGATATGCTTGTCCCGGTCAGGAATCGAACCCGTGACACTTTTCTCGGTGAACTTTATCCAAAAAGAAATACCCTGGCGCAATGGTTTGATACTATGGATCCTGATGAACCTATATGAATAAATTCCTGGCTGATGACAAATGCTTTTGCAAAAAGAGAAATACACTTAGTCTTTCATCATATTATTATCCTTAAAGAAGTCTTTGGAGCCAGTCAGTATAAGTATACTGACTGGCTTCAGAGACCCAAAGAAAAAAAGGAAGGGATCCTTATACGTAGTAGAGGATAGATAGTCGCTATGACTAAAACTTCGACGTGTATGTTACGGTATTAGTAGGTTCTACAGTATTATTTATTTTGTAAAGTGACAAATTTACAGGGAATTAGTAAGAGAGACCAGAAAGTTAGTTACTACCAACAATGAATAGAAAATATTATCTTGAGGAGTCACTTGCCGCTTCTTACGTATGGTCAAAATTGCTAAGCTTAACCTTCGAAATAATATTTCAAATGAAGAAATTTAATAAAAAAACAACATCAATTAACCTTACAGATTATTGGTCATATTAGTTAGCCGCAACAATGTATAATCTTAGGAGTTTCTTGGCGCCTCCTCTACTTTGTCGAGAGATGCTAAGCTAATCATCCGAAAAATATTTGTAAAAATCTACTTCAACTAAGAAAAAATCAATTTAACGTACAAATTAAACATAAACATTGGTCGTGTTAGTTACCAGCAACAGTGAGTAGAAAATATTCTACTTAGGAGTTTCTTGCCGCCACTTCTTACATATTATTGAGAGTTGCTAAACAAATCCTTAAATGTTTGTAAACCTACTACAACAACACGTGAATATGTAAGGCTATTGTATTTATCCATCATTTCTAACAAGTTAGCAGCCGAATTACATTATAACATTCAGACATTAAGACAGTAATTGCTAGATAACTGATATGAGGACAATGGAAAGACTATTGAGAACGGCTGTGAGTACTGAAGTATACAATACTAACGCCTCAACTCAGAGTCAGTAACGGTTACTTTAATCGCTCGTTAGTAAAGAATCACCATTCAAATTCTGTACTAAGGAGCGATTTAAGTAACTATTAGCGACCCTCAGCGTAAGTACCCCATAAGTTATGTAGTATCTCGAACAAAATTTGTCACACCGGGCGGTTCTATTTCCAAAATCAAGCCCCCGTTCTGTTTTCAAAATCGACTGAATCACTGAAAACTGTAGCCAATTGGCTACAGCTCATTGCGCAAACATAGGGTTCGCGATGTCGGCTCTATACGGTAGTAATAACAGCTCAACGGCTGTGAGTCAAGTAATCCCACTGACCTTAGCCCCGGTGCGGTTCCACACGATGACCTTGTGTCCGGAGTTGAGAAGGTTCTTCACGATCCCGGAGCCCATGATGCCGAGCCCGAGGAAGCCGAACTTCATCTCGCTGGCCTTGATGTTCTTCTCCAGCAGCGTCTCCGACACGTTCTCCAGGTCCAGCGGGGGTGTATCCTGGAAGCCACACACAATTGTCAGACGTTACATCGAGTTGAGTATTTGATAAACTGTTTTTTTTATAGATATAGCTGGCAAAAGAGCTGACGATCCACCTGATGGTAAGTGGCTATCGTCGCTCATGGACATTAACAACACGTAAGACATCAATGATGCGTTGCCGGCCAAGAAAGAGAAAAGAAAAAGAAAGGTGGTGTGTGGCGCATTATTTGCATTCAACCCATTAATGGCTCACTAATGACCACGGGTCTCTCCTCTTGAGCTTTTTGTTGCTCTTAAAAATACACACACACCGCTACACATACTACAAGATCAAACATTTCTGATATAACATTACTCGAACAACCATCTCGAATGCACCGTTACTCAAGTTTCTTTCTATACTTACAGGTCTCAATATATTGGACGGCCGCTGCAGCAGGCTGGACTTCTTGGAGAAGGAGTGGTTGAGCATGGACGGCTTGTCGTTGGCCATGTCGGGGTCGGTGTTGTACGAGCGAGACAGACTCTTCACCTTCTTGCGCGGCGTTGCCTTCATGCCGGCCGACGACGAGCGTTTTATAGGCTTCACCTTTGAAATGCCCAAACGAATCTATAAATATTGAGAGGTTATCAATGATTTGAGAAGGATTTACAACTTATGCGTACGAAGTGCTACAGGTACTTTATGGGCTTTTATATCCACTTGTACATTACACTGTACGAAGCACTAATTAAGATGGACGCTCAGCCGAGAACATATTATTATCTTGTTACGAAGATCACGGCCAGCGCCTCATTGTGGTCCGAACTTGTAAATGTAAGTTTTCGCGGATAACACTCTAAAAATGCTGACGATGATGTTGCTCGCTTAGCGACTACTTTCTATAATTCTAATAGAACTATAGCTCAGTTTATCAAAGTTACTAAAGACAAAAAAATAAGTGGATCGAAAAGTTTGATATTATATACCTGCTTCCGACTGTCAGAGAAAACGTAGACAAATAAAAGGTGTTAAGTTGATAAAAATTGCTGCTTGCTAATGACAACGATCAAGGTGCTAACTGCTAACTTAAAGACTTGTGTCAAAGAAAGAACGCGAATCTAAGTTACTTGGGGGCTGGATAAGTCATTTGGATGGACTATTTGTCCCAACTCGACAACAACTGAATAGGCTTTTCACACAGCGATAGCACCAGAACAGAATGTCGCACGGTGATTTCGGCGGACACTTTTAAAAAATAATGCAGTTTTATTCGCACGTGCGAATAAAACCTCAAAATGTTGCATCGACAATATTCATACTGTATAATCTGCGCCATTTTGTCGTGTTGCAGGAGATAATAGACACTAAATTAGAACGCTTTCAACTGGACTTCATCAATTCTTAATCAATTCTTGGGAATTGGACATTTTGAAACCGTTGGACACTTTGCGAACTGGACATTCTTACCCTAAACGTAGAGGCTTGCCGGACGTGAATTATTTTACAGCTGTATTAGTAAACCTGGTTACCTTAGGAGTGGCACTCTTCTTCTTGACCTCGGGCGTGACCTCGTCCTCTGTCTTGGTGTCCTTCTCCTCCGAGCTGTCCTCATTCATCACGTCCTTCAGCTTGTCGAAATCCGCCTCGGTGGTGCGGCCGTGATCGTCCAGATCTCCGAATTTCTACGACAACCACGTTTGTTTATTTACGTGCAATAAATATCACTTTGGGAAGTGAAAACTACTAGTTTTTAAATGTTTATCATTGTGGCTGATAATTATAATTGTTTGTAACACGATGTTTTATGATATTTGTGTGTGAGTTTAGGCTAAGGGTTGCAAATGCCCTCGTGGTGCACCCTGATGAACAACAAAGGTATAGCGTTACGTTGGATGTCGCTGGGCTGTGAACCAACCAATTCATTCCCTCGTCCCGACTGGTAATCACGTTGACCTTAACCCATTAATGGCCCAAACTGAGCACGGGTCTCCAGTGCGGATTGGTGGAGGAGTTAGTGGCAAATCCAAGCGTTAGAAGTCTTCGTGCCGACTGAGGACCTTCAACATAGCTTAACGACTGTTATCTTACGATGAGAATATTACTTTAGCAGGGTATCCTACCGGTATGGCTCGCTAGTCGCTACCTTAAAGAGGGTTCCTTCTAAAATCAAATGTAAAATGTTTTATAACTACGAGTTTCGGTTAGTGTTCCTCGCATTGATGTTGCTCATCAGCGATGGTGCACTCTTATCATCAAGTGGTGCGTTTGCTTGTTCGTGGGCTATTTACATAAAAAAAAGATTACGAATATCCTGCGTACACACGTACGAAGAGGAAGTTCTTTACAAAATTCAGCTTTCTATCTTATACTTAAAGTTATTGTGGTATACTCATGCAGGAAGACTAAAACGTTACAAGTTAACTTTGCAAGAAAACGTTACTTTATTACTGCGTCGTTAAAGAAGTTTCACTTTAAAACATGCAATTATCTAATCACCGTCAAAGGCGTCAAACGCCACTCACCTCAGGATTCTCGATGTACTCCTCGATCTGATTGACAGCCTCCTTAAAGGCGACCGTCTTGCAGGACTTGATCAGCTGCTCCTTGTGCTCCTGGTACGGCTTGATGTTGTGGTCTTCGATCCAAGCACTGTTGGCAACGGTATCGACTTGAGCATTGACGGGCTAATAGCTTAGTGGTTGCTGCCAAGCGATAATGATGTCTTATTTGTATTGCGCTTAGCTTGTGCGTAAACGGGCGGCGCGCGGTCGTGACATAAACACGAAAGGCTCGAGCGCAGTGCGTACGCGGCGCATTCGCTGGATCTGGACGCACCCTTTTTAGGTGTTTGAACTTTAAGCGCATCACAATCGGTCGATATCAACACGATCCCCGGATACGTCGGGTAGAACGACGTTTTAATTTGATATTTTTTACTGTATATAATAAGTATTTTAATAATATAACTAGTCCAGCCATAAGTTCTGTTACAAATGAAAATGCAATGCAATTAAATGAAGTAATGTAATATTAATAAAAATACCTACATATTTATTAAAGTCTCAGCAAAAAATTAAAAAAATATCTATTCGAAATGGCCACCTTTGGCTTTTATACAGGCCTTTAATCTGTTTGGCCACGAATCTATGGATTTACGCACTGTTTCCAAGGGAAATTTCGCCACTGCTTGCTCCAAAGATTTTTTAAGAGACTCAATGTCGCCATGTCGTTTAGAGCAGGCCATATCCTCTAAAACTGACCATAATTTGAAGTCTAAAGGGTTGAGGTCTGGGCTAGATGAGGGCCAGTCTTCAGCTCTTATAAAGTCCGGAACATTGGTTTCAAGCCAGACTTGGGTAGTTCGTGCCTTGTGACCAAGTGCAGAGTCCTGTTGGAAAGTCCACGGTATATTTTTAAAAAGAGTATTGCTGAGAGGTTTCACAACATGATCCAAGACTGTATCTTGATACACTTTGGCTGAAGTTTTCACTCCTTTTTCACAAAAATGCAGTTTTGTGACTCCTTGATAAGACACGCCCCACCAAACCATCACTGACGCAGGATGATGACCACGTTGTACCTTCCCGACCACTTGAGCAGCTTCTTCAGAACTTTGAGCGTACACTTTATCATTTAGCTTATTGTAGTGTTCTTCAATCGTGAAAATTTTTTCATCGGTAAAGAGGATATTTCTGTGCCTTTCACCTGCGTATCGCGACAGAAGGCGTTTTGATCGATCCACTCTCTTTAATTGTAAAGATTGATTTAGGGCATGTCCTGTATATCGACGATAAGCACCGAGCTTCAGGTCTTGTTTTATAATACGCGACAGAGTCCTAGCGGGAATCTTCATTTCTCGCGATAAGATTTTTTGCTTCCTAATAGGGTTTCGACGAATTCTGGCTTTAACAGAATTAACAGCCTTTGTAGTTCTAACAGCACGCGGCCGCCCCGATCTTTTCTGGTCTTCGACAGACGAAGTGTTGTTGTATCTGTTGATTGTACGATATACGAACATACGGCTGATACCAAGCTTTTGAAGTGTCTGGAATATGACCGACGGCTCCATACCCACTTTGTGCAAGGCGATCACTGCAATCCTATTTTCTTTAACACCCCATTCCATATTGTAATTTGATAACGAAAACGAAAAAGTATGTGAAATGGCGCGAAATCGAAAGAAGTTTTTAAAATAATATACGTGTTCCAAATTCAAAATAATTAAAAAGCTGAAAAAAAGAAAAGTTTTTATGTAACAGTATTTATGGCCAGACTAGGTATATAGTTGTCTCGTTAAAAAATAACAAGAGAGTTATCGGAATATTTTTTTTTATTTAATGTTTTCTTCACATTCCACATTTTAGTCAAGATGTTTGATCTACCTGATTTATTAAATACCTATGTATTGAAATTATCATAAACTATCTAAAATTTAATATTTTTACTAATGTTGGTTAAGTGTCCGCGCTAAGTAAATAGGCGCTCTATGCACATATTCATTTCGCGTCTATGGACGGCTGTGGCTGTGGTGTGAAAGTTTTAAGTGGAGGATTAAAAACTTATTCTGAAGAATTTATTCACAGGAGAGGGCTTATCAGGATTACACAACTCAGCTGCGGTGGGTTTTGATGAGTATTATACTAATTAGTAGTGGTTATTGGGTTTGTGCACAGACACAGAGGGTCGGAATCCCATAAGACTAAACAATAATGATCACTCACTGGAAGTAGCAGAAGAGTCATATTAAATTCAGTGTTGATAACATTACAACGTGTTAAATATATTACATTTTCAATACCCCTTTTAGTTTTTAAATTAGTCTACATTGCAACAATTTGCGATCACCATGCATGATGGTATTATCTATATAATACCTACGTAATGTGGCACGTGTCTCAACATAAAACTGAACAACTAGAAAGTCAATGACCTCGAATTCTAAAATGTCCTAAAAAGTACGGTTTTGAGTAATCATTTTTGCATTTAATTAAAATGATGTAAATACAAAGTTTTGTTTATTTATATTTAAACTAGCTGCCCGTACAGACTTCGTTCTGTCAAAAGTTTTTTATTTTGAGATGTAAGCTATCCTATCTTTCAAGTTGGATCAAACTGCACACGGTGTGCAAAGATTAAAATCGGTTAAGTAGTTTAGGAGTCCATCGCAGACAAACAACGTGATACGTAATTTATATATATTAAGATGTATTATTTAAGTTTTACATACAAAAATAAAGTTTATTTTATTGTTCGCAACATTTTGTCCATAGGTAAGCAAAAAAAATCGGGCAAGTGCGTGCCACTGTCAGTCAGGCCACGCGCAATGTAGGGTTATCTCTCCCGAATCTATTTTTTTTTTCGAATGGTAAGTTGATATTGTCCCTAGCGGCCTTAACAACTACACGCGAGCAGATGGGCGGGCCTGGAGAGCCATATTTTCCGAAATTCGAGTGACAGCTCGGATAGACCTTGAGAAATAGGCATAATGGTATTCGAATGTCCTAGGAGCTCGGGCAACTTGTACTGACTTGGAAATAATTACCTATCAAAATCGACGTCCACGTATATGAAGAGTCCATTAGGGTGGCCACTCACGGTCGCGCCATTTGGCGTGGCTCCCAAATGACATATGTCAAAATGGCGATTGGACATACAGATTTTTATATCACGCCATCAGTTTTTCACACTCACGATCAAATTTTGGCTGTATATCACGCCATTTGACGCGATGGACTGACCGTGAGTGGCCACCAATAAAATGATCACGAAACATTTCACACAATCTCTTTCTCTTTCCTACAAACTACGTGAAACGGCGTCGCCGCATGGAATAATATAGGTACTGAGCATTGATCCAATTTAATTAGACGCTATTAGCATTTAGTAGCCCTTGTTAGTTAAGAAACCGTTCACATTTTTTTTTTAAATACGCACTTTCAGATAGACCTACATTCGTCGTCGATCCGTGCTGAAAATTTTAATCCGATTAGTGCGCGGGACCACAATTAAAAAAAGGTTTTTATCATCCGGTGTCGACCGGCGGCATTTTGCTAACCAGCACCTACTGACGTGAGTACAAATCTTTTTACCCGACTGCCAAGGAAGGGTTAAGCTTTGGTCTGGTGATCATGACGCACAACGCTGCGGTATGCGGTATGCGATGCCGGACACTCAATCATATGAAAAACGTCGAGAATGTTCTCTTGTTCCGTCGCAGTATGCGTCAGCGGCGAAGGGCATGCGCGGTGAAGTGGGGAGGTGTACTCCCGCACAGCTAGGGTTACGCAAAATTTCAAAAGTATCGATACTTTACTCGATACCAGTATCGTATCAAAAGTATCGATACCAAAAAAGTATCGAAACAAAAGTATCGATACCTTCAGGTATCGAGTACTTTTCAATACATTTATAAAAAACCTGAATGGAATGTTGTGTGTGTTGCAAAGTTTCGCAAAAAAATCTAACAGGAATATGTCTCACAAAATATTCACTAATATCCAATCTATATACACATATATAATATATAACACAAAAAATGTTTGTACGGATGTCCTATATAGACACTGAATCCATTCAACCAATATCCCTCAAACTGGTTTCATTTGAAAGGCAATAATCCGAAGATGGTTTGAGACCACTAAAGCAATGCATTAAGCACATTCAGTCCATTGATAAAGTCGATTTTCTACTTTTACAATACAACAATTTTATTTGAAGATAATTTATAACGATGGCGCATCAACGTCAACACAAAAACACCGATCTGTCATATTTATCACAAAATAATGTATCTTAGTGGAACATGCCGAGTATCCACTAGTAGATATATAATAAGAAACTACCAGACAGTTAGTGCATGGAGTATAGAGGGTAAGAAGAGCCATCTCATATGGGTGGAAAGTTGAAATAGTGTCCAGTTGTATACTGATAATAGAGATTCCAATACCTACCACCATCCTGCGATAATAGCGCTGGCGTCGGAATAACTACGATATTAACATATTAACTACGATATTAACGTTGTATACGGAGCTGGGGAGTGAAGTTTGCTGAGTTCAATAAAATTTATCCTAGGCTACCACAGCGCCACCCGTTATTGGACGAGTTTTTGACGTGATAACGTCTATTAAAACGATGAGCTGGGCGCATCTTTGAAAAAATGTAGCGTTCCGCGAGCGAGAGAGCGGCAAAAGTGAGAGAGAGTCACTATCGGCTACGATCGGCATATCGTAGCGTAGCAAGCTACGGCTCGCCTACGGCATCGGCGAGCCGTAGGCGGTCGTAGTTGAGTGGAGCGGTCATGACGTTGTCACGTTAAACTACCGTCCGTAAACCGACTTTACAGACAACCTTTTTTTTACGGAAAATTTTCACGCACAGAGATGGCTCTCCTTACCTCTATACTACATGAGTTAGTCATAAGCGTATCGTTGTCAGAAAAGTACTTTCCTATAACTAAGGAACTGAAAGATGCTGTGCAAATAATGCAATAATACTTTTAAGGGCTGCAATTATCAGAAAACTGAATAAGTGACATAGTTTAAAAGACAAAAAACACAACACAGATTATTCAACCCGTAAAGGTTACTCGTAGAAAAACTGAAAATAGTTCAATGAAATAAAATGGTAAAACCTTCGATCACTTTTAAAATAACTGTTATTAGTGATCGAAGGGTAAAACACATAAGTGCTCGTCAATTACTGGGAATTCACCGAATAATGTTTTAGCTTTCATCGATTAATAATTGGTATTTTTCATAAGATAATAATTTACTGGAAATGGACTAAGGAAAGTATCGATACTTCTAGAAAGTATCGATACCTCGATAGTATCGGAACAAAAGTATCGATACCAAAAGTAATTGGTATCGAAACAAAAGTATCGATACCTAGAAGTATCGATACTTTTTGCGTATCCCTACGCACAGCGCGGCGTCATTCTCGTTTCAACGCTGCGGTGTGTGGGTGTGCGTCACGGGTTGACAATATGGATTTTTTCGAAGACAATTTAATAGAATTAGTTCGCAATCCGGAGGAGAAAAAAAAACTTCTGCTTCCTCCTCTTCAAGCAAAGCAAATTACAGAAAAATTGTTCATGTTCACGTCTATCTTGGTAGCTGCGGCAAAATCAACTGACCACCTCTCCGCAGGGAGGGACGGTAAATGCTGCGTCGTGACGATGCGTTGAGGCGCATACCGCAGCGTTGTGCGTCATGATCACCAGACCAAAGCTTTAGGGTCCGTTCACACAGACTGGCTCGGAGAGCATCGGCCTGCTTTTTTCTTTTCAAACAGACCGGATCGTATACGCTTGTAATTGGCCGGAGCGGAGCCGCCAACTATTTCACATAGACCGGCTGGAAGAGATCTGAAAGCGGATGCGGTCGGATGTGCTCGGAGGCGGTCGGATGCGCTCGGAGACGGATGGATACACTACAAAGGCAGTACCAGTATTCCGCGCAGTCCAAGTTTTGTTTGCGGTGTGTCAACGTGTGCTTTTCGGAACATGGATTTAGATAGCTCCGATGAAGAAATATATTTGTTAGCAAGATTACTTGAAATAGAACATAGCAAACGTTAGCACAAGCGGAAACAAACAGGCTGCGCAAGTGAGAAAGAGCACGCAACCGGAGCCGATCGGCTGCGCGAGCGAGAAAGAGCACGTAATCGGAGCCGGTCAGCTCCTCTTTTTATTTCACACGAAGCGCGTTCAAGAATTCTTAATGACAAAAAAGGTGCACATGCAAAACTAAACTTTACTACAATTACTCAAAACTCTGTTTCCAACGAGATAAAGATCTGCTCTCCTCTCCGAGGCGGTCTGTGTGAACGGACTCTTATGTTTTTAATGTTGCGGAATCTCAAGTTCAAATCAAATAAGATCCAGTTCAGTTCAAGTATTTCTAATCGAGTAGGTATATCACTCAACTTTGACTACTCATACTGATTTTTTTTTTAACTAAGCTGACAAGACAAGTTTGACCAAAAGATGGTCATTTTCATCAAGATTCTAAAATGCTATGGCATGTACAGTCATCTGCAGAGAAAAGTAACCCATCTGTTACTGTGCTTTTATAAACAGATGGATTACTTTTCTCTGCAGGAGACTGTACATGCCATAGCATTTTAGATATAATAGAATAAATAAATAAATCATAATGTTGTGGCTCGTCACTTATAACTCTTATAAGTGATCAAAGTCATCCACGGACATCAATAACTCCTAAGGCATCACCATCGCCTTCCTTCTTTTTCTTCTCTCTCTCTATCTTCTCTCTCTCTCGGCCGGCAACACATTCTACTGTGGGGACAAACCGTATGTATGTTCCTGGGTTCCATTTTTTTTACTTGGATGTGTGGGATTAACTAACTTCCTAGAAAGCAGCTTTCAGTGACTTATGGCAGTGCAATGACAAAGTATGTGGATGGGTGTTTCCTCTGCCTCACTGCAGAATCTGCATGTTGCTCTGACTGCAATGTCCAGTGAGCAATCTGTTTAATGTCGAATTCACGTTTTTGAGTCATTTTGACAGTAACCACCTGTTAAGAGTTTTACCTGTCTTGCTCACGGTGGCTATGGCTACTAACATCAGATGACTCATCAGATGGCTCATCTGATTTTTTAACTGGTTACTCGTGACCGGTCCAAGTAACTGTCACAATACACAAATTGTTGCAAGATTTGTTGTTCTTTGCTATTATTGATCTATTTGGTATAAGAAAAATTTGTAAAGAAAAAAACAATAAAAACTATTAAACTAACTAGTCATTAATGCTATTTCTTAAAATAATTAAAAACCAGTAATCATTTCAAACAGGTATATTGTGCTTGCAAAGCTATATATACAACTAAATAAAGGATCCTAATTTCTATAAGCCACATGCATTGAATAATCCTGACATATTTTATGTAAGTGCAATAAACATTAAATACTAATAAAATGGAGTCCCTGTGTCATGGGTGCAACACACAAAGACAAAAACACACACACCCAGACCGAGAACAGAAATTCAAACTCATCATTTAAACTGCCTCGCTGGGAATCCAACCCAGGACCCTGTCGCGTTGTACAGCGCGGCGTCGGTCCGGCATAGTAACCATAAGCCACATTGGTCGTCAAGCACTACATATTTATATCTATACATTTTGGTCTTCACTAATTTTGAGTCATTTCAAAACGAGTTTGTATAAAATAATTGTAACTTAGTACATTTAATTTTAAGGGAATTTATATATTTTTTCATCATTAAATTATTTGTACATAGTTATAGTACATGTTTCTTTCAATCAATCTCCTTGATATCAGCCATTCCAAAGTAGAAATAAATTCACTTCTAAATCTTGTCCTATAAATAATTATAGCTACATACACTTACCTTTATAAACAAGTATAGATTTACCATTCTGCATTATGGAACAGCAATTTACTATCCCACTGTGGGCTTGAGCCCACGCCTAAGACCGGACTCTTTTCTTACAATATGGTTGGTACGAGAAAAAGTTTGCCATAAAGGCCAAGTGCAGTTTGGCAGACTTGACAACTCAAGGGTACCAACATATGAATATTATAGAGACCTCACAGGTATTGTTTCCTCATAATTTATAAACACAATTACTATATGACCATGACAACAGGAGTGTAGCTACCGCCACATCAGCCATATCAATTATACTGGGTGCCAAGCCTACAGGGGTCCCGAATAGTGGCTTAATGGCGCGCCCTCCCTAGTGACAAACCAAGCACCCTTTTATCATAGTACTAAGACTATTTACTGTTGGGGCCCTTTATTTACTCTCGAAATTTGACAGCTTTTGCAGCGGGGACTCTTCAAGAAGTTATTATACGGGGCTTGCTTAGAGCTATATTTGAATCAGTAATCCACTGAACTAAATGGACAGAAACTTTGTGACATAATATTGCCTTAGAAATAGTAATACTGACTTCTTGGTGCCTAAAAATACATGTTTCAAATCAGAATGTATCAATGATTCATATCGGTTTTTCAAAATACTATTCATTTTCAACCGACTTCAAAAAAGGAGGAGGTTCTCAATAGGGATGTTGACTAATTTTAGGATTCAATTTCCTTTTATAGATAGAACCTTAAGATTCACGAAAAAAATATTATAAAAATAATAATCTTCAATTTAAAAACAAAAATTGATAAATAAAAATCATTTTCAAATTCCCCGCCAAAAACGTCACGTGACGTCACTAGCCGATATTCAATACTATCTGTCGACTGAAGTTAGTTGCACTTTCATATAAAATAGGAACAATGACGTCATAAGCTCCAAACGGCGTTTGAGGTCACGTGACAGTGAGTACTATTTTTAACATTTTAAAATAATTATATTTAATTTATATTGATTGATTTCGACAAAAGAATAATATTTTAGGTGTTTAAATGTTTTCCTTGATACTTTAACCATAAATTTATTTTAATTTATTGATAGTGTCAACATCCCTATTCGACTGTATTTTTTTTATGTTTCTTACCTCAGAACTTTCGACTGAGTGAACCAATTTTGATGATCCTTTTTTTAATCGAAAGCAGGTGCTTGTCATGTGATCCCACATAAATTTGAACGAGTTCTGACAAGTAGGTTTTGAGTAATTTTGAAGTCGGTTATTTTTTGTTAGTAAAATTTAGATTACTCATCAAAAACTGATTACACTGTAAATGTCAATTTGATCCAGTGGATTAGCGATTCAAATATAGCTACGCCACTGCAAGATGACATTTATTATGACATGATGTTAATACTCACTAATTATTGGTTCCAAAGAAATAAATGCATTGGACATTGGTAGCCTTCTTTGGAGGTTTCAGCTCAGGAGTAGGGATGGCTACCTGAAACATGAGAAACAAAACAAAATTTAGCTTTTACAGGCAACATTATTAAGCAGTACAACATGGTGTATGGTTTGAATAGAATGTTCAACCCCTACTGTGATCATGACATCTGATTGAAGAATATTGGGAAATGTTTATATTTTCAGGTTTTGGTAGTAAATTCAAAAAAGATTGTAGCGTTCAGTGTTAGTGGCTTATGGGAAGCCAAGGATCTTTGTGATTAAGCTAGCCAGCAGCATACTACACGTCACTGCTCCAGCATATACGAGTAGCTTGGCACTACACTTAAAAGCAATTTATAGTAATTATGTACCTATACATTTTATTGTTTCAGAAATTACATAAATTTTGATTATTTACATTGTAAAATATAAAAATAAATACTCAAAAGAAAAATTAAAATTAGGTAATTAATATAACTTCATATTAATTTAATTTACATAAATTTAAAAAAACGATTTAATTGTAAACAGAAACTACATTTAGAATGATATACATTTATTCTTAAATTGTTTTCATTTTGTCTGCCCTATTTTTAAATTACAAATTAAAAGTCATTTAGCGGCTGACTCAACCCAGAGGGGGGCAGCTATCCAGACGGTCACCATGGAGAAATAATAATAGTAATAATGGTATTAATGAACTATTAAAATCAATTTTACCAATGTAATCCCTCTAGAAAAGCTCTATGACCAGCAGGTCGGTTTAGTTGCCTCTTACAACACGCATCTGGCGAAGGATTGCAGTTAGTATTCTGAGCTGTCCCAATACAGCTAGAACTATAGATTGGTAATGGTTTTAATTGCCAACCCAAATACATCCAATATTTATAAGAGATAAACCTATACCAATAAGCTTACAGAATTTAGGAGATAAAAATTACTGTTTTTGAGTTTGTAGGCTTTTCTGTGTTTATGTTTGAAATATTTTATTTGGTAATATTATTTTTTTCAATATTTTTATTCTTAAATCCCATTTTTTATATTGTTAATAAATCTGTACACATGCCTACACAAATAAATTTAAATGAATTACATTTTGAATGTATTTTCATTGCAGTAAGACTCCTAGCAAATCAATGTTTTAGTTAGCTTAAAGAGCGGTCTTTGCCCTTACGTAGGTACAAGAAATATTCCACTTCCCATCCCTTTCTGACTACCTGTGTAGGGGATGAGTACGACAAGGACGACCCATGTTCCAGTTGTTTACAAAATAATAAGGATTGAAAACTTTGCCAGTGTTTTTAGTAAATTTTCGAGGCATTGTTTTAATGTTTAAACTTTTACACGCTACGTTCAATTGCACTGACTAGTATAGCGTCCTTTCTACACTCACCCAAAATTTCCCGCTATAAAATGTTTGTTTATAAACTGTAACCCTGTTTATGGAAGAAGTTTAATTGGACGCAAATAAGATAATTTAATGTAATTTTTACTGTATTTAAAGGTGCTAATAGTTTTATTATAGCTTAATGATAACTCACCCGGCCGGGCCACGGGCTGAAACCCTTCATTTTAGCCCTGAAACAAGGAGAAATAACACATTAAAAATTTGGACATTATTTATCCCTCTCTACTAATCATTTCAATGTATTTTAAACTGCATACCAAACTAAATCACCAAGTTTTAATTCGATAGACATGGTACGCAACTACTCTCGTCAGATTTCCACGACAAACTAAACCATAAAGCAAGAGCATTGTATAAAGTTTTCCGCGTCTAACCAATTGTTGTTTATGGTTCAAGGGATGTAACATGTGTATTCTGGAAATAACGAAATAACAACTTGTTACTTTGTCAAGTAATAAAAAGTTAATAAATAATATCTTTAATAGAAAATATACTATTATGTATTTCCTTTTAAACATAGTTACCGTTAGAGGAGTTTTGTAGCCACGCGTATTAAATTATCTCAACTTCACCCTGAATTTTTACTGTTACTGAATACCGATAATTTTAACGGTATCCATGATTTAATAAAATTCCAGTATGAGTTTTTTATTAAAGGATATTTTGAAGCTAGCAATTTTTTTGTACAATGTAAACTGGAGATAGAGGAGAGCTGTGGGAGAGATAGAGAATGGAGAACTGAAATAATGTGTTACGTAAATAGCGCCATCTAATATCATTTTCCAAAAAGATTACACTCTTTTGACATTTGACATTCCCTACGTTCCAGTAGACGATCACAACGACCACGCTCACGACCGCGATTTTTTCGTTCCACTATCTTGTGAGCGTTACAATCATACACCCAAGTGGAACGGGTATAGTGAGCGACGTGAGCGTTCAAGGTCAAGCCACAGAGTATTTACACGTTTTAGCCGTTGATACAAAATGTACTCTATGATATTGAGAATAAGACAAGTCTGAAACATTAGAGATTAAGTTATAATTTTTAAGCTATAAATAAACGTTACATAATTAATTATCAATTTTATTTTTAAACTAGCAAAAAACTATATCTACAAACAAAACATTTTTTTTTATGAATAGACAAATTAATATAATAAAAAATTGCATAATAATTATGTTAATGATATTGACCGACGAGGAAAAATGTATACATGTATAGTTAATTAAACATTAAAATTATTTACATAATTTAACATATTTATTATTATATTATATAATATATTATAATAAACGTTATAAACGTAAACGTAATAATACGTAACTTATAAATAAACGTTACATAATTAATTATCAATTTTATTTTTAAACTAGCAAAAAACTATATCTACAAACAAAACATTTTTTTTTATGAATAGACAAATTAATATAATAAAAAATTGCATAATAATTATGTTAATGATATTGACCGACGAGGAAAAATGTATACATGTATAGTTAATTAAACATTAAAATTATTTACATAATTTAACATATTTATATCAACTTGTGACCCCACGTCGAGCATCTGCTGGAGAAACTACTATAATCCACTAAAGTATCTCTTGTCGAATCGTATACAGTAATTTTTTCCATCACCATCCTTATCTTTTATAAAATTGCGCCAAATTTCTATCACCATCCATTTCTACCCAGTGTTGCCAGGTCTAAAAACTGGCGAGAGTAACTTCGTCGTATCTGGCAACACTGCAATTCGACCACTTCGACCCACCCCGTGAGGTGGGTTGTTTTGAGCGTGCCGTGAGCGAAATTAATGACGTCATCAATGACGTTTTCACCTCGACCATGACGACCGTGGTCGCCATGTGGAACGCGTTTTGATCATTGTGAGCGATGTGAGCCTCTACTGGAACGCAGCCATTTAACAGATTAACATTTGTGGTCTGTGGAATACGGTATGTCAAACTTAAGTGTCAAAGTTCAAACAGATGTCAGATTCTTGTCTTGGTTTGGACTTTATTTTTTTCTTTTTTGTTTTGTATTGTAGCTAAAAAAAAATAATTGTTAAAAAAAACAAGCGCCAAAAGTTGATTTTCGGGTATGAATACAGAGATGAACTACCAGGTGTTTCTCAGAAATGTCTAAGAGGTTTAATTCTCCGCAGCAGTTTGGTGATAGAAAAAAGCCAAGACTTGATATAAGTGTTTCAGATCATAATTTTCCTCTAAGTCAGAATGCAGGATCCAATAATGGTAGAAAACTTTTATTTAATATAAAACTTTTTAAAAATATTGAAAGAATCAAGGTCAATCATGTCATTATAAGTAACTGGTGAACCTACCAGCTGACGAGTCACCTGATGGTAAGTGGTCACTGTAGTGTCCGAGGCTTGCACGGTATTCTTATCCAGGAGCACTAGAGTAACACACACACATCACTGCACAAGCCAAAGCGTACGTCCATTCGTGCCTGTGTCTGCCTCAATACTGCTCCCAGGTGACTACTTCCAGTACCCAGCCTGCTACCTTCGCTGTTCAGTTTGCATACACTACAGTCACCATCACCAAAGGACATCATTATCCCCAGACCCATCACTGATGGATAACTGGTTGGTTACAAAAGAAGCAAGGAACATTGAAATTTACTCCATATTAATTATATTATTAGTTTCTCACAAGTTTGCATAGTAAAACATTTTTATGGTTCTTGCAGTGGAGAACCAGTTTGACGATATTGATGACGAATTGCTTCTACAAGCGAGCCAAGCGTGCGAGCAAGCTTGCAATGCCAGCATGTTGCCCACATATAGCCAGTTCAGGCCACCGGCATTGAGCAGCACACAACTGCCAAGTGGACCAAGTACAAGCACCTCTAGAGGCATATTCTCGTTCAAAAAACCATCTGCGGGCCAAACGAATACAATCTCAACAAACTTAAAAGACAAGTGCGATCGCATATCATCCCCCTTACGTGGTATATCGAGTAAAGTAACAGAAACAATAGATTTGACCGGCAACTACTTTAACGACAAAGTGTTGGACACACAGGACACTAATTACTTATACAGACAGTTACTTGAGCTAAAGGAGCAGAATGCAAAGTTGAAATCAGAGAATGGCATTCTGTTAGAGAAGTGTGTTACTAAGGAAGGGGAGGCATCAATATTGCGAACTCAGCTGAAAACGTGCCAAACAGCTGTAGATAACGCCAGGCTGGAAAAGATAAAAGTTAACGAACAAGCACAGATACAATGGAGTGAGAAATTAAATGTAGTTAATAAGCAGTTGTCTGATTTAAGGACACAGCTGGATACAAAAGTAAATATTATGTTTATTTAAAAAAAAGTGTTATGTACATTTTGCAATTGATAACGAAACATTCACTGCCGCACTCAGATTCATTTAACAGTAACTTAAATTGCTCCTTAGTGCAGAATCACAATAGAAATTCTTAGTGAGGTAGTTCAGTGTTATAATTTTCGTGCGGTAAATGAATGCGTCTCAAGTAGTTAGTTGACCATAGTCAATGACCAACCTCTATGTGTATCATTTGAGATTGATGTCAAATGTATCGCTTCCAGAAGACTGGAATGGAACTCATCTTTTGCAACTTTGATGCTTTACGAGTTACGACTAGGGTAAAATGTTATGAAGTGTTTTAGAATGTGTTAATTTTTTTAACTTTTTTTTTCTTTTAGAACTTAGAGATAATAAGTATGAAAGAAAAATGCAAAATGCTAGAATCAAATAAAATTAAACTTACCCAAATAACTGTAGCTGGCAATGATATATCTAGGTAAGTATTTTTGTTAGCACTTTTGTATCAAAATCAATGCTCTCGTTCTCTCTTTCTTTCTGTCTCTTCTCTTTCTCCTTTGACATTATGGCCTGTCTATTTCCATTTGTGTCTCAAAATACATCAGATATGTCTATTTATCTTGCATGATAAACAAAACTTGTTTGCTCTGCAGACTAACTAATCAAAATACTTCCGCTCACTCCTGCAGGATCTTCTAAAATTAATTTAAAATTTTTAATGGTTATAATTAAATTAATATTCCTAGGTCAGCTGGAAGAGATTTCTGATAGAAATAAGCAGTACTTTGGTTCATATACTGTATTTGTGTACAAAAATTGTTAAATAAAATAAATTAATTAATTACTTTCAGGCTCAACAACACTTTGATTGTTCCAAGCTTGGTGGCATCCCCGGCCAAGAAAGTAAAAACAACATCTACCACTGCGCAAACTGAGAACATCCGGCAGTTCCTGAAGCTAAGCAAACCTTGTAGAATAGGTATGTTGTTGTCAATGATTTCATTTCAAAATCAATAAAGGATACACAGAACATTCCACATAAAATATGTTCTTCTTACAAGCGAAAAGTAGCGCCCTCTATTAAAAGTCTTCCGAACTAAGGGAGTTAAGCGTTACAGCGTTGTCGCGTTGAATAATAGGTACAGTGTTCCATTGGCCCTAAGGCAGGCCTCTGTCATTCGCCCATGACTACCAAAAAACAAATACTTGACCTGGCAGCTTATGTCAATCCTGAGCCATTGACCGAGTTAAGTTGCTTAACTTTCCGTGCTTCGGAGGGCACATTAAGCCGACAGTCCCGCCTTCCGAAAATTTCCGACACTTGGGTTAACCACTAACTCCTCCACCAATCCGCACTGCAGCAGCGTGGTGGAGTAGGTATGCTCTAAGTCTCAAGTTGAGGGACCCGTGCAAGGCCTGGCGCACTCCACATTTTCGGTTAGATGTTATAAGTACGTGCCGCGTTCGACGTGTCGGGCCTATTTCAGAAGGGCTGCTGCGCCGTGTCATACATTCTTAATCTATCACACATGTCATCACAAAAAAGACAACCCTGACGTTGTCAGAGAAGACAAGAGTTATGACTAGAAAGAGGCAATGTCTAGATGAATTTAACTGTTGACGATTAGCGCTGTGCGACCTGAATTACACTGTATTGTGTCGGAGCAGGAATCGCTATTTATTTAAATGATTTTGCGGAGTGACTTCTGTACCTATAGGTACATACTATGTATTATGTATTCTGTGGCCGTGCTCAGTAGTGGGACATCCGTAATAGCTATATAAATTTTTTTTTTCAGATAAAACAAAGGTGACTTCAATCCTACCCCTCATAATGGAGTCGCCAACCGAACCGCAACATTCCATACTGGACTACAATGAGAAACTGAAGCGACCCACCGAATTTTCGCCAAATAAATCCAGAATATTGAACAGTTTCTACAGACCTTGCTCTAGCGTCGAAGCTGTTGGCAGTGCGGCGAAAGTTAAATTAAATTTGAGCTCAATTTATGAGGACCTAATGTGTATTGCTGCGTACAATAATGACGTTGAGAAAGCTCAGGAACATTACAATAAAGTGAGTTAGTTATATAAACATAATTATTATTCACACAAAAACACACAAACACACACACACAAACACACACACATACACACACACAAACTGAGACAGCCAAACTGTCACATTCATATCATTACATGTGGTTAGTGTAATTTGAACTTTTATTAAGTGAGCCGTTCTCCTATAACAAAACTAGCAGACTCGGCAAACGTTGTTCTGCCAAAAATTTAGGGGTGGACCACCCTTAACATTGAGGGGGATGAAAAATAGATGATCGATTCTCCACCCTAGCCGATATGCACGCAAAGATTCACGAAAATCGGCCGAGCCGTTTCGGAGGAGTTCAACTTCAAAAAAGCGTGACACGAGAATTTTATATATTAGATAAACATCTTGATTTCAAATTTATTTATTACTTAATTAATGTTTACCACATTGCAATACAGATATTAGAGTCGACGCTCGCGGCGCTAGAGGGCGTGCGCTGCGAGCTCGAAGCGGTGTCGAAGAGGATGACGTCAGCCTTCCAGAAGGAGATGGACGCGCGGTACCTGGACGCCACCACCGAGTACTTGGTGGTAGGGGAACGGGACTTGATCGCTGGCAAGTAAGTTCGTTTACATACATACATACATACATACATACATACATACCTACATACATACATACATATGTTCTTAGGGTGAGATGGATAAACCCGTTTTAACCGTATTGGGGTGGCTTAGAATACTATCCCCAATCCTAAGCCGGATGCGTGTCGTAAGAGGCGACTAAATCCGCTGTTGGTAATTAATACTATTACTATTTCTCCATGGGGACCACTGGATAGGTACCACCCTTGAGCATGAGTTCCATAATCATCTTAAATTATCTAAAAAAAAACAATAGTAGCAATTGCTACTAGGAGAACAAAGCCGATGAGAAATTTAATACCCCAGATTTGTTTTGGCACACTTGCTGCATGTTTTTGCTATCCTAGTACTCTGGCTTGCTTTCTATGTAAAAAAAACTACGACGGCAAAAAGTGTCGTTACCACTTTCGTTACGGCAAAAAGTGTCGTTACCAAATTTTCCGCCTAGCCCCTTTCGCAACGCGCGATAAGGAACTTCGTTTCAAAAACTAGATCAAAATCGGTTCATCCATTTGGGAGCTACGATGCCACAGGCAGATACACAGACACGTCAAACTTTTAACACCCCTCTTTTTTTGTCAGGGGTTAAAAAGCCGTAGTTTGACAGAGTGAAGGTTTCAGGGCGCTGTTCAAGGAGGAGCAGTGTATAGTGGCGCGGCGGCTGACGGCCGTGCTGCGGACTGTTCTAGACGACGCTAGGGCGCTGCGGCTGGGGGACCGACTGCACCACCTGTTGGACCTGCTGGCCGGGATCTGTACCTTGTTGGATGATAATGTAAGAGGATATTTTATTGAAGTTATATTTCTTTAGGCGCGTTATGAAAATTGTTTTTTAATACTGTTTCTTGATTTCTTTTTATTTATTTTTTTATTACTTTTTGATTTTTTTAAATGACATGTTTTTGGATTTTTTTATGTTGTTTTTTTATTTATTTTTTTAAATAGTGTCTTTGAAATTTTTATTTCATGCCAAAGAAGTATAACTTCTCACGCGCGTACATAAGTACACGTTTATGGTTTTTTTTATAGAAATAGCCGACAATGGTATGGTCAGCATAAAAAACTTACATCTCTACTTCGTAATAATCTACCAAGCCTAATTATTCCTAACCCAGATGAATGAGAAGCACATTGCACTTGCAGTGTTGCGGTGTGTTCTACAGCGGGTTGGTGCTAGCGATAGTGTCGCTGGTGGGGACCGTGGCGCGGGGTCTGCCCGACCCCGGCGGTGACCCCGGTGGTGACCCCGGCGGTGACGCCGGCGGTGACCCCGGGCGGGTGGCGGCGGTCATCCGACGGGCGGTGTCGTGCCGCGCCATGCTGTTCGTCGCGTGCCGGCTGTTGACAGTCGTCACCACTACCCAGGTGGATGTCAACACGCTCTGCTCCGGCGGCGCCAACCTGAAGAATGATTATGATCAGGGCGTGCTTTTGTTTAAGAAGGGTATGTTTATTTTTTTTATATGAAGGGTTGGTGAAAACGGCCCGCCTGATGGTAGTTGGTCTCTGTGGACATGTGAATACCAACTCTAAAGGAAACCTTTTCACGACTGTTTTGAAAACCCCCATTTCATAGTGCTCAAGCATCTTAGACGGAATCGGGAAAAGCTTATTTCACAATTTGCAAATAAGCAGAAAAGATCTTGACAAATGAACCATGTTTCCCAGGAAAAGATTTGTTGAAACAATTGCGTAATCTGATTTTTTAAGTGTTTAAAAAACCTAACTGGAATTCGATTCCCGGCCGGAGCAGATATTTATGTGATAGATAAATATTTGTACTCGGGTCATGAGTGTTATTGTCATGTGTTATGTGTCGTACATGCCACTCGCGACTCAGGTAACAACCTACTGAGAGGTTAAGAGTGTGTTAGTGTTCATTATTTATTATTATTTATTTCCAGACACGTGTCTCCTACAAGTGTTCCTAAGGCAGTTAGAGGCAGCAGTGAAGTGTATGGAGGGACAGCGGCTGACGGAACAGTTGGTGTCGACCACTCGCGGTCTTCTGCAGCTGCACTCGATGTTCCTCTCTAGTTCAGGAGAACAGAAGGCCAGGTCAGTCAATGAGTTTTTGAAGTTATAATTCACAAGAGGCGTTTGGAAAAAATTAGGAGTAAAATCTTTCGATGCGATGCGACAGCAAAAAAGCGACATGATGAAGGTACATGATACTAGGCGCACAGCATTCACTGGAGTTGTTTTGGATTGCTAGCGCGCGCCGGGTCTTGGGTGCGAGTGAGAGGTACTTATAAGTGCATATGTAGACACACACGTTTTTTTTTATGGAAATAGCCGACAAACGGAACGAGCTGACGATCCATCTGATAGTAAGTGGCCCGTGGACATCAGGGACACCAAAAGTATCACTCATGTATTGCCAGCCAACAAAGAAGAAAAAGAAAGAAAGAAATGTCCACCAAATTTCTTTCTTTCATAAAATAACATGATTTTGTATTGTATTGTTTGAAGTCACAGTTTTCTTGCAGCTCAGTTATTAGTATCATTAAGTAAAAAATATAAATTTTTACTGAATTATGGGTCCCAGGTTCGATACCTGGCTGCAATACGGATCGACTACGGCTAATAACTTATACTCGTGTCTCCGTTGGGTGTATACAGAGAAACGTAAAGTTTTCATTTGAGTTTTAATTTGCAGATGTAAGTGCGACAATATACTGGCGCAGGTCATGGTATACGCTCTGAAGATATGCTCCACCATGTTGGAAGACCCAGGGACTAACGAGGCTGGTATGAATCTCATTTATATAAAATACAGTAGCTTAAAAACAAAAACTAAAGGACAAAAAGTAATGTAAAGTTCTATAGGAACAAACTTACTTTACAGATTACTATATAAACTTACTTCACATATTAAACATTGCGGAAACTTTCTTGTTTTGCCCTGTGTACCTAAAGGTCGATGCATACGTAATGTGGATGGGGCATAAATATACGTGCGTGCCCCGTTCACGTCCCGTGCGTGCCTCCGTGGCGTATGCGCTATCGTTTACATTTTCTATGAAACGTAGTTTCCAAAACTTCACGTCCCGTCCCGTCTCCGTCCCGTCCACGTTACGTATGCATCGACCTTAACTGTTTTGCTAACTGTACTTTGCGAGTGTTTTGGAAGACACGGGTGTGGACAGACGTGCTCTCTAGCGTGTGCGTTCAGTGCGTGAGAGTGTGTGAGTGCACATCCTAAGACACTAAAAAATATTTTTAATCACCGACGCAAAATAAATAAATAAATAACGCTTCACACTCATAGCCTCACACTAGGATTCCCTGTGTCGTGGGAGCCATGAACAACACACAAAGACAAAGACATTCACACCCAGACCGAGAACAGAAATTCAAACTCATCATTTTTTCTGCCTCGCTGGGAATCGAACCCAGGACCTTCGGTACGGCGATCCGGCATGATAAACATTGCGCCCAACGGGTCGTCAATAGTTTGAAAACTGTGTAATCTGATGTGATCGTACTTGAAGATTTGTTCAGACATTTGAAGGTCATCACCTCTAACTGCCGGGGTTTTAGTTTTAAAATGTACAGTTATCTCGTATCCGTTCCAGCTAGTTCCCCGCACCAAGCAGATCTGCTGAGCGTGTGCCGCAGCGGCCTACAGGCTATATACCAGCGCTCGCAGCGCGACGCGGAGTTCGCCGCGCGCCTCGACTACAACGAGGGCAGCCTCGTCACCTTCTGCGAGCTGCTGCACAGACACACGCACAACGACTTCTATAGTGAGTGCTCGAGGTGGTTTAATTACCGCCCGCTAGATGGCGCTAGTTGTATAAACGTTTTATTGAATGGCCAATAGATGGCGGTAGTTGTTCAATAGTTGTTCAACTACAATGAGAGCAGCCTTGTAACCATGGAAGATAGAGTAGAAGGAGAGCCATCTCATATGAGGAGAAAGTTGGAAAAGTGTCCAGCTTTTTACTGAAAATAGAGGTTCCAATAATGGCCATTTCAAAATGGCGCTATGGTGTGAAAAATAGATATATGAACATGGCTGTTGTAGACGAAGTGGAGTTTGCTGAGTCATGCCACTCGTAATGAATGGCGCTAGTGTCTGATAAATAGATATTCGAACATAGCTGTTGTAGACCGCACCGCAGCGCCACTCGTAATAGGGATGTTGACACTATTAGTAAATTAAAATAAATTTATGTTTAAAGTATCAAGGATAACATTTAAAAACCTAAAATATTATTCTTTTGACGAAATCAATCACAACAAATTAAATATAATTATTTTAAAATGTTAAAAATAGTACTCATTGTCACGTGACCTCAAACGCCATTTAGAGCTTATGACGTCATTGTTCCTATTTTATATGGAAGTGCAACTAACTTCAGTCGACAGATAGTATTGAATATCGGCTAGTGACGTCACGTGACGTTTTTGGCGGGAAATTTGAAAATGATTTTTATTTATCAATTTTTGTTTTTAAATTGAAGATTATTATTTTTATAATATTTTTTCGTGAATCTTAAGGTTCTATCTATTAAATCAAATTGAATCCTAAAATTAGTCAACATCCCTATAAATTGGACGCGTTTTACGGACACTTTTCATACACAGGCAAAACTAACAGCAGTAATCTCGTATCGCAGGTACAATGTTGAGCGAGATGCTGGCGACCTTCCAGACGGGCGAGGACGGCTCCCGGGCCTCCCACCTGCAGCCCTGGCTGCACAGCTTCCAAACCTTCACGCTGGCCGACTGACGGTCGCTCACCACCCGACGGTGGCTGGTGACTGGTGATCCTCGAATCTCACAAGTCTCCAAAGGTATTTAGAATTAAATGTAGATATTATGTGTATAAATATATCTATAGCTCACCTAGTAATATAATGGTACATCTGCAAAAAATGCGAAATTGAGTTTATACAGTACTAGCTGTTGCCCGCAGCTTCGCACGCGGAAATTATGCTTACCATATTATTTAGTATCCCTAACAAAAGAAAATTTAAAAACAGGTTCATTTATATTGAAGTAATTACATTCAGGAATTTACATACTGAAACTTACGATACAATCACAGATCATTCCTCCGGGAGCGGGCTTAGAATAGTAAACAACATTAACATATTTTTTTTCTTTTCCCTCTCCCTCTCCCTCTCCCTCTCCCTCTCCCTCTCCCTCTCCCTCTCCCTCTCCCTCTCCATCTCCTTCTCTCCCCTTGCCCTCTTCCTCTCCCGCTCCCTGTCCCTTTTCCTCTCCCGCTCCCTGTCTCACTTCCCCTCACTCTCCCTCTTCCTGTCCCACTCCCTCTCCCTTTCCCGCTCGAGGTCCTTCTCCCACTTCATATCTCTCTCCCTCTTCCTCTATCGCTCCCAGTCCCTCTCCCGCCCGCACCCGCGCCCTCTCCCGATTTCTGTCCCGCTCCCACTCCCTCTCCCTGTCCCTCTCTATCCCTCTTCCGCTCCTTCTCCCTCTCCTGCTCCCTGTCCATTTTTAATTTAAAAAATGACGAAGTTGCTTACTAAGTTCATTCCCCTAAATTAACTCTTTAAGGGATGATTTTCCGAAAAAAAAAATTCTAAATTAACTTTTATTACTATAAACTTACTTGAAAAATTTCATATTTATAACTCTAAAATTGGCGAAGTTGATTTGTATGTAGTTGACTACCAACCCCTATTTTTAGGGGATGAATTTCGAGAAAACAGTGGTACAGTTATGTTTTGTGTCTAACTATAAGCTTATACACAAAATTTCACCCTTCTTACTTCAAAACTGACGAAGTTGGCATACTAACTTGCACACTCTTATTTAATCCTTTAAGGGATGACTTTCCAAAAAAACGTAATATGTACTTTCAAATTTTGTTTCTAATCTGGAACTAATAAGTATATAAATTTTCATGTTTTTAACTTTAAAAATGACGAAGTTGCGTACTAAATGAAATCCTCTAAATTAACCCTTTAAGGGATGATTTTTCCAAAAAACCGTGTTAAAATTAACTTTTCTTCACAACTATAAACTTACATAAAAAAATTCATATTTATAAGTCTAAAACTGACGAAGTTGATTTATACGTAAATGGCTTCCAACCCCTATTTTTAGGGGATGAATTTCGAGAAAACAGTGATACAGTAATTTTTTGTGTCTAACTATAAGCTTATATACAAAATTTCACCCTTCTTACTTTAAAAATGACGAAGTTGCATACTAAATTAAATCCACTAAATTAACCCTTTAAGGGATGATTTTCCGAAAAAAAATGTTAAAGTTAACTTTTGTTTATTACTATAAACTTACATAAAAAAATTCATGTTTATAACTCTAAAATTGGCGAAGTTGATTTGTATGTAGTTGACTACCAACCCCTATTTTTTGGGGGTGAATTTCGAGAAATCAGCGATACAGTTATTTTTTGTGTCTAACTATAAGCTTATATACAAATTTTCGCCCTTCGTACTTCAAAACTGACGAAGTGTCCATACTAACTTTCGCACTCTTAATTAACCCTTTAGGGGATGATTTTCCAAAAAAACATTATACTTACAAATTTCGTTTCTAGTCTGGAGCTAATATGTAAATTTTCATGTTTTTAACTTCAATAATGACGAAGTTGCCTACTAAGTTCAATTCAGTAAATTAACACTTTAAGGGATGATTTTCCAAAAAAATATATTAAAGTTAACTTTTGTTTATTACTATAAACCTACATAAAAAAATTCAAATTTATAAATCTAAAACTAACAAAGTTGGTTTGTATGAAAGTGTCTTCTAACCCTTATTTGTACCCCTTAGGGGATGAATTTCCAAAAATCCGTTCTTAGTGGACGTCTCCTTAGCATAAACTATCTCACTACCAAATTTCATCTTAATCGGTTCGGCAGTTTCTGAGATTTTTGGTTTAATCAGCGGTGTGTCGCTTTTCAATTTTATATATATAGATACATGTTTAAAAGTGCATAATCTACATAGTGGTAAATATGTATTAATGTCTATACTAGTAACCAAACACATACAATCTGTAAAAAACGTAAAAAGAACCCATGAATTAATTTTAAACATTTTTGATCCTCGTTTCTGTAAAATATGACAAACGTAGATGTGCCGTTGTATTACTGGGTGAGCTATATGTCCATGTGTTATAAATGGTTCTCAAAGGTGTGTAACTACCAATCCGCACTGGGCCAGCGTGGTAGACTATGGCTTGTACCCCTCTCTTTGTGAGAGACTTTGACTTTTGTGTAAATAGCACAATCCTAGCTTACTGACATAAGTGACATATCATAGCCCCGTCTCAAATCCAGAAACAAGAAAGTTGTAATTTTCCACACATTATCTTTATAGAGATCGTCAGATCAGGTGGCCACATTTTATGTTTGTCAATGGATTTTATTGTAGTGTATGTACATAAAATAGTGTTTAGTCTCAAATATAACTAATGAATGTATACAAGCAAGTACTTAGAAAAAATGCCAAATGTCATATTCATGTCTTCCTTAAATGTTCATTCTGTTCAATAATATACACTAAAAATATATTCTTACTTTTTTGCACTCGAAGATAAATAAAAAATGTTATTTTTAAGTATGATATGGTACAAAGGTTGATCATATATTTTCAATGGTATTCAACTATTCATTCATTAACTATTCGAGGAATAGCTGTTATGAAATATCATATTTAGTAGCAGATATTGAGATATTTGGTCGAATCCGCCCTTAATGTAAATTATATTCTATTTTTTACGGCAAGTAACGATACCAGTTACCGATAACTGTTACCGGTATCTACAGTGATCATGCTGCGCTGATGAGATTCGAGGATTACCAAACTATGTAACCTGTACTATGCGTGCAAGTTTATCCGTACCCCATAGGGGACTGTAACACAACTGTAATCAGACATTCCTATAAAATAAGTGGTTTTAGCTGTTTTGAAACCCTTTTTTAAGATATACTGTCACCTAATACTAATATTATGTCCGTGTAAAGCTTTAAAATTTGCTAGAGGTTACAGCTACTGTCCAATAAAAAAAAGCTATGTAACCATGCCAACCATTTAGAGTCAACCACAAACATAATTGTATATGAACAGTCCTATCATTTCAAGCCAACTATAAAATCTTCCTCTATTTTATCTGTATTCTTTCATGGCTGGTACATCTTTGGTGCTTTTGGTGTTGCTGGCGACGATGGCGACGTGATAAGGTGACAATATCGTCCTATTACTGCAAATACCGACAATCTGCAAAAAACGCGTTCTGAGAAATCGACAATTGAAAGTTTGAATACTTTTTTATATTTTATGATGTTAAAAAGATGCATTGTATTTTAAAAAAAGCTAAAACCTATGTTATCTTGTTTGCTATTTTATTGCACAATGCATGTAGACTGTGTTTAAAATACATTAAAATAACGTTAAAAAAATATAGTCTGCCATATAACTGTTTTTTCCTGTACAAATATAATCTTGTTTATTTCTTGTCCAAAGGCATCAATATCTAAAAACCAACTTAAAACGAATTTATTAGATATATAATTTACCTACAAGCAACAGGACAATTAAAAAAAATAACAAGTTTTCGAGTTATTTTTATTTTATTGAAAAGATATACGGTTTTACCTGCACAACATTTCGGGATTCCTTACATATGGTGCTTTAACCCCGCTGAATATGAATGATTTCAGGGGTATTTTTAAATTTATTAGTTTGTATATTAATTAATACAAATAAAAATATAACTTGTTGCATGATGTTAAAGTAGACTAACCGTTAGTTATTTACTGGCTAAAAGGGCAATAATAGTCAGTTAGTGGTTGATTAAAATGAACGTAGAAGTTTTTTACTGTATTATATTTATATTATACTAGCTGCCCGGACAGACTTCGTTCTGTCAAAAGGTTTTTTTTTTATCATGAGATGTAAGCTATCCTATCTTTGCAAATTTGATTAAAATCGGGTAAGTAGTTTAGGAGTCCATCGCGGACAAACAACGTGACACGTAATTTATATATATTAAGATTTATATCTGTATTATATTAAATATGCAAAAAACCATAATAGGCTAGTTATAGTTTTTACATGGACATAAAAATATGAATCGTTGCATTATAACACACATTTCAGTTTTTGCCTGTACGTAAATGTTATTAAATTAGTGATATGTTACGTTACGTAAAAGCTATCTTTGTAATGGAGGATCGTAACGAAATATTGGTTTTACCAGTTTGTAGGTATTAAAAAGCTTATTCTTAAGGCCTAAAAAAAACGATTTTGACAGAAAGTCACATTGGCGGTATTTGCAGTAATAGGACGATATAATCATTCATTAACATTATAGATATGACGTTATTTGCAAACTTGATTAAAGTATCACACATAACTTAAAAAATCTTCCAAGTAATAATAATATTCAATTCATCATCATCATCATCATAGTGATTAATAATCACTGATTTCATTTTAGTACAGTTTATTGGATTACATTGTTTTAGTGTTTCTAAACGTAGCAATAAACTTGTTCATGTTATAATAAAATTGTGGACTATGTGTTACTTATAGCATTCAATTTCTCAATCGTTTTATTAGTATTATGATAAAAAACAATGACGTCACTTCTGAGTTTAGCAGAGACTTATGGTGTATATTCATAGTGTACAATAACAGTAACAAATTCTGAGTTAATTTGATTAATGTTTAATTAGTTACACTCCTTATGATACACAGGGGGCTCTGCTAATGTCACAGTATTTAAAAGTCCATTGATGATGTTATCAAATGAATATTATAAGGTAATTATATGTTAAGGTACAAAAACACATTCGAATTCGTTGTTTATAGTATAAGTGTTACTTATGTATATTGTTGGAAGCTTTGTTGTAAGGAATACCTAGTAAACTCGCGCTCATACGGTACGTCTTAGCTGTATAAAGATACTTTAAAGTATGTTGATTCTTAAATGTGATTTATTCTTGTAAATATAAATTATAAATATTTTATTTATTACCGCCTTTTATTCAAAACTGTCTGATGTCCTAGTAACATGTCAATGAAAAATCTGGTTTTAGTCAAGATTGCATGCAACTTATTTTCTCAAACTTAATCGACATTCTTCTAGTCCTTTGATAGTAAAGAAAGTGAAGGTTTGTGTCCATTAACAGCCATATTCAATTATTATTTATAATCTCTGAATTTTTTTGGATGAATGGAAATAGCCGACAAACGAGCTGACGATCCACCTGATGGTAAGTGGCTATCGTTGCTCATGGACATCAGCAATACCAAAGGCATCACTTCGTTGCCGGCCAAGAAAGAGAAGAAAGAAAGAACTGGCTCTCAAGCCCCCAGCCGGAACGACGAGTCGTTTGGCGGCTGACTCATCATACTCAAGGGTGGTAGCTATCCAGACGAACTTCATGGAGAAATAATAATAATAATAATATTAATAAGCTATTAGAATCAGTATTACCAATATAATCCCTTCGAGGGGTCCTACCACGAGTGGACCGGAATTAGTCGCCTCTTACGACACCCATCCGTCGTGGGATTGGGGTTAATATTCTAAGCCGCCCCAACACGGCTATAACAACGTAATATAATGTTAAATATTTTAAATGAAACACTAGTAAGATTGCTACATTAATTTTCTTTATTTATTTATTCATTTATTTATACTTCATTGACCACAAAATCACGGTACAATTGGCGAGCTTAACGCCTAAATTGACGAAAATACATTCGCTGACTTATTGATGTATACTCTGTCAACAACAGTCATTAATTACAACCATAATATTCTGTTAAATACTTATAGATTATATCCAAAGTCTCTTTCATTAAAGCTATGAGACGACAATTTCTATTGCATGGCAGATAGGTTATATTGTAACTAGGGTTCCCACCTCTTTCGGAATTCTGGGAGTCTCCTGGATTTGAGCTCTGAAAGCAAAGGTCGTCCACGTTACGTATGCATACGTCCATTTTTCTCCCGTAATTTGATAGCTAAAAGGTGGTAACCCTAGTTGTAACTATAACATAATAGGTACATACTTTAATAAATATAACTAAATGAACTGAATATTGAATCTCAGAAATTCAAAACGATTTTGTGTAATATTTTTTCTCATGTCGGCTAAACATGCAATGTGGATTCGATTAAACTATAATGAGCCAAGAAATATTTATAGGTAAACTGGAATCTCAAAAATCATTATTTTAAACACTCATCAAAAAACATTGCTGTGTGCTTCACCAGCAACACAGCGAGTTGCATAACAAAGTAAGCGCCGAAGACCCTTGCGAGTAACCACCAGAAGTGCCTGTCTATGTCAAGCGTCATATCGTGTATGTTCTTCGCCACGATGATGGCGACGAGGGCCACCGGAGCGTACAGCAGCTTCTCGATCTCGCTGGCCCAGGGACTGCTCATGTTGATGATGGGGAACGGAGGATGGGAGTATATCAAAAACGTCAGCGCTACTGTAGCGGTCACCTCTTTTAATCTGTCGAGGTATGCCTGCAAATATAGTACACCTGGTATTGTATTACAACAGGTAGGTTTAAGGATTAAAAGATTTGTCGCTTTTAACAACGTCCACATATTTTTGATTGAAAGTTAGGCCTGCAATATCAATAGCAGTTTAAACTAAATTCTGAGTTTAAACTGTCATTGTTGCTTCCAACAATGAATTTAGTTTAAACTGCTATTGATATTACGGGCCTTAAAAAAAAGGTAGTTTAACGTGACAACTTTATGACAAAACATCGATGAAATGATTGCATACTTTTATAGATATTATAAAATTGAGCGCTTCGGCCGATCGTAGCCGATCGTGCCTCTATGTCGCTTGTTCCGCGCTCTCGCTCGCGCGGAACGGCACAATGAGTTATGCTTTTTCGTGCGTGCACCCGGCGTTCATCGTTTTAATAGACGTTATCACGTCAAAATTAAAACTGGACTGCTCGGGAAATTGTCGTGGCCCCAATCAGCAAGGTCAATACTTCAATGGCGTATATTATTTGGCTCCTCGTCATTATACGTATCTACTTCTACCAGGCTATACAAGACGTACCTGTCTGTCCAGCTTAAAGTACATGCAGAAATTACTTATTTACAAAACAATGACGAAATATTACTAGTAAGTAGTAACTAGTAAAGCTATAATAATTTTTTAACGCGACTTGTAGTGGTCTACTTCTAGGATTTACATAGTAGGTAATAGTCATACCTTAAGCAGTCCGGGGCCGTTCTCTCTCCCTTCTTCTAACAGTTCTAACTTGACCGTACCATAAGTGAAGCCGATCAGGGCTACACACATCTCGAAACAGACGCAATACAGGACGATATTTTGGCCGCGCCTCGTGTCGTCATCTTTTGGCGTCTTCGTCAGCGTCGTCAGCATCCCAACCAGATACTTTATAACCAGATCCCCTAGGAATAGCTGGTGGATAGATAAATACTCTTTATTTGTCTTACCACGGTACATATATTATATTATTGTACCGTGACGTTACTTTGCAGTAGTCCATTGTTATTATCGTAAGTTGGTAGGTAGGTATTAGTCTAGTTTGCAACAATTTGTATGATGGTATATTAAATTTAGTATCCACTTGGTAGGTGGTCTCTTATCTTAGGAATGCTCTGCGTTTTTTGTTGATCCTAAATAAAGTCTATAGTAAAATAAAAAAAACCTTGGGCGCTTTAGTGCTCTGGATAACACAAAGCAGGTTGGACCGTGGACGTCCTGGCTTTTAAAAGCAAAGCAAAGCAACAACCCATAATTGTCCCACTGCTGGGCTCGGGGTCTCCTCTCACAATGTGAGGGGTATTAGGCCATAGTCTACCACGCTGGCCAAGTGCGGATTGGTAGACTTCACACACCTTCGAGAACTTTATAGAGAACTCTCCGGTGTGCAGGTTTCCTCACGATGTTTTCCTTCACCGAAGCAAGTGATAATTAACTTATAATACGCACATAATATTTGAAAATTAGAGGTGCGTGCCAGGGTTTGAACTCGGGCCCCTTCGTTCGGGAGACCAACGTTCTACCGCTAGGCTATCACAGCTTATCCTGGCTTTTATCGTTAGATAATAGTCATTAATATTAATTTCCGAGGCTTTCGGATGGCAGAAAACATCCGACAGTTGGTTGACCACCAACCCCTCCACCAATACCATTGAAGCAGCGTAATGGAGTGTGTTCTAGCTTCTAGGCCTCCTTTCCATAGTGTCCAGGAGGCGATACCGTAAAGTCTTGTAGCCCGTTAATGGCTTGACCCAATATTCAAGCTCAGAATCTACCTTTTTTTTAATGAAACGACCACAAAGCAGTGAAAAAAAACTTGAGAGGTGTCAAGGGACACCCGGATGGAACGAAGTTCCTTGCAGTCAGTCCTATCCTGGCTTGCTTTCTATGTAAAAAAAAACTACGACGGCAAAAAGTGTCGTTACCGGCAAAAAGTGTCGTTTCCAAATTTTCCGCCTAGCCCCCTTTCGCAACACGCGATAAGGAACTTCGTTCCAATAAACTTAGACAAGAATCAAACAGAAACATTCACTTTGGTCTTTGACCACAAAGTTACAGTTATCGTGACAAGTTGACAACAACGTTACCAAATAGGCGAATGTCCAAATTATTTCGCGGTGCAGTATTACGTATTCCACCGGTTTAATCTTCTCATCTACTTTCTTCGATTTTGGATTTAAAGTTTTTGATGGTATCTTGTCAGGGTCTGGATATACTGAAACAACAACATTAAGCTCCTCAGAATCTAATGAAGTTTCTATCATAATTTGTGGACAAAATTAATAACCCAACTACAATACAGGGTGAAATTCAAAATCAAAGGTTTCGCGATATCTGGCTAGGAATCTCAGATGAATAAAAATTAGCTAGGAATATTGAATTTTCAAATTTAATCCAATAGCTATGTAATGCAGTATTAGCTTTTATCAAAATCGAGCCCAAGACGTGAGTCCTGTGTTTCGCTATTGCTCAGATTCTGATTTGGCCATCCACGCCCCACTTTGAAAAAATCACTCTGTAGGTAGGTACCTAAACGGGGTTACATACCTGCTTTTATTTTCACTTAGGCTATTCGCCCACGACCGATAATCGGTGACCGATTTTTGTAGGAGAAAAATAAAACGTTACTTATGGCAATAGTGCAACGCACACGTCCTACAAAAAGTCGGTCAGAAATAATATGGGAGGAAAAATCGGCCCGACTATCTGTCCTACAAAAAGTCTGACGTGGGAGGGAAGCGTTATTGTTAAACTTACCATTTATCTGACCACTGAAAGCGGGACGTGCACTAAAAGAAAGAACATCGGGCGCCTTCGTGTCAAAGCCTGCGGAATTTTGTATACAATAATTACTATTTATAGCTAAATAAAGGACCCCGCACTAACTGTATGGAAATTGGGTTAAATTTTTGGTATGTTGTAGCCCTAACCGTACCTACTGATCAAAAGTCCCAATGGGCACGACCCCCCCAAATGCGTATTTTTTCCTACAGGGGGCACCTCCCCCCCCCCCCCCCCCCCCAAAGTATTCTATTTGTTCCATTTTAGCCGAATCATTCTGAACTTTTAGATTGTTGTAGTCCTAATAATTATGCCAAACAAGAATCCTAATGGGCACTTCAGGGGACGCTAACCCCAGAGTCTATTTATTTGATTTCAGCGGAATCATTCTGAATTTTTGATACATTGTAGCCCTAATCGTACCAATAGCCCTAATCAAACCAATGGGCACGACCACCCATACTGTGTATTTCCGCCACCAGGAGAAAGAAAAACCCCCCAAAGCTAATTCATTTAAAAACTACTTTTGAGCGTTTTTTTTCGCAAGGGTATTTAGAAATACAAACTTCTCTGGTTTTAAAACAAGATTCGGTTGACTTATATTCCTTCGTTTAGTTGATGACTACTTCGCAAATCGCAACGAGAGTTATTGAAAAAATGTAGGTACCTACATAGTTTTTAAATGAATTAGCTTTGGGGGGTGTTTCTTTCTCCTGGTGGCGGAAATACGCCACTTGGGGGTTCATTCCTATAGGGACTCTTGATTGGCATGGTTAGAACTACAACATACCGAAAATTCAGAATCATTCCGCTGAAATCGAATAAATACTAAGTGCCCCCTGGAGTAAAAAATACGCATTTGGGGGGGGTGTGCCCATTGGGACTTTTGATCAGTACGGTTAGGACTACAACATACCAAAAATTCAGATCAATCCGCTGAAACCCAATTTTCATACAATTAGTGCGGGGTCCTTTTACTAACAAAAAATAACCGACTTCAAAGTTACTCAAAAATTACTTGTCAGATCTCGTTCAAATTTATGTGGGACCACATGACAAACACCTGCTTTCCATTTTAAAAAAGAATAATTGAAATCGGTTAGCGTGATATTGAGTTATTCGTCCATTTGTCGCGCACACAATATGTACTTGAAGACTTATATAACACACAGCCGTTTTACATATAGCCTAGTCTAGTAGTTTGAACATAAGTTTTCCCAACCGCGAAGGCCTGAGTTCGAGTCATGCATGTGATTCATGCTCCTTTAATTTCCAAAAGTTATTACGCATATTAAAAAAATAATTGTCACTTTATTTGGTGAAAATGGAAGTGAATGTGGGAATCTCCCTCAAATGAGAATCGAACCCGGGCCGCCTCGCCTCGCAGGCAGGCTAGCTAAGTCACCTAGTCTATTGGATGTTCATTGTTCAATATAATAAGCCCAGTATTTTGCATGGCAATGTAAAACAAGAGTTTATTGATCTGGGTGGTAACTCCTGAGAATCCCGAGTCCCGGTTAACGCATACACGTTACAAATAAACATTTTTATGGACGTGGTAGGTACTGGTACCTAAGCATACAAAAACCGTAAAGGACAGCTGCCAATTAGTACGCCCATATGGCCATATGGCATGTCCTGGATCCATAATGTTATTTTATTATTTATTTTAGTAAACATATACCACAAACGCATGCAAACACATAACTTACTATCTATTATAGTTTCCTTGTAGACCGCAACAGGTTTCTCAGTCTGTTGCGCCATGTCAGTTATTTTAAATATTTAATCAACAGGTAAATGTGATCCGCCCGGTGCCACGAATCAGAGGATATTGATTGCCATTTGCCCAGTAACTCGCGTCTCAATAACTAGTCCTTCATTCGCATGCGCGGGACGGTCCACAGACACTACACAACTGTTGAACCTAAGTGCAATCCCTGGACGATTCGACAATCTCGCCGTAAATAAATTAACTACCTAGCCTAGCGTCGGCAGGGTGCAAGTGGGTGCAGTTTCACCCCCCTTTGTAGTGTTTTGGGTACTATTTACCACGGTTTGTCTAAATTTCGCGAAAGAAACACATCTGTATATCGTTTTGGTATAGGAAAAAGCTTAGGGTTTCGGTTTATAAGCAATTAAGGATTGCTTTTTGGCATTTCTATTGTAGTATCTAAACGACTACTATACAAGTACAGGGAAGATAATTTTATAAAAAAAAAAAACTATTCTGTATCAAAGCAATCGGTTCCATGTCAATTATTTTTAGAATTGTTTCTTTATGCGTTTGTTTCTGCTACTATCAGATTCATCTTAAGTCTTAACATCAAGTAATCCCTGCAATCTGTCTATAAGGAGTAGATTATTGAAATTAAATGCACGGTTTCATAGTGTAAATGTAGATACTAAAGAATAAAAATTGGGACTGTGCTGATAACCGATAAGGAGTTCCATCGCCTGGAGCCAAACCCGATACTATCAGGTCATGCTTATCACCAAAATGCATTGTCATCAGAACTAAAACAATGTGTATTTCAACTACTTAAGGAAAGTGGAAGTTTAATAAAATTACGCTTGCAAGAATGAACCCAAAGAACAGGGCATGCTAAAATAAAACAGTTTAAAAACATTTAATTTCATCATTTTATTAATCATCTTTTTACACAAAATAGGTACAAAATAATAAAAGTACATTACGGGCCGACATATTAATAATTATCTTGGCGCGTCTGAACTTCGCGCAGAAGGATGCGCAATAACACTATTCGGCAATGCTCGGTACGCGGCGTATTATGTCTCAGTCATAGTGTCGCTATCTCTGTCTTACATGCGCTAAAGTTCGCAGAGCCTATGTATGTTCAGACGCGCCAAGATACGTCGGTCGTCATAGACATAATACTACTATGTCTAATACTAGTTCTACTGGTTAGTTCTATCGTAGAACTAGATCATTCCCACTAGTTCTACTGGTTAGTTCTATCGTAGAACTAGTGGGAACAAAATGTAGATACGGTTTTTGTTCCCACTAGTTCTACGGTAGAACTAGTGGGAAAAAAAATTCCCACTAGTTCTACGATAGAACTAAGCAGTAGAACTAGTGGGAATGAACGTATGTCGGTCGTACTGAACTAGCGACAGTAAAATAACGAACAAAAAACTACTTATAATAGGAAAGTACTCATAAACCTACTTGGATTTTATGTCCTTGTAATTATCTATACAAATAAAAGGAATGTATTTACATTTTATTAGAATAGAATGGAAACTGCTGCTATCATAGCTTTTAGATAAGAATCAATAATTTTGTGCTTTTAATTAACAATCAGTGTAAAACATACACAATTCTAGTTATCAGTCATTATATCACAAAAATATATTTTTAATAATAAATATAAAGACATATGATAGTGTAATCAAAACAGTAGGTAGGTATAGACGTTATAGGAAAACCTCGAAGTTCAGACGTTTCAAGCTTCAGAATTGACCAACGCCAATTCGTCAAACCCCAAAATAAATTTCAATATCGGCTTTGACTAAGAAATTTTAGATTTTTTAGTCAACACTATGTGCTTAACTTTTTACCTTGATAAAATAAAACAGGCTGTAACAAACATTAAATGTAAAAATAAAAGATATGAACATTAATTAATATTAAATTATTATTTATAAATACATAAATGTACATATTATAAACACGTTAGCTGCCAAAGCAAAATTTCGATGACGGACTTTTCTTTTTTTGCATTTTGGTTTTATATTGATGTAAATTATAATAATATGTATAAATCCAGTTCTACATATAAAAAGGTTAGGCCAAGCTGATCATAGTTTTTCTGGGGCCTTGTTAGTCAATTTTAATAGAGAAAAACAGTTAAACAGCTCCCTGAGATCATTTAAATTATATACTATGGCGTCAGTCACCCGTGACTGACATGGCCTAAACAGAGACCATGTCTGTCAGGCACCGGTGCATGACGTGGCAGCTAACGTGTTAATTTGTATTTATAAGATAAAAAAGTTTTCTTGGATGCTAAGTAGAGATACTATGTGGATACTACTAAGTACTATATAAAAAATGCTTCATTAAGAATTCCATGATATAATTTTGTTTTGTTTTTGACATAATTATGTGTTACAATAATCTATATTCAATACTAAATAAGTGTCATACTCAGATAATAATATAACCTCAAGCACATGACATTAACTTTAATACCTTGTTCTATAATAATAAATAATTATACTATCCCGATTATCATCTTTATCAAAATCATTTGGTACCAGGCAAGGCTGTTGGATGAACAGGCTCATTGTCAGGTACATGGAAGAAGTATAGCATAAACCCTGCAGCGAGCAGGAAATGCATGGCTAAAATCAATCCGATGAGAATAACGGAGTATCTGGACCTCTTGAGGGCGGGGAGGAGCCAGAAAACCAGGGCTATCCCGGAGTCCAATGCTGCCATCACCACCAGCACCCACTGCAGCCAGGAAACTTGTATTGTCCAGAGGACGGCCACGGGAATGTAAATGGACAATGAGTACCCATACAGGCAAAAAAGTGATATCATTGTAGGAGAACTTTGTTCCTGAAACAAAATAATTTGGCTTCTTTTAAGCTGTTCGGTCCAGCAGTAGACTTATAAGAATAGATTTATAAATGATGGATTTAAAATCTTTATTAATCTTAATTAACAATTACAGTTTATTTACAAATCCATCAATAATTAATACTAAATGATGGTAAATCAATTTACGTGTTATTTGTGTATATTAAACAGCAACCACACAGTATTTTAGTTGGTACGAGAGTGAGATATTTATTATTTTGAATGGTGGTAAAAGTGGTAAGTTTTGAGCTAAGTGAAACAGATAAGTATTATGATGATTCCCCAGCTATAACTCACCTCAATCAAATTATTTTCTTCTGTGGTCCACTTGAGAGCAGCCCACAGCGCAAGGGGTACTCCCCACACGTAGAAGAAGATGGCCGTTGAAGCATACGATACCAGGTGGAAGTCATATCGCCAGAACACCTTATGGGCGTTCTGTAAATAGCTCGCTATGTTTCCACTCACGGCTATTGTGAAGATCTGTTAAAAAAAATACATTGTACATAGTTACTTGCAATTTCATAATTATGACGCTGTTTGTTTCAATACCTATAGATTAATTCTGCACGGTAAGTATTCGGGGCAGTCATTTTTAAGCTTGTATTCAATTGCAAATGCTTTTTATGGTTAAATGTTACATTCTATGAAACTTAATCGGAATTTACATAACATAATTTATGAGCTTGAAAATATGCATTTTCAACTTTTTCACAAAAATTTGTAGAAAATATCTGTACAATTAAAATGATGTGCTACTAATTACCAGAGTTGCTGCTATCCAAATGGGGCCATAAAGGTCAGGTTTCCCTTTTATTTGTTCATCAAAGAAATTGCGCGAGAACTTCTGAGGAATAATTGAGGACGTGATCCTTTCTACCACTTCATTGGTCTGCACATTGAAGTATTTCTGATAGTATTCTATGGTCCAGAAATTATGGTTCGCTGAAATTGAAGCATTAATAATACATTTTAAAATATATCTGGTGTATTATTATTATATGTATACACTATTAGTATAATGAAACAATGAATTCATAAGATTCCCTGGACTTCATAAGAATTTGCGGCAATGACAGAACGAGATTAAAGAAATTAGGATTTTAAACAAGTGCTCGAAACTCCATGGTCACCAAAACTACTTTTAAATTGTTGTGTAGTGATAATAAGATAAGATACAATAAAAAAAGATACAATGAACTTCCTCTCATAGCTTTATATGAAAAAATGCTTACACTGTGGTACAGCCTCCTCTTCTTCTGCAGTTTTGGGTTCCTCGAAACCGTAGCTCGGATTAGACACGGAACTATTGTATTGATTCGTGTGGACTGCCTCCACGTCGATACGCGCACTCCGCTCGTGGGCCGGAGAGTAGTCCTGGAAGTCCAACAGCTCACCCGTTGGTGGCTTCGACATTATGACTCAATTATAATTCACTTTCCACTGTAAGTTTGATAGTCAGTAAACTTCAACGGCAGGCTTGTTGAATTACGTTGAAAGGAATGAATAAACTTTGGGCGCGTTCCACTAGACGCTCAAAACGCTCACAACTGTCAAATTAGTATGATATTTTGATCGTTGTGAGCGTTATGAGCGTCTAGTGGAACGCGGCCTTTATTTGTAAATCAAAAATGATTGAGGAATCATTGACAAATGACAAATATGACAATTGACAATTTGACACAAAGTAAATGTTAACCCTACGTTCCACTAGACGATCACAACGATCACGCTCACGACCGCGGTTTTTCCTGTTCCACTAGCTTGTGAGCGTTACAATCATACACCCAAGTGGAACGGGCACTTCGACCCACCCCGTGAGGTGGGTTGTTTTGAGCGTGCCGTGAACTGCCGTGAGCGAAATTAATGACGTCATCAATGACGTTTTCACCGCGACCATGACGACCGTGGTCGCCATGTGGAACGCGTTTTGATCGTTGTGAGCGATGTGAGCGTCTACTGGAACGCAGCCATTACATGACAGTTAAAAGACAAAACGACGACAGCTTATTGACATTGCTCTTTTGCGAAATCTCTCACAGACTATGCATGCAGAGATATCTGGTCATAGATATTCTCATTCTCTGTGATTCACTATGCTTCGGGATTTCGGGCGGAAATCGGGAAAAATTAAAATAAAGGTTCAAGATTTTCCTTCTCATAAATTTTTATATTATTCAAAATGTATTGGTGCTTATTATGTTGGCATTAATGATTGGCGCATCGTATGTACGTCATACGTGGCATGGTTGAAATTTTTAATAAAATTATGGAAAAGTGGTTAAAAAGTACAACTACTAACTAAACTAACTAAAAGGTAGTACCTATGTACCTATGTTTACAAATAATGAATTATCATTATTAACATGTATATATATTGTATCTACCTACCTACTGAAGCTTATTTCTAATCCGATATGACTAATTTTCGTATTGTTGTAGAGATTCTATATGTTTAATTCTCCTTTTTTTCTTCTTCTCTATTCTTTTTCTTCTTAAATATCTTTATAACGTTATTTATTTGTTTAATTAAAAATAAGGCAAACATAAAATGATAATAATTTAAAGATTAAATTTAAAATTAATTTAATTAATTTCAATTTTAAATTTAAAGATTAATTTTTGCATTACATTTAAAATTTAAAGCAAAAATTATTTATGTTCCCAATGAATTATTTTTGAATTTTTATTATTTTATCATAAAGTGAAATTAACACATTAGGGAACGTTCCCAAACCACGTGACACATTTAGGGGGGGGAAGGGGGTCTGCAAAACACCACGCTTGGTCACAGGGGGGAGGGAGGGGGTTTAGGTTTTTGTCACGTGGTCAGTATCCACTAAGGGAATCTCACACTTTCTCGAGCTATACTTACTCACCTACAGGAAGTTAGCGCCACACTTTGAAGTTACAAACATTTTGAAGGTTGTTCTAGGTTTGTTCTACATTGTTCCAAAACGCCATAGGGCTGAGAATGAAACTTTTAGAGAAAATCCAAAAAACGCGAGTTTTGAGCTGGCACCGCACTTTCAAGGTATCGCGATTCTGGCGACGATGACGATGCACAGAAATTGCCTTGAATGGCTTTGATCACAGACCATAACGCTCGGCTACCTTCTTCTTGAATGTCTGCCTGTCATGTAGTCCCACATAAATTTTATTGAGATCTGACAATGGCATCAAGTATGTGCGCGACAAACGGACGAATAACTCAATATGACGCCAACTGATTTCAATGATTCTTTTTTTAATCGAAAGCTGGTGCTTGTCATGTGGTTGCACATAAATTTGAACGAGATCTGACTAGTAGTTTTTGAGTAACTTTGAAGTCGGTTATTTTTTGTTAGTAAAATTTTGATTATTAGGGTTCCGACACGAAAAAAATCAAAAACCGAACCGTTATAGGATCACTCGTGCGTCTGGGCGGCCGCCGTTCACAGCCAATTTACTTCGAAACTACTGGTCCAAACGAGTTGAAATTTGGTACTCATGAACTTTTTTGTGACCCAAAGACGAAGGTATATAAATATAAAGTAAACAACTGAATTTTGAAAAAAAAAAATTGTCTGTAAAGTCGGTTTACGGACGATAGTTTTACGTGATAACGTCGTAAAGAAACATTGATGAAAAATTGCATACTTTTATGAATTGAATTGAAATATTATCATTGAATTATCATTATATTGTATAATACTAAGAAGGAGTTAATTGAAAATTACAATTTTTTTGCGCGAGAAGAGAGATAAATTCACAAGCCAACGCTTGGGCCGATCGTGTCTCTCTATCGCTTGTTCTGCGCTCTCGCTTGCACGCTCAGGCTCATCCAGCCAGTGTTCATCGATTTATAAGACGTTATAAGACTTCAAAATAACGTTTATAAGACTTCAAAATAACTCAAAAACTACTTGTCAGATCTCGCTTATATTTATGTGGGGCCACATGACAAGCACCAGCTTTTGACTAAAAAAAGAATCATCAAAATCGGTTCACCCAGTCGAAAGTGCTGAGGTGACAAACATAAAAAACAGTCGAATTGAATACCTCCTCCTTTTTTTAAATTGGGAAAAAGGGCTTGTTGTCAGTATCTCAAATAATATATTTTAGTTATAGTTCTACAATGGAAAGTTTTGAAATTATTCAAGAACGAATGAAAATTAAAGCCAAAAATGATTATCCTTATCTCCGAAACTACTGACGCTTGAATTAAAAAAAAATACAGAGTTCTTTACTTAAATATTACAGGAAAAATAAGTCAATGGTCTTAAAAAACGGCAAAAATAAATAAAATAGGAAAATAACGGTAAATACATAATCAACGGACGAAACCCTCTTGTCAAGTTTATTTTATTATAGTTCTGCAATAGATAATTCATATATTTTTAACTGTCTGCAAAAAAAAATTTGTCACGTGAAAGCTAGGGGGGGAGGGGGGGGGTCTTCTCATATACCACGGTTGGTCACCGAGGGGGGGGAGGGGGGTAAAAAATGCTAAAAAATGGGTCACGTGGTTTGGGAACGTTCCCTTATCCCACAATCTATGCATTTTTGTGGTACACTTTACTGATAAACTAACACACTTGCAGGTTTGGGCTTTGGTTAGGTTGGTCCTAATGAAAAATTTGGAACCCCAAAAAATATGTACAAAATAGTGTTCTACTCCAAAAATATAATTTCGGGGAACCTGCGGGGTGTGACGGCCGCAAAAGCGGGGAATTTCGGGAAGTTGAAAACACTGATGAAAAATTGTAAATTTTTTATTGGCAGCACTGCAGTGCTCAGGCAGTGTTGCCAAGTTAGCAACTTTTTGGCTAGATCTGGCAACTTTTAAAATTCCTTTAGCCAAAGATGTGAAATATTCTTGGCTAAATATTTTAGCCACAATTTAGCAACTTTTGATAAAGAAAAATATTTTTTCCTTGTACCAAAACCAGAATCATTAACGTCTAATGATTATTGATTTAATCGTATACAAATAACAATTTATGTTTCGAAGTTTAATTTATTTTATTAAAAAATAATTGTTTGATGGTGTTTTTTTTTAACTCCCGATCCAAAAAGAGGGTACAAAACTTTTAGCCACTTTAAAGGGTACAAAATTTTGACAATCTAGCAACTTTTTAAAAATGTTTAGCCATTTCTTGGTTCACTTCACAGAGTACTTAATCACCGGTGTTGCCAGATGGGGCTATTAAGCGCCAGTCGGGCGATTTCCGTTACCGAGCGGCTATCATATTTTACCCATTGGCTACGTGTAGCCACGGGGCTTTAATTCAGCGCTCGGACTATAACAAGAAAAAAAAGGTCATTGGGCTTGGAATTGTCAACAAAGCGATATGAAATTGACTGCGGATGACCTTTTTTTTGTTTTTTTTTTAGCTCCTATACTATACCTGGATGGGGCTACATCGCGTCGGGGCTACACGCGCACTCCGGCAAGGCTATTCGAGAAAAAAATATCTGGCAACACTGTTAATCACTACGTTTTACTTCACTGACTTGGCAACACTCAGGAGTCAGGCCTCCGCCATTTTAAATTCTGATATTGCATGCGTAACGTCAGACTAATTCCTCGATACGGTTGTATTTTAACATCGAATTACGTGATTATCTAAAAATATGTGCATTTCATTCTGAACGTGAGGCGACAATTCGCATTGTGCAATCAAGATTTATCAAACGTTGTAATCCTGATAACGTAAGTTTTCTACGTGTTGCTTTGTGAAACTTCGCCATTTTGGATGCGTAGCCACGTAACAGAAGTTATAGTAGATTGTTCGATTTTACAGTGATGTGCGGTTGAAGATTACTTTGTGTTATGGTGGAATCAACGTGCACCATCCAGCAAAATGTCGAAGGAAATCGCGGACGAGTATGCGTCGAGCTTGGCCGACCTCACCGTCAACAGCAAACCGCTCATAAATATGCTAACGATTTTAGCGGAAGAAAACATCGAGCACGCCGGTGTGATCGTTGATACGGTGGAGAAGCACTTGGAGAAGGTGAATTTGCATTTTTAGTTAGGCGAGAGGCGGCGCAGGATGACGCGCTGACACGGTAGCACTGGGATGTCGCGAAAGTTGCGCGGTGACGCGGTGACGCTCGCTGGCCGCTCGGTGTAATTATCTAACCTCTTTTGTAATGCGCCCTTTAACGTTCAGGTATCTCCCATCCAATTAGATGTCATTAAGATTCACAACCCGACTGTGAGGTTATAGCACTGATAAGATAAGATAAATGCTATCATATTCTTGTCTTTCCAATTATTGTTTGTTAAATCTAATTTGTAGCCATCTCATGGCTTCTATGCTATTTTAAAGTTTCACATTTTTACCATTTATGAAATGCTTTTCCATAATATATAATAATTGAATCAAAGAAATTTTCATTTTGAATTCATAATGTAAATGTCAATGTAAAATTTGTAGTCTATAAAAAAACATTGGTTACGTAACCATACACTTTTTGTAACATGTGTGTGAATATTGTTTGTTAAATGTTAAAATTTTATGTTTTATTGGCTAGCGTTGTTATAATTATTTTAGATCAGTTCCATCATATTATTGAAATACTAAACTCAAAGAATCCTTTAAGTCGTAATGGAGATACCTGTCTCGAATTGATTATAAACTGCCCTCGGTGGTATGTTAAGTTAATACAAGTTCATTTCATTTCAGTTGTGTACGGAGATGTAACATAATAAACGTTTTATGAAACTGAGTTTTTATTATTTTTTCAAGTGTACAATTAAAAGGGCTGCAGAATTAAATTTTGTCTTATTGTACCCACACCAATACTTAAAATTAGTTTTGTGAGTTTGTATCACAAAATGGGGAAATGGAATGATCGGATGTAATCACTGTACAAGCCAATTTGGACTTGGTCAGGCCAGGGGCTTGGGTCTAGAACTATTTTTCCTCCACACAGGTGCACCCCGACATCAAGCTGCCTGTTCTGTATTTAGTTGATTCAATTATCAAGAATGTGGGCGGCGCGTACACACAGAAGTTCTCTCAGAGCATCGTTAACATGTTCACTAGGACTTTTAAACAGGTAAATATTGCAATCCATCGTTTCTCATTTGTTTAATAATGTTGTTGCCTTAAGATTTTCCATTATATACTGCTGTGTGATTACAGGTTGATGAGAAAATTAGGTCTCAAATGTTCAAGCTTCGCGAGACGTGGCACGAAGTGTTCCCCGCCACAAAACTGTACCAGCTGGATGTGAAAGTGAACCTGATTGACCATGCATGGCCCATTCAGGCGCAGCCACAGCAGTCAAACATCCATGTAAATCCAAATTTTCTGAAAAAGGTGTTTTTTTAGTTGATTATGTTTTCATTTCATGTATTATTGCATTTTCACTTAGTTGCTTGTAATATATTTTTGTCCCATTGGTGCCTTAGTCTAGCGCCTAAAGTATTGATTGTACATTTACATTTTATATAGAAGGTAATGGATTCGTGACGGCTGCTAAAACGTGTCAGACTTGAAAAATTCAACATTTAGTTATTCTCCTCTATCTTTATGTACCTAATTTCCCTTCAATTTTGCTTGCTGTATCACTACTTGAATTGTATGTAAACAGTGTTATTTTATGACTGTTGTTTTGTATCGCAGCCAGTTGCCACTACAAGTGCTCCTGTGCCAGTGACTCCAGAAGAAGACGAGAGGATGCGCACTATGCTCGTTAAGAAGGAGCAAGAATTGCTCATGTTGCAACGGAAGAAGGTTGAGATGGAACTAGAGCAGACCCGGCGGCAGCTTGAGCTCGCTGAAAAAAGTGTAAAAAAGGTATTACTCCTTATATTTCTAGTGTATGTATCGCATGGAAATGATAAGAAACGAAATTTGATCCCTATAGTGCGTTAATGAAATGATGATTTCTTGTTTTTGAGTTGAAAAAATCCCATAAAAGTTAGAAAATTTTGCTAAGTTAAGGGAAAAGATATCATTGTGTTTTATCGTAATCATAGCATAGAATTATGTGCATTGTATAGAGGTTAAACATGTATTAGTAACATGAGGTGTGCACTGAACCCATGTAATGTATAATTTTTTACATTTGCAAATAACTATGTGATAATAATTTGATAATTGTTTGTAGGTGGTTCCCGTACTAGCGCCAGTGGTGCCGCCCGTGGCCGCGGCGGGGCAACTCAACTCAGTGGTGACTCCCGTGATCCCGGACGTGCCACCCACAATTTCTGTTAAGCAAAGGCTCGGCCCTGTGAGTTCATTTTTAATATACTCCTTATAGAAGGTTAAGAATCAATAATGTATATCTCAAAAATGTCAACTTTACAGGAAATGAGTCATTATTATTCAGTGATAACGTTAATGACATGGTTATGTTGGTTTTAGCATTTCAAATCGATAATGATTTATGAAATTACTAGCTTTTGCCCGCAGCTTCGCCCGCGGTAGAGATTGATTCTTTACAAATCCTACTTTTACTTACAATGAGACGGCAAGGGTGTGGGGTTCTCAAATCGAACTGTGGTTCCGCGTGTCTGTAGTACTCAGTAAGTGTATCCGTATCCTCAAACCGTAGAGCGCACTACTTGGTCATTGCCGAGAAAAAAAATCCTAAAGTATGAAAATATTTTTTTAATAAAATTCAATAAGTCATTATAAACAATTTAACTAATTTAATTTAAAGGAGATGTGTTTTTTTGGGCGGGGTCTATGTACATTCCTGCATAAAAAGAGAAAAATATACTGATTCACAGAAAAATATTCAAAAAAATATTATAAGTGCCGTTCTCTGCAGAGAAATTATTTTCAATAAATTATTTTTGCACACGACAACAATGGCGGTTCCATGGAACTAGTCATGGATATATTACTCTATCCATGGAACACTCCGAAATAGAGAACTGTCAAAATAAATGTAGACTTGTCTGTTGTCTGTGATTAGTTATCTGTACTGTACTTTAGAATGATCACTTTGAAGTTTAGCAAGCAAAGTGTAATTTTTTTCTGTGAATATCGTGCGTGACAATAAATCGACAATCGAGATCTATCGTCACGATTTTGTTTAGATTAATCGAAGCGACGAATTGCACACATTAGGGAACGTTCCCAAACCACGTGACCCATTTTTTAGCATTTTTTACCCCCCTCCCCCCCCCTCGGTGACCAACCGTGGTATATGAGAAGACCCCCCCCTCCCCCCCTAGTTTTCACGTGACAAATTTTTTTTTGCAGACAGTTAAAAATATATGAATTATCTATTGCAGAACTATAATAAAATAAACTTGACAAGAGAGTTTCGTCCGTTGATTATGTATTTACCGTTATTTTCCTATTTTATTTATTTTTGCCGTTTTTTAAGACCATTGACTTATTTTTCCTGTAATATTTAAGTAAAGAACTCTGTATTTTTTTAATTCAAGCGTCAGTAGTTTCGGAGATAAGGATAGTCAATTTTTGGCTTTAATTTTCATTCGTTCTTGAATAATTTTAAAACTTTCCATTGTAGAACTATAACTAAAATATATTATTTGAGATCCTGACAACAAGCCCTTTTTCCCAATATATTGTAAAAAAAGGAGGAGGCATTCAATTCGACTGTTTTTTTATGTTTGTCACCTCAGCACTTTCGACTGGGTGAACCAATTTTGATGATTCTTTTTTTTAGTCGAAAGATGGTGCTTGTCATGTGGCCCCACACAAATATAAGCGAGATCTGACAAGTAGTTTTTGAGTTATTTTGAAGTCTTATAAAAGTTATTTTGAAGTCTTATAACGTCTTATAAATCAATGAACACTGGCTGCACGCACGGAAAAGTGTCACGTTCCGCCTGAGCCTGAGCGTGCAAGCGAGAGCGCAGAACAAGCGATAGAGAGACACGATCGGCCCAAGCGTTAGCTAATGACACATTTATCTCTCTTCTCTCGCAAAAAAATTGTAATTTTCAATTAACTTCTTCTTAGTATTATACAAAATAATGATAATTCAATGATAATATTTCAATTCAATTCATAAAAGTATGCAATTTTTCATCAATGTTTCTTTACGACGTTATCACGTAAAACTATCGTCCGTAAACCGACTTTACAGACAATTTTTTTTTTTCAAAATTCAGTTGTTTACTTTATATACCTTCGTCTTTGGGTCACAAAAAAGTACATGAGTAGGTACCAAATTTCAACTCATTTGGACCAGTAGTTTCGAAGTAAATTGGCTGTGAACGGCGGCCGCCCAGACGCACGAGTGATCCTATAACGGTTCGGTTTTTGATTTTTTTCGTGTCGGAACCATAATAATCAAAATTTTACTAACAAAAAATAACCAACTTCAAAGTTACTCAAAAACTACTAGTCAGATCTCGTTCAAATTTATGTGGGTACCACATGACAAGCACCAGCTTTCGATTAAAAAAAGAATCATTGAAATCAGTTGGCGTCATATTGAGTTATTCGTCCGTTTGTCGCGCACATACTTAATAAAAATTTAAGACTTATATGGTTTTCTCATGGATGCCATTGTCAGATCTCAATAAAATTTATGTGGGACCACATGACAGGCACCAGCTTTCGATTAAAAAAAGAATCATCAAGATCGGTTCACCCAGTCCAAAGTTCTGACTTCTGAGGTAACAAACATAAAAAAAACAGTCGAATTGAGAACCTACTTTTTTGAAGTTGGTTAAAAAAACTGTTTTGTAAACTGTATCGTGTCGTGTCACTTGTGGCATGTCAAATGAAAGGGCTTGTTGTAAGGATCGCAAATATATTTTATTATTTGATAATTTTAAAATTATTCAAGAAGAAGGTAGCCGAGCGTTATGGTCTGTGATCAAAGCCATTCAAGGCAATTTCTGTGCATCGTCATCGTCGCCAGAATCGCGATACCTTGAAAGTGCGGTGCCAGCTCAAAACTCGCGTTTTTTGGATTTTCTCTGAAAGTTTCATTCTCAGCCCTATGGCGTTTTGGAACAATGTAGAACAACCTTCAAAATGTTTGTAACTTCAAAGTGTGGCGCCAACTTCCTGTAGGTGAGTAAGTATGGCTCGAGAAAGTGGGAGATTCCCTTAGTGGATACTGACCACGTGACAAAAACCTAAACCCCCCTCCCTCCCCCCTGTGACCAAGCGTGGTGTTTTGCAGACCCCCCTCCCCCCCCTAAATGTGTCACGTGGTTTGGGAACGTTCCCTTAAGATTAAAATCCAAATAGATCGTGCTTACTTCACTATGCATTTGACATTGACATTCTTAACATGACATTAGATATAACAACTGTCATAGGCAGTGGTCACCAACCATACTGTCTCAGTGTTACAATATATTATCCATAAATTGAATTATTGTCGCCAAACCAAGGTGAAATCTAAAATTTGGATAGTAAGGAAAGCTTTGTAATAATATGAGCTATTTCCTACTGAATGTACAGTGTACCCGCCCAGGCGCCATACATATCTAAGACATCTCCTTTAATAAAACAATAAATACAGTGAATATTTGTGATAAAATATTTAAACTACATTTTTTTTCATCATTAATCTTAAGGAAAACACCAACCTGGATGATATTTATCATGAAAGAATAATTATTGTTATTTTGTAAATTCTTCATATTATGTATGGTATATTAAATTTTATTTAATAATACCTAATCACATGCGAATTTAAAATTTTCATGTGTTTGATGTTTAAAGAGTTATAAATTATTGAATTCGCCATTCAATACTGTATAAAAGTCAAAAAGAAATTGTTTATAGCGAGTTATTGAATTTTATTAAAAAAATATTTTCATACTTTAGGATTTTTTTTCTCGGCAATGACCAAGTAGTGCGCTCTACGGTTTGAGGATATGGATACCCTTACTGAGTACTACAGACACGCGGAACCACAGCTCGATTTGAGAACCCCACACCCTTGCCGTCTCCTTGTTAGTTAGATTTAGTTGCCTATGACTTAAGTAAACATGTATCATTTCATAGCGTGATTCAGAACTTGTAAATGAATTTTACTAACGTCATCTATTAATAACATCCGGAACTAAATATCTAGCAACTAACAAAATATCCTCCAAAAATCATACCATGACATCGCTCCGTTACAACGTGAAAGACGGACAAACAAACAAACACACTTTCGCATTTATAATATTAGTAGTATGGTAGTACTAGTAGTAAGTAGTATGGATAGTATGGAAGTATGGATATGTTACCGAGGGCACAACAATAATTGTGTTCATTTAAAAAGCCACTATCACACAGGTTAACATGAAGTAGGTAGTTATTTTTTTAATTTTCTGTAATGTTATTTAGTTGCTTGATATATTATACTAAATAATATCTCTTTTTACTTAACGTGTACTGAGGAAAACGTCAGAAGATAGTTGAAACTTGCGTTAAAATATTTTTTCTTTACAATAGACATTGAAGAGGTGAGCCACTTACCATCAGGTGGATCGTCAGCTCGTTTGCAGGCTATTTCCATAAAAAAAAGCCAGAGCTCGGCCTCGTTTGACCTTGACATGCTGAACTGTTGTCGTGCCTGTAAGGCCGGACCTCTGCTTAGGGCAATACAATAGGGTATTCTACTATGTTTGAAAAAATAAAAAGCCACAAAAAAATATGTTAAGGCAAAATAAACAGGCTTTCTTGCCATAAAATTAAATGAAATTTTATTTAAACCATCTTTGTTCCCGCAAAAACGCTGTCAACCATTTTGATGATGTAATATTGTTGGTATTACAACAGTCGTGTACGTACGACCGACACTCTTTCAACGTTAACAGCTTTATAGCTGACACTGACGCTGACGCTGAACTGACAGTTTTTTGCCTATAATAATGCCTATATGACGTCACATCATGGCGGCTCGTGTTTTAGGTCACGTGAACAGATTGAAAATCACGACTTTTATAATAATCGGCGTATAATTTTAATATAATTAAACCATAATGTCCTTTTATGACTCAAAATCAAAATATTGAAGTATATTTCTACATAAATTTTAATTTTTATCAAATTTTATAATTTATAATATTTCACTACCGAAAGTACTTTATATAGGACATGCATAACCACAAATTATAAAAAAATTAAAGGTTGGTAGGTACATACTCTATTAATTTACTAAACTTTTACTACTCGTGACTAAATTTTGTATTGTATAACAATGCCAAGAACAGTGTTCAAGCAAATTCTTACTCTAGTGCCGTGAAAACAGCATTTGTGTTATTATTAAATAATTAAAATTACACAACATTATGAAATAGCCAAAATTACACAATGTTGTTAAATGTTTAATACTACACATTGGGAAATATCGATTAAGTTCTAAATTTTAAAATTAATGAAAAGGTGCTTTATAATTTATACACCACCCCTGTATTGGATATTGGGTAACTAATAGCCCCGCCCCATAAAATTATTAAAAAAAGGGTTATTGTTTGTCTTATGCTCAAAGACCGAAAACGCATCTGTAAATTGTCCACAACGCGAAATTCGTGTTACGAAGCGGAAAATTAGTATAAATCCATCATTACTATAATTATCTTGACTGATGCAAAGAACTTAATTATACTTAATTATTTAGTACTGAAGGTTACTGGGATTATTTTACTGAACTGAGTGGTATGTTTTGATGTGGACACACAGATGGTTTGTAAAATAGTGTAAACTGAATGATTGTTTCTAGAAGTAAAGCGTTTGATAGAATTAGTTTGCAAAGACTTCATAATATTGGAACTTAATTATCCTACTTAACTATGAATGTGAAAGTTTGTATGCATGATTGTCACTCTTTCACGCAAAAACCACTGAACAAATTTTCATGAAATGTAGCACACAGGTAGACCATGATCTGTAGCTCGAGCACGAATATTTGCGAGAAAGTATTCGTATGGTTAACGTAAGCAATTTGTATGGCATTTTTTCAAAAGCGCCCCTATCGTGCGTAAATGGTACTAAAATGCCATACAAATTTGACAAATTGCTTACGTTAACCATACGAATACTTTCTCGCAAATATTCGTGCTCGAGCTACTGGAATGAGATATAGTAGAGTAAGAGCCCAGAGCGACCAGACATAACTTACTTTCACATGGATGAAACCTTGACTACTCAGTAGCGTCTAGTGTACTTTGAATACCTTGCGTGTTTGTGAAGCTTGCCCTGTGACACCTGGGCTGGTACCAGGTGAGAAAGGTAACTAAAAATAAGAGTAACCCGCTGGTGGTAGGGCCCCTCGAGGGATTATATTATTATATTATTAGTAATATTGATTTTAATTATTAATTAATACCATATTACTATTATTATTTCTCCATGGGGTTCGCCTGGATAGCTACCACCCTCGAGCATGAGTCAGCCGTCAAACGACTCGTCGTGTTCCGGCTGGGGGCTTGAGAGCCAGTTCTTTCTTTCTTTTTCTTCTCTCTTTCTTGGCCGGCAACGCATCTGTGATGCCTTTGGTGTTGCTGATGTCCATGGGCGATGATAGCCACTTACCATCAGGTGGATCGTCAGCTCGTTTGCCGGCTATTTCCATTAAAAAAAAACTTAAATTCACATGGCTGATTTTTATATATATTTTGTAGAATATTGTTCTAAACTAGTATCATAAAGCGTCAGACACTTTTCATTGACCAGAGGGATTGTCAGACGCTTTAAACGCAAAAACTGACGAATTTGTTTAGCGCCTGTGAGAAAGCGCTTAATGGCGACTCACTTGGTTTACGCGTAAATGTACATAAATCCACACGTATCTACTATTCACTTTCTACAGTGTGCTGTAAATTCTGTTAATTCTAATGGGATTTTATTATAAATCTTGACACATCTACTCATGAACGAACCACCAGTCTAAATCTTGGCACAAGTAGTAGGGTAGTAGTAAGCAACATAGACAAATGTGTATTTGATGACTCCAGCAGATCTGACTCGTCGATAGATAATCAACAGGGTAGTGTAATATTACGAAAGATTGGCTCGGTGAATAAGAAGGAATGGCTTGTCCACAGCCGGTGAACAAACCCGCCGGAGGGCGCATCGCCCCCGTGAGCGCGGCGCTGGCCGGGGCGCGCCGGGACCCGCGCCTGGCGCGCCGCCCCCCGCCCGTGCCCGCGCCCGCGTCCGCCCCGCCGCCGCAGCCGCCCATCGCGCCCAACGTGTTCGACATCAAGCCGCTCGAGCGCGTCACTAAGCGCAACAACGTCATCACCATCGATGTGCAGCCGGAGTCGAGCCGCGACCCGCGCCGGCCGCGCGAGCCCCGTCCCGACCCCCCGCGCGAGCCCCGGCCCCCGCGCGAGAAGCCGCGCCGGGACAAGCCGGAGCGCACGCTGGACGCGTACATCGACCGGCACGTGGCCGACCCCGAGCGCACCAACAAGCTGCCGCCCATCCCCAAGCTGCCGCCCATCCCCAAGCTGCCGCGCGCCGACCCGCCTGCCGACCCCCCGCCCAAGCGCCGGAAGGAGGCGCGCAAGAAGCACCGCGAGGCGAAAGAGGCGCCCCCCACGCCCGAGAAGCGGCGCGCGCGGGACCGCAAGCCCAAGCCGGCCAAGGAGGCGCCCGCGCCGCAGGTGGTGGCCTTCAAGGAGCTGAAGAACTACAACAAGGAACGGTACATGCGCCGCAACAAGCAGAAGTCGGAGAGCCCCGAGCCGGCGCCCCCCGAGCCCCCCGCGCCCGCGCCCGTGCTCCCCGACGCCGCTGTCCCCGCCGCCCCCGCCGCCCCTGCCGCCCCCGCCGCCGAGCCCGCAAGTAAGATATCCTCCTATGTTAGAGCGAGAGGCTGAGCGCCCGCGCCGACCGATCTGTGATACTAGCGTGTAAGAAGCCGAATGGACCGCCTATTGTGTGATAATAAATTATTTTACAATTCTTGGAGTATTCCTGTTGATATTTCTCGCCGGACACGCACCCTCTATCATTAAGCTCCCTCGAGGCCCGCCGGAACCCGACTAACGACCATGAACTCGTCTAGATCTTCTTAAGTTTCGAGTCTAATCTTCATCATATTCTATCAGTATTCATGCACGAGTAACTTAATCTTCAATCATTTTAGTTTTGCAATTTTTTTGTAACTTCAGTAGCCCTTATGTTGTGGATTTATTCATGTGAGGTTGCATTAAACCCGAAATAGTTCAGTGTTTGTGAAGTAAGAACATTAATTTGTAGATGGTTTTTGAAACGAAAATAGGAATTTAAAGAGTTTTAAAGAAGATCTATTAGTGATGCTTGTGACTTTTTAGTCTTATTTTAATTTCATCCAGTGAGCTGATTAAAGTGTATTATCTATTTCCGAGTTGAGTTCAACTTAAGGATGTGTTGTAAATCGAGGAGGCTAAGGAGCATTAATTCTTAATATAGCATGTAAGACAGTAGTATGTATTGTATTACATACACACAGGTCTCAGAATCAAAACACGCAGTATGTATACTGCAGCTGAATGACTGCACAGGACACACTTAAATTATACATATAAGTATCACTGGAGAGTCACACTTATTCAGTCACATTTTCTGTTCTTCTATATGGATTTGTTCTAAATGGGATTGGTGGATATTAATTAACCATGGATATCGAACGATCAGTCCTTCAGGGATGTTGAACTTCACACGAATAATTGAATATCACAACCACTGCGCGTGCGCAGGTAACGTATAATACGTAGATATAAGTACTATTTTTATTTAAATCCTATTTATGTAAGTATAAATCAATACTAACTCTCTAAATCTCACTAAGTATAACTTAAATTTACTCTCGAAGATTAAATTAAGTAATCAGTCAATATGTTAACATTTTTAATGAGTATGGAACTACCTTATTGGAATAGCTGGAAGAATATTGATTTAGGACGTCGCTAGCGTGTTTTGATATATTGTATATCATTAATGTACAGGCAGAATAAGGAGTACATATTTCAAATAGGAGAGAGGAATTTTATGAAGTAGAGTGAAGAATACGTAATAGTTGTAATAATAATTCTTGACAAAAAATAACCGACTTCAAAATTAGGGATAACTCAAAAACTACTCGTCAGATCTCTCAATTACTAATTCTCAAATTTAAGTGGAACCACATGACAAGCACCAGATTTCGATTAAAAAAAGAATCATCAAAATCAGTTCACCCAGTCGAAAGTTCTGAGGTAATAAACTTAAAATAAAGTTTGAATACCTCCTTTTTTGAAGTCGGTTCAGAACAGATTTTTGCTCTACATAAAAAATGATTGTTCTAAAAGATTTAAGTTTATGTAATAAAAATTAACATATGATATGATAAATAGTAATCCTTAGCTTGGGATAACACCCCTTACGCCCCAACTCAGAGTCACTAACGGTTACTTAAATCGCTCCTTAGTAAAGAATCACCATACAAATTCTTTACTAAACAGCGATTTAAGTAACTATTAGTGACTCTGAGTTGGAGCGTTAAAGAGTTGTATTTTGTACAAAGGTCTGATACATGTATCACTAAAAATAAATATCATGTTCGTTGATACTGTACTTAATAATATATTTTATGTAAATAAATGAAGCTATGTAAGTATAATATGACAAACGGAGGATATATAAACTGACAACCGTGTAGTCATAGGTATCTATTGGCTCCGCCTACCAAGTGCAGTTCTATACCTGGATAGACAAATTGCAGGCTGATTCAGTCTTGCTGGTTTGCTGGTGATTTCATGCTATACGCGACAAGGAATTCTCTCTTAACAATTGACCGGTTAACGCGAACGCAGTTGTCGGAAAGAACGCATAATTTTCTTCACAATTCCCAATGTGCTCCAATGCTCCACCGTATTCTATGCGTTTGTTTTTGCATCTCGATCATTCTTATAATGTCTAAAACTCGTACTTACACACTTAGATTAAAACAACACGTTAAAAGGCTCACACGTGCAAAATTCATACCCATTTCGACATTATTTATTAATAAAATTACATTCGCATATAAATTAAACGACACCGACGGTACCCAGTTATAAAATGATCGTTTTATTTGGATCTTACTAATTATTTTTTTAGGTAAAATATTTTAGACAATATGAGTACGCCAATTAAAATTCAATGCATTAAATCTAGCATATTAGGATTTCAGAAGAGTTCTGTGTTGTGAGCGTTACGTTTTTAGTAATTTTTGGAGACATTAATCGGAGCACAGATGTCTAGATCTATTCCACTTTAATACTTTCTACAAAAACATTTAACTATTTCTATCCTATCCTTCCTTACGTACTGTAATAATTAGTAGAATAAATCCAATAGCGTATAAATGGGATTCGATTCGCGATAGAAACCAAACAAACTTTATTAGATACATATGTAAGTGCGGGGCAACGCCCGCGCGCTCGCATTAAAAGTGCGCGTGCGCACACTCGATCTTTTCTTTTGCATTCTCAAACCATTATTAGAGGAATATAATGCAGAATGTCAACCCATTGAATATCAGTTTATTTATTTAAAGATTAAAATCTTGAAATAAGTACACGAAATTGCATGTTCCACCAACCCGCACTGGAGCAGTCTGGTGGAGTATGCTATGCTTCTTCAGAAATGAAGAAAGACCCGTACTCTGTACAGTGCCATTAATGGGTTGAAGCCAATTGAATATTATAGTTTATCATGAGCTGGGTAGCCATTTTGAGAATTTATTATTTTTGACCGGATCATCATGTCCCCCAAGGATGAAGATATAATAATACTGGCTAAGTGACCCGGGGACCAATCGACTACTGCTCTACGTACGAGGATATAGCAACGTCAAGATGGAGGACCCGTTAAGAGCAGAAGTTCTCAAGATTATTTTGTTCCATTTGAAGATCTACGCTGACCATATATCACAAAGCAAATATTGAAATCTTTTTCTCGACGTCTGGCAACGTATCTTTCAAGTATTGTAAGCAAATAACTTCGGAAAGGACTACACTATAATATTATTACACTTATAAATTGTAGGGACAAGGCCAGTTTGGTCTGCAGCTACTCAGTATTTCTGAGACTTCATACATTTTTTACACATTATAACTACTGAGGTGTTTGGTAAAGCATAAAATACTACATATCATCGAACATTTAAAGGAATGATCAGCAAAATACTTTATTTCCATTTCAAAAAATTGGTATTTGTCATTTTCTTGAAGGACTAATTTTGGTAAGCATTGAATTAGTTTTTAGGCTAACATCAGCTCACTGGAGAAATTATTCAACTATTTACAAATCAAAGACAGTTTTTCGGCCATTTGGATGTTATGCCCAAAGTCATGGGTGACTGGCAGGTGGGTGAGAGTGCTAACGGGTTGGTATTGAGAAGCATTCTGGGTTTGTGAATAAGACGAGAGTTCATAAAAATGAAGTAATGTTTTCAGATGTGCCCGATGTGGTAGTAGAGAACAAGGATGTAGACTTGCGTGTGTTGCACCCCGCCATCGCGGACGCCGCTGCGCCGGTGGCGCAGAAGAGACCTTCCACTGAGGCTCTGGAGGGGAAAATCAAAAAGAACAAACTAGATAAATTTGACATGTAAGTTAACGTTAATTTTTAACTTAAAAATTTCTCGATCATGTCAGCTTTTAAACAAAAAAAAAACCGCATCTAAATCGGTCTATTAAAGGAGCTACGACGCCACAGACAAACACACAGACATGACAAACAGTCCTCTTTTTGCATGGAAATACATCATACATCCATACATAAAACTCATTCAATCTGCACCAAGTAGATATGATAAAATATATTTTATTCTTCTGTAGATTTGATTACTTACCCTAATCGCTGACGATGTTTTTCAGTCTCTTCGGCAATGAGGATGTAGATCTTCGGCAATTACCTCAAGTAGAAGAATTGCCCGCGCCGCCACCGCCGAACATTACGGACTCGCCCAAGGCTGACAGCCACAACAACAGCACAGCTGACGAGAACGACGAGGAGATGAGATCTCCCGCCGGCTCCCCCAAGAAGGACTGGCATGAAGTGAAAGAGAAGGAAGAATCAAAGAAGCCACCACCGTCTAAATTAGATCTCGTCAGGGCCAAATTAGCCGAGGCCACTAAGGGCAAAGATCGTTTAGGTCGCCCGTTGCTGTTCAGCAAATCACCGAGTAAGTATTGCCAACTTCATTTTCACTTTGTTGCATCAAATACTTTCCTCATTATTCATTTAATATTTGTTTGAAACTTTGAAAACAGGCATAGAAAAGGAGCGACGTCGCACGCTCAGCTCAGAAGACACGGACTTGCGGATGGAAAATGGCGACGAGTTCGATGCCGAAGATCACAAGAAAACAATATCCATCATCATGTCCCAGGCCAAGGAGCAGTTCAACGACGGACAGCTGGACAAGAACCAGTACAACACCCTCATGTACCAGGTTCTGCAGCTCAACGAGAAGTTGAAACTGAAGGAGGCCAAACAGAGGGAGTCCCTGGAGAACTCGAAGCGAAAGCTCAAGGCGACCATCGACGAGGAGAGCCACAACCATAAGGTCGCCAGTCCCCACTCGTCGCCCTCGGAGTTCAACAACTTTGGTGACATCGACGAGAGAGTCGTCCCGGCTCCCTTCATGGACACCCCGCCCAACAGCCAGGACTACCACGTCGACTCAGACATGAGGGTCACCAATCAACCCATCGACGGGAAGCCGAAGGTGCTGCTTCCCTTCCCGCCGATGCCGATGCCGCCCATGTACATGGGTCCGTTCCCGCCCGCGTGGCGAGGGCCGCGAAGGTTCAGAGTCCCCGGCCCGCCAATGCCCCCGTTCTTTAGAGGGAAGTTCGACAAGCGCGCTCCGAGGCCCTTCGACCCCCGGATGCCGATCATGCCGCCCGTGCTGCCCACGCCCAAGCTGGGCACGTGCCAGGGGGAGTGCCCGCTGCGGCCGTACGAGCGATCGGACGTGCCTCCGCCGCCGCTGGGCGCGCCCGGCGTACTCATCCCCCCGACGGACTTCAGGGTCCTGGAGTACATCGAGCAGGATCCCGTCAAAACCATCCAGATCGACGGCATCCCGAGGGAGATCAGGTTTTACGGCGAAACTGCGGTCATCATGCTCGAATGGGACGACCCTCGGGAGATCAAGTTCCTGCCCGGGTGCAGGAGGGTGACGTTCGATAACAAGGACTCGATAGTGATATCGTTCAACGAGGGTTACAAGCAGGTGGAGATCGAGGACCAGGTGTTCGACATTCGGTTCGGGGCGCCGACGAGGGAGTTGTTCATCAACGGCCGGTGGTACGAGTGCTTCTTCGGCGGGCAGCCGCTTGGAGTGATCATCGATGGCAAGCCTCGCCTGGTTCACTTGGAAGGACCCCCTCCTCAAGTAGACATCGGCAAGGTGAAGCGCACGGACCTCGTCGCCGGGAAGATAAACCTCATCGTGAACGCGACGCAGATGTGTCCGGTGTACCTGGACGCGAAGGTGCAGAAGTTCGCTGTGAACGGCCAGTTCTTCACGATCCGCTTCGTGGACTCGCTGCGGACCGTGTTGATCAACGAGCAGCCATTCAGGCTCGAGTTCGGTGACCTGCCGAAGCCGATATTCGTGGGGAACGAGAAGTATTTCATCAGGTTCTCGGCGCTCCCGCGGAACATTAAGGCGGGTCAGGTGGATATAGCAGACATGGAAGGGTCCCCGCTGCCGTTCACAATTCCGCTGCCCGCGGCAGACCCCCTCAACATGCCGGTCATCGCTGAGATGGAGGTCGATCCTCAGCCGCCGAGAGAAAACAAGTCCCCGAGTCCTGAAGTTGAAAACCAAGGTATTTAATTTTGTGTATCCTTAACAATGATAATCAGGTTTACATGTCCTCCTAAAACAGTAAAGTTTTCCTTACAAAAAGCAATTTGTACATAATATGATTCGAGATTACTTTCTATTTTTGGTGCTGTTGCTTATTCATGTACAGTCGCCTGCAGAGAAAAGTAAACACAGTAAAATAAGAACAGCAACGTTTCAGTTGCCTGTTGTGCTGTAAACAAATGGGTTATTTTTCTCTGCAGGTGACTGTGCCTATCACTGATACGTATACGATATCACTGATGTCAATTCTCTATTCCATCCTTCAAAATAATTAAAAATTATCAATTTAAAACTTTTAGGACTAGACCTGTTAGCGAGCGTGATGCCGTCGAGCATAGCGCCGGCCTCCAGCTCCGAATACAGCTTGGCCGAGCCGTTGTTCTCGAAGACGGACCGCATCCCTGGCATCGACAGCGACACTACGGAAGAAAAACCCCCCGCCCTATCGATCCTCGGCAATATCAACGTGAATGACCTGTTCGCGAAGCTGGTTGCCACTGGCATCGTGGCCTTGCCCAATGACGTCAAGCCAGAGGCCAAGGTGGAGGAGAAGGAAGCGAAGGAAGAAGTCAAAGCCAAGCCCAAAGAAGATAAGAGCGTCATACACAGGGTGGATTTGCTCAGGCCGGAGACTCTCAGGGTGTAAGTATCTTATCATATCCGATGTGTTAATGTTAAATTTCCCTACTTAATTCCTGTACACTTTATTTCATCAATGAAAAGTTTTCTGGCCATAAATGGCCCACAGGGGCTCTTAACTGAGGCTAGAGCATACTCTACCACGTTGCACCAGTGGGAATTTGTAGAGGGGTTTAGGTGACTTAACTCAAGTGTTGGAAGATTTTATGCCGCCTGAAGGCCTTGGGACATGGCTAACGTCTGTTATCTAATAACAACAACAGGGCCGACCGCTTAACATGTTCTTCTATCAAGATTGTCATGCAATTAACGGTCAAACTATCGAATAACAAAATGTGTGCGCGTTTAGAAACATCGATATTGAAGTTTCGTGTCTACCGTTGCCGATCGTCGATAATTAAGGGTGAAATCTATAATAAACTCTGCTTAGTCTTTGCTCAGACTTAAAATTGTCTGTACAAAAATAATGGTCCTAAATTAACGTGCGTCGTGTATCGTGTATGATGCAGCAAGCAGCCGGCGCTGGTGGCGAAGCTGTACGGCGGCATGCAGTGCAGCGGGTGCGGCGCGCGCTTCCCGCCCGAGCACACGGTGCGCTACTCGCAGCACCTGGACTGGCACTTCCGCCAGAACCGGCGCGAGCGGGACTCGGCGCGCCGCGCGCACTCGCGCCACTGGCACTACGACCTGTCCGACTGGGTGCAGTACGAGGAGGTCGAGGATCTCGAGGAGCGAGGTTAGTGCACCACCACACCACACCACACACCACCTCACATTGCCCCACCGACTACCAACCTCGCGGTTACGTAACACGGGAGTGCCTACAAGTTTTTTTCTTTCATCCTTGTCGTGTCTAGTAACGCGCTGTAACTAGTCGACACGAACTCATCCAGCCTATGGTAAGTGACCACCGTCGGCCATGAATATTAGTTACTAATGCTTTGCCAACCAAGAAGGAGAGAAAAAGAAAGTAAGAATTGGCTCTCAAGCTCTCAACCGGAACACGATGAGTCGTGTGGCGGCTGACTCAAGCAGGAAGAATACTAAAAATGAACTGTTAAAATCAATATTACCAATACAATCCCTCCGATTACAGATTTTACCGTACAAAATGGTGTTGTTCAATTGTAGAAAAGAGCTGGTTCGAGACGGGCGGCGCGGAGGAGGGCGAAGGCCCGGGCGAGGCGGAGGAGGCGCCGAGCGCCGCGGCCGGAGCGCCCGCCGCGCACGCGTGCGCGCTGTGCGGCGACCGCTTCCTGCAGTTCTACAACGAGGACAGGGAAGAGTGGCATCTACGGAACGCTGTGCTGCATGATGAGTCCTACTATCATCCGCTGTGCTATGAGGATTATAAGGTGGGTTGGGCCAAAATTAAAGCCTGTATTAACCGTTTCGTAAGCCAGTTTGTGTTGTAAAAATAATATAAGTAAGATCTGAGGACGCGCTCTTGAGCCTAGATAGGTTTATTGATACGGGCTTAAGACATAGGAGTTGTAGGACATTCAAGCAACTTAGTATGGGGATACGTTATATGGAGGGAGCATCAAGGATTTTTAGAAACTTGTAGGAGGTAAAATAGAGGGTAGGAACGATATTTCCGGAGACGAGAAGTTATCTCCATTCAAATTTAGTCTATTGAGCCAAAGACTTGGTTGTTCTAATAATTTTAGATTTTCAATGACCACAGCTTAATGACCCTAGACATGAAAAACAATCAATAACTTGAATCAAATAGTTAACTAATTTATGAATTCAATCACACACATCAACATTGATTAACTTACACTATTTAACCTTTGTTCTGATTATCAGGCATCATTAACAAAAGACGAGCCACCACCAGAGAAGCCGGAAGTGGAGCCAGTGGACAAGGTGGAGACGGAAGAGGCGATAGAGATCAAGGACGTGGACGACGGAGATGCGTCTGACAACGAGGTGGAGGTTGTCGAGCCGGAGACGGTGCAGGAAGCCAGCACTGTGGAGGTTGGTTACTAACACTATTTGTGAACTACTATATTACTATTTGATTGTCCGAATTACAATTTATTTTTATTCCTTTTATCTTTTAATGTGGTGTCTTTGTAAATTCATTAGTGTAGTTAGCTAAGCCGTTGTATTGTACTAACAAATCCCCTTACACCGTCCAGATCGAGGAGCTAGTGGGCGACTCCGGCGACGAGGGTGACGACGACGTGGTGCTGAAGACGGAGCCGGTGGTGCAGGTGCTGGTGGACGATGACGCGGACACGGACGACGAGACGGCCGAGGCGCGCAAGCAGCGGGACGAGACGCATCGGCTGGACCTGGCCAATGTCAGGGTTAAGGTGGAACCTGTTGATCCCGGTGAGAATCAATTGAATACACTCGATCTAGTGTTCCAGAAAATTTTGGAATGATCTAGAAAGTTATAATACAAAGTGTGTGCGACTGTTGTAATCAATCTAGACTTCTAGATCAGAGTTATGTACAGTCGCCTGCAGAGAAAAGTAACCCATCTCTTTATAAATATACGAACAGCAACGTTTCCGTTGCCTGTTGCATTGTAAACAGATGGGTCACTTTTCTCTGCAGGTGACTGTACATCCGAATATTCTGGAGTGTTCTGATACGAGAAATTTCGTTGTCCGATGATAAACCGAAATTCGTGAACTTTTCGTCAGTTCAATCGTATTTACAGTCAGGAGAAGGTCAGTTAGAATCAAGAGTGGACAGTGATTATGTACTTTAACCCGAGCAATGCCGGGTTTCGCTGCTAGTAGTAATATAAATAGTAGTTACCTGTAATTTGAAAAGGGTACAGATATATGCCACTCAATGTTGGATGATAAGTCACCACCCTATGGACCTATCCTACTAATATTATAAATGTGAAAGTTTGTTACTTTTTTACAAAAAAAATACTTGACGGATTTTCATTAAACTTAGCACACAGGTAGACCATGATGTGGAATGGATATAGGGTATTTATTATTGCAAAAAATGTGGGCAAAGCCGTGAGCAGAGCACTAGCTACCTATTTTTATACTTCAATTAATTTAGCTTTTTGCTTTGCCGGCTCTGTTAAAATGTATAACATAACTGAATTATGTTGTACATGTTAACCTGTCATTCTCTTACTATTCCCTTCTGTCACCAGACGACGAGCCGGTCATAACAGCGGAGATGGAGACAGTGTACCAGCCGCCTACAATAGACACCACCCACACTACAGTAACCTCCTCCATCGACGGCAACGTTCAGTTCGACGGCTCAGCCCCACCGACCCACATCCCCTCCGGCGGGATCCGCATCAACATCAGCAAGACAATCCCCACTACAGTCACTGCACCAGAAGAGAGGTTCATAGATGACAATGCTGATAACGAACCATTACCCCCTGGAGAGGAACCCGAGATGCAGTACACCGTCAAACCCAATCTACAGGGCATCCAGTTCAGTAGACAACCACCCATCCAGAAAGGCAGCGAGTTGTCTGGGCTGTGTTCCATTATGTGAGGTGATTACCTGATGAGGAACCTTGAGATGTCAAGGCATCAGAATTGCATGTTAGAACCAGTCAGTTGACGGACAGTAAGTTTCAGCTGTACTGAGTGCCATTATAAGACTTTATAAAATACGGATTAATGAGGTGATGAATTTATTTGTTTCTTATTAGTTGGGATGTACGTCGGGACAATTTAAGAAAGTGTGTTGTAATTTAGTGTTTTATAAATGGAGCTTTGTTTTTCAAAAATACTACATTCATTTGACTTTGTGTTAATTATAAATAGATCTAAATAAAAAATTGAAAATCGACTAGTATGCCTAAAAATTTTAAATTTAACAAGTGCTATAATATTGTTAGTAGGGTGACTGATAATTAAGTGGCTGAGGAATTGAATAGTGATTTTCATAACTTTTTAATATAAAAAAATTAAAATATAAAAAATCCATAAACATGTCGCATCTTCTCTTTGTAAAATTGAAAATATCTACACTACAAAGCATCCTAGTGGCCGGTTGTGTGTAAACAGTAATATTATGTAGAAATAATTATGTAATTTGTATAACATCTGGTACCTCCAAGGAAGATGAGTAGCATTGATTTCATGAGTATGTAGTTATTTACTTGAAATCAAAGTATCAAGCAATGAACTAATATATTATATACTGACGTACAGTATCAAGTCACAAAAAATACGACGAAATGTTTGATCATTGCGGATAATTAGGTTTTTAAAAGTTAGATAAATGCGTAAATATAATGGAAACTATTTATTTATTTAATCAGTTTCCTTGACACAAAATTATTAAAAAATATTTTTTTTATTTAAATATTATAACAATAAATTGTTTCATTTAGTATTAAAATATTGGCGCAATACACGGTACTTACAACGTATCATTTTGTAGTTTATCGTGTTTAAATACAATGAAAATATGTTAACAATCAGAACCCTTCTGAAAGAAATACTAGAAGTGATTGTAAATATTGTAATCTCCGAATCCAAATATATTCTGTGAGTTGGATTACCTATGTGTTGAAATATTGTTGGTATTATACTATTTATGGAAGTACCTATCAATTGATTTTAGATTAAAAATTAGAATACACCTTAGTTTGCATTGCGTCCATACATAATAAATTGTCAGAGAGGAAACCTGAAGAATGTATATGTATTTAATTTTATGTGGAAACATTAACTAAGAAGAAATGTGATATTATTATTAAGGTGTTTTCTAGATGCACTTTCTTTTTATGACAATATTATATTATCATAATTATTGTCATATATGTTTATAGTTGTACATAATATATGCCGAATTATTTGTAAATGTGTTGGATGGAAGTATGATTTTTAAAGATTAGTAACTTATTTGTAACTAATTCTGCTGTAATTTGCTATTTACGAGGGAGAGCTTTAGAAGAATCTCTATATTTTCATTAATTTTCTATAAATAAAGCATTTTCTTTGATCTTCCTGTGTTATCTTAATCTAGAATTTTGAACTGTAAATATGTGTGTAAATTGATATTAAAAACGCATTATGTATCATATTACGTGCATATTTAAGTTAGCAAATTGTAGTTTTAAATTATATTATAATTAATTTAATACTTTTTTTCTTTAAATGGTTATTACACTTGTAAGATTAACCATCACAAAAATGACTAATATATTGTTATCAATAAAATGGTTTGTTACTCCAAGTAGAATTTCGTTTTGTGTGATATTTTATGATGTCACACTTTATTATAATTTTTGTTTTGTGTAAATAAAGGTGAACTGAAAAATACGAATTTCTTTTAATTTTAACCTTAAATCACTCTGTTCACTGAACACAGTTACACATCTAAATAGTAGCTATTACAGTCAACATTCTGTATTTATTCTTGTAGCAAAAATAGATCTATAAAGTACAAGCAGATCAGGATTTTGACATTATAGCTATTCCCACTGTTAATGCGTCTTTATAATTAATGAGGATAAATGAGTTACACAAATTCCAAATAATAAAACCTATTTATTCAACGTTAGACTTCTATACATTTTTTAAATATAAGCTTAACTAATTTCTACATATCACAATTATGTGGCCACCGTGGGAAGGGCAGGGTATCTTTGATGTTAGGAACCGCACAGATCACTTGTATTAACCTTTCCAAGCCCAGTCCGAAGCCACCAGTGGGGATGTTGCCAAACTTGCGCAACTCCAAGTACCAGTTCAGTGCTTCTGATGGCAACTTCGCTTTTAACTTGTCATAGTTGTCTTCTCTGAGGCTCCCTCCCACTAACTCACCCGTTATTGGTGTTATTAGGTCTAATGCATCCACCTGAAAAAATTATGAATAAATATAGTAAAAGCTAAAATTAAAAACAAAAAAAAAAAAAAAAAAAAATTGTTAGCTAGATTCAAATTAAGAATAAAAATGCAGTCCCTAACAATTTTTTTTTTAATTTTGCCAACCTTATTGCTGTCTTCTGGAGACTCTTTCATATAAAATGATTTTAATTGCTTTGGCCATTTTACTATAAAAACAGGAACACCATTACAAAATTCTACTAAAGCCAACTCCTGTTCCTTCTTAATTCCCTCCTCAGTGATAATGAGACCTTTTTTCTCTAGAATTCTCCTTGTTTCATCATATGTGAGAGTAATAAATTCTTTATTTAACCAATCGGGCACCTTGTTTTCCTTATCAATCAAAAATAAGTCAGCCTCATTTGTATTTCTTATTTCTGTAAATAAATATTTTAGTAAATCCTCAATAAATGTCTGTAACTGTTCTATGTGATCGCAAAAGGCAATTTCAGCCTCGGCCATGTAGAATTCTGATAAATGCAGTCGGGACCTTGAGTTCTCTGCTCTGAAAGTTGGGCCAACAGTGTACACGTTGCCCATGCCTCGACACATAGCTTCTAAATGCAATTGAGCAGATACTGTTAGGTAAGTTTTTGAACCAAAGTATACTGAATCTCTGTCTTTCCCCTTCTGCATCATGGCTTTCACTGTCTTCTCATTCTCCGGCTGAACCTTGAAAACCTCCCCAGCTCCTTCACAGTCATTTGAAGTTAAGATTGGGGCGTGAATATGCATGTAATTGTTGGACGAGAAATAATCATGTATATGCCTTGTTACCGCATTCCTCACTCGTAGAATCGCTGAAAAATAATTGGTTCTTGATCGTAAATGCAAAAACTGACGGATGTACTCTGGAGGGTGGGCTGTCCGCGGGTTGAACGGGTAACCGTCTAGTACTACACACTTGCCGTACACTTTAACGCTTTCAGCTGTTAGTTCTAGTTGGCCTCTTGGGCTCTTTGATAACTTCCCGCAGATATGTACGGAGCTTCCGTATGTTAAGTCATCATTTTTTAATTGTTTCGGTATTACTACTTGCAGCCTCTTAGCACAGGAACCGTCACTTACATCAGCGAAAACAATATCTTTCTGCACACGGAGATTTTTCACCCAACCCTGCACAGAAATATAACAATTATAATTCTTCTTCTTCCGAATTTGTAAAGAATTTGCAAAGTTAAAGACTTACTGTACCTTTATTTCAGTTACTTCGCCAACATTAGATTTTTCTAAAACTGATGATATGACGCTGTATTTTTTACAAATGTTGTTGTTAAAAAAAATGTTTTTTAGCCTAACAAACATTTTTTGTTTAGACCACAATATAACTGTAATTTCAGTAATTTCACTGTTTCGCACAATTTTCAACTTTGTTCAAAAATGACCAAAATCCAAATTCCAAATCTAATTCGTAACATTCGTAAACATTAAATTGACAATGACATTCACAAATCACATGTTTTACGTCAATGTCACGCCGTTTGTATTCAAGGATATTATAATCTAACTGGATTGCAATTTTAATATGCTGAAAGTTCTACAAGGAATTTCATGTTAGACTGTGCATTTGTACATAATTATAATTTTTATAATGCCGGTCACTCACATTCACGCGAATACGCGAACCCACAAGTGTGGGATGACCTTTGCGAATGATTATGCGAAGTTTTCGAGGCATTCGGGGTTTTCCAAGCTGTGTCGGTTTTTTGTCGCACATCAAAGCACGCGAACCACGAACCTTCGTGTAGTCTCCCACACATTCGTGCGACCAGGTTGCGCACACGACTAAAAAGGTAACTAATGTACGTATCTTAATTTTTCGTGGTTCGTGGCGTCTAATCGTACTAGGTACCATTTATTTTCTGTATTGAAAATGGATTTGAATAACAATAACATAATAACAACAGCAAGATTGAAACACAGTATAAAAGTGATTGAAGCGGAAATGGGCTTGTATACTCATATGCGAACCCATTTGCCTGACCGCCCTTCACATAATTTTACATTCGTAAAAATGTCAAACATTTGCGCGCATGTGAGTGGCCGGGGTAACATCTATATATATAAAAATGGATGTTGCTAAGCGCTAAACTCGAGAACGGCTCGACCGATTTGGCTAAAATTTTTTTGTCTGTTCCTTGGAGTCCACGGAAGGTTTTTATAATATTTAAAAAAAAAAACATGCGCGGACCATACTAAAACAATACTTTTCTTTTCACATAAACATTTGTTTCAGCATGTATGGTAGATGGTAAATATTCGAAACGGTATCCACGGGAATTAGTAGCAGAAACAATTAGGTACCGGGAATAATGGCTAACCGCTATATCGTCGCCGATCAACTGCAGATAAAAGAAGATCAACAGTTGTAAAAGTAAATCAACAAAATATCGAAATTGATAATCGTTGCATTGTTCCTTATTCACCAATCCTATCAAAGACTTTCAAGGCGCACATCAATGTTGAATCTTGCCATTCGTGAAGAATATAGGTACGTGTACGAAGGCAAAATGATCAATCTGGAGAACTCATTGACCTTGGTAATGGCAAAATCCCTGTTAATGATTCGACTGGCTGCATTATATTTTTGTCAGTTTACTGAAACAACAATCGAGCTCATACAAAACGTGTTCCCAAACGTCTCTCAAAATTACAAAGATCATTTGTGGCTGAGTGAACGTGCTATATTAGCTGCCAAAATTACGGATGTAGATGAAATAAACTTCAAAATTCAAAATGAAATTGCCGGTGAATTAATGACATACAAACACATTTGATTGGGCAACTAATCAAGATGATGTTGTCAACTATCCACCAGAATCGTTAAATTTTCCGGGATTTCCGGGACACCTCATAATCTTCAATGGAAAGTAGGATCGGGAGTCATAATTTTAAGAAATATTAAATATTAACTTATTTTTGTAAGTAATCGTCGTTTATTGTTGAGATATAAATAACGTGATCACTCGGAAAAATTTATTTAATTTTTACTGTTAACTTTTGACAGAACGAAGTCTGTCCGAGCAGCTAGTTGATCATAAAATATAGGTCACAATAATTTCTTTATAGGCTGTATTTCTTTACATCTTTATCTCAAACTAGTCTGTGGTATTCACTTCAACACGTAACCTACAGCTGTCAACGTTTTATTCCCTACGTTCCAGTAGACGATCACAACGACCACGCTCACGACCGCGATTTTGCCGTTCCACTAGCTTGTGAGCGTTACAATCATACACCCAAGTGGAATGGTATAGTGAGCGACGCGGACGTGAGCGTTCAAGCCACAGAGTATTTACACGTTTTAGCCGATGATACAAAATGTACTCTATGATGTTGAGAATAAGACAAGTCTGAAACTTAGATTAGAGGTTATGTTATAATTTTTAAGCTTTAAATAAACGTTACTTAATTAATTATCAATTTTATTTTTATACTAGCAAAAAAGTATATCTACAAACAAAAAATTTTTTTATGAAAAGACAAATTAATATAATAAAAAATTGCATAATAATTATGTTAATGATATTGACCGACGAGGAAAAATGTATACATGGCTATATGTATAGTGAATTAAACATTAAAAATATTAAAATTATTTACTTAATTTAACATATTTCTATCAACTTGTGACCCCACGTCGAGCATCTGTTGGAGAAACTACTAGTTCCACTAAAGTATTTCTTGTCAAATCGTATAAAGTTATTTTTTCCATCACCATCCTTAACTTTTATAAAATTGCGCCAAATTTCTATCACCATCCATTTCTACCCAGTCAGTGAACGAATATACTATGGAATAAGCCTCTCAATACATTCTAACGTTAAATATCAGCACCAAAACTCACACAAATACGAAGTATACATGCACAAACCACTCACTATGGTATACAAACTCATCAATTGGTATATTGTCAAGTAGTTGTCGAACCATGCGAAATCGCCAAACGGGATTGGTTCTCGGCTTGACCCGATCACGGCAATTGGTTCGCGCCTCTGTGTACTGTCTAATGCGTTGTCGCATTGTCAGTCAGCTCGTCAGTTCCGTGGATGTTATTATGTATGAGGAAACCAATCATAATAAAACAATAATAAAAATGGTTTTATATAATATAAAATATTAATAATACCAATTTTTTCTCTTATTACAAAAAGAATTATTTGTACACGTTATTTGTTTTACAATAGTAAAAAATAGGCAGTTATAAGAATTGCCGACGGAAGTGAAAAATCCATCGTTTTAGCCCATACCCCCGATTGATCTGAATTTTGGTATACCTATGTATTTCGACGCGCTGATAACGAATATCTTAAGCAAACTACGCATAATTATCGGGAACTAATTTCGCATTTTAGTTGAACAATACACTCTAACTCAATGTCAATCTTTTAATGTGCTACAAATTTTGTAGGAAACATTTTTCTTTAAAATTAATATTTTGCCAAATAAACGTGAAAAATAAAAAATAATGTTTTTTCAAGGTAAAGTTACCTACTTTACCCTATAATATTCGTTATCAGTTCGTCAAAATATACATATTAACATAGATATACCAAAATTCAGATCAATCGGGGGTATGGGCTAAAACGATCGGAGATATGGGCTAAAAGGAAGTTCACCCCAATATATTGACAACTCAAAACAATATAATTTGCAATAGTAAAAAATAGGCAATTATAAGGACTGCCGACAGAAGTGAAAACTCAAAACAATATATTGAGTACTGACTATTGTACTGCACAGTGATTCTACAAATTAATCAATTCAAATTAAGATTGTCGAAAACACTGTAAAAACATTGCACAGTACACACTAGGGCTGGTAATATCGGAAGGTTATCAATTTCGATATTGATTTTTCATATTTCATCCTATTATCGGAGTTCAGATAACAATATCAGAATTATACATAGTTTTTTTTAATCATTTAAATTTCATTTTATATTGTAAAGTATCAATAGGATAATGAAATAATAAATTGGTACAGCGCTTTTAGAAATCATCTGGAATCCTTTCTTCGACAAATATAAATTTTCTTCTTTAAAATGAATCGAACATATTACCGAATGTTTGCTAGGTATCCAGTCATTTTCCTGTCTCTCTAATTGAACAGCTTTTATCCACAAATTTTTACGTCACGGGTCTTGTGGGAATCTAAATTAAAAATAAAACGAATTTTATTCCTTTAATAAATTGTTAGTAAAAATATACTAACTACATTTTGCATAAAAACATCCATATGAAAGTTAAATAGATTTTTGTAGTTTTAGATTTCGTTATACTTACACGTGAAATGTGATTCCACGATTCTCGGAACCCTTGGAACGATGATCTGTATGATTTTTGCACCATTTCAGAACACATGAAGGCATTTTGATACTATTTTTTTAATATAAATCTTGTTTATGACACTTAAATCCAACGACCGTCCGAACGAGTGACACCGAACTGACTGATTCGCGTTTTGGTTGAGTATATAAGCCCGGCCCACTGCGGTTGAGTTTTCGTTGCGCTATTTTGAGGCATCAAAGATGCTTCCATGTACGTTAGTATATTAGTTCATTGTACCCAGTGTCGCCAAGTCTAAAAACTGGTGAGAGTAACTTCGTCGTATCTGGCAACACTGCAATTCGACCACTTCGACCCACCCCGTGAGGTGGGTTGTTTTGAGCGTGCCGTGAGCGAAATTAATGACGTCATCAATGACGTATTCGCCGCGACCATGACGACCGTGGTCGCCATGTGGAACACTTTTTGATCATTGTGAGCGATGTGAGCTACTACTGGAACGCAGCCATAATCAAATATAGCTGTCAAAGTCAATCTGCTGCAAATCATGTTCGTAGATTTCGTAGTCTTCTTCTGCGGTGCTATTTAATGTGCTGTGATCAAAATTGGAAATCTATCATCGTTATAGCGTATTTGTAGCTCAAATTAATTTATGTGAGTATAATATGATCTTAAAATTCATGTTTTATCATATAACTTGACGCTAATTCAACTATTTGAAGTTAAGGTAAAACGATCGTTTTAAGTATTTAATTGTCCCTGTGACTCGTTTTCTACGTCTTTTTATTGCATACATGTTAAATTAAAATTTACATAAAATTTTGATTGTTCAAAGGTCATTATTATGAAATATGAATATCATACCGCGATGAAATTTCGATGAGTGGCCTACTGAGCTACTTAAAGATCTTACTTTCTTGTATGAAACTTGCAATTTCTCTTGTAATTCGTGCTACTCAGCTCACGAAAATTGTACTGTCAAAGGAATATACCTTTACTAAGTAAAGATTTGCTTTACAATCTGCTGTCATAGCATGGCCATCTACTGATAAGGATATCAATGATTAATACAAAATAATATTCTGCCTTCTTTTCTATTGTTGTAAAAAACTCTTACTGTGTATTCCAATAATCTTTTTTTCAATTCATTTATAATTATTGTAAGGTGGTAATTCAAATTATGGTATCTTTATCAGTTTAATTACAGTTTGATAAGGTCTTGCAGTTACCTTGGAAATTTTAGGATGTGTAAGACTTGGGTTATGAAAATGTTAAAATAGTAGGTAATGATAGTTTTATTTCCTTGTTTAGTGTGATTGATTGTATATCTATGTTGTAGCTTCTTAGTAGAGGAGATATAACAATAAATGATCATCAAGGTTATGATGACAAGTTAAGCTGTTGAAAAGTTTTTTTTAAATCTTTTACCTGCTTGATCTATTACCTTTTAACATTCTTTACAAAGTCTTGCTCCAGTGTGGGAAATTAGGTAATTAAAGATGTTAATGTCCTTTAAACCTGTCTGAAACCCTGTCCTGTAAACCTTACTGTTAAAAGAAATTGCTTGAAGCAAATTTTCGTTACTTTGTGTCTGTGATTGAGAATAATTATGCTTAGGCAATTATTTATCAAGGTTAAGGCTTTAATATTTTACTGTAAAATATTCTTATGTGTATTTTCTATTTCTCCATATGAGAGTGATAGGTGTATGTATTATTAAAATTCTGGTATAAAACAGGTTTTATGAATTTTAAGTTGGTAAACTCCACATACTTGGAGTTGAGTAATTTCAAATGTAAAATAATCTTATCATCCTCATGCATATTTTTTTTTCTGCACTACCATTTTCAAAATATCATTCATAATAAGTAATGAAATAGTACAACCATTTTCAAAAGAATCATATAGAAATATTCACATGAATGAAGCCATTAAATAAAAAAAATCTTAATTGGATATAAAGTGTTACAGTGATTGTAAGATAAGCAAAAGATAAAAGGTGTTTACCTAAGGCCTAATAAAAGGCTATAAATATTATAATGGATATATGATATACCATTTATTAAATATATTTTGTAGCTAGGAATTGCCAGTACCACACATTATTAAATGTTAACACAATTATTAAATTTTAAATTATGGAAGTATTAATGTAGTTACAAAAGTAACCATCTATAGTGTAATGTACAAATCAAAAAATACTTTTTATTTGACTTACTTAAATACATTAGAAAATATAAATTTTATAATGTTGCTCTGTTGTGTTACAGTTAGCTGAGGTTGGCTTAGAAAGTGAAAGCACTTTCTCCCCTCGTTGCTATAAGTGAAGTGCCATTCACTAGGTGAATCATTAAGGCATATTCATTCTGATGTGCTGTGTTATAAATCTTTGTAACACCTTTCATAATATTTGGGTTAACTCTTATTAGATGCAATGAAAAAACAAAATGTTAATTTATTAAAATAAACAGTATATTTTTATAACGATTCCCTATTAGGCTAGTGGTGGTCTAGAAGTGACTAAGCCATTTTCAGATTTCTCTTTGTGTGTCCATTGGGTTTTGTGGGTCCAGTTTCCAACAGATGAAAATATTTACATTTACTTCAAATCTTTTTGTGTTGATAAATCACCACAGTGAATTTTTATATTTAATGAATTAACAATAATGGTTTAATATGATTAATTATTTATTAGTTATCTATATTAAATTATTACAAAAAATAAAAATCTCACCATGTCTGTGGTTGCACTCCTCCGAAACGGCTCAACCGATTTTTATGAATTATTTGTGGGTATTTGGTAGATGGTAGATATGACAATAGGTCGTAATGTATATTTTATAACGCTAGGCAATTATTTTTGCAGTAACGTTTGCCGAGTCAGCTAGTTTATAAATAATCATTTAAACGAAAATTATATATTTTGGGGAGGATTCAACATGTATAAATGTGCGTCTTATCCATAGATGACACTTCTAGTAGCAGCCTTTTGACATCAGATTTATTCATAACAAACTGCTCACAGAATGACCCGATTGACTCTACATACATATGTTTGCAGACAATGGCAGAACAAGACCCTCAGGCCGGAGACACGGGCCCCCCCAAGGGCCTCCCGGCGCTCAAGGCTCACGTCATCGCCAATAAGGTGGATGTAGCTCTGTGGGGTATCAGAATCCTCACCGTTCTCTTCACAATAGGATATGAAATACCTGTATTTAATAAGTGAGTATTGTACTATTTAAATATCCATTAGATAGATTGTTGACGGAGTGATCAATTTAAATTCAACAGCGCATATAAAAACACTGCCAATAATGTGTCAATATTCCGTATTGTGTTGAGAAGTTTCTCTGATTGAAAAAGTTGTTTTTTCTTAATTGGAGAGCCACTCTGTTAGCTGACCATAGATACCATAAGATGAAATGATGCAATTGGTTCTTTGAGGTAATTAGTTAATGGTAATTAGCATACGATAGCAGCATTAGCAGCTGACTATAACTATGCGATAGCCATTATCGGTATTGACTCACGAATCGTGACTCGACGATGTCTATAAGAGTCCATAACAATATAACTAAATGTGAATCGTTGCTGGCACATGTAATTCAAGTCTAACGACGGTAATATCGCCGGCAGTCCGATGTCGGCGTACTACAAGGCGCTGCTGGCGAACGCGGCGACGTCAGCGCTGCGGCTGCACCAGCGCATCCCAGCGCGAGAGATATCTCTCTCGCGAGAGTTCATGGCGCGCTTCTTCCTCGAGGATAGCGCGCACTATCTCTTCTACTCGTTCATCTTCATGACTGTTGCTCCCAATTTATGTATCCTTTTTGAAAACAAAAAAAAACTTGAATTTTGAGGTAAATATTTGGAGGTGAACATATTGTGATGAATAAACAATGAAGTAAACCTTGCTTGACCTTCGACGTCTCTACTTTCTGTTACCTCTGAGCCGTTACTGGTTTGATATACAATCTTGGTACCATGGTTCTGTATAAATGACTTGATGACTCGAATTGAAATATTTCTAATTTGTCTGACTAACAACCCACATTGAAGTCAACATGTAACTCAAGATGGCGTGTTTTTTAACATTTCTCAGCCGTTACGCGCCCGAGATTTCTCCACCGTAAATGACCGAAACGTTGGCTTAATAATTCATAACGGGTTAACGAGCAAATGACAGTGAGAGCTCTAACAAAAACACGACTATAACACATAACTTACATTGAGTTTACAAAACTATACATAAAAAATATTTATGAAATACATAATTATTTATTTCTATTATTAAACTCGACTTTTCTAATAGTTGTAGTTTAAAAAAGTGTGAATAAATAGTATAAATAATAGGAGTCAATTGCGATTTGAATCCGCGTTTTCTTACACGATGTGAATAAAATGAGAACATCCTACGAGGTCCCGTGTCTCACACCGCTGGCCTGCTGCCACACAGCACTCCACATCAGCGGCCGTCTAGCTTGTCCTTCGACAAGCGACTCCACAGCGGGTGTCCTTATTCTCGCAACACCTACTTCTCGAAGGGCTGAGTCTTTCCAAGAACACCCTTCTCCCTTCTATCCGCGTGAAGCTGTATAAGCCGGTAGGGTCTTCAGCAACGTACCAACTGGGAAATAAAGACGCGTTGTCGACCAGGAAAAGATAGGAAACCCTATCTTATCCCCCTGAAATTGCTGGTCTGTTTATTTGTTTAAAAGAAAGAAACATTTCCTCCATAATTATTATTCTCCTCGCACAAAGCTTGGCACACCACATTGAAACATGCCAGAGCCAAGTTGACACTGACCCATTAAGGCCAGATCCTCACTATAATGCCGTTCACAGTACGTTCTCGGTTTGATAAAATATTATGAAGTATAAAATATATGTGTGCATTCATACTATCCGTGACAGTCAAGTTTCGCTCCAATTGTATGATTTGTATGTGATACGACTTTACCAGACCGAGATCGGATCGAGAACGGACTGTGAGCGGCATTATAGTGAGGATCTGGCCTAATTATCCCGGCTTATTTTATTACTGCCGTTTAGTTAATTAACTATATTTTCGTCCATTTCCATTTCGTGTATTACCACAAAGTACAAAATTATTCAAGGACTAATTATAATTAATTATTAAGCTTAGTTAAGTTTCCACATTTTTACGTTTGTATGCTTGCCTAACTAGAGTTCCATCTGAAAATGTTAAAAATATTATTATCATTATCTTATCATATGTAAAAAATAAAGATGACGTAATTGAATGAAGTATAGATATTAATCTATACTAATAAAGAAAAAAGATTTGATTGTTTGTTTGCATTGAATAGGCTCCGAAACTTCTGAACCGATTTAAAAATTCTTTCCCTGTTGGGAAGCTACGATATCCCCGGGTGACATAGGCTATATTTTATTTTCAAAAAAAATAGCGATCCTTTATAAAACTCCAATAATGTAACCCAAAGTGTAAAACTATAAGAAAACCGAAGCAAAGCGAGGGCGGTTACTCGTAATAGATATTAATATTACATTACAAACAGATAATTAAGTATACTTAAGCTGCCTTCCGCGAGGCTTCTCACTGATTACGCCCAATCAGCCAAATCGATACATCCATTTAAGGCGATTATGATGTCACCCACTGTTTATTATTGACTATTTGAGGCTCTCACAAAAATTATCTCTTGTCGATAAACTTACTACTTCGGAACCCTCACGGGCGTAGCCAGGTTTTAGTTTCGGAGGTGGTTCAAGTTTCGCGCGGGGGGGGGGGGGGGGGGTGTTCAAGAAAATACAACGACTAAAACTTCATAAAATAACCCAAAAGAAAATTGAGACTCTATTTTTTTCTCACGACGTGTGTAGTGCCATCTATTATTAGTTTAGTCAAAAAGTTCAAAAACGTGTTAAATAGAAATAAAGCTCCTAAAAATATGTGCGATAGCTCATTCGATTCGGAATGACGTCTAGAAAAATGTTTTTAAGGGTTTATTAGCACATAAAAATGTCAGTCCTTAACATTTCGGGGGGGGGTTTGAACCCCCGAAACCCCCCCCCTGGCTACGCCCATGGGAACCCTACATTGAACTTACTTGCCCATTTTTTTGTAGTTACCAGATCCATTCCAAACTGGTACAGACAGACAAAAAAATATCGACCTCTACAGCGATAATAAAGAAAACCTACGTTCTGTCCGTACTTAGTAGTTTATCATATACGAGTAACCGCCCTCGCTTTGCTTCGGTTTTCCTATTTTTTTATACCTTGGGTTACATTATTGGTGTTTTATTAAGGATCCTTAATTTTTTTAAATATGAATATGACTATTTTTTTAAATATAGTTTCGGAGCCTATTCAATGCAAACAAAAAATCAAATCTTTCCTCTTTATATATTAGTACTAGCTGCCCAGACAGACTTCGTTCTGTCAAAAGTTTTTTTTTATTTTGAGATGTAACCTATCCTATCTTTCAAGTTGGATCGAACTGCACACGGTGTGCAAATTTGATTAAAATCGGTTCAGTAGCTTAGGAGTCCATTGCGGACAAACAACGTGACACGTAATTTATATATATTAAGATAGAGTATGGATAGATTATTGTGATATACATTGCGATATCAAGTCGTTTTTTGGTAAGAAAAGGTGCAATATTACATTACCGACGATGCCTTAACGTGGGTGTCAAGGTGAACGCGTTTAAATTGTTATTATAATTTACTTAATTATACACAATTATGTAAAGGTTACTCTTAATAAACAACTTTATTCGTCTACAACAGGGTTTATTTTTGGGGCAAATAACGATCTGTTTTATTAAAACTTGATATGAGGAATCTCATCTGTAAGTCGTATTCATAAAAGACAAAATTAAAAGAAATTGCATTGACCTACTTTATCCGCTAAGGTTTTGGTTGTGAGAAAGATATACGATACGAGTGTAAAAATTACTGTGTAAAAAATTTAATCTTTATGCTTTCTAAATGAATGATACCACTCTTCATGAAGTGTTTGCCTGTGTAAACCACATTTTTAACAAATCAACGTTTTTTAGGGTTCCGAAGTAAAATCGGAACCCTTATATATATACCAACTATATCCTTATATCCGTCCGTCTGTCCGAGGCATAGCGCCGAGACCCTTAGTACGAGAAAGCTGTAATTTGCCATGGATATTATTAAAACTCCAAAACCGCAGAATAAAATAGGTCTTAAAAAGTTTAAACCTTTCTAATGTGATTCAGATCCAAACTCATTCATGAAATTCATGTTACGGTTATATGGCTTATAATTGAATATTTTTTCTACAAAGATATCGAGTCAGAATCTATTAAGGCTAACTGTAAGTTAATTCCCCATTGTGGCAATAATTACACAGCCACTTTAATTAGTCATTTATAATTTTTTATTATTACTTCTGTAGCATAATTTTATGTCGGCAGAGAAGCGACTTATTTTATTAACGCTGGCAAATTGCAATTCTATTGCGATTATGCGTACGAGTAAAATGTATAAAGTGATAAAAAACATAACGAAGGGTTAATTAATAACACTGGACATCGTCACAAAAAGTACCACGTAACGATTCCCTCGTTCTCTTTCGGTTATGCGAGACAAATTCGTATTAGTATTACCTATGTACCTATTATGTATCTTGTTATTTTTATATGTATCTCTTTTATAGAACGTGCAATAAAAATACGTTACGCCTAGCTCATGCAATACATGTTACCTGTACAATGAATCCTTGACTCTAGCGCAGTAATTTTAACGCCGATTTTCCTGTTCGCTCTGCTTCACGCCGCATCCTACTCACTCACCATTCTTGACGTAAGTATATTGAAACAATGAATAAATAGTTGTGGACGGTGGTTACTTAATTCGATTCAATTCAGTTATACTGCGAGCTGGTTCATACCAATGACTGAGTAATTGTAAAATAAAACAATATACTTCATTATTAACTTTAAATACTAAGATGGTCCTTCGAGCAGGGTCTCAACCTACATATTACGTGATGTTACTTTACATAATATATACTTTCATTTTGTAAGTTTTGATAAATCCTCTGATGGTCCTCTGAGCTGTTTGATTAAGTACAATTATTATGTTCCTTCGAGCAGGGTTTATATCAATTTACATTACATATATATATTTCTGTAAGCTGACTTTACATATACATTACATCGTAGTTAGTTTCATCAAATACCCTGGAGCTTTTTTATTAAATAAAACTATGGTCCTTCGAGCAGGATCTGTTCCAACCACCGACACTAACACACTACCACATGATTGCAGACGCTGGGCCAGAACTCGATGTGGGTGGCGCGGCTGCTCATCTCGCTGGTGGAGTTCCAGTCGCGGAACATACTGCGCGTGGCCGCGCTCGCCGAGATCGCGCTGTTCCCGCTCGTCGCCGTCATGGCGCTCACGTGAGTCGCCACTGGGGTTACTATGTATGCTGCTGCATTAGAATAGAGATCGTTTAAATCGTTTTGAACGTTAAATTATTATTGCTTTGAAAGATTTTGTAGGCGGTCTTATTATTTAATTAGCAATAATATTAATTAGTAATAATTTTGGAAACGCCTCTTTTAGCGCGCTGTAAGCCTCATATCTTCCAAACCACTGAACGGATTTATGTAATTGAGATATCGTTAGATTCTTCATGTGAGATGCCGTTGTTTGAAGTTTCAGAAAATAAAAATTAAAAATAAATCGAATAATGCAATATGGATCAATAATCTAAATTTTACTAACAAAAAATAATCGACTTCAAAATAATTCAAAAACTACTTGACAGATCTCGTTCAAATTTATGTGGTACCACATGACAAGCACCTGCTTTCGATTAAAAAAGAATCATCAAAATCAGTTCACCCAGTCGAAAGTTCTGAGATATCAAACATAAAAAAAATACAGTCGAACTGAGAACCTCCTCCTTTTTATGAAGTTGGTTAAAAAGGTATAGCTTTTTTGATAGCAGTTAATTTTTAAAATACTAATAATTGTTAACGTTAACCCATTCGCTTCCAGCGGCTACTGCGGCCTCCTGACTCCGTTCGTGTACTACTACTTCATCACGTGGCGGTACGCGTCGCGCCGCAACCCGTACACGCGCAACACGTGCCGCGAGCTGCGCGCGCTGGCCGAGCGCACGGCGCAGCAGCCGCGCACGCCGGACCTCGTGCGGCGCGCCATCCTGGCGGCCGTCGCGCTCGTCTGCCGCATGGCGCCGCCGATGGAGGTGCAACAGTGAGTAATATAATAATAACGCTTTATTTCCTCTTAATTTTTTTTTACAAAGCTTACATCGATATATAAAATGTTTCATATAAAATTTTGCAACTAAATGTTCAATTTCAATTCAATTATGCAACAAAACTACACGCCAGCCTCAGCTGCTGCGGTGACCATTAAAACCACCTGCTCCTTAGCTCGCGAGCCGCCTCGCCCCTCCGCGGGTTTACATTACACTCTAGGGGTAGGGCAAACAAGGCTACGTGGAGTCGTCATAAATGTCGACGGAACCCTACTTCGCGCAGTCTATTTCCGCGTAAAAGAATATAAGAACTCAACCTAACTATTCCGTTTTGGTTTACTATAGCTTCTTTCATTCCAGGGGGCTTTGCCCCCCGAACCGCCCTTAGCTGTACACTCTGCCGTGATCCCCTCCGTCGAGGTTTGCGCGCGAACTTCATGCATCGCCATGAACACGTGTTTGTAAGAACAGTTTGCGTTGCAAACCCATGCGCGTTTCGAGGTAGTACTGCCTCTCTTGAACACGTAAATGGAAATACGCGTACCGATACCAAATGAAATGAACCTTATTTAATTATTCAGCCCATTATCAATTAAATAATGATTCTTTCTTTAAGACTTTCATTAAAATTCCAGGTAAATCAAGAGGAGCTGGTGTGGCGAGACTGGAACCATCAACTACATAACTACGTCCATTCGCAACTTAACTGCAACTTTAAGTCTGAACTCGACTGGGGCTCCCACCAACAACACATGATAATAATTATAATGATACGATACTCTCTTACTTCACACCTCAGATTATAAAACAAAAGGCAGATAGAGCGCGCAGTACATGAAAGTGAAGCCACCAAAGCAAATACAAAAATTATTTACGATTTAGAACTATAATTAGTTGGTAATTATAGTTCTCAAGTGTATTAAATTATACGCGTAATTAAATTTTCTAAATCGTAAATAATATTTATATTTGCTTTGGTGGCTTCACTTTCGTGTTCTGCGCGCTCTATCTGCCTTTTGTTTTATAATTTGAGCTTCACACTTCCGCTACATATCAATTATTGCTACGCTGGACTTGTCGCGATTCTTTATTTTACGTTTATGGTGCAATAAAGTTATTTGAGTGCAATGAAGATGATAGAAGACTGGGTATCTTTCAGGTGCTGGCTGTCTTGCTCAATATGTATTTAAAACTAATGTAAGAATCTCTGAGAACAGCGTAACGTAATAGTAAAAATAGTTACATGTACCATCTTTCCGTAACTACCCACATTGGTCCCCTATGGTAAAACCATTTCACAACATGACTCAAGTACATATTTCTAAACGTCTACCGATCCTGCATTTCTAACTCTCGTCTTGTTTTAACGATAATATTGTTATAGTATTGTATGACGGGATATAATTATGGTATTATTTTAAGTTACGTTTTATTTAAGGATGTACGAACAATTTTTGGTCCAATTTATGTTAGTGATTAGGGAAACGTAGGTTAAATGGTAAGAAGTTAATTCGAGGGATTACTGTTGAATGTTGACTAATTTTATCACGCTGAACTTACGAACTCCGACCGGTTTAACATTTACAACAATAATAATATGAATAACATAATATTAAAACAAATATAGGTTTTATTATATAAGCTGTAATAGTTACTGCCAAATTTTAAATGTCATTCCATTTGTATAAACTATATTCTGGGCGAATCGTAAAAATCATCTTGTGAATTTATAGGTACATTATATACTTTTATACGAGTCAATAATTGCAGTTAAAAAACTTTTTGTATTTAGTCATAATATTGCACTTGGTTTGGGATGAATGTATGTAGTAAGATTTTTAAATAAAATATAAGAACCCTTTGTTTATTTTTGTTCTAAGTTCCCTATCCCTCACAGCTTGGATTTTTTCACGCTTTATCTCTTTCAAAGGTGTAGTGAGTGAAAAATTTACATTCTGGACAGTTATTGAAGAACAAAAGCATATTGGCTATTTGCAAACCATCATATCAAAATATCCGCACACCATGTAGGATTTGTATGGGATGGAAGGGCTCCATCTATCTCTAGCCCAAGCCAACTTCCTCTTTGTGATATATCCCGCTGAACAAATGACGAGGTTACGAGGAAGTAGTAGTGAAAATAGCCATCAAACAGCGATCCACATTGGTATGTGGTTATCGTTGCCTGTAAGTGACGCCAAAAAGTATCATTGATGCGTTGACGGTCAAGAGAAAAAAAAAATTTAAGCTCCCAGCCGGACCACGAGCATTTGGTGGCCGACTTGAGAAAAAGGACGGTAGCCTTCTAGGCGGCCCCCACGAAAAAATAAAGGTTAATGACCCATTATAATCAATATTACTTAATATAATATAATCCCACCCGAGGGCCCTACTACCAGCCGGCCAGATTAAGTGTCGCTTGTCGCTTCTTATGACACCCGGCCGGCATGGGATTGGCGTTCATTCCCATTAGTTCTACTGCTTAGTTCTATCGTAGAACTAGTGAGAATTTTTTTTCTCACTAGTTCTACCGTAGAACTAGTGGGAACAAAAACCGTATCTACATTTTGTTCCCACTAGTTCTACGATAGAACTAACCAGTAGAACTAGTGGGAATGAACCTGTATATCTACCGCTTTGTTTCCATTATTTGTACTTGTTATTCCGATCGTCGGACGAGTGGGATTTTTTTTTCTCATTAGTTCCACGATCCAGATAGAGAGGCACGATCGGCTACGATCGACGTATCGTAGCCGATGCCGTAGGCGATCGTAGTTGAGTGGAGCGGAACGGGGCGGGGCGGAGCGGAGCGGAGTGGGGCGGAGTGGGGCGGAGTGGGGCGGAGTGGGGCGGAGCGGAGCTTTGTCATGACGTTGTCACGTTAAGCTACCGTCCGTAAACTGACTTTATAGACAACCATTTTTTTGTCAAGAATTATATTAGAATTAGCTGATGATCCATTCGCACCACCCTTTTGAGTGGATTTATTTCAAAAAATATAATTCTTTTGACAGTAGAACTAATGAGAAAAAAAAAATCCCACTTGTCCGACAATCGGAATAATAATTACAATTAGTGGGAACAAAGCGGTAGATATACAGGTTCATTCCCACTAGTTCTACTGGTTAGTTCTATCGTAGAACTAGATCATTCCCACTAGTTCTACTGGTTAGTTCTATCGTAGAACTAGTGGGAACAAAATGTAGATACGGTTTTTGTTCCCACTAGTTCTACGGTAGAACTAGTGAGAAAAAAAATTCTCACTAGTTCTACGATAGAACTAAGCAGTAGAACTAGTGGGAATGAACGGGGATTGGAGGTCAGTATATCGACACACTCGTAGAACAGGGTAGGTTGTGATGATACACCGAAATTGTATTTAAAATATTTTTGTATTATTTATCAATACCGCATTAAATATATTTTTTAAGTCAAGTAGTTATGGAGATATCCCCCGTCTAAAAAATCGTATTTGAGTATTGTTCCATCAAACAAAATAGCTTGAACATAGTAATAAACTTCATTGTTGGACGAAGTAAGGTCTAAAATAATACAAGAAAATGTAACTTTGTAACTTTAAATGGACCTCCTATAAATTAGCAATTTTGCAGATCCGACTGTGTTCTACGACCGTGTCGATTTCATGTGTAGCAGTTGGTAGACTTGGTGGTACAATAAAACCCGCTAATGCTGTCAAAGGTTTATTATAATTAAGCCTATGCTATCGCGGCGACGGGCTGCGCGAGCGGCGCGGGCTGCAGCGAGCGCACGTCGCTGGTGGGCTCGCTGGGCACCGGCTCGTCCTTGGGCTCCGTCACCAGGATGTGGTCGGGCTGAGGCTTCTTCGGACCGTTCTTGCCTTGCTGGTCCCACGGTAACATGATCTTCACCTGGTAGACAAACCAATTCTGTGTTAGATATGTCTTGTAATTGAGTTAATTGGCGCTCCGAAAAGTTTTTTTTAATAAATAGGTTGACGCTTGGGAACAATCCTGCAAAATTGAAATCAATATTGAAACTTGGCTATTGTTCTACCATTTAATAATAAACTTTTTAAGTATAAATGTAAAACTTGCACCGTACAAGAGCTCACATGTGGTAAACCCTCCAATAAACAAGTTTATTTCTCTTCCACTAGAAATTAGATCATAAGCTATTGAAAAGCATACAATCCCTGATTCTGTGGCTCTATATCTATAGTCAAAATGAAATAAAATGTGAGGCTTCTGAATACATGAATATTTAGTCAGATTTTTTTTTACTTTATGATAAGTTTATGCTAGAAAATGATTATTAATTTTTTATTACATGATTATTATATTTTGGAATATGGTATCAAATTATATCTTACAAAAATGTTGATCCCTATTGAGGCTCATAAAGGATTAGACAATTTTGTTCTAAGAAGGCCCTTAAGGAACTAAGCCTCTGAGCAAGACTGATGTAGAAATATTTGGTTAATGATATAGGCTGAAAACATGTCATCCTTACCTTGATACCAAGCACTCCTTGTCTGAGCAGTACATGTCGTGTGGCGGTGTTAACATAGTCATTGCATGGGTCACCGGAGTGGATCATGAGTCCGTCAACAAACTTCATGGACTTGGCACGTTGACCGCGGAGCTTGCCTGAGACAACCACCTCGCAGCCACGCGCACCAGACTCCATGATGAAACGGAGCACACCATAGCACGCCCGACGAACAGCCAGGCCTGAAATGACATTTATCACACATTATTAGATGTTTCTCATAAAGCATTTCTAATATTTTCTAATGTTCTGAGATCCTTACAGAATGAATATGTATAAGCTTACTAACTTAAATCCATAAAGCATTTTTGCTGATGTAATACGGTCCTTATACAATGGTCTAGTTGTGTTGTGTTGAATGATGCGGATGACAAGCAACCATGTGCTGTTAGTTGACCATCTTTTGTGATATGATGTGCACATCTATCATTGCATGGCGTAGAGAATACCCCAAGATACAGAAACTAGGCGATGTGTGTTTGCACTAAGTAAAAAAAGTGCTACTTTACACATGGAAAAGCATGACTAAGTGCAGATTCAGGTGACATGCTACAAATGACATAATGGCACTTTTTATAACAAGCTCCCAATATTACAGTAATACTAATTGTTCATTGTGATTTTGCACAATCATAAGGACCAACATTTGAGCCACTAGATTATTAGTATTACACTGCTGATTTTATTCATTCTAAGAAAAGAGCTCAAGTAGAAATATATTTGGAAGTCATTAAACTGATAAGCTATGGAATAAAGTATTAGCTAAACCTAGTCAACATGGAATTAACAGATAATGTTAACTAAATATACAAAATCAATGAAGTTTCACAAACTTTGGGAGAAAGTAATTATTAATCATAATAAAAGAGAATATTGTTACTTTAGTAACAACACTAACCTCCAATGAGTTTGTATCTCAAAGATTCAGCCTGAGCAATGGCGCATAGACCTCTGGTGGCCACCTTCTCGGCGTACAACTCCACTGACTGCTCGGGGATGTTGAATCGCTTCTGTACTACTGACGTCAACTCTCTGATCCTGCGTCCCTTTTCACCAAGTACACTTTGGGTTCTAGTAGCCATAATGATAATTTCTGACTTCGTCGGGGTCACGCGTACTTCCACACCGGAATACCCATCTTCAGCCAGTTCTCTCGTGAGAAACTCATTGAGTTCAGCTTTGAACACTCCGTCTCCGACGAACTGCAAATATACGTATAGGTTATGTTTTGATCATGACGTTTACACTTAATTGTAATTTTCGATCTCTTGGAGTAAGAGATAGCGTGATAAAGAATGCGAAGATTCCACAGAAACATATCTTTTAAGTAAAATCGAAGATAAACTACATTTCATAAAACACCACTCGCGAATAAATCCACTATCATCACCATTTACACATTTGTTATCGAATATTTTGCCATTTAAACATTTTAGGAGAGAACATTACAGTTATACAAAGAGCGTATTTCATTAATATGAACACAAAATATAGCATACTTTTCGCTTTTTGGAAATGTTGTTCACCGCCATGATTGCAAAGAGAGGCGAAAAACTTGAAAGGCCGGAAACTGTATATGAAACGTCAATGTCAAACTAATTGACAATAATTGTCATTTGTCAAGCAAAGAGTACAAAGTCAAGTCCATGGATATTTCTTTATGTTTCTCTGCCTTGGATTCTACTCTTTTAAGCAAGGAATAGGTACAGATTTGTCAAACGCTATATTTTTCTTTACAAATACTTTAATAATACGGTTTCACTAAAGGTCGTTGTACAACCGATGCAGGGGCTAGGCTTTTAAAGCATATATTTGAAGCATGGGAATCATCACAAAATGCCATAGGTGTATTTTGTGACTTATCTAAGGCATTTGATTGTGTTCAGCACGAAACATTGCTGTTCAAACTTGGCCACTATGGTATAAAAAACAAGGCCCTTAGCTTGATCGCGTCTTATTTGAGTGATATAATACAAAAAGTTAGTATAAAAGATATTAAGTCATCGGGGTCACCGGCTGTGTTGGGTGTACCACAGGGCTCGATCTTGGGTCCGTTTCTTTTTATGGTATACATTAACAATTTACCCCATTATGTAAAGAACCAAGCGAATATTGTAGGTACTATTTGCTGACGATACATCCTTAATATTTAAGTGTGAAAGGAATAAAGTAAATAGTGCTCTTTCGCATGTGTCGCGTTGGTTCACTATCAATAATTTGATTTCAAATGCAAAAAAAAACGAAATGAATAGAGTGTGTACTACCTAATGTTGAAAAAGTCAACAAATCTCTCAAACTGAATAATGAAATATTGCACATGGAGGAATCCACAGTCTTTTTAGGGGTGACCTTAGATAGTAAACTTCAGTGGGGCCCACATATAACAAATCTCGCGACTAAACTCGGTAGGGCTGCTTATGCTGTTAGGAAAATAAGGCAGTTTACTGACGTCGAAACTGCTAGGATGGTTTATTTTGCATATTTTCACAGTATTATGTCATATGCCATTTTGCTGTGGGGCAAAGCAGAAAGTATTGAACAAATTTTCATACTACAAAAAAGAGCTATTAGGGCTATTTATAAACTTAGATCTCGTGAAACTTTGCGTGACAGTAGCCTCACAATATATTTATAGTCATGTGGTTTTTATACAGAATAATATAAGCGCGTATAAACAAAATTTTGATATCACTAATCGCCAAACAAGAAAAATGCACCAGTTAGTAACGCCACCTTACCGTCTTTCTAAAGTGAAGCGATCTTTTATGGGCCGTGGTGTTCAGTTCTTTAATAAAATCCCAAAGTTAATACGTGATTTGCCAGTGGAATTATTTAAGAAACATGTAAAATCTCAACTTTTAGGCAAAGGCTACTATACTGTAGACGAGTACATAAATGACAAAGACGCATGGAAATGACCAGATCTGCAACCAGTTCCGTACAGGCTAGTGATACTTTTTTGTAAGAAATATACCAAATGTATTTTGTTTTTAAAAGATGTGCTGAGGAGTTTCTTTCGGCTTTTCTTCTCCTCCATGACAAAGCACCTTTGCGAAAAGCTGGTTCATTAAAAAAATGACGTGCATAAGTGTATCAATGATACCTACATGAGTAAATGATTTTGAATTTGAATTTAACATTGTTTAATATATGTAGCTCTTTTAAAACTGTGTCACGTCACGTGTAGCCGGTACAGCACTGGGAGTAGAATATTCTTTAATTTTAATGGGGTTTACACAAATTATTGCTGGTTATTCGATCGAAAATAGTAAGAAGACATTTCGTGGGTTTTATATTTTTAGACTGGGAGAAACAGCTCAGCAACCAGGAACAGGAAAAATTAGGAGGAACCTCGCGTCATAGCCTATTCCTCCTATATAATTATTTTGATAGGTATTTCATTGGAAATAATACACTCGTTATATTTTATTAAATGCAATTTATTTATTATTTAAGATTCTTCATTACAAACAAACGCACCATATACTTAGCGTTAACAATAATTGTCGACATCAGTTATCCATAGGCAAGTGAAAATCATTAAGAATTTAAATGTGATAGAAATGAATGAGATTCGTGTTTTGTAAATAGTTACTTTATTTATATGATCTGACGATCTGATAATTGTTGTGTTCCTGTAAGTATTGTCGAAAAAAATACTCTGCCATAGGAAATTTCAATATCATTCTTTCACAACATTTGATTTGTTATCTCATTGTCTAATAATATAAAGTAACTATTACAAAACAACAAGAGAGTTTAGTCAAATAGGTAAAAAATACACACATTTATCAAATCCTATAAAGGTGCATCTTCATAAAAAAGCTTGTGCAGGAATTATATAAATTGAAAAAATGTGAAAAATTTACTAAACCGTTAACAATATTCGAAAATAACTAACTGCACCTAATTAGTACGTCTAATGTGAACCAAGAAACCAGAAATCATAAGTAGGTGGGGTACCTGTGTACTCTACAACTAGGTCTTTTTACAGACTAAACATTTCAAACTTAACAACAAAGGCTCGACACTACATAAATAATTTAAACACAATCAATTTCAATATTGATTTGTAACGGTTTCAAGTATTTGTAAATTGTTGCTATATGAAAAAATGTCAGTAATGAGGAAAATGTATAAATAGATCTATTGACATTAAATTAAATTATGAACGTCTATTTAGGGTTGTCACTGTCAAAAAAGTACCAACATCAGCGGGAACTTATCCATGTGACTACGGCAACTACATTACTACAATTCACTAAATATTCTATTTTTTATAACTAAGTATAACCATACGCTCAACAACATTTCATTAATATTGATTAAGTATAATCTAGTCTACACATCCATCTGTTGCGTGGCGAAGGCGGTTATACAAAATTGTTCGAGTAGATTTGACTAAACACTAAAACTCGTTATACTATCAAGCAAATGCGTAGAAAGCAACATTACCTACCTGACAGGCTGTGACTATATGAGTTGCAGAAAACAATACTGAATCGGTTACTTGCTCCTTTGGCTTTGTAATAATTGTCAAATACAACACAAACGTGCTTACAATTTACGTGGACAAAGAGTGACTATATTAATGTACAAGTGGATCTTATTTATAGCTAATTTAAGTAGTTATCAGTAACTAGTCTAATATACTATAGTTAACTTACATTTAATGGACAGAATTGCGTGTAGCGTGTGTATTTTTAAATCAGCGTGCTGCGGTGTTTAATTATCCGATATAGAACAGTTTAAGTGCAGTGAATCAGAAGCAAAATGATTTGGGAGACTTTAGATTTGAACTGGTAACATTACATGTAAACACGGCTACAAAAGCCTTTCGAGCAGGTATAAAAAAAACAGTTATTGTACCATGAGAGGAAGTTTCGTAACTATTTCGTCGAAGCAGGAGGGAATAGAAGACTAAAGGCAGATAGATTAGAACTAGGATAGATTACGCAAATCAAAGTATGTACCTAATAGAAGAATAGTCTAGGGATACACTAGGAATTATGATTAGAGTTAAGCACACATGGGGCTTCTTAGAATAGAAACTACAGAGGGACGTGAGACATAAGGGTTCCAAGAGTTATTTGTACAAATTTCTAGAAGACGCTAGAAGGAAAGACTAAGAAATTCTAGAAGTACCTAAAGAATCCAACGTTATTCTAGACTATGCGAGCGCTGCTATGGTAATAGGAATACTACAAGCGATATAAGTAGAATCGATTATGTTCACAATAACTGTTTTCTCTCTTCATTTGGTATTTTACAATTTTGGCACAGAGAGTAGGAAAGACGAAATGTTTTACGACTAAGAGTTGCACATTAAAGCCTAAATCACAGAACGGGGGGAGCGTGCGGGTGTCGTGATGCAAAAATATATAATATTCCATCGATTTTACAATACATACATGCAACGATAGCGCTACCACTATGGCTAACCGCGGCACCTCCAATATTATAACGGCTTAAGCGTATTGCAGACTGCTTGGATTGTAAGATACGGGGGATAAAAATGCGGAAGGCGACTGCTTAACTTTGCTACAAGATGGCGCTATATGATTGTGTGACATCATGTGACATATCATTACGTATATTCTTTGATTACTTTTTTCACACAATTTAATTAGATGTCGTGCTACGAAGCATTTTACACTGTGTTCTGAACACTTGAAACCTAAAGACTTCAAAATAAATATAATGTTAAGTAATTAATGTTATGTAACGAATTGTCACACATACTAGTGGCGCCATCTGTTTAGCTTAGCGCCGGTTTCCCAACTGGAGTAAGCGATTATTTGTTTAGTAGGCTGCTGGAGTGACACGACCTAAACGTAGTTGTTACACATACATTTATATCCTAGACGACTACGCATATAATCATTATTGACATCGTTAACGGCGAAAATGGCTACATTGGCACTTTCGCATTTTTACATATTATATTTATAAGTAATTCTTCCATTAGAAATAGTATCCTTAAGTAGTAATTTATAAGCCGAACAATGAGTGAACTAGACAAATCGTAACACATTACTGCCATCTAGCGTTTTTAAATGTAACTAACTGGAGATTTCCTATGGCTCCTGTGATCCATCTCCAAGCTGACCATAGACCAAAATTATTGGAGTCATCCGACCTAGAACTGCATTTGAATGAGTGAGCGATTCAGTCATAATATTCATCATTCTTCATATTTCATTTTTACAGCAATTGCTCTCTATTCTTAAGATCTATTTTTACTATTCATACTTAATTTCAATATTACCACTATACTTTATTATTAAAGCTTATAAAATAAAAATAAGGAGAAATAAGGATAATAAATAAAATTCAAAATAAAGTCAATATGACCATTTAATAAAAACCAAAAGAACAGATATAACAACTAATAATACAGCTTAAGTACTTTCCCGCCACCAAACGAAAAAAAAGAAATAAACGCCATGATAAGATTTAAATTGGAATTTCAGAAGATTAGAATGAATGCTATCAATACACTGCGCTATGTGTCATGCACTATGTGACAGTACGCACAGACAATGTACTAAATATCATAGCTACAATATTAAATATTTATGTCAAACTAATAAAAACCCAAAAAACAACATAAAAATGTGCATAATTTCAATTTTCTAATACATGTCTTTGATTTTATAAGGCATAAATGATTTTAAAAAGTAAATGACCACAAAATAAAATTTTTGGAAATTATTGTTACGTTAATAAATAATAAAGTATTGCACATATTAATAATTAATTATTGTAAATTTAAATATATTAAGTACATAATATAAATTCATATTAATACAAAAAATGGACGTCAGCTGCGAGATCCGATAAGGACATAACATATACAATTTTAATACATCATAAATTAATTCCAGTCAATGTTTCCTATGGCACTAATAATAATCAACATAAACGTGAAATTATTACAACGAAACAAATTAAAAGTAAATAAAATGGAATGTCAAAATTTAAAATGTTACACTTAAAACTAAATACTTCATTGAAATATAGGTAGTTATATTAGCATCTCATATTCCGTTAATTTATCTAGAGTTATTCGACTCGTACACTGCCTTTACTGTTACGAAATAATCATTAAGTTAAACGTATAAATCAATAAAATGCTTTAATAATTTATTTATACCTACAGAGAATGTCTAATACATATAACAAAATAACAACGTATATTACACAACACATATTTACTATCGCCAACAATTTTAAAGTAAATAGGTAAGATAAATACTGAAATACAGATTTATAATAAATAATTTACAAACCTTTTAATATTGAAATTACAAAGCTTATAAAACAGCAAAGAACAGTGCAACCAGTCTAGTTTACTTCACTATAGCTTCAAAAGCGACCGCGAGCGCCTCATCTCTTCTATTCACAAAATTCCTATAATAATGGAACCCATAATTAATCGACTTTTGTTGAGAATTGTTGCAATGTATTGAAAAAATTTAATAGTGTTGGATATATCGATATTTCAATATCGTTAGTAAATTTACACTTGCGTTGATTTAAAACTCACACAAATCATGTGTAACTTTTTGAAATATCGATAGAAACAGCAATGCATAATAGCAATTTGTTATACAATTGAATTTTCCAACAAGTTCGTCTAATTATGGATTCATCAAATCAAACTCAACGAGAGAGACGACACTACATCCCTGTACGCGAGAGAGGGATAGATATACATATGACACTTAGTCCACCGAGCGCGCGAACTTCACTTCCGTCCGTCACGTCGTTAGTAACAGTTCAACGATTTATTTCTTAGTAAAAACTAAGAAAGCGGCAGTCTCAGTACCGCTGCTGGTACTCGTGGTGCCAGCGGTTGAAGTCGATGTGGAACACCACCAGCGACCCGTTCTCCAGCCCCGCCAACAGGAATCTGGGGAACAAACGGAGATATACACAACTATGTCAAATAATAAGTCAGTCCACACTTGATATTTCCTAAACCCTGTATTGATATACAAAGGGAAAATAATTATGTAAAACCGTGTTTACAGTTCACTGTTTTTTAAGTGTTTTTTTTTAATGAATAAGTGAGTTTCTGGACAAGTAAAATTATGTTATCGATAATATACCCAATCATTACCTCTAGTCGTGGCTAAGCGCGAGGCTGCACTGTACACTAACCTATACTGTATAACACTACACCGTGTGACCGATGTCACACAACCTCCTATCGCCATCTATTATCAAACCCCCCAACCTAACTCTGGTGGTCTTGGCTGCACTACACACTGTGACAACCTACTACTAGCGCCATCTCATATCAAACCCCGCAACCCACCTCCGGTCGTGGCTGAGTGCGAGGCTGCACTACACACTGTGACATTGTGTCAACTTACTACTAGCGCCATCTCATATCAACCCTCGCAACCCACCTCTGGTCGTGGCTAAGCGCGAGGCTGGTGACGGGCGCGCCGGCGGGCGGGAAGGCGTACAGCGGCGCCAGCGTGAACGCGCGCCACACCTCCACCACGCCCGCGTCGCCGCCGCACACCAGGTACTCGCCGCACCGGGACAGCACCAGGCACTGCGGACCAGCCACAGGGAATTACGTCATGTAACACGTTTTGTAATGTTAAACTATTGTTTAATCTAAAATCAACTCTTGCAATGAACAGATGGTTTATTTTCCGATTAGTTATATTGAAATAAAATATATTATGATACATATTCTATGTATTAGTAAAAAAAAACTACTAAAAAATAGTAACGCTTTCTTATATCGGATTCCGAAACTTTTAAGCAAGACAAAGTTTAAAAGCTCCAATCACAAAGATATCAACATGAATTCGGTCATAAGACTTTTTATCTTATTCATAATTATTTATGTAACCTGTAACAAAATTAAATGTGTCTGTGTGATAAATTAATTTATTTTTGACAATACGAGAAGCGAGCGTTATGGTGGCCACTCACGGTCAGTCCATCGCGTCAAATCGCGTGATATACAGCCAAAATTTGATCGTGAGTGTGAAAAACTGATGGCGTGATATAAAAATCTATATGTCCAATCGCGCCATTTTGACATAAGTGATTTGGAGCCACGCCAAATGGCGCGACCGTGAGTGGCCACCTATCATCTCTACACACGTAACCTACCAACCGTCTCGCTCTCTCACCTGGAAGTTATCATTATGCGTCTCATGGCGCAACCTCCGTCCGTTGAGCGTGTACGCGGCGAGGTGTCCCTTCGCGTAGGCCACGACGAGCACGCCCTCCCGGGCCAGCGCCAGCTGCCGCGGGGAGCTCAGCTGCGGCCCGCCGCGGATCGCGCGCAGCATCTCGCCGAACGTCGTGTGGATCAACACCGGCCCGTCTGCGGGGTGAGGGTGGTGACGTTAGCGATGTTACTTTGTTGGTTGCCGGTTGCCCAACTAGTTGGATAACTAGTTGGACAATTAGTTGGACAAATAGTTCTACAACTAGTAGGATAACTAATTGGACAATTAGTTGGAAAACCAAGTGTACAATTAGTTGGTCAACACGGTAGTCTACGGGCACACGGTACAATCATGAACATAACATGCCGAAAAAGAAAAATAATCAAAAAACTACAAAATTTTGAATTCAGTCTTTGGAAAGAAACCACTAAACTAATCAGTGAACATTGAATTCCCTTCATGATCTGTAGAAACCCGATTCAATCCCCGACGGACATTATTACCACGGAGGTAGGTTAGGTACTATTTACTACCAATAAGTACGACTATGTGCAGGTAAACTTTCTCATTTATTACTGACACTAGGCTGAATACTTATATAATTTACAAAGAATCTCACCAGCGTGATTCACAGTATAAATTTGTAGCGACATCTATTATTATTTGTTAGAATAATATTTTATGTTCTATTTACAAATTATTCTTTATTAAGTATTTAAATTCAAATCACATTTGACATCAAAAAGATTTCTACATACTGCCAGCCAAAAGGCAAAGTTGAAATTTGCCTTTTCCTAGCAAAAACATATAATATTAACAATTGGATACTTTCAAAATTACATTAGTTATATAAAATTTGTTCTAAGTTCAAATTACAAACACAAGAAAACTTTAAAAGATAAAATTCAAAATAGGAAGAAGTTCTCAAACATGAAAAATGACAGTTTAAAAAATTCAATAGTTCAAGTTAAAAGTTCCACGTTCAAAAAAGTTTTGGAGAAATTAATCACTGATTAACTGCACTTCACTTTGTGACATAACATTTACGTCACATCCCTTCCGTGGATCCGTTACGTTGCGGCACCTCTGCAACGTGTGGTCGGCAACTCTCCTGGTTGTTTATCCGTACCACTATCCGCGTCCGTCAGGTCGGTGGCTTGACAGTTTCCTCCGCACTCATTTACTTTGATGATGAGACAACACTCGCGTGATACTCCACTCGCGTGACACTTGGTGACGAGGACTCTGCCGGAGACTCCGGTTGATCGACCGAGTCCCAAAAAAATAAACAGGTATTCCCCCGGATCTGTAATTGAGTACCGAATTCCAGTAAGTTACACAGATCCGGTCTTATACACTGACTGCCGGCAATTATCGCTGGATCCGTAATTGAATACAGACTTCAGTGGATCCCTTACGTTGCGGCACCTCTGCAACGTGTGGTCGGCAACTCTCCTGGTTGTTTATCCGTACCACTATCCGGCTCGAAGGACCATGTAGAAACCCGATTCAATCCCCGACGGACATTATTACCACGGAGGTAGGTTAGGTACTATTTACTACCAATAAGTACGACTATGTGCAGGTAAACTTTCTCATTTATTACTGACACTAGGCTGAATACTTATATAATTTACAAAGAATCTCACCAGCGTGATTCACAGTATAAATTTGTAGCGACATCTATTATTATTTGTTAGAATAATATTTTATGTTCTATTTACAAATTATTCTTTATTAAGTATTTAAATTCAAATCACATTTGACATCAAAAAGATTTCTACATGATCCTTATTGATCCCATAATTAGAACTGAATTTTAATAAAAATGGTAAAACTTCAATGAATTTGAGAATTTGATTATTTCTTGAAGTTGGTTGAAATAAAAAAGGTTCTGACGCCATAAAGACGGCCAATGATCAAAAAAAATTGCTACTGATATTTTCAAGTTCACATGCAAAAAATGTAATAAATAAAACAAGACATAAATGATACATAAATAGATGCGTTAAAACCTCATAAACTCCTCATCCCCAACACCTTACAAACCATACTCACTGACTGACGACGATATAACGAGCCCCAGCTCAGCGGACACGAGGACCCCATTGATGGCGGCGTCATGCCCCGTGAGCGTGGCGCGCGGCGCGGGGGTCTCGCCCTCCCCCACGATACCGCCGTGGCGGGCCGACCTGGGGAATACATTGATCATCAGGGGGATTGTCCAGCATTAACTTATAATTACAAAATAGCATACAAGAAATTCAGGTCAATTTAAAGTTACTTGGACACTTGTTAAAATTTAGCTCGAAGGACCAAAACAGGTATAAGCTATACCAGCTAAGTTGATATGAAGTTTAAAATAGCAAATTACATTATCTCAAAATCCTATTCATATTATAATGAAAGTTTGTTTGGATGTTTGTCGCTCTTTTACGCAAAAAGCACTAAACGGATTTTCATGAAATAAAGCAAACAGGTAGACCATGATCAGAATAAGACATAGGGTACTTATTATCCCGGAAAACGCAGACAAAGTTGCGGGCAGAGTGCTAGTCTCAAATTAGCCTTAGTAGTAGAATAGTGATAGTTGGTAGGTGATGGTAGACGGTGGTAAGCTGGTAAGTGACGGTAGATGACAGTAGACGCTAGTAGATGAGGGTATGTGGTGGTAGTACCAGTGCCACAGCAGCACGGTGCAGTCCTCTGACCCGGACGCGACGTAGCAGTCGGACGTGATGTTGCATTCGGAGCGTGACACGCACGTCACCACGCCGTAGTGACCGAAGATTATCTGCACTATCTTGGCTGGGGACGAGAAGGAAGGATAATGTTAGGAATATCATAGAAAATAGAACAAATTACAGATTATAAGCGAAAATATTCATAATGTCAAACTATCAAAATTTCAAATACCGCAACGTCCGAGCGCGAGCCTAATATGTGCTTGTAGAAATTTATCTCTCTTATTCTTCTCTCTGTTTTGGCAACGCATCAGTGACGACTTTGGTGTCGCTGATGTCTATGGGCGACGGTAACTATTATACTTACCATCACTTGGATCATCAGCTCGTTTATTGGCTTTTTCTGAAAAAAAAAACCTAGAAGAAGGTATCAAGTGCAACTGACCGGTCTCGGTGGAGAAGACCCGGAAGGAGTTGTCCCAGAAGCCGGCGGCGATGAGGAAGCGGCTGTCCACGGTGGTGACGAAGCAGTTGGCCCGCGCGCGCACCCGCTGCGAGAAGTTATCGCCGAGTTGTCTGCGGGCTAACGCCTGCGATCCCCCTGCCGCTACAGGTACAACATAACGTTGTATTATTCATATATTTATTCATGGTGTCAGCGGTGGGATTCAATACGTTACCCCACCGCTGCCACCAAAATATAACTAGTGGTTACAAAGAAAAGAAAGTTGAAAATGTTAACTACAAAATTACAAAATCATGATATGATAATTTGTTGCTATAATAATGTCGTTTGAACTATAAGATAACAAGAAACGGGTTCATGCTCAGCATAATAGTAATTGGCGCGGAAAAACCAGGTGTTAACAAATATTTTAAATAAAATGTACCGAAAAAATCTACTCTAATTATCGGTATAAAGTTAATCATATTTTTTTTCTATAACTGAGACAAGAGACTTAAATGCAACACACGCGAAGTTTGTATGGATGTTTTTTCTCTTTCACGCAAAAATTACTCAACGGACTTTCATGAAAAGCACACAGTTAGACCATGATCTGGAATTATATACAATAGAATACTTTTACCCCGGAAAACGCGGGCAAAGCCGCGGTGAGAACGCTAGTATCCTAATAAAAAGCACCACCCAAGGACCAACAGCAGCCAACACTCACCCCACACGGGGTCCATGACGATGGGGTGCGGCGGCGGCGAGTGCTCGGCGTGGCGCGCCGCCGCGTGCGCGCAGCCGCCGCCCACCCAGCGGTGCGCCGCGAACGCGCGCGCCGCAGACACCTGCCACACACCAACATAGAATACTTAATAAATAACAGTGCCTATTGGTACAGAAGAGTCACTCCGCAAAATCATTTAGATAAATAGCAACTCTTGCTCCCATACAATAAAGTGTAATTCAGGTCAACAGACGTTTACATCTAGACGTTGCCTCTCTTTCTAATCATAATTCTTATCCTTTCTGACAACGTCAGGGTTGTCTTATTTTTTATGATGACATGTGTAGATTACGAAAGTAAGACACGGCTGGCGCGGCGAAAGTAAGACATGGCAGCCCTTCTGAAATTGGCCCGACACGTCGAACGCGGCATTTACTTGTAACATCATACCAAAAGTGCGTACATGACAAACCGGTTTAAAAAAGAGGAGGTAGTAGACCTAAAAGTTAACTCACCGTAACAGCAGCAGGCATCGCTAGCTGCGGATACGTGTTAGCCGATACGTGGACGACAGCAGCATTCGACGGCAGCTTCAGCCGAAGACACACGTCATCGGGCGCCGCCGCGAACATCAGCGGCGCTAGGTGCATGGTGGAGGCCCGTGGGGGGTGCGGCTCGCTCAGCAGCTGGGCTGGCGTCTGGCCGAAGCTCCTGATCTGGTCCTCGATGGCCGTCTTGGTGACGGGGTCCGTGATCTGGTCCAGCCGCACTCCGCCCTCGTACGTCAGGTAGTAGAACACGTTCGTCGCGCGGACGGCTTCGGGGCCTGAGGGTGAGAGGGAAAAGACTCGTTGGAATTTGGAACAATTTTAATGCTATATACTCGTATGTGTCATCCTTTAGTTATTATTTATTTAACACTTTATTGTTTGTACACCAAAACATGATATACCTACATAAAGAGCTCAAGGAAGGAACACAAAACAATGGGCGACTTTATCGCTTTAAAGCGATTTCTTCCAGGCCAGACAACCCACCAACCAGTAAATTGGAATCAGCAAGAACAGAAAATGGGTAACACAATTATATAAAGGTGGACACTCACGGTCATTCCATCGCGTCAAATGGCGTGATATACAGCCAAAATTTGATCGTGAATGTGAAAAACTGATGGCGTGATTTAAAAAATTTGTATGTCCAATCGCGCCATTTTGACATATGTCGTTTGGCGTGGCTCCAAAAATGACGCGATGGAATGACCGTGAGTGACCACCATAAGAAATTAATAGAAGAGAAGAAAGTTATTTATATTTTCATCTGTTGCTATCATTCCATAAAACTTGTCAACTTGAAATTGCAATTAATACGTAAAATATAGACGCTACATCAAAAATGTCCAACCCAGAATTTGACGCCTAGCCTGTACGATCTTCCTTTGCTGAACTGTTACGCATCCATCTTAAAATCCCCCCACTCACCCCGTTGTTTATAACCGAAGATGAGATCGATCCACTGGTGCAGCTGGCAGCTGACGAACTCGGACTCGAGCGCCATGCGGTTGATGCGGACGAACTCCTCGGCGGAGGAGGCCCAGGGCGGCAGGATGACGTCACCGGACGGCGAGTCCGGGATGCCCAGCTTGTAGCCCGAGCTGTTCAGCAGCATCTCCGGCAGGAAGAACAGCTCAGGGATTAGTTCCTGGAGATTAGTAAGCAGGGATGTCAGATCATGATGGTACTGTTCCATACTGGCATAATATACTAATAATATTAAATATAATATTTTAAACATTTTATCCTCCGATATAAAAGAAAAAATACAAGTAAAATAAAATGAATAATCTTCAATCAATCAATCAATCAATCAAATTTTTCATGCTTAAGACGACTGGGTATCCTAGCAGAGGTAATTTATTTACTTACAACCATCAATCACTAATAAGCTTACAACGAATGAATAAAAAATAAATTAACTTTTTTGACAGAGATATTTTCTACTTTAGACCTATTTCCTATGGTCATAGCGAAACTTAGCCTTTATGAGCTGGTTTCCTATCATTTAAAACCACTTAGTGTATTAACAAACCCTGGGTTTTGCGCGGGGTATGTTAATTACATAAACACGTAACACTGAGGCGGTTTAACCATCATCTAACCGTACCGTTAACATGTTTTGTCAACAAATGTCATCCTCCAACAAATGTTGTCCCAAAACTCGGAAAAACCGCACTCTAAGAAAGCAACAAAGGCCCGTTCTTGCGTCAGTTCATCAGATCACGCAATACCAAGAATCCTTTGTAATATTTGCGTGTAGCATTCAGTTGATGGTACTTAAAGGTGACCTTTTCACTTTCCTCTTATGCAAACATAAATAAAAAAATCTCACACAGCCCTATACTAAGATTCTGTGTCGCGGCATAGACACATACAAAATGAGACATCACAAGCACTCAGAACAAACCTTTCTTCTTTACTCATTAAAAATTCTGTCACAGAACTGTTTATACAGCGTGTGATAAGATAATGTGAATACATGTAAAATTTTAATACACATAAAAAACAGGGCAACAAATGATATTTATGTAACATAACTATGTCGTATTGTGCCCAACCTAACTCTGTTAAAGTTGCCTTATTAGTAGTGTCCGACCGAAGGTGCAATTCTGGCCGAAGCCGAAGACGAAGCCGATTAATCGGTATTCACCAAAACCTTCGGCCGAAGCCGAAGCCGAAGCCGAAGGTGTCATTGACCTTGAGAAATACGATAGTTACTTTGATCTCAGAATATAGTAGATACATATTGTGAGAGCTTTAGAGATTTAGCCCAATAACGAGCCGAGTGACCAACATATACAAGTAGGTAATAAAATATTGTCAAAAATAAAAGTTTCAAATATACAATGTTAATTAAATATTTATTTACTTAAAGTAATTTTAACAAAAATAATCAAATAATCAGTCACATTTTTTTAATTATCAGACGAACACAAAATATTTCTATAAAATAATTGAGCAAAGTTTAACGCTTTTTCAATATTTATTTTTTACATATTATAATTTTTTGGAATTTTTGAGAAAATTAAATACTTATAAGTAATTTCTTAGGATAATTAAGTTAAACTTGTTTTGACTCGTTTAGTTTACTAACTGCGATTCGTTTGGGCCGGTGCGGCGCCGCGGCGCCGGCGGCGCGGCGAAACTCTGCTGCTCTGCACACTCTCCGTCTCGCTCTAGCATCGTTCAGTAAATTTCAATATTTGACAACTAGCAAACCTTCGGCTTCGGCCAAACCTTCGGCTTCGGCCAAACCTTCGGCAAATTTTTGGCCGAAGCCGAAGATTTGGCCGAAGGTGCTTTTTTGGCCGAAGGTGGCCGAAGCCGAAGCCGAAGCCGAAGCTTCGGTCGGACACTACTTATTAGATTTTTAATAGTGTACCTATTAAAATTAGATATGTCTTCACATTTATCCGACAAACTATACCTCAGTCGGGAATTGAACCCAGGACACAGGCAGGGTCAGTACCCCGGCTCAAGGTCGAAACATAGTTACCAAGTGCCCATTAAACCAAGACGCGTCCTTATTCAAGCGAATCGACCCCGATGCGAGCGATTTGCTATTGCGAAACTTTTTTTTAGCGCGTTAATTATGTCGGGTTAATTTCTAAAATAGTGAGTCAATGTCAACGTTTGCAATGGGTGTAACAAAAACGTTGAAGTACTCCGTCGCGCACGAGTCAAGGGGACAAGATAATTTTAAGTTCGAGCTATATTTTATTGACAAATTATTAATATGACAAAAATATTAAGTTATTTTTAAACAAAAAAATAATAATTCTCCATTGCTCAATGTTACAAGTAAGAGCGTATTTTGGTGAAGCTTTTTTGGTATACGCTATTTTATTGGATTGGATAAAATTACTAAGACAGTAGAATTTGCAAAAGAAAACATCAGAATAGGTATCTAGTAATAACTATGGTTCGCATTGTCATAATACATTGTAGACTGGTTGTGGAATAGCTGAGGTTACAACAGCAGAGACATTGCAAATCCACCTTGCAACCTTTTGGTTTTTGTGGTTGCAACCTCTAGGTTTTTGCATCTTAATTAAAGTAAATCTCTATATTTATCGATATTTCCTGTAGTGTCACTTTTTTATCGACCTCTTGGGTTAACAGTTGAGGTCCTGTCACGTTTGCTTTTAAATCTTTTTACCAATGATTGCTTATCCTTATAATTATTTACTTTTTGTATAAGCGGTATAATTACACACTACTTATTTTATTGTGAGACTGAAAAGCTATTTTAAGTCTTGAGGATATTAATTTACATCACAATTAGCCAAGGTAAAATAATAATTTAGTATCAATTCACATGCCTGTTTTGGTTAGGAATCAGAGTATGATTTAAATAATACTTAATGGTAGGTATTTGTAGTAGTTTATAGTTATTGATCGTATTTAGCTTTAATTGTTTGTGAAATACTTTCTCGTCGAATACCAGGCGATCAGCAATCCTACGAAAGCATGGAATATAAAAAAACCGTTAAAGCATTTACCTTAACATCCGAGGTGTCTCTCTGGCAGTTCTTCCAGGCGAGCGCGATGGACGAGAACAGCCGGTTGGGGTGGTCGAACTTGCCGCCGTGCAGCGCCAAGAACATCGTAGTCATGGGCTCCTGGTAACAACATAAAACATAAGGTTATTAAAATGGCTACGAAATTCATACTACATATCTTCAAGTAATTAACACAATAAAAAAAAATGTCTTCGCGAAATTAACATTCACGTAAATGCCATGGAAATAAGGAAAACAAATCGAAACGGTGACATGGCTACTATTTTTATCAAGTTCAAATAAGCTTTCTACCGTTTTAGCTTTAATTTTTTTCCTTTTAAGTTTTGTTCTCTCTAGGGTTGTCAAAAATTTTATGTTTTATAAAACGTGATAACTAGCCAGTTTTATGTTTAATTTTTCGGTTAATGTAGAGCTCTGCCTCACCGAGACGCCATTGTGACGTCGCCGGCCACGTATCCAAACAGTTTATGTTGAAGTCCCGGTGAGGTAGAGCACTATCGTACCTAATCCAATCTGTGTTGAGTGAGCAATCAGGACTAATGAGTCCTTACATGCTTGCCATATTACTTTCTTAATAATCCAGCTTCCCCACATCATCTTAAGAGTGTGTATGTGAGCATTTGTATTCTAAGTAGTATGGTGCTCCGAAGGCATAATACCAATCAATGGCTTTCAGCAAGCTTTGCAGGATAAGATCCCTTTGATCTGTTTATGTGCTTTGCATGAAAATCGATTCAGTACCTACTTTTTAAAAGACTTCAAAAAAGGAGGAGGTATTCAATTCGACTGTAATGTCAACTGTTTTTTTATGTTTGTTACCTCAGAACTTTTGACAGGGAGAACCGATTTTGATGACTCTTTTTTAAATCGAAAGCTGGTGCTTGTCATGTGGTCACACTTAAATTTGAGCGACATACGACGAGTAGTTTTTGAGTTATCCCTAATTTGGAAGTCGGTTATTTTTTGTCAAGAATAATTGGGTGAAAAAACAACAAGCATCCTTATAAACTTTCACATTTATAATATTACTTAAGATAAATGTATGAACGCACTATTGACAGAGTAGCAACCCTGCAGTTGTCAGATCGAATTGTTTAAGCGCACGCACATCTGCGCCGGCGCATCCCGACGCCGCACGACAATTGTTTTGACGTCCCACCACGCGTCGAGTCGAGTTAATGTAACATGTAATTCACCGGCTTGTAATTTAGTATGATGGTCGCTCACCGTCCGGAGCCGCGCGCTTTGATGATGCCCCTTTATAGCAACATTAGCATTGTTCCGCTAAGCGAGTTATGGTTGGACTCCTTAAAATATTGGAAGCTGGTCGGATGGCCCTTAAATATACGCTACTTCACGGAACTGTTCGATGATGTCACGAGGAATCCGTCATTTGTTGGGGTATCTGATCGAGTATGCTTTGGAAGACTCTTGAAGTAGTTGAATGTGATCTTTGCGTTGAAAAGTATATTCAAGAGCTTCGGCTTCAAACCATTAATGGCCCACTACTGGGCACGGGTCTCTCCTCTTGAGGAGGTCTAGAGCATACTCCACCACGCTTCTCCAGTGCGGATTGGTGGAGGGGTTAGTGGCCAACCCGAGTGTCGGAAGTTTACAAACTACCCGAGGGCCTCCGACATGGCTTAACGACTGTTAACTTAAATAAATAATAATAGTGAATAAAGCCCTTACGAAATTGGCACGTAAAGCCGTCGGTCCCGGTTGTTATCATAAGATAACAGTCGTTAAGCCATGTCGGAGGCCCTCGGGCGGTTTGAAAACTTCCGACGCTCGGGTTGGCCACTAACCCCTCCACCAATCCGCACTGGAGCAGCGTGGTTGAGTATGCTCTAGACCTTCTCAAGAGGAGAGACCCGTGCCCAGTAGTGGGCCATTAATGGGTTGAAGCCAGTGAATAAAGATGGAGGACAATAAACAATGCTAGTCTCAGGATTTTTTTTGGGAAGACACTAATAATATTAAGTATGGAAGTGTAAAAGAGAACTGTATTAAATTAAATCGTATTTAACTGCACGCGTGAGTCGGTGTGAATTGAAACGAATGTTGCGTTTCGGCGCCGTAAATCATGGCGGCGCGGGCGCGAGCGCGGGCGCACTTCATTACGCTTTTAATTTTACGAGGCGCGCGCGTTCATAGGTTACGGTGCCACTGTTGACGGGATAAAACCGTTTTCATTTATCTAGTGTCCCTTGCCATACTAGCGTCTCAACGCATTATTTAACACGTTAAGGATGGATCACGCAGGAATGGCCACCGAAAGCGTGCTAAAAGGGGCGTGGCCGTGTTAATGCCATTACATATAAAGCGATAGCTCTTGTGGCGGTTTTTTTACGATGCAAGTTTATATTCGATTTGTACATAAATAACAAGAATAAATAAAAAAAGCTATTATTTAAGACCAGCTTTCTGCCCAAGGCTTTGACGGGATACAAATTACCATATAATACCTAATTATGTTCGTTCAGTAAGGAGTTTCAATTTTGAGTTTTATTAGTTAAGTAGATAGGTTACTTTTAACCTTAGTACATGATAGTAAAGATTTTTATGCTATGATCTATCATCTGAGAAGCTATCATCAAATAAATGTTTTATGCGTCTAAATAGTGTCATACCCGTTAGAAGTACGAGCGTACCCTTAAAAGTCCTGCTAATGGCGCACGGGAGTTCTTTATAGGGATAATTACTGACACTAAATATAGCAGGAACCCCAAACTCCTTTACAACTTTACAAAAACGAGAAAACTAACCTGGTTGCAATACACATTTTTATTGTAATCAAGGGATTTATGATATGGTTTTCGCCTAAATTTTAATCAAGAGATGAAAAAACCATTATACACACATCAAATCAAAGACATATCAAACTTATAACGCCCCTCTTTTTCGTCGGGGGTTATAAAACCATACCCAATGTTAATAGTGGTGAACAGTGTACAGTGTACTCACAATGCGGACCATCCAGTTGAGGACAAAAGCAGCGGTGGAGTAGTGCGTGCCGTAGTGGAAGGGCGGCGTGGACTCGTGCTCCCACGTGTTGTAGCGCTCCTCGAAGTACGCGCGCCGGCTCGGGTTCAGCGCGCCGATCGGCTGCCGGAACACAATATAATTATTATAAATTATACGAGTAACGAGTATACGAGTAAAGGCAGTGATAGCCTAGCGGTAGAACGTTGGTCTCCCGAACGAAGGGGCCTGAGTTCAAATCCTGGCACGCACCTCTAATTTTCAAATATTATGTGCGTATTACAAGTTAATTATCACTTGCTTCGGTGAAGGAAAACATCGTGAGGAAACCTGCACACCGGAGAGTTCTTCATTAAAGTTCTCGAAGGTGTGTGAAGTCTACCAATCCGCACTTGGTCAGCGTGGTAGACTATTACCTAACCCTCAAATTCTGAGAGGAGACCCCGAGCCCAGCAGTGGGACAATTATGGGTTGTTGCTTTATACGAGTAACCGCCCTCGCTTTACTTCGGTTTTATTGTTTTTTACACCTTGGGTTACACTATTGGAGTTTTATTAAGGATCCCTAATTTTTTTGAAAATATAATATAGCCTATGCCATCCGGGGATAGTGTGACTTCCCGACAGTGAAAGAATTTTTCAAATCAGTTCAGTAGTTTCGTAGCATATTCAATGCAAGCAATCAAATCTTTCCTCTTTATAATACGTATATTAGTATAGATAGTATAGATTAACATACAATATACTCCCTAATGAACACCCATAAGATTTATATACAATCAACTAGCTGACCGGGCAAACGGTGTTCTGCCATATACATAAATTATATCTAAATTTAGGGATAGGCACCCTAATTGCCTAGCGGAATGAAAATATTTTACGACCCATTCTCATATCTACTAAATATACACAAAAAAATCAGAGCCGTTTCAGAACAGTTCGACCACAAACACTGTGACACGATATTTTGGAAACACTGGAAATAATAGACGCGGGACAACTAGCATTTCCGATGTTGTGGTAGACCTGTTATCGTCGTCAGTACAGTAAGCTGCTGTCGCAGTCAGTCTCTCCCCAAAGGGATCATCGGACTCCAAGAGTTCCTTCTTTCTTCTTCTTCTTCTTCGTTATTCTTTCTTTTTTCTTTTTCTTCTCTCTCGGTCGGCAACGTATAACCAATTGCCATCAAGTGCTTCTTCAGCTAGTTTGTCGGCTATTTCCATAAAATGAAGTTCCCGCTCCAGCTCTTTCCAAACATAATAAACAATCCTATGCCGATCAAAGCAGTACCTTAGAGAGGTCCCTGTAGTTGGTGGGCAGGCTGAGGTCCAACTCCTCGCTCTCGTAGTTGGTCAGCACCCAGGGGAACACCGGGTACTGGTTTAGGTCGTTGTAAGTGCGTCCTGTGAACAAACAATGAATGAATTGAATGACGTATCGTGTCATTACTAATACTGATTGATCCTGCGGATGACAATAAACTTGTGTTGTGACAAAAAGCGATATTATTATATTAGCAGCGCGTTGTTATACATTAAAAACACTTCAGATAATTCGCACTGGTCCTTCGAGCAGGATTACATTATTCGATATACAGGTTAGTTAAACAGTGATCTTTTAAAATATATATAACGTTAAATATTAGTTCTATTCCAGCTCAATCGATTAAAGGTAACTGATTTAAAATTCAGTTGCAAGATTCCATCCGGACAAACACACATACATACATTGCAAGTTAAATAAAAGCTTGTAAAAAATTCTGTCGTTCTCAATATATAATATCAATGGTGGTTCTTCAAACCCACGGCGAACCTGGATGCAGTCACATTGCTTTGTTGACAGTAAAGTAATTTTCCACGGCGGTTATCGCGAGGCTCGGAGACTGAGGCTCACATCAGGTACGTAATCGTTGGTCACGTGACGCAAGAGCTGCTGATAGTGAAGCGAGGCATCCCTATAACACCTCCGTCTGTCATTGACACCACCAATAGGGTTGGCACGGCGTTATTTTGACATGGCATCAAATTTAAAAAGTATGAAATTTAGTATTTACGCTCAAACTCCCACAGAAATTTGTATTGCTATCGACGTGCACATAAATGAACATCGTTAGTTGAAGTTTGGGTGCGGACATCCAATGGACTGTCATTCACTTCCTATTGATAAAAATATAGTAATGATTTAAATTTAAATTCTTGTAAATCATTCCAAAAATTATTAATTTCATATTAATAAAATTTTCATGTGCCTAGTGACAACCCTAATAGATGTGCGTGCGTTTATTTGCAGCTCGCTATCGCTATCGCGAGAAGAGCATGTAAGCCTTTAGAGCGTTGCTGTAATTGTCATGTTATGATTCCCACAAAATTATTGAATAACGCCATTATTAGCTGTGACTATAGTAAGATAATAATTAATTAAACGCACGTCATATTTTAACTATCCCGTAACTTCCAGTATTGACGTTATTTATAGACAAAATCCTGTAACGTACGTACATACACGAATCATCATGTAACTACTTATAGAATAGAAAAGTTACGCAAATTTTTGAAAAATTGGTAACGACCGAATACAAAGCTACATTTTGTGTGGACTCTGAGATAATACGAGTAATAGAAAAAATGAAAGCAGGGATTCTAAACTCAATCGTCATTACAAATTGCGGTCGGTTAATTTATTTTTAATTTGCAGAATGAATGAATGAATTTATTTGTAGATTCCGCTAATTATCCGCTAATTATTTTTATTATACCGAAGATGCCGCGATGGTTTGTTTGTGCGGGTCACGGCGGGTCGCACGGAAATCTCTACGTGCGTCAATCAACCGCTGGTCATACAATAATACAACGCATTTTTGATAATATTTATCGACTCTCGCCAAATAGTCTGGTAAAAATGTGTAATTTGTAAAATAATGATTATAACAGTAGAATTATTTTTATATATATTTTTTTGTAATAATTATCATGTTCTTATAAGTTTACATTAAATTAAATTAAATGCTAATTTCACCGGACTATATGATCACAACGTGCCTCTGAGGATCCCTTGTCCCTACAAAATAACAACAGAAACACAATATCACCTCAATCATCATCATCATCATTATTTTCAAAAATGTTTCTAAGATACCTTCAGAAATAACCTTTCAAATGATAATAACAGTCAACGTTGGTCTATTACTGCAAGCATTATATTTTACGTCTGAACTTCAAAAGATTTACTGAGAAGTGCTTTTCCTGAAAATACTCTCGGAGTTGTCAAAATAGGTCTCATATTTATGTAAGAGAAGTGTTTTTGTAATGAGCCAACATATTTTTTTGTTTTCTTTTGCTTTGCTAATTAAGAGATTAAAAATAATCTGCTGCACCAGTTGGAAGTGGAAGCAATTTGCAACACATGTAACAAACACTTATCCTTGTTTTCGAATGTTACACATACGGATGTCCTGGTTTCCGTAACATATACTAGAAATAGAATAAAACATAATCGCTATTTCTGTTCGTTTGTTTAAGTAAATTTACTTTAATTACTTCGGTACTATGTACTTTGAGTTTTACTCTGAACATGATATACCTACCTACATATTTGGCGGGTGTATGTCAAGAAAAATTAAGTGTGTATACCTACTTAAATGAAATAACATTAGGTTAAATTAAATTCAAACAGAAACAGTTGAAATTTGAAAGTATTTATTCAAAAATATCCGTGTTGGCTGTATTGTAATTCCTTCTTTTGGAATTTCGCCATAAGAGCACTATGTTTAGTATCTATAGCTTGCGATGAATTTGTTCGATGTAAATCAATCAGTCCAAATCTCAAACGGCACCAAGGGTGGCAAGAGTCTAGATAGGGAGTGATAGAAACGCCGGACCAAGGATGTATTGGCCAACTGTTTCATAAAGCAGCGGCCATTAAGGTCAGTGGAGCGCCATGGCTTGCCAGTTGACAATAGAGGGAAACTCGGCAGGCTCATTGTAAAATGTCCACTGTGTTGCCAACACTCCGGCTATGATTGTAACACTGTCGTTTGGGTTTGTGAACGTTCCGGTTCGGATCCTTGCTTTATTATTTATTTGGAAACCCATGGCTATAAATGTTTCGCCTAGTCTAAAAGCAAAGCTGCAATAACCAAATTAATCCTCCAAATCATAGTAAAGATTAGTTTTAATTTAAGGTTAATTTTATTGATTTTAAAGAACAATAACAATCTTTAAAAATGTTGTTACTCCTCGGCATACGCACTATTTTTATATATTTTATATATTTAGGTACCCAGTGACGGATTAACCCTTAATCAAATTAAGCAATTGCCTAGGGCATCACGTCTGGGGGGGGGGGGGCACTAGAAGAAGCACAAAAAGCACAAAAAACCACGTTGACATACGGATAGGGGGGCCCCCAGGCGTGGATTGCTTAGGGCATCAAGTAGTCTTAATCCGTCACTGTAGGTACCGATATGTATTTTATGTTGACGGGTTCTCGATAAAGCAGTTCAAGATTGCGCACTAAATACTACGTACAACCAGTACAACATGCCGAACAAAACATTAGTAGCAACTAGCAACATGCAAGATCTTGCATCTTGCTTTCTGTTTACACTTCTTATCGCGAGGGTTATGAGAGACCTTGGAAATATAATTATGAATCTCTCATAAACAGTGCAATGAGGTATATCATTGCATGTGGGTTTATCAATTAATTAATCACAATATAATATTTATAGTCGTATTTTTTCAAAGGCCCAAAACCGATCCCTACGGCGTCAATAAGGCCTATCTATGTCCAACAGTGGACTTCAAAGTGCTAATAGATGGATATACTCGTACAAGTTCCTATTCTTTCTTCAGTTTCACGAAACTCGTACGTTAGTAACTGACCAATGATACGGGCATGCTTCGAAGAGTTCGAAGTTGGATGAGCGGTTCAAAAAAACCGCGGGCTTCGGAGATTTCTGTTGCTGACTCTAATGATATTGCTTGTGGGGTTGTAAGATCGTTTGATTGTTGATTTAACTAGTCTAAACTAGACTTCTATAGCTGGATCCTGGGTTCGATTCCCAGCGAGGCGAAAATTTTAATGATGATTTTGAATTTCTCTTCTCGGTCTAGGTATGTACGTGAGTATTCTTAGTGTGCTGTCCATGGCACCCACGACAGGGAATTCTAGTGTGGAGCTCTGATTCACATTTGATTTATTGCCATCAGTTACGGAGTTCCATCACATGAATGCAATTAGTTGCACTGTTTACATTCTTATCTCATCAAATATTTACTTAGTTATACGGGACGATATTATTACCAGTTAGTATAGGTTACTACATTTCAAATAAAAGTCAAGCAAATCGACTTCAAAATCTCGGAGACGCCGAAGACTACAGTTCAAAAAAGAATACGCATTTTCCTTCAGAAAACGTGAAATATAATCTATTGCTAATTGCAATGCATTTCCGCTTGTACTGTAGATAGCTAATAGCATTGATAGGTATATTTACTGCTGCCGAGTGCTCTTTAACCTATCCTATAGATAGCACATACCAGAGTTAGATGTAAACGAGTGAGAGGTCACTTTATCGGACACCCGTTGCCCACAGCCCACAAGCATTCTATTGTTGATTTCACGTAACTGCCTATACTTTTCCCTGCTGACGTACTGACAGGCCATTCGTCAAATGAATGCCAACTTTCGCGGTCGTATTGCATCTCAACGTGCACAATCACAGTATCTTAATAAAAAAAAAACAAAAAAATAATAATAGCGCGCGAAAACCAATGAAAGTGAACAGTGAAATTATAGTGACGTCCGCAAGGCTGCTAGGTACGGTAAAGTTCGTTGTCCGCGCTCGAATAGAATGACGTTTCTATCTAAATTGGCGCGAAAGTAATTATTGTTTGTCTCTGTCGTATTTTTTTTTCTGAACACGGGCATGCGAAGATCAAGGATCGTGGAGATGATAAAAAGGTAGGATATTCTTTTCCTTTACTAGGATTCATTCGTAATGTTAATACGAGTAAATCTGGGAAGCACATAATTTGTAATAGCAATTATGTGCCGGTTATCTGTTATAAATTCGGCTAGTTTTACTTTAAATAATCTTCCACACTTAATAATGCCATAAGATAAGACCACTCATAAAAACTTCTGTATGTAAAAAATGTGGCATGGAATTTTTTTATTATTCGCTTATTTTATGATTCGCCATAATTTGCAGCCCAATTATGGCGAATCATTGACACGTGCGATTTTTTTAGGGTGTTATCTCTCGCAGTAGCTGTGGCCATTGTAATGTTACTTTTGTTGTTATAAAAACTATATAAAGTTGCAGGTACAATAAAAAAGGTAGTTGTGTTTTCCTTTCTAAATATTGTTTTTTGGTATCGCAAAGAAGGTGACCAAATGCGTCATCATGTTACATTATAGTATTATACCACACGAGTTTATTAACAATACATAATAATAAAATAAATTAATGATTGTATTTAATATACTATTAATTTACTACTTCGTCCAAGAACAATCAACTAATAGAACTTTAATTAAAATATGTAGAAAAATCCGACAGTTTCCAAAATTGCTGTATATTCAGCTTTCATATATTTGCTGTAGGTAACTCGAATGCTGTCCATAAACAACACCTAATTATTCACAAATTGTCTTTATTTGTCACAACGTGACCTAATGACATGTCACGGCAAAGTTAAGAGTAGCTGGTTATTTATCCACCTCACAGGTTTGCTACTAACTAAATACTTATTAATTTATGGTAACCCTATAAAATACAAAGGCAATACACGAACTATCAACATAATTTCAAATTAACCGCAAACACAAACGACTATAGTGTTGTAATGAAACCCGAGCCACCACAACGCTGCACCGCGCGGGCGTCGCATGGTTACGAAACTAGTCGCCGTTAAAACTGTTACAGCAATAAAATTCACTTTGTTACGTAAACTTGATATTTTCCGTGTTTTTCAGCGAGAGTATTGCTCGGTTCCTAAGCTGAGCTCTAGAATGAAATAAGTGTTAATTAATGTTGTTCTCAAAAAAAGAGTAGCATAAACATGAAAAGGACTCATTTTGAATACCAACGGGTACTCAAGATTTTTGTATTTTATACTAATATTTCGATGTACTCGTTTGCATTCAAAATGTTTATGTAGTGTCCGCGATTAGAGTGAAACCAACTTATCTGAGAATTGAAGGAGGGCGCTGTCGGATGCATTGGGCCAATCATTGGACGCAATTCGAGAGCTAGTAAATGACAAATGAATGAGCACAAAGAGCTTATGAATGACTTTTAAACATGGCGTCATTAGTTCCAATTTTCGCCACTTCACAGATAAGTTGGTGGCACTGTACATAGGTAAGTTTAAAATCAAAAGGGCGGATTAAATTCTCCATATCGACAATTCTACAAAGGGCAACTACGGGCCTATTTACAGGTTTCTTGTAAGCAATGTGTCCCTTCTATCGTATCGCATCTCTAACATTACGATTGTAAAACAATTTATGTTAGACAAAGTATGCACACAATGCGTTTTTCTCCAAAACAAATTACGTCCGTAACGAGCAATTAATTGCCTACAACCAGCTTTGATTGGTATTAATACAGGTTATAATTATTGCTTTGTACTCACCACGTGGTCGAACAAGTGCCCCGAGATAAATGAAAATAAACTCCGTTCATATACTTTCATGTTTTCACCACTGTGATCAGAAATATCTGAAGAAACACCAAAATAAGTTATGACTACATTTAATTTTGGGCTAATAAATTCGGGTAGTCCCGTGAATATCTCTCTCATACTCTGTAGCCAAGTCGGTAGTAAAACATGTCCAGGGTGGTACAAGGAGAACCTAGCGAATTTCATCTTGATTGGCTCCTCGAATATTTGACAGTTTTCTTATTCATTTTGTGGATTTGTAACATACGTCTATAGTCCATACCCATTCAATCCAATAAGACTCTTTCTAACCGTCATTATAGATAGTGTAATGAACTTTGATACAAATACTGAGATCATAAAAACATCTGGCGATGCACCCTAGCTACACCGATCACTCGTGTAAAAAGTGTGCAATTACGAGACTGCCACGAGTAGCCAAGTACCGATATAACCTACTTGTAGATACCCAGAAGCTGTGCTGACATTTAATTTAATCAACAATGTATAATTTAAGAAATTGAGGTTTAAATGATTGATGCAGTAGCTGCGCGACGATTGTATGCAAATGCTTGTTGACATATAATTTCGCATTTTCGTAATTATCACGTTATTAACTGTGGATAATTTTACAACTTACATAGTAACTTACATTTTATCAAGTAGCAAATTGTTAATTTTTTCAATCTGTAAAACATTTCACGAGTACAATATTGTTGGTAGTGTGTTACGTGAATTTTTGTTTTACTTTTACATTTTTTTTTTCATTTTGTAATCACGTTAATTTGTGTAATTGGTAAAGCCGCTTTTATTGGTTAAAAAATTGATGACGTAATCGACTTAACGCAGTCATTACAATCTCAACATCAACAAATCAACTCAACACTGTATAGTCACGGTTTATTAGAAAATGGGCGTGCTCACTGCGTTATCGCGGAGAATGGGCCCATTCAGAGTATTCAGACCATCATGCGATTAACTGATCACATGCAGCATGCACTGATTAGTCTTCCTGTCTCTGGCCTCGATACCAGGCGAGCAGCACGCGATAGAAGGGGCTGAATACTGGGAAAGTTCATGTTAATCTAATGGAGATGGTTTCGCAAGCTGCAAATGCTGGTCCTTTGTTTTATTTATTTGGCTGATCCGGCAGACGTTGTGCAAAACAACTGCTGTTTTTGGGCACAGATAAATTACTGACGCGAAAAATTTATAAAAACCATCCTTGAAGCGTATAGTAAGTATATTGTGTCAAAATTTGAACTCAATCGGTGAAGAACTTTTCAAATTTTTTAAGCTTACAAACCAACTCAACATTTTAAAATATATAGATTAAAGAGTGGTCGTCATGTTTGCCAAATAAAGTCATAAACAGAGTACGATTACTGATTAAAGTAATCCCTATTTAAAATTTTCATTTTTCAGGTGACATCTTTCTCATGAAGTTCTGAAGGGTAAATACGATATTTTAATGTTAAACACAAATATCAAAAGATATGTTTGATTGATTTGAAAATGTTTTAAACGTCGTATTCGCAAAAGTCCACTGCAGCAAAAAAAAATTATTAATCAAGTCTGAGGACATACATAAGTTTAATGGACAAATCAGTAAGGTTCCTAAGGTTAAGAAGGATATGTATGTAAAACTCAGGAGAGATTTGTAAACAACAAAAAATACTAGACAGTCATAAAACTCGTAATTACCGTACTAAGTTACGAACAAAAACTAATAACAATAATTTCCTTGAGCTAATTATAGGAATTATAGACGACAAGACGCAAATTGATGGCCGTCAATTACCAACTTGATACAATTTTACCATATTTCCTTGTATAGTAGATATCTTTATATTTTATGGGAATTATGAGAATGTTTATTAATGATTGTAATACCTAATTAAATTGTAAAAAGTGTTAGCTATGCTCACGATGTTGATTGCTGTTTATAAACGATATAAGTTCCGGGTAAGTATTTCATAATATATAGTAACTACTTAGTAACGTAACCACTAAAATCAGACGCATGAAAAACCTTGATTTTAAGTAAACACAGCGATGCCTCTTCGCAATCAATCTGGAAAATTTTTAATGTCGTCTGACGATTCAAAATAAAAGGACAAAGGACTTCCAATAATTTTAACATTACATTTATAACAAGATGTAAAGTAGTAACCTACTATGAGCAAATATGAGTATAATTTTGGCATTTGATATAGGCACCTAGGTACCTACTGCAAATTAAAAAAAAGTACTTTCAAATCAAATCAAATCAAATGTTTTTATAATAAATGATAATAACGCTTCACACTCATATCCCCACACTAGATTCCCTGTGTCGTGGGTGCCATGGACAACACACAGAGACAAGGACATACACCCAGACCGAGAATAGAAATTCAAACTCATCATTCAAATTTCCGCGTCACTGGGATTTGAACCCAGGACCCTTGGCGCGGCGATCCGCATGGTACTCGTAACTTTTGCGCCACACGAGTCGTCAGTTATTCAAAATTGGTTTGGTTTACAAACACTTTTTGAAAGTCACGCAAGCTTTCAACAAGGCCCTACTGTCAGAGGGTTTTTTCCTACTCACAGTTACAGGTAACACTTATTACCTACTACAATCTTTTTACCTTTTACAATATTTATAAAACTCATGTCCAAGTCTCAAGATCGGCCCAAACCCTCGCAGTTTACAACATCGGAGCACATCCACATCCACACACGCGCATCACCTTTTAGGCCAGATCCTCATTATGCCGCTCACAGTCCGTTCTCGATCCGATCTCGGTCTGGTAAAGTCGTATCACGTACAAATTATACAATTGGAGCGAAACTGGACTGTCACAGATAGTATGAATGCACACACATCTTTTATAAATCATAATATTTTATCAAACCGAGAACGAACTGTGAACGGCATTATAGTGAGGATCTGGCCTTATTCTTTCATCTGAGGTCCAAGTAGTCTTCTCTTTAAAATAATCATCTAATTTGTAATATCCTTTCGTCGTATGAATGCTTTTAATATGAGTTTTAAATTTAAAGTAAGGCATTTCCGTAAATTTTTATGGAAATTCATTATAAATCATTAAATATCATTGTACAATGTATAATTTTTTTTACGTGAATAACTGAATTTACTGTTGTCAATTAAAATTTCACTACTCTCACTTGTGACAGAAGTGTGATACGGATTTCTGTTGAATCATCATGTCAGCGGGTAGTGAATACCAACTGTTAAAATTTCCTATACAGGAGATTAACAAGAAGGGTATTTATTAACACACTTGACAAAGAATACTTCCAAGTTACTTAAATGAGCTAGTCACTAGTGACAATGCCTGTCACAACTCATGACAATGCCTGTCACAACTCATGACAATAGTGTGTGTGTGTGACATGGATTCTATTATTTATTTATTATTTCAGAATGAAACTGTGAGAATTTTCTATCCTGGTGCCCGAAGATAGAGGTCAACTTTTTGTAAACCCTGACACTTGACAGAGAATACTTCCACGAAACAAATAGTGACATTACCTGTCACAAAGTTCCTCCTAACGTCATCTTGACACCTTCCTGTCGTTTTTGTGTAGATATAAGTTATAACATTAGATCAATTTAGCTCGTTATTAATCTAAAATTCTTGTTTCTTTCGGTTATAAAATGTGTCACTTTAATTGCCTGTTGGAGTCTATTTATAAAATGGGTAACGTTTGCGAAACGTTCACAACGATGTAGGAAATAAACAGTTGTTTTTTTTTCTTTCCTATTTACGTTATAAATAATATTTTATCTATTCGTAGTATTGTTCACCAAAAATAATAATCGTAGATTAAATAACACTAATCGCATCATGTACCTAGCCTAGTGTGTTATAATCGTAATACATGTAAGCGATCCTTTACTACGCTATGAAACAAGATAATGTCTCATAGATAACTCGAACCGTAACGGTGCTGAGATAGCACCCAGTCAACCTGCTCACCGAACAGGGTAACGAAGGTCGAGGACATTAATAAAATAGTCGTACGTCTATATCACACCTCAATACGGTGACACAATATAATAAACGAAGTCATTCTATACGTTCCACTCAAAATGAATCGTTTTCCTTTAAAGGAAATACATAATATGAGTTCCGTTCCAACGCGATTGGTTAAAACAGCATGTTAAGTTAATTGTTGATTAACTGTTGAACTCCAATTTTTTTTTGTAAAACACGAACAGATGTGAGAAGTCTAAACGAAATATATATATCAATTAATTTTGAGTTCAAGCCATTTCCCAACTTGTGCACACAACACAACCCTACTAAATGAGGGAAGAGACTACACATTACACAGCCCTTCAATCAAAAGTCGCTAAGCTCTGCACATTGTGGTTGGGTTTTCTACTTGTTTCGGTCGCCACGTCATTATTTACATAAAAATATATAATTATAATACCACATATTTCATTGAATTATATCTTCAGTGCTAATTAGTCCACTAGTTTAAACCCCTGATATTATTTTCAATAAATACTATATAAAACAATTTATAACAACTTATAAACAAGGAAAACTTACCGGCAATAGTGTTGAGGAACATGAGATACTCGAAATTGGATATCTCTCGACGCTGCCACTTCTGCGTCATGTTCGAGTTGCGCATGAGTTGCCGCGGTGACATCATTGAAGCGCGTCTGCAACAAAACGTTGGTAATGTTTCATTTGTCGCCGTAAACGTCGGTTAGCTGACCAGCAAGTTAATCAATTGTTGTGGAACCAGCCGCGTGGAGAGAAAGAATAATAGATTTCGAATAAAAAATATTCTAAAGGCATAAGGATGTAATATTATATCTATCAGTTTACTAGCTATAAAATAAAATCCACTTAATCCACTTAATTAAACGTGCACTGTTACTGCTTGACAGACAACTTACAGATTAAACCAGTGGACCTATAAGTATGAAACTTTGTACAGAAGTTTCGTGAATGGTGTTCAGAAGCATTAAGAAAGAATTTTGAGCAGCGGTGATAACTTTCCATCAAGTTTCCAGTCGTTTGTCCACCAGGCTGGTATCCGCGACTTCGTTCGCGAAAATATTGGAATAACTTTTATCCCCCATTTTACCCCTTTAGGGAAATAATTTTCAAATCCATTCTTAGTGCTCCTCAACATCAAGGAACTACTGTGGTATTGGTCCAACGTTCAAAAACAAATATCCATAATAAAACATCCTACTTTTGAATTCATTTATATACGTTAACATTTATTTATTTATTTATTTAAACTTTTGAACCTTACAACAATGTGAGAGGTACAAAGGCGGACTTAATGCTAAAAGCATTCTCTACCAGTCAACCTTCGGGAAGTAAGAGAAACATCAGTGGCGGTTTTGTGAAAATAATGAACAGAAAAAAAACACACTTAAACTAAAAGGGTACATAATAATCATAAAATAAAATATATATGAATATACCTATATATAAATATAAATATATTATACAAATAAATAAATATGTTCAATTAAAATACATATAAAATAAAAATTATATATATTCATATATATATACATATATATATACATATATAATATAAAATTGGGATGATAAAGAAACGCCTTATTGAGGTACTTATTTACCTACCTAAGAAGGTGTCTGAAGAGATTCTTTTTAAAAGTTAATTTACTGACAGGCTTTCGGAGATCTTCAGGCAGCGCATTCCAAAGCCGAGCGGCTTGAACAGCAAAAGAGTTAGATAGGAAGCCTGAGCGGTGTAGAGGAATAGAGAGGGACAGTGTCTCGGACGAGCGAAGCTGCCGCTCGTGGGTGTCGCTCAGGAACTGAAACATTCGTTTCAGATACGCCGGCGAAAGATCGTCACGTAAGATGAAAAAGAGAGTGGAAAGTATCCTCATATGTCTACGCTGTCTAATCGGAAGCCATTTAAGTTGGGCCCGGTAGGAGGAAACATGATCGAATTTACGTAGACAGAAAATGAATCGGATACTATTATTGATAAGACGGTCTAGTTTGTTGAGCAGATCCTCGTTAAGATCAGTCATACACGCATCACCATAATCAATTAAGGGGAAGATGAGAGCTTGCACCAAGACAACTTTCACCTTGATTGGTAGAAAATTTCTGAGCCGATTGAGAGCACACAATTTGGCAGTAACAGACCGACAAACTTCACGAATGTGACAGCTCCAACTCAGATGGGTATCGTAATATAGGCCCAAAGATTTAACAGACGTGGAAAACGAGATAATGGAACCATCAAACATGACCGGTGTGACACAACCAAGATCCACTTTACATAACTGATGACTACTACCTATGACTATAGCCTGACATTTGTTAGGGTTAACTTTTATGCCAAATTTACTCGACCAGGTCGCAACGGATTTTAAATCATTATTTATGCTGGTAATAGCGTTATTAATAGACTGCGCTTCTGCCTGGGCATAAATTTGCAGATCATCAGCATAGAAATGGTAAGAGCAGCAAAGCAAGGAAGATAAGGAGTTAATAAAGATGGAGAATAATAGAGGTGATAAAATTCCGCCTTGCGGTACGCCAGAAGAGAGCTCACACCAACCCGAAGAGTTTTGACCGAAACGAACTGCTTGTTGACGACCACTTAGATACGAGCGAAACCATTTAAGGTTAGTGGAAGAGAAGTTAAGGCGACGAAGTAACGCGAGAAGAAGATCGTGGTCGACCATATTAAACGCGTTGGAAAAGTCAACAAGAACAAGAACGGTGAGCAGTCTATTCTCCATTCCCTCGCGTATATCTTCAGTCACTTTAAGAAGAGCAGTGTGGGTACTGTGACCTGGACGAAAGCCAGATTGAAATTCAGAAAGACCATTAAATTTAAGTATAAAATCAGACAATTGCTTATGAACGATAGCTTCAAGAGGCTTAGAGAGAAAAGGTAGGATAGATATAGGTCTAAAGTTATTAAGTTGACTGGGGTTAGCAATTTTCGGAAGTGGAATAACAAATGCTTTCCGCCAGAGACATGGGAATTCCCCAGTCAACAGAGAAAAATTAATGATGTGTGTGATAATGGGAAGAAGAACATCCAAGATAAGAAAAATCATATTACGACTCACATCGTCACAGCCCACTGCTTTAGATGTAATAGAGGATAAGAATTTACGGGTATCAGCAATCGAAATGTTAGAGAAGGAGAAGGGGATAGGATTATGAATGGCCGTAGAACTAATTTCTAAGATAGTACGAGATTTGATCATTGGACTAAGGGAAGGAGCAGCAGCAAAGTGCACGTTAAGTTCACAGAGGGAAAATGGCAATGAGTGTGACTGAGGAGGTGTTTTTCCTATGCCGAGTGTATTTAAAAATTTCCACATACAAGCCGGTGAAGAGTCTGATAGATTGTCAAAGAAATAGCTGCGCTTTGCTGCTCTTACCATCTGATTACATCGGTTTCGCGCAGATTTATAGGCACACCAGGTCTCGTCACACCGATCACGCTTAAATCGTCTGAAGGCTCTGTCACGTCGTGTCATCGCCATGCGTACTCCCCTGGTAATCCACATTATCATTTCAGTGGTAGGTTCTTAGGTACAGGAAAGGTAAAACCTCAGTCATAATCATGATCTACTTGCTAATAATAAATCATCTGGAAACGTATCACATTACAATACATTCATGTTGAAATCAATACCACACCAGCAATCGTTGGGTTAGTAAGATGGTTGCATAAAGGTATTACGGCGAGATCAGTTCCATTTCAGGTTATACAAGATTACATCAAGATCCTATGACTAATTTATCGAAATTTATTTTCCGTATTATGTAAACGTTGTACCTACACAAAATGAAACATTAAATTAATATAAAACATGAACATTAAAAAAGATTAGGTTCCTACAATACACTCACTGATTTACTGATATTATACCTACTAATATTAGATGTCTATAATCGAAACTGAAAAAATTTAATACCTACTTTAAAATTAATTGTGAGTTTAAAATTGATTGTCATTGTTAATGAACTTTTAGACATAATAGTTTCTTCTCTAGATTAATTTATTATTGTGATTAATATGTTAGGGTAATTCTAATAAATCACGAAAATATATAAGTTAACTAGCTGCCCGGACAGACTTCGTTCTGTCAAAAGTTTTTTTATTAAAACCTTCCGTGTGCTTTAAGAGTTAAGGGAGATGTAAGCTATCCTATCTTTCAAGTAGGATCAAACTGCACAAGGTGTGCAAAGATTAAAATCTGTCCTATATAGTTTTGTCTTGATTGCAGACTTAGCTTTTTCTTTCCAATGCTTTTATATACGTCATTTAATCATAAAATAAATCGATGTTCTGCCATAACATGCCAGACTAACATTTAATAAAGCGACATAATATCAATCAAGCAATAAATAAATAAATAAATAACGCTTCACACTCATAGCCCCACACTAGGATTCCCTGTGTCGTGGGAGCCATGAACAACACACTAGACAAGGACATTCACGCCCAGACCGAGAACAGAAATTCCGCCTCGCTGGGAATCGAACCCAGGACCCTCGGTGCGGCGATCCGGCATGGTAACCATTGCGCCACACTGGTCGTCATAATATTGACACATCAAAAAACCGTAATAATTACATCGACTTATAGCTATCCTAATGGACGATAAAGTTGTAACTTGTAGGATAAACCGATAAACCACAAAGGTAAAGCGATCATTGTACGCTATCGCAGCGACCTTGACACCTCCTTTATTAGCCTGTGTACTTGACCCAGTACTGTTGTACGAGTAACTTGCGTTGCGATGAACCAGATGCGGTGTTCAATAAATTAAATTTAAAATATAGATTAAATATTTTTGTATCGCAAAAGGATACCAGGCTTTACATAATATTATGTATTAGTATTTTTTGCATTGCTTCGAAAGTTACATAACACTGAACACACTTTAAAATAAAATTTCATAAAATACACGGTTCATAAAAGATATTGGTATCATATTTCACGGTTCATAAAATTAACACGTATATATTATTTATTAATAATATTTTTTTATGTTCAAAATTGTGAAACACAGGAGCATATTCATAACATAAATAAGAATATTTATATGTTACGTATCATAGGATATTTTTTTTTTACATTATTTTTCTAGTAGTTAACAAAATTTATATTTCTTTTATAATTTATATAATTTATATTTTTTTTTACATTATTTTTCTAGTAGTTAACAAAATTTATATTTCATTTTCTTTTATACTATTTCATGCGATTCCAACCAGATTCACAACAATTTGCCCTTGACACTTACACGAGCGATCGCACTTGACCCAGTACTGACCTCGCGGCCTGAAATGTCTTGTGCACCTCACAGCCCACACCAAAGTGCATTGTTAAATGCTGATCAGGTTGAAGGGTAAACAAAGCAGGTTTAAATTACTTTATTATATTTATTAAACAGAAATAGTTATATTTATTTCAGATACGGTCTATCTTATTATTATTTCAGATATTCGTAATTCGTTATCTTTGTTAGTAGAAAGAGTTATCAAGAGGAAACGAAATTATACAATGTCAATAATCTGTACAAACTGGTAATAGGGATGTTGACTAATTTTAGGATTCAATTTGATTTTATAGATAGAACCTTAAGATTCATGAAAAAAATATTATAAAAATAATAATCTTCAATTTAAAGACAAAAATTGATAAATAAAAATCATTTTCAAATTTCCCACCAAAAACGTCACGTGACGTCACTAGCCGATATTCAATACTGTCTGTCGACTGAAGTTAGTTGCAGTTGCATATAAAATAAGAACAATGACGTCATAAGCTCAAAATGACGTTTGCGGTCACGTGACAATGAGTACTATTTTTAACATTTTAAAATAATTATATTTAATTTATTGTGATTGATTTCGACAAAAGAATAATATTTTAGGTGTTTAAATGTTTTCCTTGATACTTTAAACATAAATTTATTTTAATTTACTTATAGTGTCAACATCCCTAGATTTACGTTTGCATAAACCTTTTATACCTACTATAAATAGTCCATTGCAGCCGCAGGGCATAGTTCAGAGTACATAACAGAAGCCCTAAGGTGGAAAGAGGAATGAAGGCGTTAATCGAGCAATATGTTGCTTTGACTTTACTTATACATATAAGTAAAATTAAACAAAATAACCTGTAACATTTAAGTCATTCCCGGCCAAGAATTCAGGAAACGAATCCTACTAATATTATAAATGTGAAAGTTTGTACAGATGTTTGTCACTCATTCACGCAAAAACTACTGAACAGATTTTCATGAAATTTAGCAAACAGGTAGACCATGATTTGAAATAAGACATAGGGTACTTATAATCCCGGAAAACGCGTGTAAAGAAGGCGGATCGCTAGTCAAACTTATAATTTAGTAAGTGTAGTGTTTAGTGCGTTGGTCAAGTGCGCGTAAGTCAAGTGCGGTCGAGTAGTTTAGTGGTCGCGAGTAGGTCATGGCCGGCGGGGCGACGACCGCGCGGTGGGCGGGGCCTCGCTCGGCGATCCGCGTTACAGGTAGAGAGTAGAGATAGATAATAATAAAATAATAATAATAAAATAAATGCTAACAAACTGATACCCCCGCAGTAGGTTATTGCCTGTGTCGCGGGTGGCATGGACGACACATACGAGTATAACACATCAGAATCACACCCATAACCCGAGTACAAATATTTATTTGTCACATAAATATCTGCCCCGGCCGGGACGATTCCCCTGTCTACATGAAAGCTCTATGACGACCCTGTAGCCTAGTTGGTAGTGACACTACCTGCGTTTCCTGCGAAGCGAGGGGTCCAGGGTTCGATAACCCTGGACATCATTTCATGTAGACAGGAGAGACGTTGTAGAGAATGGCCGGTGAAAAGCTGAAAAGTCGATGCGGTCTTATACCTATAATGTTCTTGTGAATATGGTTCTGTAATGTAAAATTATTAACTCCTTTGTAGCTAAATGCTGATTTTTACACTTGTTATTTCAAGTCAAGTGACTGGGTTTTTACGCCTTATACTAAGTTGGTGCACTTTTCCATCCGCACCTTCATTGCTAATTAAATTAGATACGTACTTTCAAGTTGGACTCGAGCATTAACAAATAATTTATCAAAACAGTATTAAATTTAAGGTTACACAGTTAATATTCAAAATATTTTTTTATACTTGCATTTCACACACCTGCATTTTGCAGCATATTCCTTTGTGTTGTGTATAAATAATTATATTAATATCAAATATGCCAAGTGACATTCAAATCTAATTGATTTCCGCGTTTTTTTTGTTACAAGTTACTAATACTGGACTACTATCCAATCTGAAGGTAAGTGGCGAAGTGAATAGTAAATAATGAAGAAATATAGTTATAACAGTACTGAACTGTCATGTATACGTATCTATACTAATAATAAAATTGAAGAGTTAAACTGTGATTTTAAAAATGATTTTTTCAAGTTGCAAATCGTTACTTGCACGATACCAACACCGAAAAATGAGTTTTTAAAAATTTTTCCTGTCTGTCTGTTTGTTTGTCTCCACAAATCTCTGAAACCACTGAACAAATTTTAACACGACTTTTACTAAGATATTGAGAAGTCTTCAACTTAGTGTTTAAGCTACTTTTTATGGTTCCACACCAAAGGGTTCCTTAGGGATATTTTGTATGGAAAAATAAAAAAATGGAAGCTGATTTGTTTTAAATAATAAAAAACATTTTCTCCGTACAAAAAGAGTAATACATGCATATCTTAGTTTTTACTTATATGACATGGAAAGACCATAAAATGCCTTTAAAGGTTATTTTTTTCATTAATTCAAATCCATATTACCGAGTGGATATCTGTTTTCTTATTTTGTTTTCGATAGCATGTTTTTTGCGTAGGTATCTATGTGCTCCAATATAATTTCAGCATTTTATTAATTACAACTTGGAAGTGGTGGAAAAACGCAAATTAATTATGTATGAGTAACCGATCGATTACTATCTTGGCTACTAGATGGCGCTGTACATGCAAACCACTTTTTTACCTACAAATAAATAAAATTGAAGAGTCCGTCTGCGATTCCGAAATAACTGCATTTTTCATGTTGTAAATTCAGTTACTTGCACGATATCAAAACTGAAAAATAAGTTTTTGATAATTTTTGTTTGTCTGTTTCTTTATCGCCACTTATCTCTGAAAACACTGAAAGGATTTCAACAGGACTATACTACGATATCGGGTCTTCAACTTAAATTGTAGGATGTTTTTTGGGTTCCATAACAAAGCGAGAAAATAAAATATGAGTCGATTTGTTTAAACTTACAAAACCTTTTCTTCATTGATAATAAAATACATAACTTCACATACGTAAAGCGTATTGCGACGTGTTATGAAGCTTAGGATTGTTATTTGAAATAACTGTTTCGTGATTTTTTTATGGAAATAGCCAACAAACGAGCTGACGTTCCACCTGATGGTAAGTGGCTATCGTCGCCCATGGACATCAGCAACACCAAAGGCATCACTGATGAGTTGCCGGCCAAGAAAGAGGAAAAGAAAAAGAAAGAAAGAACTGACTCTCAAGCCCTCAGCCGGAATACGACGAATCGTTTGGCGGCTGACTCATGCTCAAGGGTGGTAGCTATCCAGGAGAAACCCATGGAGAAATAATAATGGTAATACCTAATGGTATTCATTAACAATTGTAATGCATAATATCCTTAGGAACATCGTGTTGAGAGTGCTGAGAGCTGAATTTTCTCATTTTATGTGAAGCAATATCTTCCCTTTGCCGAATTATTGGTTTGCCAAAAGTACAATGTAATAAATGCGAAAATGTGTTGCCTCCTTTATTACCATTCACACATAACTCATCGAATTAACCTTAACTCTCTCGCACCGCTGAATCAATTTTGATGTGTTTGGGTATAGACATAGATTGTACGTTGGAGAAGGATTACTACTTTTTTTAAAGTCTGGGTACCTATCATGTATGTAATGTGAAATACTGATGGATTGGTCATACGGCATCATTAAAACTATTTATTCAGTGTAATTTACTATGGGTTAAGCAGGAAACACAAACATTAGAAAATCATATCATGAAATAATAATAATAAGTAAAAGCAACCGGCCAAGTGCGAGCTGGGATTGTTGAACCTAACTTAACTATTTAGTGAAACCTAACGTAGCTGTGTAACGATAATCTAAATTTTACTAACAAAAAATAACCGACTTCAAATTCTCAAAAACGACTTGTCAGATCTCGTTCAAATTTATGTGGGACCACATGACAAGCACCAGCTTTCTATTAAAAAAAGAATCATCGAAATCGGTTGACGTGATATTGAGTTATTCGTCAATTTATCGCGCACATCTTAACACAAATTTACGACTTATGTAGTTTTCTCATGGATGCCATTGTCAGATCTCAATAAAATTTATGTGGGACCACATGACAGCCATCAGCTTTCGATTAAAAAAAGAATCATCAAAATCGGTTCGCCCAGTCCAAAGTTCTGAGGTAACAAACATAAAAAAAAAAAAAAAAAAAAAAATACAGTCGAATTGAGAACCTCCTCCTTTTTTTGAAGTCGGTTAAAAAGATAAATGGAATTAAGAAACAAACATAACTTTGCCGTTGAAAAACTGTCGTCCCCATACATCAACATAGGCCCTGAACAAATTACCAAGTTTGCAAATAAGTGTAAAATCATGTTCTTTGTGATACCTACTTACAAAACAGTTTTTAGATTTTTTCTTTAACCTATGTTATACCTGAGACATTTCTTCTAGCCGAGTGTCTTTTGATTGCGTTGACGACATAGAATATTGATCTTTTCACAGCTCCTAGGGATTGCAGATCTGAGAATTGGATATTAATTTTAATTGGTTACCTACACGCGTTCCTGCGGAAAAAGGTCTTGAGAAACAGACAAACAGAAGGGCAATGGAGTGAGTGATCTTATGGGAACCGTGTTTTTTTCTTTTGAGGTAATGAACCCTAAAATATTGAAACGTTATGTGGTGTATTGACCTTTCATTGTAATGCCGTTCATTAGAACGTTCATTAGATTAGATCAATCATGCTGCTTTAAGAATATGTTCTGTAAGTTAAATAAAGTACTACCTATCTACTATTTTTGCCGAAGCGAAGCGAGGGCAACTGCTAGTAAGTATATAAAAAGCGGTTTCTATAATTAACAAATATACTATTGTAGAATAAACGTTAGAGACATAAAAACCGTTAAAGTAATAGTTATGTATATATAAACAACACAAGACATAATAAGACATCACTAAAACCCACGACGCCAAATCAAACATTTCCGCTAGTGGTAGGGCCCATCGAGGGATTATATTGGTAGTATTGATTTTAATTGTTAATTAATACCATTATTACTACGAGTATTAGTATTTTTCCATGGGGTTCGCCTGGATAGCTACCGCCCTTGAGCATGAGTCAGCCGCCAAACAACTCGTCGTGTTCCGGCTGGGGGCTTGTGAGCTAGTTCTTTCTTTCTTTTTCTTTTCTCTTTCTTGGCCGGCAACGCATCAGAGATATGTGTTGCTGATGATTTGGTGTTGCTGATGTCCATGGGCGACGATAGTCACTTACCATCAGGTGGATCGTCAGCTCGTTTGCCGGCTATTTCGATAAAAAAACACATGTCACATGTCTGCCTCGGGAATCGAACTCGGGACCCCACGCTTTGTAGCTAGGGTACCAATCGGACCACTGCTGCACTGGGTCGTCAACGTGACCAATGACTCGTGTCAGTCGTGTCCACAGTCCAGACATTAATTCCGTCGGCCAGACATGCACCTTAGTATCAATCATGTCATTAAAAAACCAGTCAACACAATAATACGTATTTGCAATTACGATAATTTTCGCGTTCATTTTCCAATCATCGCCGCTGTTGACTAGGGAGGAGTTTGATCGGATACGCGCGCGCGGATTCGGATATTTTAATTGTGTAACTAAACATTCTCTCAAATATTTTGGACACATCGCTCGAAGGGACCCTGACAATCTAGAAAAGCTGATGGTAGTTGGCAAGGTCGATGGGAAAAGACCACGCGGTCGCTCACCTACCCGCTGGTCCGACCTAGTAAAGACCCTCACAGGCCTGCCGATAACCAAAGCTCTAAAGACCGCTGAGGACAGGACATAATGGAGAAGCATAGTGCACCGAGTGACTAACACTTCAAGCTAGACACGACCTTCAGCAATGAAGACACCGACTAAGAAGAAGAAGAAGAACTAAACATTCGGATGGGTCATATACGGTAGGATGCAGTGATAATCAATACTACAATAAAACTGTAACTTATCGATGTCTGTACATGGAATATGTTTGATAAAAGCTTTTCCAAGGGATATTTATTAACGTAATAGATCCTATAAAATTAGTTTTAGAATTTTTGTCTCTTTGTCTGTGCATTTGTTCCAGCTAATCTCAGAAACGGCTTTAAAGATTAGATGCGGTTTTAAGGTTTGAAGTTTTACCGAAGCAAAACGAGAGCATTCACTAGTTTATAAAATAATATGCATGTTGATTATTTGCGTTTATTATGTTATTTTTCTTATATTTCCAAACAATAAATAGAAAAGGACTCGAATAACTGTACACATAACTAGTAATAATTTATAAATAATTTTGGTTAATAATAAAATTGCTTTTGTCCTTGCAACAGACATCTAAGATTATGATAATAATTACGACTACATTATGTCATTAAATTGTCGAAAAGCTTAGCGACATCATACATGCCACAGATACGAACATTACAGACACAATCCATAGGTACATCACTAGTAATGTCAAGTAGCAAATGATAATTACGTGAATTACGTTCTGTTATTACGTAACTACAATAACAAGTTAGTGTCGTTGTTGTACACTAATGTTAGGAAATGAGGGATTAGGCGGGATCATCCGAGACGTTTTAATGCTACGATTACGTCTATATCGAGGTATGTTATGATGACGTAAAGTAAGAAATAAGGTGCCGTCGACTTTATTCACCTGAGTTAATTCACCGGAGTGTTAAAAGAGTCCTGTTTTCGAAATAACGATTAAATTGGGTAAATAATTAAGAGTCTTACAGCACTTTTTGGATTGCTACTGGAAGTTTTTCAGATTATGTGGTAGTTATTAAAAATATCTTTAAACATAACACGTATCTACTATCATGCATTTTGCACACACACACACACACACACACAAACGTATAATACATGTACACACAAATATCAATATGAAGTCAACTTTTGACATGAATAATTTTATTTATTATGGTTGAATTTTGACCGCAGAGCGGGTCTCTAGTGATTATAAGAAAGTATAACTTGTTCATTGGATTTTTATTTTATTACAAAAAAATAAATTTCGATATCGACTATGTACTTGATGTGAAAATGCCGTCTCGAAGTCTTGCCATCTTTATACTCATTCATATCCATATTTTTTTATTGAATCTGTAAGTGTAAATGATTGACATAATCTAAATTTAACTAACAAAAATAACCGACTTCAAAGTTACTCAAAAACTACTAGTCAGATCTCATTCAAATTTATGTGGGAACACATGACAAGCACCTGCTTTCGATTAAAAAAAAGAATCATCCAAATCGGTTGGCGTGATATTGAGTTATTCGTCCATTTGTCGCGCACATACTAATATAAATTTAACCCCCGTATTCAAGAATAATACTATGAGGTCTCACAGTGCTCACGGACGCATAGGGTGATTATAACCATTTCGTAAACAATACTTGATTGAAGTCCTTCGCTAAGCGTTTGTCAAAATCGATAAAGTAGCTGCCGAGCTACTTTACCGAACGCATAGTGTTGCTTTGACTTCAATCAAAATAGAAAGAAATAGATCGATTATTTGTATTGTTATCTTTGTCTTTTGCCTATGTCAAATGACTAGAGTGAAGTTAGCCGCATCAAATGGACCAATAAGAGGGCTGTATACAGCTCTGTGCGTCCGCATAGCCAAGTGATACTTGAGGGTCGACTGTGAAACTGAAGGCTTGCCACGACCAACGCACTGAGAAATGCCTTACTTCGCATAGTATTGCTTCTTTACTTAGACAAGTATTATTCTTGAATACGGGGGTAAGACTTATATGGTTTTCTCATGGATGTCATTGTGGGACCACATGACAGGCACCAGCTTTCGATTAAAAAAACAATCATCAAAATCGGTTCGCCCAGTCAAAAGTTCTGAGGTAACACAATTATCGGTCCTTTTTTTGAAGTCGGTTAAAAATGCTGATCGTACGTAGTAATAAAATGACATTGATGACTAATAACTTCAAGCGTGATACGTTTATTTTACAGTCGATTATATTATCACATGCGGAACATTGCGTATGATTTGTTAACCCTTTCTTCAATCTCAAGGAATTGACCTTTACACTGTGTTGGTAATATATCTTTGCTAAAGGAAAGAAAATGCAGTATTTATTGCCTATAGTTTGCGCGACTTTTGTATGACCTGCACTGAATAACACTGGTTGAGGATAGAATTAAAAGGCGTTCAATACGACTTTTTAACCGACTTCAAAAAAGGAGGAGGTATTCAATTCGACTGTATTTTTTATGTTTATTATTTCTGAAATTTCGACTGGGAGAATCGATTTTGATGATTCTTTTTTTATTCGAAAGCTGGTGCTTGTTATGTGGTCCCACTGAAATTTGATTTAGGATTGACGAGTAGTTTTTAAATTATTTTTAAGTCGTTTGTTTTTTCTTGGTGAAATTCAGATTATTAAATACTAAAGTGAGTAGTAAAATATAAATAGGTACTTTATACAATAAATTATTTTTATTTCTCAGGGATTTTTAGTAACACTTTCTTGTTGGATTCTATATGCTATAGCTTATACTGAAACATTGCTTTGTTTCATATTAAAACTGCTATACCTTAATATATTTTTTACTTAACTTCAATTGTAACTTAACATTATTTTGATCGTTTTTTAGTACATTTAATTAAACGAAATATAGTAGGCGCTATGAATACAACGCAAAGCCGGAAGGTATCCGCGGATAAGACCATGAGATGTATTTAAACAACAATTATTTAACTAGGAACTAGCCGTAAATCCAATTTTGTGCCTTTAATGAATTATTCAACACATCAAGATAGCGGATTATACGTAAGTTATTACTCTAATCCATTGTTGACTTCTATTAGGCCAGTCCATAAGATGACCAAGGCGAAGTCTATTCCATTGCTCCTTGAAAGCCTACGCTGTAATAAAAATGCTTAAAATCTAAAAAGTTTTAGATGTCAACCAGGTAATAAGATAATTTATTTTAGGAAATAGAATTAGCGGAGATATAAATAAGATAATATAAAGTATGTTTTTGTAATCAAAATTTGAGCCATTTAAAATAATTTTATCAGGTAATACGAGTACATGATAGGGTAGCTTAGATATTATGAGTGTCTTCTAGGGCTTAAGGCATAATATACGTTTAATAGAATTAATACAGGTATACATACCTAATTTTTTTAAAGGTAGTTAATATTGAAGGTGTTAAGTAAGAAAATATAACATCAAACAAAAAAAAAAAAGTTACAAATGTCTATTGGTGAAATATGGTGTAATATGGACAGATACTACTAGGTACTGTGTAAAAAAGTTAATTGTACCAACAATAACAATAATATTACGTAAAAACTTGGTGGTCTGTAAGCACATTACATGCAATAATAAGGTCACGGTTTTTGTAACAGAAAATTTTCGGAGTAAGTACCATAAATGAGTCGTACTTACTGTTTTTTAACGAAGTTTCTTATTTTTCCGTCAATAACAATTTGTCCACTTACAACGTAGTATCTAGTAACTACTAATAGCCTTAATAAAATTTATGAGCCAACTGCTGTACTCAGAGTCACTTAACGGTTATTTAAATCGCTCCTTAGTACAGAATCACAAAAAATCACTCGGTGATTGCAGATGTTAGGCTTAGCATCGTATTAGAATATTTCAATAGCTAGCGTATAAAACAAAACTTTGTGTACATGAATAAGTAGGAAGTTTAATATTTCTTTAAACAAATTTTCACTTTTTGAAGTTTGATGGGCGGTTCAACTATTTATTTAAAAGTTTTTATTATCTATACTTAAATCTGTTTAATTATCTATAAGTATTTTAGAACATCAGCACCAACTAACACAAAAAACATAACAAACAAACCATTATATTTGTTTGACCGACTAGTAACTAATATTACAACAAAATGCGATAATCTTAATCAAACTGACATGTCTCCACTATTTTTTATTCAGCATGACAAACATTATCGTAAATAAGTCTATTTCTGTTGGTAGGTACTGTATGAGTTTGTAGATGTAGAATTTTTGTTTTAATTTTAACATATTGTTGTGTTTTATAGAACAGTGTACCTAGCTCCTAACGGCAGACTCACAGATATCTTGATAATTGATATCTGCAAAATAATGCGCAATTCATTGTCTCGGTAAATAGACTGATTTGATTTAATTTAATCCGACTTCATTTTAAATGTTCAATGTAGTCTTATTTATTTTCTGCATTTTTTAAGTAAAAATTTAACAAAATAATAACATACACGGAAAAATATGATTCTCTAATACAATTTAGTAAGCGTAAAGTGATAAATTCTATTGAAAAAAAAAATAAAACAAAAAATAAAACGTTTTACATACCGTTGTTGAATTGAATCACTTTCTAAAAATATTCATATCTTCAATCAAAGCAGCTTTGCGAATTGAATACAATCGTGCCGAAAAAATTGCCATTTTGTTCTTATCAAAACGCATTGATTGATTCAATTTTCAATCTGCAACGAAGAAGTGAAAGTTCATCGTCTCAGTAAGGACACGGCGTGAACCACACTAATGGATATTTATTTATAAACAAGACCCAAGAGTGCACAATTTAATATCTCCATATTAGAGCCCATATGAGTGTTATGTACGAGGAAGTGTGCGCACTTCCTATCGAAAAGCGTTATTTATTTCGCGGAAGTACCGACTAAGGTCCCATGTTGAGGCGGGGGTTTAAATCAAAATGAAACATGACATGGTATCTACAAGGTGCATGTAATGTAAGATCAAGTTGGTGTAAGATCTGCTATAAAACATGATCATAATAATCTGCTGCGAAGCTTCAGTGTAGTTATCCATAATTATAATTTGGAATGAAACAGTTACCTAAAATTAGTAGATGGTATATTATTAATCCATCCAATTCAGCTTGCTACTCACTTATAAACATGGATTTTCAAAATTAACCTCTGTGCAATTATATGTAATTAATTAGTGTTATAAGTTATAATTTATAAGTTTTTTTTATCAAATCAAAAATAGTTTATTGTGGACTGGGTAAAATAGGGTGGTACAGTTGTTTATTATACTTAATTGTTTTTATTAAAGTTGCAGTTATTATAGTTAATTGAAAACACTGAAGTACTGTATCTTGGTGAATTTATCAACAAACATATTTAACGTATTACGTACAAAAGATTCAAGAAAAAACCGTTTCTAGATTATTTTTATAAAGTATAGAATCAAGATTGTGATGTCCCACGAAGCATGGGATTATTGTTATGAACAGTTTCATAACAAAATTAAAAGCAGCAGTCACCATACAGCACATATTACGAAGCAAATCGTTAACACTGTGAGATAAGCGCTCCAGTTAAGATAAATATCATCTAATTCTAAGAAATAAATATTGTACAATTTGCGGAAGTTCATTCCTGATGCGATTGTCTAGATATCATTATATATTAGCACGACAAAATGTCACATGTGCCCGTTGTGGCCCGTTGCAACCATATGTCCGGTAAACATTGACATTGAGGTAATTATACTCGTAGTACTTGCACTACTACTGTCATTATAAAGGAAAGAATATTACATACACGCGCACAGACAATTACGCGTATGTAGATATACTTGTTATCATATCCTTATTAGTAATTAATAAGTAATTATAAAATAAACGACTTCTAATGCATTATTTAGTAGTTTTTAGATAAATATGAACCAGGTTTTTAAATTTTATCGACGGAAAGAGTTTTCCCGGGACAAGTCATTTATTATACTGGGGTTTTTAGACAACCCTGTAACATAGTGAACTCACCTGCCAACCGAGAGGTCTCTGGGTGGATTTCCGGCCAAGGCTCTTCTTGAATCATCATTGGTTCACGCGAGTTTATAAACGAGTAACCGTCCTCGCTTTGCTTCGGTTTTCTTATTTTTTACACCTTGGGTTACATTATTGGAGTTTTATTAAGGATTCCTATTTTTTTTTAAAATATAATATAGCCTTTGTTACCCGGGGATAGTGTGGCTTCCCAACAGTGAAAGAATTTTTCGAATCGGTTCAGTAGTTTCGGAGCCTATTCAATGCAAACAATCAAATCTTTCCTCTTTATAATATTTGTATAGATAATATAAATTCGATTGAATTACATTTCTATTCAGTAGATTTGGGGAAAGTGCGCGTGAGAGACACTAGTTAATATAAACGATACCATTTTATCCACTGGATCAAAAAATCGTCATACTCAAGTTCAAGCACCTTATTATGTACTAGTGGATACCCGAGGTGTGCTACTATATGCTAAAAAAGAAATATTTTGTTAAGGGAAAATGTTGCATGTGAAAAGTCGAAAGTCGATTTCATGAATGGACCGAAGGTACCTAACTAATGTGGTCTCAAACCAGCTTCGCATTATTGCTAATCAAATGAAACCAGTTTGGGGCACATCGCTCGGTTGGATGGTTTCAATGTGTTTAATGTACATTGCCACAAACATTTTTTGTGTTTTATAAATTATAATATAGATACATAGATATGGAGTCAGATGTACTCAATATTAATGTGATCGAATTCGGACCGACAAATGTGAACGAACAGGGATGATCGTCAGAACACTTAATTTTTTCGAAAGACCAAAATCCGTCCGGAAGGTAAAGTCCTCCTTGCGAACACATTTTGGGTAAAGGAGCATAGAATATCTTTGAACCAGGAAGACCTGAAGCCGAAAGCATTCAGAAGGCTTAAGACCCGTAAAAAAGAAGCGTAATTTAGTATTCCATGTGAATCCCAAAGTGTAATTAGTTATTATTGATATTAAGTTGCTGATACGTTGACAAAAACACAAGCTCCAAAGTGTTTGTATCTTCTGGAATGCGTCAATTCGATCGACGTTTGTTTTTCCTTGAGATGATTCTTATCAATTTTTTGCCGTGTGTTTTATTTCTTGCAAAATGTCAACGCACCGAAGATTTATACCCGTGTCTGTTGCCTTAACGCCTACTTTACATACAATGGTAATTTACCTGTTATTTGCAATAGCTCGCATACAAAGTATAGACGAATCGCTCTTATTATCAGGACCGACCTGTCTAATTCATCAGACTTTCAACGATATAAAAAAGGTAGCCTGTTTTTTCAATTATCAGCAGTTACCCGTTATAAGAAAAATATGATTTATATGTACCTACTATGTATAAGTACATAATGCGGTAAATAGCAGGATTTAAATTAAAATATTTCGTTAATTTGAAAGACACTAGGTTATTTAGGATGCTACCCACTAATACCTCTTTGACGCTATCAGTAGGTTCTGAACTTTCGTGTTAAAGCTTTTTCTTTGTGAGAACAAACGAAAGAATTATGCATGCAGCTGTTGAAACAATTTTAAAGGCATGAAAATTCCCTCAGGAAGATTTTTTATACATAAATCCAATTTGAAATTTATTTCAAATTCGCGCAAAACTTGGAAAATTAAGACGTGACTTCTGAAGATATAATTGTAATAATCTGTTTTACTATTTATCTTTAGAATAAAGTCCACATGTAGAACACTTGTACTGAGTAATTGATCCATTATACAATGACAGGTATATGTAATGAATTGGACGTAACACACTCATTAGACGACTTCTACTAATGGAATACTTGTCTTCATTTACACTTTGGTAGTGCAAAAAACATTTCAATGTAATCATTTTTATCACTGAATAGGAACTTTACCATAAAAAAGTATTTTTTCTTTAACAATCCCATCACTTTATTCAAAGTGCAAGAAGTTTGCTTATGTAGATATATAAAAGTTACCCTAATTATGTATTTAATTAGTATTTTTTCAAGCACAAGTTTTCTACATGATCTACTCTATTATGATGTAATATAGTGCTCATGTTGCGACTCAATTACATAAATGATTTATTGCAAACGGGTCTTAAAATACCAGATTTATTTAGCAATAATATATTTTATTTTTTTAACTTGATACAATCAATAGATTTTTCTACACACGACAGTACAGCAGTGTACATATGTAGAGGAAGTGTACAAAAATAGGCTAATTTTATAAACTTTAATACAAGAAACGCTTATGGATAGTTGGACTAATGGATGTTTTGTAGATACTTGGCTGCCGGAAGCCGATACTCGACAGTACCACGCGGAATGTTAACATCGCTAAATGATCTAGGAACTACCAACTACGAGTATTATTGCGCCTGCGTTTGCATTTGGTTTAGATTTTCGATGATTTCATGCAATATATAAAACACTTTTGTGTCTGTTTCTACAGATAGTTATTTGCGATATGCACTGTATCGCATTATAAACGGTTCAGTAGTTTTGTGATCGGCTGGCCTGTTACGGTCCGATACTATAAGGGTTCAGAAGTTGTAGCATCAAGCAATGACTTGTGTTAGGGTTTGAAATTACCAAGAAACTATTTAATTATTTTTACGAACAAAGACGCCATTATTTTGTAATTCGCTTAAACTCCATGGTATCGGCGTCAGTCAACATACCGTAATAAACTATTTGATTAATATTACGAACAAAGATGCCATTATTTTTCTAATTCGCTTAAATTCATGGTACCGGCATCAGTCAACACACCGCAATAAACTATTTGATTAATGTTACAAACAAAGACACTATTATTTGTGTAATTCGCTGAACTCCGGGGCACCGGCATGAGTGAACAGCAAAACACCTTAGTTGGCTGTTCTCGGGTTTCGGGTGAAATATTACTGTGAGAAATATTACTGTGAGAAATTCAAACAAGGAAGAAGGGATTGATGTTGGTCGGTCAGGATTTTTAAGCCGAGGAGGCTGCCCGAAGGGGACAGAACGTTTGAGACTGCAAAGTGATTAACACGTAGAAATTTTAAATAAGCATCGACCTATAAACATTGAAAGTAATTGTAAGTGAAGTTTTTAAAGTAATTGTAAAGTCGAGGTGTGCGAATTTGTCATCCTTTTATAGCCATAACCATTGTACCTATATCAAGAAAACAGAAATAAATGCATGAAGACATCAAATGCCTTTTATATTACAACAAGGAGAAAAGTTTGGAGATTATTGATATTTAAAACTTGTAATAAGCAAAATGTTTGGTAATATAATAGTGATTCTGCATAGAGATGCTTTAGATTAAAACGGTAACAATATAATCTAAGTGCGCCTTGCCATGTTCATATCTATCTCACGATCGTGGCTCTAATTGACACGATTCTACTATCAGGTCGACGATCTATCAATGCGATCTGTGCGCTGTACAACGTGGCATTTCGAAGCCTGCACACGACCACGACATCATCACTTCATCATTCATTAAAATATAGTTTCCACGAATGAATGAAAGGTGTAACCCGAGTGTAAAGGTGTAAGTGTACAACGAATCGGATGATGTATACCGGTTCTGTGCCGGTAGCAGGAGCACACGCCAAGCAGTTTGACGCATTGGAATCACAAGTAACAACATAAAAACCACTTCGTAATTACCAATGATATAATGTAAAAAGAGGTAGATATGTCACCTCTACCTCTACCTCGCGCCGACGATGAAGAGCGTAAGAACAGGCAATTGACCATTCTGCTCGTAGTCGCTCTGTCAATACAAGACGATACGCACGCTTTTGTTGTTGTCAGAAGTGCTTGACATTTGAAATACAGTGCGGCAACGTTAAAAATTAAAATGCCTTCGTGTATTATAACAATGTGATTGGTGTAGTGAAACAAAAATTAAGGTGTGTCTGTGTTGTAATTAATTTCGGAACAGATTTTTTGGCTGATTTGGGGCATAACGTATCTATATTTTTTAAATATCATTGGTCACCTAAAGCGTCCTACAAGCATGTAATGGATCTCTTCTGACAGGCTACATTACACAAAATTATCATCTGTATCTAAATTACATTGCTGTTTTCGTACACCGCGGATACAACAATAGGCATCACATGATCGTAGACAGATGATATACATCATTTCCTGTTCTCAAATTATAACTAAATAGGGCAGTTACACAAGTGACGGGCAACTGATGCATTGATTTCAATTTATGTTCATGTTGTCAGCAATCCATTAAGATCTAAATACATAATACGTTTTGTTAATTTGTTTGCCATTTTTGTACCTACATCTAATTACTAAACTACACCTAATTACAGTAACTACACCTAAATACATCCAAACATATTCATAACTGATCATCATTGGATCAGAATAGGCACTCGATTGATTCATAATGAATAATGTTTACAAATACCAAAATTCTAATATAGGAATACAATTTATTTTGTTTATTCAGTATCTATAGCAAAAATACATATTGTGAGGCTTGATTTACAGTGTCCATCACTGGTACAAACACCATATTGAAAATTTAATTATAAAATAGAAAAAACACTTATCAATAACTATTATAATACTAGTCAAACGTGAATAAGTCATACTGAAAATCTAACTTTAACATTTAACAAAAAAAACGTGTAATACTAGTAACATTTAGCGCAAGTTTTCGTTACGATTCTATTTTTTATAGACATGGAATGGAACTATTAAAGTCACTTAATATCATCGATAAATCTGTTGTTAGGCGATGATTGCAAGATTACCTAGACCGATCATTCTGTTGTTAGGTCATTATTGCGGATCATCAAGTATCTATGTATAATAACTAATACATAAAAATCTCGTGTTGCGGTGTTTGTGGTCGCACTCCTCCGAAGCTGATTTTTTTTGTGTATATTTGGTAGATATTAAAATGGATCGTAAAGTATAATATTTCATACCGATAAGTTGAAGGGTGTCTCTATCTAAAAAAATGGCAGAACAATGTTTGTTAAGTCAGTTAGTATTTTTGTGTAACTAGCCAACCACCGTGCTGTCGATCAACTTGATGGTAAGTGGCCTCCGTCTCCCATGAACATCAATACCAAAGGCATCACCGATGCGTTGCCGATCAAGAAAGAAGAGAGAGAGAGAGAGAAATAAAATAGAACTTACTCCCCAGCTGGAACACGACGAAAAAATAACTGCAAAATTGTTAAAAATATACTACTTTACTGACTTTATTAACAACCTACTGAAATTTGATAAGTATAGATATACTTATCATCTTCCAGATGGAAGGAGCCAACTCCTCAAGTACTTCTAGAAGATTCTAAAATCTAAGCACTAAAAAATATAAAAGAGTGATTTAATTCCAATCAATAAAACGTGTTTCGTAAGGATAACTAAACCATTTTTTACAATCGTGTAATGTGGTAAATGATGCTAAGTAAATGTAATAACTACCACCAAAAGTGGATGATTAAAATGTCACCATAAGAAACCAAAGTGCTAAGTATCGTGGTCACACATTGGAAAAAAATATCCATTACAACACCATTTAATTATGATACTGATATTATACGATACAAGACCATACGATATGCTACGCAGTTCATTCATTTATTGATCTACTAATTTAGATAATCAGCTTTTAATGCTGACTGTACTGATCCCACTAATATTATAAATGCGAAACATTGTGAGGCTGTATGAATGTTTGTAATTCTTTCACGCAATAATCTGAATTTTATCAAAAAAAATAATAATCGAGTTCAAAATAACTCAAAAACTACTCGTCAGATCTAGCTCTAATTTAAGTGGGACCTCATGACAAGCAGCAGCTTTCGATTAAAAAAAGAATCATCAAAATCGGTTCGCCCAGTCCAAAGTTCTGAGGTAACAAACATAAAAAAATACAGTCGAATTGAGAACCTCCTCCTTTTTTTGAAGTTGTTTAAAAACCATGACCTTGGAACAATCTCATAAACACAGGGTCTAAGTCGGAGAATCCCGCGTAACTCTTTGTTAGTCAGTCAGGACTAGCAAATAGGCAAAAAGCCGACATAAATTCTAGTACTTTCTCTGAGTCAAATATAATTACTAATTTAATCGTATTACAATTATATTTATACCGGATGTTCCTGATACGTGTAATTACCCACGAGCTAATATAATCCACCCATTTAAATATCATTAAATTAAGATCGCGACAAAACATGATATTTATACACAATTATCGATAATTATTGTCGGAAATTAATAGGAAATCTGTTAAGTGCACCAGTATTCAATTAATAAAAAAAAGTTGTTCGTAAATATGGAAATGGAAAGGCTTACCATTTACTAGAACTATGTCGCCACGAATCAAAGGCTTAACAACAGGGATTTTCAGATTTCACAAGCTGGGATTGTTGAGTTAGACAACACAGATTGTTGTCAATTTGCCTTGAGTTGTTGATTGTTAATAATAAAATCAATTATGTGTAAGTAGTTAATTTATTGCCTTAAATCATTGCATGGCACTGCGAAAAATGTGTCCTTTTATTTTTATTTGAAGCCGGTCACATAAAATTATATTTATCGATCGTAGTTTAAAAGTAATGAAAATACCTATATGAAATAGAAAATGGTAAATGAGCAGTTTTCAATATAATATTTAACTATTTTATCTCTGTTATCTATGTTATACCTCGACCTAAGATTTAAATATAATTCGTTTTAAATTATTATTTATATCGAAATGAAAGCTTATTAGCTGTAAAATACTAAGTTACATCATTGATCATTGTTTTAACTCCGTGAACCGGCCGAGATCACCGGTCAAGCTGCGGCGAGGTCGGCTCTCCATTGCTTCCGACTTTTACTATGCGCATGCGCAATACGCAAGGTTTACTCGTATATTTACATTTGTAAACAAACTACTCGATACAGTTTCGCATGATGTAGGGTTTTATCGCACAGTGGGCAGATTCTGTGTATAGATCGCTGACTAGCTGCCAAATTGAAAGTTGGTTCCTATAATATTATATCTTTTTTTTATGAAATAGCAATTTCATATGTATTGATTTAGTTCAAGTACCGAATACGGTACGTTTCTTCGTTGTATTACCTCTTAATTACTTCAATAAGAAACAGCCTTAATATTTCGAAATATTACGGAGAATTCTTATTTATCCTTATTAGATTTTCCTTAGACAAACAAATCCATTCCGCTTAAATTCAGTGTGTGTTAATGTGTGACATATTAGTGTGTGTAAAGCCGGTCTATCCAGCTATGATCTACTTTCAAACTACAAAGTTCCTTGTCAAAGCCACAACGCCCAGAGCCCGCCCTTCGAACAGTTCATCAAAGCTTGGGTTTTACCACTTCATTACGATGCAGCGAGCATTTCAATGAAACGAGAATTACTCACTCGAAATGCTTGTACGAACCATGGAGCATTGTGGCTCGTGTGGTCTGTGCGGCCTGCGATCTGCTTAGTCACAGGTCAAACCGCATTTGTAACCGAATTGTACGAAAATGACATACGTTCATTGAAGTATGAACAAAAATGTATGTTCCAATGAATTGGCGCCGTGCGGCTTCAATGTCCAATGGATTCGTTCGATTTTGAAAGGAGAACAGGGGCTCAATTTTGAAAATAGAACCTCCCGGCGGGGACACTCATTTTGTTCGAGATGTCTATTCTGTGACATTAAACTTCAATGCATACGTTGCGTTTTGTAGTGCCTTTAGGCGGGACCAGCACCCTAATTCACGTAATTTAACAAGTTCGATTGCAGTGCAGTTGCAGTGACGTTCCGATCAAAATAACACTTTCCGTATTCCCTAGCTTTCGCGAGCGCTGTCGAACACGCTCACGTCACGCGAGCGTTTGTCAAACACGCTCACGTCACAAAAAGGTATTCTGTTGATGCGCGTCAAGATAGCGTGTTTCCGATCACAGTTTGTTTTGACACTTTTTTATTACTAATTGCATTGCGAGGCAAAGTGAAGATCTTCATTCTGCCATATTGAGGTTAGTTACATAATGTTTTTTTGTGAATTGAAGCACAAATCATTACTATTTTGACGTGACAACGTCTATTAAAACGATGAACGCCGGGTGCACGCACGAAAAAGCATGACTCACTGTCACGTTCCGTGACGTCATGTCACGTTCTGTGAGCGAGAGCGCGGAACAAGCGATAGAGAGGCACGATCGGTTACGATCGGCGGAAGCGCTCGGTTCGTGCCCTATGTATCTCTCTTCCTCTCAATTCCTATACAAAATAATAGTAATTTAATTAAAATGATTCAATTTTATCTATAAAAGTATGCAATCATTTCATCAATGTTTTGTCATGACGTTGTCACGTTAAACTACCGTCCATAAACCGAATTTGCAGACAACCAATTTTTTACAAAAAAATTCACAAAAATAATAATTGGGATAGTAAGTAAATATTCTTCAACGTTTTTTAATGGAAACATAATAAATTATAATTTGATTATTAATAAGTTTATTTGTTCTCTCATATGACAACACTAACACAGAGTACTAAATAGTCGAAGAAAAGTTTGGCAGGCGCGCAGGATGGGTGCAGGAGAAGTGAAGTTCACGCGCAGTTTGCGTGCAGTTGACGCGCAGTTCAAAAATTACGACAATACGGTTTAGACGCTAAACGTCAACTTGTATGCAGCGTCACTGCAACTTGATTGCAGCGTCACTGCAACTCAATCGATGCGTCTTAAAGTTACGTGAATTAGGGTGCTGGTCGTGTTTACGTGTATGAATACATAACGCACACACATAAACACATGCAAACACAAACACATGCACACAGAACCACAGGGACAGGGACAACATTTCAGGCAGTTTTAAAAATGTGCGATTTATGTGGCCGGTTAAACTCCAGAAGTTAACACCAGGTGGCAAAACGCGCATTCCTTAATTACCCTTACGATAAATTATTTACAGATTAGCTCGTCTAGTAAGCGCCATTAAATATTTATTCTAGATAATTGATTATATATCAAGTCAATATCAATTAACGGATGATTTGATATCAGTAGACATAATAAATGCTAAAGTACGTCGTTAATTAATTGCTAGACAAGATAATAGGAGATTATAGAAATATTGCTGGGATATACCTAAATACTGATGATAAGTGATTGTTTATCAGACAAAGATTAGCTTGACAGATGATATAAACAACCTGGATTTTTACTATTCAGGCCTTAGTCTACAATTTTTCAAAATATATGCGCAATTGAAGGACAATATCGCGATATTTCCATGACGAACGTTGTGATAACCCTAATTATTAAGAAACGAGTAACTGCCCTCGCTTTGCTTCAGTTATTAAGGATCCCTGATTTTTTTTTGGTAATATACTATAACCTATGTCACCCGGGGATAGTGTAGCTTCCCAACAGTGAAAGAATTTTTCAAATCGGTTCAGTAGTTTCGGAGCCTATTCAATGCAAACAATCAAATCTTTCCTCTTTATAATATTAGTATAGATAATGTGAAAACATTGTTATTATTTACAGTCTAGGCTAGATACAATAATAAAAAGGGATTTTCTTCCTCATCTAGAGACGAACCTTGATAAATAATTAGAAATATTACCGATCTAAATTAAACGCCAATCATTCTGTCGGCTATCAACGATAATAACGTACGCGTACGATTATAAACACTTGGACGTGTTATTATGAGTATGTTATGATCGCTACTTCCGATTTCCGCGTGCTGTGATCGACACCCGAGGAGTAACCGACCACACGTTTAAATGTTAAGAACAGGATGGTAAATGAGCGTCATCCGATGGTAAGTGATCATCGCCACAGGCAGTCTTAATTAGGGTTGCTAGATACGGGCTTATCATTTCCGGGGCAATTTTATTAGACGATCGATAGGATTGTAGAGGCGGGTCGGACGCACTTGATTCAACGTGGCATCTCTCTAAAACAAAGCTTGCCCGCCCCCTCCCCCGTGTCTACTGTTAGCGCCCCTTGAGCCCTTGAGTCGGCGGTACCCGCAACATACGAGAATTATTCCCGGACACGGGACAAGACGTAAAATTCCTGAACAATCCCGGATTTCCCGGCCATCCTTAGTCATAATCAACACAATGACTTCTGTTACTTGTATTAATAAATAAGCTACATACTATATTAATAATATTGGCATACATAAACAAATGTAAACGCAGTTGTTAGCGCAAACGCCGCAAACTCAGTAAGTAAACACAGTGTCGTGCGATTGTGAACACTTTCTGGGAATCTCTGGTGCCTACTCCACATAAGGTTAACATGGACGAGGTCGACCGTCGAAGCCTCGTGTACCTACTGGGCGGGGAGCCATTATCCTTGTGACCGCAATTATCGAGCCAGATATGAGCAAGGATAGATAAGTCTTCGTCTATTTTTACTCACCTAATAAGTTCACGTTTACGTATAATCCCATCGTAAGCTATGCAGTCCTGGTATAGCGCACTGATCTTAATAAAGCCAATTTAGTTTGGATTTAAAATCAGATCTAAAATGAATAAAAACAAGCATCTTGTGACATTCTTTATCAGTAACAATATCGTTAAATACTTTCCCAAAGGCTAAAAGGAGTTTTTCTACTTCTACGTATTCGTCATGGCTTGCTCCTATTTTTACAAAACATAATCAAAATAAACTATTAAATCAGTTACGTACATGGCGAGGAAAATCACAAAATGGCAGTAAACTTACTTATTGCAGTATAATACACACGGTCATTAATCAAACCGCAAGCACTAACCTCCGTGACCATCGTTAGTTATTATACTAGAAACAGTCAAGTCCGAACCGGACTGTGTGTTCGTACGGGACATCTCTCCTAGATGTTTAATTTGTTATTTCTGGAACATTAACGGAGATTAAACAATGGAATAAAAATTTAATCCATCGAAGATGCATTTAAACACGAAAAATTTAATGTAAATTAGGTACGCGCGAAAAGCTACAAATAAAAAAAAATATATTATAAAATTAGTCTTCAGTGATGATTAAATAATTTTAAACAATAGGTTATTTTATTTCCTAGAACTATTTAATTATTCATTTATTATACATACCTACTGTAATTATGTAATTGACGTGTTATTTTGAATAAACTGATTATTTGAAATAGTAGTAATTACAACAATGTTTAAATAGATGAAGTTGTAAGATAATGTTTAAATAGATATTCTTAATTGTGCACCTATCTTAATGGTTGTACGTAATTCATTCCACATTTAAATTAGGTACTAAAAACCAATTAGATTTTTTTAAGGAAATAGTCGGCAAAGGAGCTTATGATCCACCTGATGGTAAGTGGCTATCGTCGCCCATGGACATCAGCAACACCAAAGGCATCACCGTTGCGTTGCCGGCCAAGAATGACAGAAGAAAAAGAAAGAAGATTAATGAAGAACGGACATTAATGACTGTATACTGTTATTTTTGATCAAAAAATGGTTGACAACCCTAGGACTAAGAGTCAAAAATACTTGCTCATAAGTTATATGATTATGGTTGGATGAACTCTATTCACTATGACATTTATAACCGCAAGAGTTCATTGTGTGTGCCGATTTATGAATCGCATTTAAATTATATTACCTAAATACCACGTGTTATGTTTTATCTATTATTTCCAGTTAGCGACTTAGCGTGGATATAAAGATTATCACAAGTATTCTATTGTATTATACCAGAGAGATTGTTATGGTGTTTTACATTGTCATTAAGATTATCGCAGCATTACCTAGATACTTTAATACCTAACCATGTGCTGGTTATTTTCATGTCGGGAATAAAAATTATGTTTATTTACTTTCAATAATAATATATTCCCTTCGAGGGGCCCTACCACAAGCGGGCCGGATTTGGTCGCCTCTTACGACACCTATCCGGCCTGGGATTGGGGTTGGGATTCTAAGCCACCATAATACGGCGAAATTATTGTACTGCATGTAGCCTATGATCCAAATAAATAAACAATCACTGAATTACCTCATTATTCACTATTAAAGATGCCCTGGAAAGCGACTGGCATGAATATTATAAACACCAAAAATAACCAATTCCCAAGATCGAACACCGTCACGTCAGTACGTCACGTTAATGCTCGGACCGGAATCAAACCCGCGACTCAGATAAGTTGACGGGTACGGCTGGTATCAACAAGACATCAGTCGTATAGGTAGGTACAGCCGTATTTTTTATTATATGTTAAGATTTCCTGCACAGCTCTTAATAGTATTTTCGTTTGCTAAAAGAAAAGCGTACAAAAATAACTTTTGTTTATTAACTTTCTCGGCTAAGGTCACATTGTTTGTTTGTTTACTAAATACATGTGAGGCGTGTGTTTATTTATATACAATAGTTTGTCTATGGCACGTGTCGTCATAGCCAGCGGCCGGACTGGCCGGCTACACGGCCGTGCGGATCTTTGTCTAATTATAGTGCAACCGTGGTAGCCAGTGTTGCTATATTCACACTGCAACTGTTCCGCGTCTGATACGATTACTTCCTCTCTTATTACCGGCAATAATTCTATTCATATTAAATTCATCGACAGCAGCTCACGGGTTCACGGGCAGAGAGAATATACAGAATATCTCTCGCGAACGATGGCTGCCTTGGCAAGGACAAATGAACGTGGTCTTACATAGGATAGTATAGTTAAACATGTGACAATGCAAAAAGATGAACTTAAGCTTCTCTTTCGTTTTGTGAGTATTATATTATTCCTTATAATTTATTTCTCCCTACTTAGATATATTTTCTTTTGCCTGTTAATTAAGGAGTCTGTTAAATAAGGAGAGTACGACTAAAATAAAATTCTTTAATTATGTTTTTGTCAGGAAGAGGTCTCTATCTAGCGTGTCTTTCATACGTACATTACATTATGTCTTAATTGCCTTAAACGTTGCATTTATTTATCCATGACGTAGCAACACATATCATAGCAACATAAATATTCAATGAAATCAATTAAATCGTCACAGTTTATCGATTAAACGGTTTGTTAATAACAATTAACGCTCGTAACGTTACGAGAGTGCTTCAATTCACGCGACCGCAAACGAACGAAGCGCGCGCGTTCCCCGGGTATCCGCTATCAATGGTGCGCTCAGTAAAAGTTATGACAACAATAATGCGTTATAAAACTAGCGGCGACGACGAAAACCAACACCAGTTCGCCCGCGAACCGCGCAAGGTCAAGTACATGCAGGCTCTTTCGAAAACAGTCGACCAGCGACTCCAACTGTGATGTGACATGACACCATTTTAAATATTAAACAAAACACAAAAGACGATTTAAAAAAATAAAAATTGAAAACAGATTAAAATATCAACAAAAAATATAGAACAGTTCCATAGTGCTAATTTAAAAACAAACTCGAGTGAGGAACGCACGCGTTCCAAATTTAAACACGATTTTGTGCGCCGGGAGTTTTCCCGCGAAAACGTTGTGCTGCAGATAAAAAGAAAATTGTGTGAGGACGCCATACGGACGCTTCAGTTTTCATTTAATCTTCTTCTTTAAATTCGAAAATAATATTGTGCAAATAGTTCGTCAATCAGTCAAGTTGGGTTCCCACGCGGATAATATTTCAGAGTAAGTACTTTATATCGATTTCCTAATTTTTTAACCATATTTGATGGAAATCTTGACGCCTTATCATAAATCAATATAATGTTATTTTGCTACCTTACCTTATCACTATCGTTGATTCCTACCAAGGTAATTCGCATTGATAGAAAAATAAACAAATATGTAGTAATGAAGAAAAATTTTTAAATTTATTTTTCTTTCATATTTCTTAGATTTAATTAAATTACCGGCATGAATAGCGTTGACAATTTTTCTATAAAGTTAAAATTCTTTAGATCGTTACACAGTCTACATAAACTGTTCGTAAGTAATTTTTTTCGCTTTTACTAGTGTTAATATTGTCTATAGGTACATGGAAGAAAAGTTGTCATCTTATGTAATTTTACTTTTTTTAAGTACTTAGTAATTCAGCATGTAAAAGAGTTGTCAGTTTCCAGGCAGCTCGCATGTCTTCCGGCACAGAAAACATTCACTTCCTTATTTTTTAAATAAATACCGGTCCATAATTATTACAGTAATTGTACAGAACTGGTCTCAAAAACTAAATAGTGATAGGTACAAAAAATAAATATACATATACAGATTCTGTATCGACTTTTAAAGGGCACTTAATGAGGTAACAATAACTGTGTACAATATGTTGTTTGCTGATTAATTTTGTCCAGTTTACATTATTATTAGTTTTTTTATAGAAATAGCCTGCAAACGAGCTGACGATCCACCTAAGTAAGTGGCTATCGTCGCCCATGAACACCAAAGGCAACACTAATGCGTTGCCGGCCAAAGAAGAGAGAAGGAAAAGAAAGAAAGAACTGACTCTCACGCCCCTAGCCTAGCCCATTAGCCCATAACCATTAATAGTATGTATCTACAGGTACAGATTTGTACAGATGTCATGAAACAGTAACTTTTCGCTATTCGGCTATTAAAAGTAGGTACGGTACAACCGCAATAATCCAAATCTATGTATAGTGGTTAAAATATATCGAAAAAAATAATAATAATACGTATTATAGTGTTTGTCGATTTACAAACAGTTTCAGCTTTTCCTTATAGATGATAATCTGCTATATGTAGGAAATACTGCCAGACGACTTCAAATAAATCGTAGTTTTTTCCGGCATGTTTTTAACCCCCACACAAAAATAGGGGTAGTTATTGTAATAAGTATATCTTAATATATATAAATTACGTGTCACGTTGTTTGTCCGCGATGGACTCCTAAACTACTTAACCGATTTTAATCAAATTTGCACACCATGTGCAGTTTGACCCAACTTGAAAGATAGGATAGCTTACATCTCAAAATAAAAAAAATTGACAGAACGAAGTCTGTTCGGGCAGCTAGTATAAGTATATAATATAAAAATAGTAGTAGTTAGCTATAACTTCATTTTGTTTGTTCTTCGAAAATTCGTCTATTCATGCATGCTCATGAGATCGTAACCAAACATTTGGTTTTCGACAAATCACGATTCAAGACAATTCTATTATATTCACTAATTACGGGCTACCTAATGACGATTTTCAAAGAATGCATTATAACATTATTTAATAACTTGTACGTAATTCCAATTAGTTGCATACAATGACCAATTACTGTATCATATTAAGTAGGTAACCAGCGTTAATAGATACTGAAATTTATGACTGAAAAATGTTTTACAATAAGATCCAAGAAAAATTAGCATTTACTGGGAATTGGCTACTTTGTAAACACACCATATAATAATATATTTACTAGACATTATTACTAGAATTGACGTCACGGATTTGTTTTAGCAGTAGAGTAACGCTTCAAATCTTTTATATGGCAATCTGTTGTTCTGTTTTAAATCACACTCATACTTCATATTTATTACTAATGAATGGATTATAACCAGCAATACAAAAACTATTAATAGCATAGAATCGGGTTATAATATTGACTCTCGGAATGCCACAGAATCCAGCACCCACTAGTTATCTAGATTACGAAGGCTTGTACGAGTATCTACTCTTGATTAGAACTCCAACTTAAGATGATGTGGTTTTTACCTACGATAAGTTTTTCCAATTAGACAAATTGATTCATATAGGAAAACTGTAATATGATTAATAGATAAAAAAAAACCACTTCCCTATTTTCTGATCAATTAATTTATTGGGTACATCCGAAAATAATTCTTGCATTTATTAATTACTGCAAAAAACATAATCGAATGTAGCTTAAATTAAAATAGCACCTAATTAAATCGTATTATGCACATCATGTTATAGCTAGATAAGCTTACGAGCTATTCATATAGGTGTATTTTCTTGTAGAGCAAGTGGCAGTACCATCATTCCGTCCATCATCCTTTAGAGGTCCACTGCTGGACATAGTGGCAGTAAAACTACAAGCAACTTTTGAATAACAAAAAAATAATAAAAATAATGGACAGTTACGAGATTCGCTTCCTACTATTTACTGGAAGTATTGTTGTCCTTGACATTTGCATTAGTACCTATATAAATGCATCTTGTCTCTAACGTTTGCGTCTGTGAGTCTGTTTGTCGACACTGGCGTCTCGACCAGCTGATTGTCAAAAGATACGCGATGCAATTCACGCAACATGCATAACAATAGCAATATATACGTATTCTTATAAATAAATGTAATACTGTATGGTTGGAATCCTTGTAACCGCTAGCACGTCATTGATAAATAAACTGATGTTGAATTGAAGAACGTTATAATATTTTCAATAATCCGATCAAATAGAGAAGAAATGGTTGCCTTTAAGGACCTCGTCCTCCTTTATATTTTATTGGCAAATGGCATGTGCAAAGTTTAATTATTTTTGTCGGTAAAAAACCGCTCGGCTTATTACAATAGATAATCCACGAAACACGAACCCTATATACTGGTACAAAGAGATGGGAAGCCCAAATGCGTTTCCATCAGTATGTATCAACCGTGTTCTTGTCCGATAACGTTCAAACCGTACTTCGCCAGTTATCAAAACGGCATTGGTACGTACACAAAAAATATCATTATATAATTACGGTGTCACCTATTTACATTTTAATGGATAACTCTATATTGTTAAATCTTGTTTAAAACTCAAATGCCAACAGTTTTAAATTGTCAATAGACACAAAAGGGTTCATTATAGCCAACGGCGTGAAACCGTATCTTTTGTCAGCGACCAGGAATTCTCGCGGACATTCAAAATAGATGAATGAATTCATTTGTAGTCACAGCCGGGGCAGAGTAACTTAGCTAATTATCAAGAGTATCAAGTTACTTCACGATAAAATAGTACTAATAAAATAACATAATGTGTACTGGTCTGAGAGACTTACAATAGAATCCTAAATAATTTCAGGTTCTAAAAATACCAAAGTTAGTAGCAGTTTCACTACAGCGCGCCCGGTAGCACAGCATATCGAACATTTATCCTTGAACACAAATATATTAAGATATTATTTAATTTCTTTGCATAGATAAGAAATAAAATATATAGGTTAACTTAACATGAACAAGCAGACGTATATATTAGGCACCGTTTTCAGGCTATTACCTACATGAAAACTATAACGTAATGGAAATAAAATGGAAAACTGTTAGACGTATGCCTATCGTATACCTGAATCGAACGAAAACGTCATGCGTCTACATCAGGAGACTATTAAAAAAATATTGTTGAATATAATTTTTATAAGAATCTTACTAACATATGACTACCGAATGCACAAAGAGACTAAAATGTTTCCTAAACTAAACTCCAAACAGCGATTGCATTGTTTAGAAACAGGAAGGAAGACATTGTAAACAATTCCAATCAACAATACTATTTGTACTTCTTTTCTTGCAAATTATATTGAAACGTCGGTCACTATTATTCTAAATAAACTGAACAAAATATTCAATCGCGAAAGCAGCATCGGCGGTGCTCTGTGTAAACTGATCATCAATGTAAGAATTAGCACGCTTCACGCCTCTCTGGCTGCCAGCGAAATGGTAACCAGTTCGCGATGATTATAATATTGATAGCAATCTGGACATTACGGTCAAATTACAACAAAAAATATAATTACTGGTGGACGGTGTTCGAGAATACTATTTTTGTTTTTTTTTTTTTTAAATTACGCAATAGATCCTGCAAGAATTGATCTTCTGCCTTGGACTTTTTATGCGTTTAATTGATCCTGTTTCTCAGAACCGGTTTAACTGATTTCGATGCGAATTTCAGTGATGTATTTTAGTGAGCTTAATAAACATTAGTGTTTTATCTCAATCGGTTCGGAAATATATAAGATAATCTGTTTTACAAATAATCAAAACATATCAGGTATTTTGAATGTTAACAATTAAAATAAAATGTACCTACGTTATGGGCATTTTACTTAGTTACTTAAGGAAATGAGGAACTAAACTAACTTTAAAACGTAATTCATAATTGCCGATTATACTCGTAATAAGACGAGTTGATACAATATAGTTTATGTAGCGATAGAAGTCGCGAAAAAAGGAAATGAGGCATTTGATGATCCATAGGGGATCAGGAAGAACTTTACCCATATTAATAGTAGGAATATAAAGCCACGTAGAGACGTGACTACGACGAGACCAAAAACGTTCTACTTTTAGAAACGGCGAAGATCTTTTTTATGCGAATAGACGACACACTAGTTGGTAAGCGGTTACCGTCGCACATGGACATCAGTAACACAAAAGGCGTCATCGATGCCTCCCCCGATCTAGACATATCACATGAACAGAAGAAGGCCGAAGGCCAGACTGAACAATAAAACATGTTAACTCAATCAATTTGAACAAAGCAGAATAATTAGCACATTACCACAACAAAAAAATTTGACAATAAATTGTCCATTAATAAACAGACATGACCGGCACATTTATAATCTGGTTTGGCATTACTCGTTCGACAGCTCTAAATCTAAAGAGTCATCAAACATTAACCTATCAATGAAGTATCTACATTTTGCTGCTTACGTTGTCTATTCATTGCTACCAAAAGATACTAATTCAATGACTGCGAATTAAAGTTACACAATTACAATAAAGAGTTAACATTTTGCTATAAAAACTGTCGCACGTTTTATCTGTGGAACGTTTTTTCTAGGGGCAAATGAACGTGACAACACGTGTCGTGGTGGTTTGTCGGTTGTTTTTATAATAACTATTTACAAATATAAATTATTCTTCTGGATGTTTAATTTGAATACGATAATTATTATTATTACGATACAATGCATAGGTACAAATCCAGACGTGAGATATTTGCCATTATAAACATATTACATTACATACATAAATATATTTTAACATAAATATTATTAATACACAAACCTATTTTATAAAATTTAAATTTAACATAACCTTCGAAGTCTGTCAGTCGTAAACAATTTAGTAAGATTATTCCTGAACCGATTTTCACACAATTTTCATAGTTCGACAGCCTGTGAATCAATTTAAAAATTGCAATACATTGCATTAAAATCCGTTACAAGATAACAGTTAAATTTATTTCTGCATAGCCTTATCGTACTATAGCGCATTAAGAAAAATTCGGACGCGGAGTAGACTTTTGCGGATAAAGTTGATAGCAAAGTAAATAAATCTATATATATATATTAGAAACATGTACTGCATAACTTAAAGCCGGTGCGTTTTTCAAAACCGCCATAATTGATGAAAATTCAATTAAGGTCACCCAGATAGGCCAGAGTGCCCTTTCAAGATTATTCCCTGATTTCGAAAAGGATTTAAAGGTTTAACCTTAAAGATTAGCGCAGAAGGTGTATGTAAACACGACATAAGTCGTAGGCAATCGACCTCAGTTAAAGGAATGGACCGATTTAGATGCGTTTTTTTTGTTTGAAAACTGAAGTGATTGAGATGGTTTTTAGTTAATTTTGGTGAAAATAAATATTTCAGGGGTTATATTGTTTGTTTGTTTGTCAGGAGGGTCGCCGCAGCGCGGTACGGTGATCGGCGCACGCGCACCATGCTCGCCAGTATCAAGAGCTTCTGGAAGGTGTGCCGTTATGGAGACTTGTACATGGTAATTATGGTTCTTTTTATGGAAATAGCCCGCAAACGAGCCGACGATGCACCTGATGGTAAGTGGCTATCGTCGCCCATGAACATCAGAAACACCAAAGGCATCACTGATGCCTTGCCAGCCAAGAAAGAGAGAAGAAAAAGAAAGAAAGAACTGGCTCTCAAACCCCCAGCCGGAACACGACGAGTCGTTTGTTGTACCAAATCTTATGCAACTTTCGCGGATGTTTTTCCATCAGTGAACCTTGCCTTTGCCTAAGTGGGACAAGGTGAGACCTAGGCAGGGCGACATCTACGCCTCAACGAAAAATTCCATCGATAACCTGAACATATCGATTTACACGACACACATAATATTATTATCTGTAAGTTTAACATTATGATGTCGCATACTATGCAGATATTGGCTGTATGTCGGCAACACGTGCTGGTGTCAATTACGTTTCAGATAGGGTGACATTACCGTCATATTGTTAATAGTTTAATACTATAGGTGTTATAGTACAGGTGGGTGTGTTCAATTTTTTACCGACTTCAAAAAAGGAGGATGTATTTAATTCGACTGTATTTGTTGTATGAACCGATTTTGATCATTCTTTTTTTAATCGAAAGCTGGTGCTTGTCATATAGTCCCACTAGGAGCCAGAGCTAGGATCTGACGAGTAGTTTTTGAGTTATTTTGAAGTCAGTTATTTTTTCTTGGAAAAATTCAGATTATGTTTTGATCATACGTTTTGGTATAGGTAAAGCACATATTGTTAAAATGCTGCATATTGTAATAATATACCATTAAAACAAAATAGCAGAAAGGTTTTGGACGCATAGGATGGATGCATAAAATCACTGATAGGATAAAATTATATAAACTCTATATAACAAAATATTTGATAATTTCAATGCATCATAATTATTATTTGGGGCATATCCAACTATTACTCAACTAGAATGTAAAAAAATACAAGTATGTCGAGTGAGATAAAGACATAGTCAGTTCAACATTTCCAAACCACCTTCCTTCTATCCGCGTGAAGCCTAAATGCCTCTCGTGCCAATAGCAACTGTCCATTCGAAAAAAGAAAATAAATCAGTTTGACTCTAGCAGAATTTTATTAAAAATAAATTACTTTCTAGTACTAAGATATCGGAAACATGTCCATAATTAAGATAAAAGCAAGTGCAATCGCGTCAGAAATTTCAATTCACACTGGTCGAGTTTCCTTATGATCTGGTTTGACCGGTTCACACCTATTTAAATAGCGGACCAAGAATATCACCATTAAAATGCATAACTGCCTCCTGTGCTATTATTATAAATACAGTTCTCATCAGGATTAGTCATCGTTACGAAAGCACTTAGATACTTCTTTATAAAAGTCATGTAAAGTAATAGCTATAGTTATATTAATTATTACTATTTCATGTATTATTTCAATTAAGTTCATTTGTGTAATGTACAAATAAATATCTTCCTGAAGGCTAAAAGTCACCGTCAGTTAATCTGATGCTTTGCACAAATAAATACAATGTCCTGTTTTCATTTAATTGTAAGTTACAATAATAATATGAAAATTAACATGATCGGTTTCCAAACAATTGAACCTTCGGCGATAAAACGCGTCACATTACAATTTCTTCCATTTTTTTCGTCTGATTATTTATCAAACAATTTTCTTTTTTCTGTTTAGTAGCTATTTACGAGTTTTGAACACATTAAACAAGTTTTTATATTTTACTAGCTGCCCGGACAGACTTCGTTCTGTCAAAAAATTTGCAATAAAATAATATTGCGACTATAAATTGAGATGTAAAGTATCCTATCTTTCAAGTTAAATCAAACTGCACACGGTGTGCAATTTGATTAAAATCGGTTGAGTAGTTTAGGAGTCTATCGCGGACAAACAACGTGACACGTAATTTATACCTATATATTAAAATTACATTTATACCAAAATTCCCATTGTAATGGGAAACTTCAATGATTTTGGATTAATTGGTAACTGTTGCTACAGCGACTTGTAAGTGGATGGATTGAACTGGCAAACAAAACACTGGTGCCACAATGTCTATTTGAATGTACACAAGAATTTCGAACGACTATCTGTAGTGATATTGAACTCGTCGAAGGTAAACTTAATGTACTTAAACACGAATCGCGGCCGACTACGGAATAAAGAGGCGATGTTTACGACCCGATGACATCTGGAGGTCTCCGAGTGCATATAAGGTGCATTTTATGGGACATCACACTTAAATGTCCTTGAATTTAGATATGCCTGACTTGTAAGAATTTCACATTCTCATTATTGTGGTCATACTCTGATCGGTCCTGAGCCTTCTGAATCCAACGGATGCCCGCTGTCTTCTTCAGGTCGTCAGTCCACCTAGTCGGGGGCGCCCTATGCTCCTTTTTCCGAGACGTGGGCGCCAATCGAGGACCTTTCTTCCCCAACGGATATCGGTTCTTCATATAAATAGCTAAGGGTAAAAATTACAAAAAATGAAAATTGCGGAGAACTGCAGAGCGACTGAGAGATGAAAGAAGACTTATGGTATTGCTGAGGTCCATTCATCCGTCCATCCATGCAACAACTTCACATATTTTATGTGTCAATAGGTATCATTTAATTACTTTAATGTTACAAGCACTTGGTGGCCAATAAAATATTTTTATATTATATATTATGTACTACTGGAACAATAGCGAGTAACAATATAATTCATATGAGGTATTGCTATCGATAAGACGATGATGCAGCGAGATAATTAAATCATTCCAACGACACGACTCCACTATGAGAACACTGCATACGTAACTTATGTAATTTTTTATCTATTGAAATAAATCTGTTTCTTTATCTGTATCTTAGTGCTTTATCCACTGTACATATTAGGCTAATAGACACATGAATAAATAAATAAATAACGCTTCACACTCACAGCCCCACACTAGGATTCCCTGTGTCGTGGGTGCCATAGACAACACACAACATAGACAAGGACATTCACACCCAGACCGAGAACAGGAATTCAAACTCATCATTCAAATTTCCGCCTCGCTGGGAATCGAACCCAGGATCCTCGGTGCGGCGATCCGGCATGGTAACCATTGCGCCACACGGGTCGTCTGTACGTATGTACGTAATATATGTGAGTAGTCTTGTAATTACACCTTTATTTATTATTAGTGTCTATTTTACTACCATCCAGAATAAATATTATTATAATTTTTAAAAATTATGAATATCATTCACACAAAACAGATACAATACAAGATGCAATACAATACATAAAACACAAATGTATATCAAATATTTAACATACAAAGAATTAATCTACATTAGAGATATGAGAACAAATATTTTGTGTGTACCTACGCCTGCCTAAGTCAGGGATCAAACTTGCGTTCTCTTGACAGTAACCACCAACAAATTTTGTAAAAAAAACTAAAATTCTCGATAATATTCGGTAACAAAAAGAGATTTTATGAGACAGAACCAATAAAAGTTCATAGGAACAGTTGGGATAACAATTTTGATAAACGTACAGTCAGTAAAGTAACCTTACAGTCAGTAAAGTACCTTATGGACAGGATGAAAAGTTGAAAACGGTTCTGATAATAAACGTACAATCAGTAAGAAAAGTCTGTAACGGCGTATAATTTTTCAGTTCCGGAGCGAGATCTCGCGGCCGTGACAATAGTCGGTCGGCGCTGTCATTACCGCTAGATAAAGGCACGATACATTGCTATGATTCTTTATTTTTCACCCGTATTTTTTCTATTAATTACACATAATTATATAATACATATTATAATTATATAAAGAGAATAAGCAGTGATAGCCTAGCGGTTAGAACGTTGGTCTCTCGAACTGAGGGGCCCGAGTTCAAATCCTGGCACGCACCTCTGATTTTCAAATATTATGTGCGTATTAGAAGTTAATTATCACTTGCTTCGGTGAAGGAAAACATCGTGAGGAAACCTGCACACCGGAGAGTTCTCCATAAAGTTCTCAAAGGTGTGTGAAGTCTACCAATCCGCACTTGGCCAGCGTGATAGACTATGGCCTGTACCCCTCACATTGTGAGAGGAGACCTCGAGCCCAGCAGTGGGACAATTATGGGTTGTTGCTTTGCTTTGCTTTATATAAAGAGTAGGCATGTCTGTTGCATGAGCTATGTATTAGTGGTTAAATAAGTGTGTGGGTCTTTGTTATATTGCGTTCCATACTGAAACTTGTCAGTATAATGTAAGCCAAGTGTGAATAAATTTATTTTGTGACCTACCTAAATAAATACTTTGTAGTGATATTCAAAAAATAAAATACACATGAAACCCAAGACCAACAGTATAATAAATTAACATAAAATGAAACAATGTAACCCTTTTTGTACAAATAAAAACCAGCATTAGCATGATGCATAAACATAGAAAATTCGAGTACAAACTGACGTGATCCAAGCCTTAGCATCGTAGTTAGAACGTCGAGAGGGCGGGCGGCAAAGCGCGAACCGCGCTCTTGAACTTGAACCGGCTGCAAACGAAATGACCGCAAGGCGATTCAATGTCGTTACGTTTTTATGTTCTCCTGGTAACGCACCGATGCACGCTATAGTTTATAATTTTGTTTTGCGAGATACACAAAAGTATTAACGTTTTAATTCGTAAATGCAAGTTATATCTAGATATAGGTAGGTAGGTTTTAAAATGTCTTTACTTGAGAGAACGCTTGACACTTTTTAAAACTAGGCTCGAGGTAATATTGTGGTTTTCATTACAAGTCAATGAATACGATACGAGTAACAAAATAATTTATTCAATGGTTTACACTACAGCAATAGGTTGTAAATTACTTCGAAAGTAACAGCCGTTCTCCATTACATAAATTAATTCTAATATTTTGATCAAATCGCTGGCAAAAGGGAATAGGTAGTTAATATTAAATTATGAAGCTTAAAGTGCATTGTTCGCGAATGATTTAAAATTCAAACCATTCGAGTTCGTAAAATAATATGGCTAATTTCAAACGTTTGTCATATTTTTCTTACTGCTTTTAATAAATAGTTTTAATAAATACTCGTAGTTTCCAACTTTTCCGTTGTTTTCAACTGATTCCCTCTGAGGCCTCCGATGAGCAGTCATGCTAGAAGAAAAAGCAAGTAACTCGTAAACAATACCACTTACAGAGGACACTCATTCATTAGGTATTGTTACTTACATAATAAACTAATGTCTAATTTAAGTATTCTTGACCTTGAAATAACGATCATCAAGATTAAAATAATAATTATAAAATTATGAAACAATCTGATGTAACGTGACTCATTTTGTTTCCAGAAAAAACCAACGTGGTAGTATCTACAAGTAATTTAACTTATTCAGAATACATTCGAAAATAATATGTATCGCGAATTGTATGCATGTTCATTATATTTTTGTTTTATATGACATATTTTTTATTTACCAAAATAAAATAGTAAATAATGCCACTGTGAAGTAAGCCTTTGACCGCAATGAATTACACGGTCGAACTTTGACCGCAGAGCGGGAAAAATATAATAATAATAAAACATGAATAGCCGTTACATTAAAATGTACCTAACAAAGATTTATTTATAATAAACAGTTTAAACGAGGGTAGGTGCATGAGACGGCAGACGCGAGGTCATGAAGGCAAGGTTAAAGTTCAGTTTCGTACATTTGAACTTTTATTACCCACTTCCGATTTATGTCACCAAGGTTTGTTTTGATTGCAATACCTTGACAAAAACTTTGCTCTTGTTTGGAATCAAAGATTAAGAATTAGTAATTCAAGTTCGCTATTTAACTCTTCATATCTATGAAGTTTATCTATCTAACGTGCGTCTCCTACAACTCACAGGCAATAACTTGTTCTGACTATAAAGTTTTTCTAGAACGCGACGTAGTCTGGTATTGCACAATGTTTAGTATGAGAAAAATAATACTAAACAACACAAGATAACAAAAAGATATATAACCGACGATAAGATACGAGGATAACACATTTAGTGCTCCAAAAATATACCGATGTCCGAGAGATTGGTTTAAGATTAAGGTCTAATAATAAGATGACATGACGTGTCAACCTTGCTCAAACAATGCTGATATGTTATTTATTGACTTATTTAAAGGTTCATGTAATCTAAAATTTTGGGTTTTTGTGTCTAAACCAATGGCCCCTACTTGTGGTGCAACCAAAAAGAAGAATACTTAACGTGTCATAAATTTGTAGCGATTGGTGCGTCTGCCGATCCAAGGATATCTTCAACCCGACTATTTTATTATTATTCTTACGAAACTGAATATTCTAGAAATCTTAAGTAGGTATGAAAAAGCCTGTAGGTAGAGCAAGAAATACATCGACAACGCCACTAGAAATCAACCATGGCCGCCCGTTCACCGGCAATCGGGCTAAATAAGCACGATAAAGTTTCTAGAAGAGACCTTTAATCTCCGATGGAAAGAGTTAGCATAAAAAGAGAGTGCCGTCTCAAACCGTCCCATTCAGCTAGAATTTACTGAGAATCGTGATTCTAACGCAGACTCTTTGGACCACTTGTTTCATTTTTGGCTATCAGCGGCTTGGTGGAGTGCTATTCTAACTTGTATTTCCAGGTGTTTGGATAATTTGTCTGATCGCTATACATATTATCATGTGGTTTTGTTGCAATATGTCTAAAGTATTTGAGAATTAGGTGCAGGTAAATGCTGGAAAGTCGTGGGAAATGGTTAGGGAATTAGTTTCTTGAAGGCATATTAAAATAACTGCTGATTAAGCCGTAAAAACTTGTAGCCTAAAGGTTTTTCTGTGTTTCAATAAAAATAATGTTAGGGCTTGCAGTAAAAACTCAATACATATCATTTTCACGCGTAGCAATGAATTTGTGATTTTTGTTAATTTTTTAAGAAAATAAATAACAGACTATAAATAATTGACCAACTGTTATATTGTGTTATATTATAACTTATTATTATACCGCAACCTGCTAATTATATTATAATAATGGTAAATCGTGCTATTTCACTTAACTGGCTAATAGTAGACAAGTCTTGGAAAAATCCCTAACGAGCTAAATGTACATTATGTATCTACCACATATTATTTATCTACCTTAACAAGGTAATGGTAACATATTAGTTTGCGCAAACTTTTCTTCATTAATTTAACCTTCCATGTCATTTCATGCTACGAACAGTATCTGTTTATATATTTGGTGTATATTTAATGTTAAGACCTTGTTAAATAGCATTAACTAACTGTGATTCGTTGTGAGGGAAAACCCGCGCCCTGCATTCTGATACTGATAATGAATGGTAGATATCTAATGTTTTAAAACTTGATTTCTAATGAAGCGCTTTCTATGAATCAATAACATTGCTTCATGGAACGTGAAAAGTAGTCAAAACGTTTTGGTACTGAATTTTCGCCGTTCTCTTTTTAAACCAAAGGTCGATTGGCAGAGAATGCTTATAGCATTAAGTCCACTTTTTGTACCAATTAGCTTTAAGGGTATAATAAAGTGTAAATAAATAAAATTTTAATCGATAGGATGATAAAAAATATTTTCTAGCCTATTTATAGAAAAATACAGTTATTTGCCTCAATAATTGTCTTCCTTAGTCAGCAGGCAGATTCATACATTCATATTAACGACACTATCCAAGCAGTAAATAAATACAAATGACCACAACAACAACATCATTTCAAAATAAACGACTTCTGCGTAGCTTAGCACAAAGGGAGCTTTCTTCCGTGATCTCGCGAATAATAATTAATAACCAATTATATTATTGTGTACTAGTTGATTTAACATTCACTGTAACTACAATGTATGTAGCCTTTTTTTATGTCTAAGTCGCAGGGAAATGACAAACACCGAGGCAAATCCCGAACAATTTCTAGAGAAATTCAGTCCTGTTTTATGAAATCTGAAATTCGCGAAAGAAAAGACTAAACAAAGTTATTATTTTATGATCCTCGGCGATCCCTAACATGACTATTCCAGTACGGTTCTATATTGGTGTAAAAGCTCATGCCACATAATATAGGTATATAGGTAAAGTATGAACGGTTACACGCTTAGTGTGTATTTGCCCTTCGATCGGTCACCGTGGAATGACTGTAAAGATAAAAGAGATTTATACGTCTCAGGCAGGAGTCGATCCCGCCGTAAGTAATGTGTATCTTGTTGTTTTGTCACACGACAACATATTTTATTTACGTCTAAATTCTGACTCGATTAAATTATTACGTGTATGATAGTGTATGCAGTATAGTTGCACCTTGCGTTGGCTTTGAAACTCATTGGACTGACTGACACTATTTAAACTAGGAATGTTATTGTGTAAAGCTCGGCTGCTTTAGGAATGTATGTAGTTGTCTTTGAGGGTTGTCATTGCATGCGGTGTTTGCCTGTAATATTAATTTGCGGTTGTGCACGTAGTTATAAGATTCTTGAAACTTTTCATTTCCATGTTATCATGTAACAATTGTTGGCAGACCTAATAAATAAATAAACATGCTCAGATAATGCAGTCATAGCGCCCTGCAATAAGTTTCAGTTAAACCTTGTTAACTAATATGTATAAAACAGAAAAGTGATGGATTTATTTATTAACACCTGTCTAGACAGCTAATTTAGGCATCTGTGTTTTTGAAATTACACTCCTGAAAGTGTGAATGCCCAATCGGGCATTCTAAATAAATCAACATACAGTGGACCCCCGGTAATCCGACAATCATTTTGCAGGGCACTGTCGGACTATCGAATTTGTCGGATTATAGAGTACTGCCTAAGACCCCCTATAGTCCGGAATTTTTTACAAAAGATTACCTTGTAATCCGACAAATTACAGTAAACAATGAACACACGCTAGACCGCACGGCTATGACACGTAGTCAAATTTAAACTAAGCAATCAGAATTTAAACAATACCCTACGCGTCGAGCACAATAGTGGTAGTGCGTACAAGTTATAACTTATTCAATCATGCATTAGCAAAGATTGTCAAAAAAATATCAATAAGATAAATAATAGACCATGTCGGATTACAGGGGGTGCCGGATTAGACAGGGGCCGGATTACCGGGGGTCTACTGTATTTATGTTTTATTTTCTATATAATAAAATGACATACAGAGTCGTAAATTGAACTATACCTTTATTTTTTTTTAATATCTTCGATTTTATGTTGACAGAACATCACATTTTTTAAATGTGAGATCTTACATGTATTGAAACGATCGTAATAATGACTATTAAATATAATTATCAAGAATTACATTTATGTCCAAAATCCTTTATTAAAGTCTTTAACTCTTCAATCTCACTGGGAAAATAATTAGGTGCAAGAGCTGTAGCTCGGTACGTGGCGTGCGTTCTCTAGAGTCATTTCAAATAAACACTATTTACTTCACATCGCATCGCGTAATCACACCGTTTTTCTCCTCCGTTCCGGTAGTTACACCGGCTCACGATACAGAAATTGACCACCAACGTGTATTATATAAAACCTATGCAACATAACATAACATTGCTAAAGATTGCTAAAGACGTTCCAAAAATATTAGGTAACAACATAAAAATGTAGAATCAAAGCGATAGTAACTTGACAAGTTAATTTGTCTAATTTTTGTCATTATTGTGGGTCTATTTTACGATCAATTGCTTGCACATCGCTTCTGGAATGCAATTATAAAGCAATAATTATTTCTAAATGATTCTTCAATTACCTAATCTACCTATCGTAGATTGAAAAATAGCCTATGAAAAGTTACGAATATAATTATTTTCAGTACAAAACTCATAAAGACACATTTCGATTTATCTCAGTCAGCTATAGCGAATGTACAGGAAAGTTATGTTGCATAAATTGTTTCATTGGGTTATTTTGAAAAAGTTGTTGCTATCATATCAATAAAAAGGTTTTTCGTATCATAATGAATAATCCGTTAGCGCGGCTATAACACCTGTAAAATATAACGCAAGGGTAACTATAGCTTTTGCTATTTGGATTGCTGGAAATTATCTTGAGAAAATGTTATTGACGACCCTGTAGCCTAGTTGGTAGCGACCCTGCCTACGAAGCGAGGGGTCCCGGGTTCGATTTCCGGCCGGGGCAGATATTTCTGTGACAGATAAATATTTGTACTCGGGTCATGGGTGTTATTGTGATGTGTTCTATGTGTCCTCCATGCCACCCGCGACACAGGTAAAAACCTACCTCCGGGGCTATGAGTGTTTAAAAGCGTTTATTTATTTATTCATATGAATACATATGTGTAAATTATCATACTGTTAAGAGTCACGGTCAGTTAACCAGTGATTACAGTGTAAAAAAATCGCATTTGTCGTTCAGCGGTCGTCACGGACTAGCCACTGTGAAATTGCTTACCTAATCGTGTAAGATAATAGCATTAGCAAGAATTTGGGATCAAGTTGGTATATTTTGTTTAGTTAAAGGACCAACATTTCAACATGTAGTCAAAATATCCCATGAATTAGGTATGACAAAGATTGCGCGTAATCTTTTGTTGTGCAGAAAGTAGAAATTGAGACACCTAAAAATATCGCCTGTAAAAGGTCCCTTATGAAATAAAAGCACGAAACAAATACTTAATGTTATTAAAATACATCTTCTAGAGGCAAAATTATAACTTTTTTACTTTATAATATCACTGTTTTGCAAAGACAACTTTTAACAAAAAGTATATAGAAACAGAGAATCTCGTGTTTAACTCACAATAACCTAAGAAGAAACTGCTTAAGAAAACAAAAATGGAAACATTATGGAAATAATATTGCAGTGGTGTGTGTGATACGAGTAAAGTTACTTCAATATTCAGTCACTAATACGAGTATGCAACAATACAGACTATTGCTTAATAGATACTGAATAAATAAAAATAACTATTTTATATATGCAGATATCTTATCATTATGCATACGGGGTGACTAAACACATAAAAGCCACCAGATGGCTTAGAAACAATCTTGGGAAAATCCATAGAAAAAGTTGCTTTTAATTGAACAAAAAAAAAAAAATTAGACGGAAATAAAATCCGGGTCTTTCGGTGGTTTAAAATTATCTAATCAAAATGATCCTTTATTAGATACCAATAGTTACAGAGGAATGAAATATCGTGAAGAAACATCCACTTGCACTGGTGTTTCACATAATGTCATTTTGTTCTTCACAATGTTCTCAAATGTGTGATGTAAGTAAGAGCACTTGATCAGCCTATTGGTATACACTCGTAGTACTCGGCAAAAATATTGGTGTGATACAGTTAGTTTATTACGCCACAATTGGCCACAAGTTGATATTTCGCGTGGCTGACATTTAAGTGACGTCAGTTTCGGACGGACTTTGATAAAAAAAACTGTTTATAAAAAGTGCCTTTTTAAATTATTCGAATCTTTTACGGACTGGATATTTTAGTTTCAACGTAAGTGACGTGATCTTAAATGGGGCATAGTTTCAACTAGCGGAGATAAAAATTTCATCTTACGAAATTAAGACATTACCATACCACAGTGACAGACACAATGACATGACGAAAATTTAATTCGATCATTCTTTTGTTTGTAATCGTCAATTTGTCGTGTCGCGTTCATAATAGGTGCAGTGGGAGAATGGTCGTTAGCCCGTCTGTAATAGTTAACGACTGGTCAATTACGAGGTAACTTATAGTCGATATTAACTCGTCGACACGTGGTCGGAGTCGTGATTTTCTCGCCATGTTTTTCTTAGTCTATTTTTACGCGGGATGATCCAAATCTTGGCACCCGTCGAGTTTTCGAACTGTGTCAATGATCCTTGACGTAGACCGCGCGCAGTCTATCAAGGCGAAACAGTGTGCGAAAACATTGCTTATTTTTTCCAATACTTTTCTAATTACCTCACACTAATGTTCCGTACGTGTCCAATTAACTTATATATCTCAGTTTCTGATAATGACAGAAGAGTACGTCGCAATCATGAAGCTAGAACAGTTGCTCTTGCGTGAAAAACTTCTTCATGTACTGTCAATTTTTCTCGTACACCCAGTAAGAAATAAAATTCTCCATGTAAGCAAGATGGTGAATCCTAAAGTGAGTAAAGTGTTTATATATATTCCTCGTGTATCGCGAGCAATTTTCACGAATTTTCAACGCCTGTCGCACTTGTGTTTTATATTACGTTTTTTAATGAACTATAATCAGTCGCAGTTTTGATTAAAGGCACTTAATAGAAAAATTGAATTGTCCTGAACAAAAGGTAAACAATTCTTTATTTACAAATTTCAATAGAATTCGTTGTTAAATTATTACGTCGTTTTACTAATGTATAACGATGAATATTGTTTAAACAGATGCATCTATTAAGTGAATGATTCGTTTGGTGTCTTCATTATTTGGTATGCAAATAAATATAATATATAGGTATTGTATAATGCGTATTAAAAGATAAGGTACGATGAAAATATTGTGAGAATAAACGGTCAACGATTAGAGGTTAAGATTTTTGTAGAAGTTTAAAATTAAAACATAGAAAGAACCTCACATACCTTACCCAATTATTCATTGGTCACTTTTTATATAGCGTCTAGAAGTTTTTAATAATCTAATATTCCGGCGTGTGATGGTCAGGCCATCAAACAGTTTTATAGAATGACTAAGAATAAAATTATGTCAAATACAGCATAAATTGGCGACATCAATTGCCTGTGTTGGGAGTCTACATCGTGCATAGTTTCACACAAAGTGCAATATAATTCTTATAACTTTTTTATGCAAAATTTTATTCATAATTTTTTTATTGTTCTTAGTGTTTGATATTATTTGTATTGTGAAGCATACATTATACCAGGCGTTCATAACCCTGCAGGTGCTGGCGGCGATCGCGGCGCAATCTATCAACATATCGGTGGGGTTCTGCCAGGGCTTCTCAGCGGTGCTGCTGCCTCAGTACCAACACGAGCACCCTAGCATAACCTATGAGCAGAGCTCATGGATAGGTGAGTTTTAAGTTTTTTTAACGAAGGTATGAATTGGAAATTGTATCAAAGTATTTTATCAATAAAATTTTAAGTCAGTATTATTACAGAGCTGCCTTCTAAAAGGACCTGTATTTTCAACTTTAGTTCAGCAGGTTTTGTTTAACATTCAATCGCATTATGACTCAGTTATACATGGAAACCTCAAACGTATGTATTTAGGTTTTAGAGACAAGGTACGAGCATTTAATTGAGGGCATACAATTTGTAAATATTCCTATTTGCAATTGTCAAACAGGTGTTTTTATAGTTTTGATGACCCTAATGGAACTAAGTATTTGTATGACCAAAACCATTTAGACCAAACTAAGATGTCGCTAAGGTAAAACTTCATGACAGAATTATAGTTTCTAAGAGAACCGGGAAAAACCTATCAGTATCAATGTTTCGCATTCACAATGTCTTATAATCATTTCCGAGAAACTTACGTAAAACTGTACACGATTACTGAAACTGAAAATGTTGTTGTTTTCAATGTTACGCCGAGAAAGCCATTAACATCGATAAAAGCGTGACTTCAATCGTTTATTTCAACAAACATAACAAATATGACATTACCATCAAACATCAACATCAAACCTTATTACCTACCTCGACTACAACTCATATCAGAGGTACGTGGTACCTACCTACTAAAGTGATCCGTATAATACTTTAAATACTATGCAGATAATGATTGTATAATATTTTAAATATTATACAGATTGTTTCTAAAAATAATTTCATACATTTCAAATTCTAACTTCTTTTAATTTTCAAACATTACCGTAACTCAATTTTATTAGTACACATGTGTCATTCATACATTAAATTAAACAAACGAGCGCTCTAATATGGTTGACCAAACATAATAATTATCTTGGAGTCGAAGTGGTCGCCATGGCCGAAATCGGTCGGAGAGACATCATCATCATCATCAAATTAAACAAAACATTAGTAATGAAAATAAATACAACAGACTTAGTAACCCAGTTACAGGCATCTTTCTGCGCATTTAATAACAATAGGTACCACATAATATTTACTTTCAGTACCATTCAGAAACACGGTATTACAAACCAATGATATTTTCCAACACAAACGTCACACGAAAACGCGAATTTATTCACTTGTTTCCTTTAGCTAAAAAAACTAGTTGCGATATTAAGAGCAGATTTTTTTACATAACGTACTCGTATTTAACCTCCAGTGATAATTCGACTATTTCCTTCACGACCAAGGTAGGGACAGTTAATTTTCACCGCAATATTGTATACGTCGCAGTTCATCCATTCAGAGAGTAACAATAAAACTGAACTACATAGAATACGTGTGGATTGTTCAATGATTTTATTATGTAAACACACCGTTCGCTGGACAAAGGGTAGTTTACAAAAGGCGCCGGTAATATGTCGCCTCTTTAGCCACGTAGCACGATTCTTACGACGCATTACTTACTAATCTTACTATGAATAATAACTTAATATATTATTATTGATTTGTTAATACTTGTAGAGTGAAAGTTTCGCTAATGTTTTTGAACGACAAGTATGGGGGCATAAGGTGTAGACTGTAAAGCACCGGAATTCGGAACCTTTTTAATTATTAAAGTAAAAAACATTTTATACATAATTATTTCGTTTCTCTTTGGCAGGAAACGTGTCGATGATGCTTTTAATGTTTCGTCTGGGCGTATTAATGATAATAAGTAACGCAAACATCGCAGCTAAAAATACAAAGACAATATTTTTATCTCGTTCCTTTTATTGCATAAAATACAAGTAGGAGATATATAGAAAGGCAAAGAGAACCGGGTGCGCAAACATGATAACGAGGACGGTGCTACGAATACCACAGTGTAACGACTTGCCGTAGTCAAACTACGTAGACAAGACATTGTTACCTTTAGACAAATCTATCACATTACACAATAACCAGGTCTTGACATACAACTTAAGTCATGATTAGTCTTCATCATGATTTCGGTTCGATGGAACCATGTTTATATTTTTTTATTTAATTGATGCTTCTAAACTAAATAAAGAATATAATACATAAATAAAGCATATAAATATTCTTTCTTTCTCCTCTTTTGGCTGGTAGAGCAATGGCCTTTGGTAGTACTTATGTCCATAGGTGACGATGACCATTTACCATCAGGTGCCAGTCTGTTCGTTTGTCAGCTATTCAAATAAAAATACAGCTTACAGATAAACGGTAACAAAGTTTGAACTCGATGATTGAATAACAGATAGGAGACAGTACATCATTAATTTATTTTTGCATCTATCGTAATTCTGTTTGTTTCTCAAGGAAATTATTTTTTTTTTTTCTTTTGGTATCCGTTAGAATACTGAAAAGGTCTCATGTTGCTGGTACCGCCTATCAACCTATCATTGACCTGTCGCTATTGGCCGACTGTTTCTGTGATGGCAGTCTGTGGTGCCACATACTGTTATTAAATTAAATGTGCCGCTTGTTTTGACAATATATCAGCCTGCACTAGGGTCAGCGACCGTGAGCCGAAATAATCATTCACGAACACGTTTCTCATAGTTTGTGTTGCAAAAACTTTTGCCGTGTCCCTAGAGTCTAGACATATGAGACATCTTATCTGTTCATCATAAAATTTTATCCTGTGCAATAATTATGAAAAGCTGGTCTGTGATGTAGATTATTTGTATAGATTTTAACTTTGTTCGAGAAACTATTTCTACACAATTTTCACTGTCCTAATAATAAACTGAACATTTATACGATATTAATCCATAATTGATTTTTGAACTAATTGTAACATATGATGAAAATACAGATTCCTTTTTGCGTAATGCTTATTTTTCACGATAGTCAAGCAGACCTTTCATTAGGAATTCAGAATACATACTGCGAAGGAACATAACAGAATCTGTGAAATAAAATCGCTTTAATTCAATATCGACGTTGACTGTGTACTATAATTATAATAATAGTAATTAATATCTCATGTAATCCACATAATTATATTTTTAGTAAATTAATTTTATTTAGCATCAAAACATTTTAGTGAAGGGTTCCACGGTCATTGTTGACGTCACGCTGCTTTAAATTTACAAGTAGTTATTAACTTATTAGTTATTACAGAAAACTTGGAACAATTCTTATACATATTACAATATTCCGGGTCATTTTCAAAAAAATTGTCTGGAATATATCACCGTTATTGGTAGAATGATTATGATGTCATTTTGTAAAATCAGTTATGAATCAATGCACGTACAAAAATATAGGTAGGTACATTTATTTTATGGGCTTAATTTTGCGGCATGTAATAATAGCTAAACGGAATATTTAATGTTGGTTTGTACTTTTTAAGTTGAGTCTTGAAGAAGGCTTGAAGTTTCAGAATTTCGACAGGAAAGAGGAAGAGGGCTAGAAATTAGTGTTTATTCTGATCTATGAATTTAGGTATATTGTATGCCTTCAAATTATCGCTAATTCATAATCGGACATATTGTTGACATTGGATTCTCCGCGAGGCGGAAATTTGGATGTCGAGGTTCAATTTCTCTTCTCGGTATGGGTGTGCGTGTTCTTATCTTTGTGTGTTGTCCATGGCACCCATGACACAGATAGGATATCCCAGTGTGGTATTTATTATTTAACTGTACATTAAATACACATTGAGAACCTCCTTTGAAGTTGCTTAAAAGTTCAAATTGCTAAACGAATAAACATTGTTGACAGCGAGTTTAGGAGTGATCTCAAACCCCATCGGCGCGTTGCTCGGCGGCATGATAGTGGATGCCGTGGGCAGACGCCTGCTGCTGCAGTCCATCGTCCTCCCGAACCTCATCGGCTGGCTCGTCATCGCCTTCTCCGAGAACTACGTCTTCCTCTGCGTCGGGAGGTTCATCACCGGGTTTACCATTGGTAAGGAGCTATTGTTTATGTGAAGAATTGACAAACGATCGAACGAACCCATGGTAAGGGACCACGAGTATTAGTGATACTAAAAATGTATCATTGTTGTGTTGGCAAACGAAAAAAAAGGGAGAGGCATATTATTTCTGGCTCCCCGACCTTGCGGCGGAATTAAGTATAAAACCGATTTCAAAGCCCATGGCAGGAGAAAAACACTATCATTTGCCTACCACTACCATGCATGAGTACCTACCTACATTAAACTTGATATAATGACTACCGTATACTTTTTGTAGACAATATTTTTATGCATGCCTCTTGCTTAAGCCAATATAAACAATCGAGATAACAATGGTTTGTGTAATGTTATAAAAAAACAAGTAATTTATTGGTACAGATATTAATATCAACTACAAGACAATATTTGAAGTTATTTGCTAATGCTAGACGGTGAAACTTAAAATAAATATGTGTGCCAGTAAACTAGGTGTAGTAACTGATATTTACAAGTATGTAACTAATGTAACATAGCTAGGATACATAATAAATAATGTATAGATTATGTTGAGTAAGAACATCTAAAAGTAAAAATTTTCTTAAAGTAAAAAATTTAAAATGAGCGTAACATAATATTGTACCTTCAGTTAACAGTTTATGTCAACTTGCTGTCAACAACTACTTGATGTCAACCTAATAAGATTTTGTTTTTCATTCCAGGTATGTCAACGGTCTCCTACATCTACGTAGCTGAGATTACGACGCCCGAGAAGAGAGGTGTTCTCAGCGCTTTGGGCCCTGGCCTGGTGTCCACCGGAATATTTATAGTATATTCCCTCGGAGCATTCGTCCACTGGAGGAAAGTAGCTGCAATCTGCGCAGGAGTCTCCCTTCTTACGCCTTTCCTCATGTACTTCGCCCCAGAATCTCCCTTATGGCTGGCTTCAAAGGGACAGATGAAGGAGGCCTACAACGCAATGTTCTGGCTCCGGCAGAACAACAACACAGCACAGCAGGAACTCATGGAATTCACGAAAGACCGAAAGTCTGGAGAAACTATGACCTTCAAAGAAAAAATGAATTTGTTCACAAAAAGAAGTGTCCTAAAACCCTTCGCTTTGCTCATCATTTTCTTTATATTCCAAGAAATGTCCGGAATCTACGTCATCTTGTATTATGCAGTGGATTTCTTCAAATCTGTCGGCACCAGTGTCAACGAATTTACTGCGTCAATCATAGTCGGCGGGGTGAGAGTATTCATGGGAGCCGTTGGGGCTTGCCTCATCAATAGTTTTAAAAGAAAGACACTAGCAACTGTTTCGGGTCTTTTACTAGGTGTCGCCATGTTGGGTGCGGCGATATGCGACAGCCTGAATGGGCCACCTTTGGTGAAGCTGGCCTGTGTGCTGCTCCACGTATCGTTCAGTATGGTCGGGTTCCTCCAACTACCTTGGATAATGTCCGGGGAGTTGTACCCTCAGGATATAAGAGGAGTTATGTCGGGCGCGACGTCCTGTTGTGCTTACGTGCTGATCTTCTTCAATATCAAGACTTATCCCCAACTGGAGAAGTTTCTCACTAGCAATGTGACGTTATACCTCTTCGCTATTTGTGCGCTATTGGGAGCCGCGTACTGCTTATTTTTCTTGCCTGAGACGAAGGGAAAGACGTTGACTGAAATCATGAGGCAGTTTGACGAGAAGAAGGAGGTAGACCCTGAAGCGGGTTACAAGTCGCAAAACTGCATGGTAGGAAGACCAGTTCAGAGGAGACACAGTGCGGGAGCGGCCGTGTCGTTGGAGAAGAACAATGACTTGTTTTCACCACATTGGGTGCAGGATGATAACGAAAAGACTTCTAAGGAGGTCAAGTAGTAGGCTATCAAATGCTAGTGAGCGATCCAAAGGCTTGAGCAAACTTTAATTACCCGTTGTTACGTTATTTAAGTTACTATTTATAAATGGTAAAACTGTTTTGTGATCAGTATTATAGGTATGTTCGTGTGATTATAATTTTATACTTACTAATGCTACATTCCATTGTTAGTGATAGTTGATACAAGGTGACGTTTTTATATTGATTAAGTAGATATATTTAATTAATTTACGATTAAGTACAAATAATTGTGATTAGTGGAGGTTATGTGTTCCGTATGTGATATTATGACTGTTAAGATGACTCTATTATGTTGAAAATATGTTAATAAAATTATGTAAAATATATATTTCAAATGCAATGTTAGTATTTAATATCGGATACCGGATACAGGGTGAACTATCGTGCCTGACACTATCTACATGTATATAAAATTTACAATATAAATTGTAATATTTATAAAAAATACTGTGATTATTAACGTATAACATAAAATGATTGATATTGGTATGTGAATAAATCGTGTGCTATTTTTCCAATTTCGTTTCATTTTGCAAAACCACACTGTTAGAGGGTTGTTACAGAAAAATCATGAGTAGATTATATTAAATAGATATAGTGAAGATAAATAATGACTTGTAAAACGCCCTGTCTTTGATTCGACAAACCAGATACTATGCACCTGAAATAATTACTTTTTAACAAAAAATAAAACCAACGAAAAAAAAAACTGAAAAGCAAAAAATAAAATAAACCATTTAGTATTATAAATTAAGATCCGAAATTCCTGCGTGATCATACAAAAAAAAATATACGTGTCGAACCTCCTCCTTTTTTTTCGTCGGTTAATAAGTGCTACTAAGCTAAGCATTATGTACCCCGTTTCACCAATTAAGAAAATTGTCCATTAGTTGAAATTCTTGGATTCATCCCGAGATCAAATTATAAGCACCCTTGCATCCACTGTCATAAACTGCCGCGTTTATTAATATTAATATGATCCATTTAATAGGTAAGTCTCATAATGAATTACAAATACAAGTCATAAAAAAATAGGATATTAGGATACTTTAATTCTGAATGAAAAAAAATAGCATAAATAAATTAGGTATACCTATTACTTACAATTTCGTTCAATTACAATCATTCTATCCAAGGCAAAACCTTCAAAACTTAACTGGTATTTTAAATAAGCAATGTAACTGAAATCTAATAATAAAGTACCTAATGAATAGTTTGTTAATGACACCAATTAACAGTATCATGACAATTCCACAATGTTTGTACTATATTGATTAACAATGAGTTATTTTGTGACACTATCAAGAACAAGGGAGGGAATAAAGATTAAAGACCCACATCGTCCTAGCTTTGTAGTTGAAAATGAAGTGTTGTGCAGATATGAATCCGAAATCCCATACCCGTTCGCACATCTTATTTTTCAAGTGTGTTATTTAATTATTAATATATCACTTGCTTCCATGATAAAAACCGTCGTTAAACCATCTGCATCGTTGCGATAACGATAGTGAGTAGGTATTCATAAATATCTATACAAATAAATAAATAAATGTTGTTCGGAAAGATTTCTTTCACAGCAAAAACTAGTAGTATTTAATTTTATTTATTTATCGACTTAATGATTATGTCAAGTAAATTCAATTGAATTCAATAAAAAAATATAGATTTATTTGAGTAGTAAGTATCAATAATTATACTTCGCACGTCATCGCATTCGTAGTAGGTTGAATCAGTTTATTGAAAAGTAGGTGAAAAGTAGGTTGACGCTTACAAACTCATAAGTCACTCATAACGAAATAGGTTTTACCTGTGTCGCGGATTAATATTATATACTATTTATAATATGAAAATGTACACCGTGTATTATTAAATTAAAGTATTAATGATCAATAATAAAGTTCATAGGTGAACATAATCAATTAATATTTGGAATAATACTCGTGTACCTAAACAAAAAGCAGATTCACAAAAAAAGACAAATCAGCGCCATCTTTTACAATTGCAAGGAAATACATCGTGCGAAGGTTATTCAAGGAAATCATTATACCGAATCGAGCGAAGCCTTACTCGTAGTACATTTGTTTTCTCATAGATGGCAGCAGTTATCTATGTATCTTATTTTACACCTTCGGAAAATGCATAGAATAATAACATACCATAGGCTAAAAGCCATACCCCTAACATGATAATAAAACACCTGATAATAAAGAATAAGTGTTTTTCGCCTGTATGTCCGTGTGAAGTATATCAATTAATGCAAAAATATAATATTATTCATATCTTCCACGCGGCCTTTTTCCACATTATAAGACTTACCGGATTGGTGACATCAATGGCAATAAAATACTATGTAGGTACATAGGTACATTGTAATAAAATCCCGCAACACTTAACATACTAACATACAACAAGGAAATTAAATATAACAGATCATTTACATTGTAATCACCGTAAACCTACTTATGTGGCTTTAGGATGTTCAAAGAGATCATCATTATCCTGCGGCTATATAATAGGCTATAATCTATATATATGTCAGGACTTACCTCGTCTGCGGGATGCCATACTTGATGCCAACTCCGACCCTGGGCAGCGCCTTGATCACCTTCTTCACTGTCGCCTGGTCGGGGAATGCGAAGAATATTGACGCTGAAAGAGAAAGGAAGAGATCTATTAGGCTTCTTATAGCACATCATATCTACATTCTCGTTCAACTATTGCAATTGAGAAAAATTACATAAATCAGCAGATGATCACACAAGACACAAACAAGACAGTGAGGTCAACGTAATGGTCTAAATCTAACTTACTGAAAGTTAAAGTTACTTGAGATCGGTATATTTGGGCAACTGGTCGAGTCCGACAAGTTGATTGATAATGAACAAACGCATTTTTTATGTTAACAGAGTTTGTAGAATGGGACCAGTTTTCCTTCTTTATTTTTCTTCTTTCAAGCTGGCAAGACAACGCATCGGTGATGCCTTTGAATTGCCGGCTATGAATGTACTATTATGTCTTCTGTGCTATTACCACAATTTGATGGACAACCAATGTAAGTAACATAGACTAAAATATATAGACGGGCTGTTCTGAACAAAATCCGTGTGAAATAATTTTTCAAGAATTTTTCATACTCTGTGACAGCGCTTCGTTCGTTCAAGTTCGGTTCAAGATGGCGGATATCAAATATAAGTAAAAGAATATTTATTTACCAATTATGATTTAAATAAACTCAAATAAAATTCAAACGTAAATAATGAAGACGTTTTAACTGTACACAAAATAAACTATATGCGTTATTATGTGATCTGGAACGGTTGGGGTTTTTTAAAAATTATATCTACTTATCTCGCTTGGTCGCAGCCGACTAAAATGCGTTGGCACCATCTGGTGTCAACGTAGGTTTCCAAACTTTTAGTACTGAACGGCCTGTCAAGTACAGTATACAATACATATAGGTCTATGGTAAGTAAAGTATGCGAGGCACTTACTCCTGCTGGCGAGGAACATCTCGATGGCGACACTCTGCAGCAGGTAGCGCCGCGAGAAGATGGCGCGGATCTCGCTGAAATACCATTTGCCGTGCAGGTGCTCGCAGTACTTCAACACCTGGAACGAGCGGAAACGTGGTGTTTGAATGAATTGAAAATGTATTTAGTACCAAACATTATATGGTGCAAATATCAGACAGGATCAAACTGAATTATAGGTCATACACAGTCGAAGTTAGCTAACATTTGACTCTAACCAAAATTACCACTTTAAAGCCAAATATTTCGCAAACGGATCCCTAATTCCAAAAATGGTCTTAGAAGACCCATAATATTTTTGGAAGACCTTTTCAATGATACACCCACACCCGCACTATAGGGTACGTGACGAATAAAAAATTCCTCCTCGCGTTATCTGTAGGAGAGGTACGCTGAAAAAAATGTTTTTCAGTATTTTATTCTACGATTCTAGAGTTTTTATAAATACGCATATCCATGCCAAATTACAGCATACTAGCACTAAGGGTCTCGGTGCTTTGCTTCAGACAGACGGACGGACAGACAGACGGTCTTGACAAAAATATTTGGGTTTCGAGTTTACTTCGGAACCCTATTAAATCTTAATTAGGATTTAAAAAATCTTCATAATTCCTGACAAACAATTATTGAGACCCGAAGCGAAGGCTGTTGGTCGAGATGTTGCGTGTTGGTGTTCTATGACCGTTTAGCATGCGATCAGATACATCGGGTGCTTGTAAGAGTGTTTTCGCAGAGCGCGCGTGCCGCGTGCTACTGCCATCGCATCGCCACGGCATGCTGTGGGTTTTCCACTGCCACTGGTTACTTCAAATCTGCTAACTTATTATATGCCTACATATATACGCAGTATTTTGAGCCAATGAAAAATGTAATTTCTTATGAAGAAGGGGGATAGACGACGGTTTAAAACTTACTTAGGTATATTAAAAGATATAATTATAATGTTAAGTAGAATAATAATTTTGTGATAAGGTGTTTATAAACTTCCCTAGTTTAGTGAAACACAACATAATTTAATTATTAGGTTTAGGTACAGAACTTGGAACATCATTTTGTGCAAATATTTCTTTTCATAAAAATCAAGTCATGTTCATTCTATATTATTGCATATTTTGATAGATTCACAGTTCACATACACGTCCATTAGGAATCTGAGAGTAGCGTGGGGTGACGACGTCCTGTCCAATTGTAACGTAATTTGTCAGCCGCGCGTGCTCCCGCTCCCCGGTGCACCCTAGGGACGCTCGGGGTTGTAATGCGAGTCGAGAGCTCGTGTTTGTTTGTTGTTCAGTTGTTCTATTGTTTAGGGGCAAGGGTACCGTTGCGATTACGTTTGTGTTTTTGTTTAAAAAACGTGTAATTAAAACTCAAGCTGTGAAATATAATTTTAAATATGGAAACCCAGATTGGGTTGCCGAAGAATTATCATGAGTTTAATATTCCTTAGTTCGGTAGGTAATTCTTAAACATATTCAATAAGCCTCAAACCTAAGCTTCGCTAAAACTGTGCTTAGGTATCACTAGGCATCACCGATGCTAAGAAAGAAAATAGGAGAACGAAAGAACTAACTCTCAAGCCCTTAGCCAGAAGAGGACGAGTCGTTTTACGCCTGCCTCCAAGCAAGAAGGTGATAGATAGCCAGGCTGGCTTCACGAAAAGATAATATCAATCCTCTTGCGGAGTCCTACCACCAAGAGGGCCGGCTTCTGTCACCTCTTACAACACCCTGGCAATGACAATTGCCATACCACCGAAGCATCGGATTTCCATCTCTCAAAGTTGTTTATCCCATCTATGTATTCTAAACTACAATCAATCACGTCCCAAAGTTTACGCAGCATGCGTGACTGGCCGGGAATTTGCCACCGCCGATAACCAGGAGCGCAGAAAGATAAAGCACGGTCGTTCGGTATTAGCCACTAATGCGTTCCCATCACGCCATCGCGCCACCAGATGAACAGCCGCGGATTGTGTGAACGCGACACGTGCTCCATTGAATTATGCGCCTCTAGTGTTTGCTCCGATGATTCATGAACTGAGCAAAATTCATTATTGCGTTGCCAATTAAGCGTAATGGCCGGTTTTGATTATTTCGAGGGGTTTGGGGATGGTGTTGAAATATATCAGCTGTAGATGTTTTTATGCGTTATATCTTTTTTTTAATAGTATTAGAGGTAACCAGCTAGTAGGCAACTCAGAAGAACAACCGACCTTCTGAGGTGGGGTCATGAGTACGATTTCGGTTCGAGGCAGACTTTACCTATATGAAAGGTAAAGGTTGTTCATGGCACCACTGCCACCTGCAACACACTGAATCCTAGTGCGGTCTTGCTAATATCACAGAAGAAACAATAGTACTTTGCTAATATCAAGTAGATACTATTATTTCTTCTGTGCTAATGTTGAATGCTCTACGGTCGAGAGTAGGAAACTAGTGACACATCTTCAAATCTCAATTAATAAGATGCCGACTTACTTCCATAACACAAAATACTAGAGTATTTTTTCATTGGTTTAAAATGGGTCTGAACCTTCAATATCCTAATTAGAAATATTTGCGTCACATAGCTCTCCTAATGTAGAGCTATCTTGTGTGAATCGATCATATGTTTTATTTTTATTATCTGATCATAATAATCACATTATTCTGTGATATGTATGATTTTGAACAAAATATGTATAAGGCAAGGAGTAATTCGTAAGTTCGTGCGTTGTTTTACATAAAAAAATATTGTAAGAGATATACCAAGATATACCAAGCACACAGTAAAGTTTAGGAGTCATTGCACGAACTCTTCAACACGTCTCTGTATGTTTCTTTTTTGCACAGATCAACAACACCTGATTAGCGTCGGCCGCTGACTCCGAAGTACCAGGTCTACAGCGCATTCTGGAGGCGCGATGGTTATCTCGCTCGTAAATAAGGACGCGCGGTGACAAGTGCGCCCATTAGGCGGGACCGGCGAAAAAAGGGCGCGCGACCTCGGATGTACCGTGTGCATATTAGATATTTAAAGGAAAAGTTATTTACCTGATCCGAATCTCAAACGTTCCGAAAAAAATCTTTTTAAGCGTCCCGATGGCAACAACTTTACGTTAATGCTAATTGATCTTATTTCCGAAAATCAGACGTTGAAATGTCAGCTTTTTAAAAAGGTTCTATGCAGTTCTCATTGTTTCTTATATTTTGTGATGTGTTATTTCATGTTATTTTATTTTGGATTTGAGTAAACGACTTACTATAATCGAGATCAGACTTGAAGGTGTATTTGTATGTATATGTATTTGTATATTCCCTATCCAAAAGGCTGGACCGAATATGATGAATCTTTTGTTCCCAATCTGGGCCTGTGTTGTTGCATTTGTGTGTTGTTCATGGCAGCCACGTCACAGGGAATCCTAATGTAGAGATATGTCTAAGTATATAGCGCTTAACTTTAGATATTATACTTTTTTAGTTATACTATATACCATGGGAAATATCATGGGAAAACTTATATAGTCATAATTATTTGAGTTTAGTTAGGCAATCAACTGCCACACCAGCAGCAACTAATTAATTATTTATCATTAGATAGTCTAACGTTTTCAACAGCTAGCCACAAGGTGCTAAATTAACTAAGGGACTGTATTATGCAAGTGCAGTCAGTATAATTACCTCTATTAAATACTAGCTGACCCGGCGAACTTCGTATCGCCTAAGAATGTCACAAATCAGAAATCATTAAAATCGGTACAGCCGTTCTTAGCCGTTAGGCTGGGAATAGATTTCCGATTTTTCTCTCCGATAGTCGGATCCGATAGTCTGATCAGACAATCGGAAGGCACTCGTGCCATACATTTGTTTGAGTACGTAATACACATCCGATCCGATAGTCGGATCGGACGTCCGAGTCGGAAACAGCGCCAAGACGTTTACGATTTTATTGCCGATCCGATTGTCTGAAGGTGCGGTCTGCATACTTTTGTACATAGACCAAATAGACGTCCGATTCCTCCTTCCGACTTGCCATTTGACTCTCTAGCGTGACACTGAACGGACGCATTGCGATGCTTCGTTGTAGTCCAGATGATGGTGGAAAATTACGACATCGAACGGCTTATTATGGCCGTAGAAAAACGTATTTGCATAAGGGATACAAGCAGTGAAGGGTGTCACGATAGACAAATGAAATATTTGGCTTGGGAAAACGTGTGTAACGAAATATTGGAAGAAGCATGAGTTTCAATTAGGGTTGTCAGATGGTCGGGATTCATCTGGATTGTCCCGACATTTCACATGATGTCCAGACAAGTCTCTACAAGATATAAAATGTCCCGACAAATCCCGACTTTTTGAAGTTTTGTTCAGATATTTCAATCTTGCCAGCTGGCAATCCTAGTTTCAATGGACGTCGAAAAGAGAAAGAAAATAATTATGTATGTCATTTAATTTTTGTTTTTATTTTTTTTCATGGTTGTACCTCAAACTATATAAGATATTGTACATTTTTTCAGTTTACTTACGTTAAAAATAAGCACATTTTAATATCAATAGAAAAATAATATGTAGTAGAAATTACTCTCGGTAAGTCTGTCAGATTGATTGGGTGAATCTAATAGCGAAGTTTTTTCTTCTTACGCGCTAACACGAGCAAATATGCAATAGGTAACAGTAATTCGTCGTCCATCTTTTCTTTCTGGCAAGCAAGCACTCACAGCTCTCACAGGCCACAGCTCGAGAACGACTGCGTTCAGAAAAAGTCTGACGCAAGAATCGGACGTGTATCGAGTAAATACGATCAGATAGTCTGATCAGACAATCGGAAACAAAATCTGACGTGTATTCCCAGTCTTATAGTTTCCGTGTCCTCCCTCTCCCTCCCTCTCCCTCTCCCTCTCCCTCTCCCCTCCCCCCCTCCCCATCTCCCTCTCCCTCTCCATCTCCCGCTCCCGCTCCCACTCCCGCTCCCACTCCACTCCCCTCCCCTTCCCTTCCCTTCCCTCCCCTCCCCGTGTTACATAATCGGGATCCGCGGAACATGCGCGAGCTGTCCGGCCGCGGGGCCGGTGATGATTGTTGCTACTCGTACAATCACGTTGTCACGTAGTTCCTTTACTACGTAATATCTTCTGAATGGAATGTCCGATTTGAGTAATTCAAAAAGTTATCTATAGGTATTGAAACAGTTTTGAATATGAAATGATTTATTTGGATAAGGATTAATACGAAGGTATGGTTTTCATGATCTGATTTTGGTCATCTTTTTTATTAACTTTTAAAATGTAAAAAGTGGTTATAGTGACATAACGACAATAGTTGGACATATACTATCGCGAGGTTTTTTGTAGATATTGATATGTTCTATAATATTGTAGAACATTTTTTTGTTCTATCATCAATAGTTTCCGCAGCGTATGCGATGAAAGAAATTTTTAAGCAAATTTTTTCACACTTTGGTTCACGTTACTGATGTTTTAGCAAGGATCCCTAATTTTTTCTAGTAAAAAATATAGCCTATGTTACTCATGAATGATGTAGCATTCTAATGGTGAAAGAATTTTGAAAATCGGTTCAGTAGTTTTTGAGTTTATTCGTTGCAAACATACAAAAATACAAAAATACAAAGCTTTCCTCTTTATAATATTAGTATAGATTCATGTAGCTGTGCAATGTCTTAATCACTTTCGTAAATAAATAATAAGTAGGAACTTAAAGAGCAAAGCTCGTACGAAAATATAACTGTTTTATAAAAAAAAATCTTTAAAGTTTAAACATTTCTGTTGATCGTACCAGCCTTTCTATCATGTCCTTTTTACTGTATAATAGGAAATGTAAATTAAGTTAAAATGGACATCGGACATACCTATTTGTAATGTGTGTGAACCTGTATAGGTACTGACTGTATTAGATATTCTCATCTAACACAGCACTAACTAAGCACCCACTAAGCGTCTCGAATAACTGAACAAGCTACGACATGTTTAAAATTCTGATTAATTTATTAATGTGTTATTAATACACTCCGTACATACCTACTTATTTTCCATTTACGAACGCTTACAGGTACTTAATTGGCACAATAATGTTCATCGTAACAAACTCCTCTAAATGTTTTTTTATGGTGGCCCTCTTTATTCAGACAACATAGCCACAACATTCTACGGAGTCCCTGATGTCTTTAATTACATATGTCCACAGTATAAATTAGATTCCTTTACTGTGATCTGACCATAGTGACCATGTCTATTATACGTCGTTAGGTCGGTCGCAGTAACAACATATTAATTAATTTATTTCAATAGATTAGTTTCTCACATTTCTGTTTTATTAAGTTTTTACTCAACTATGAATTTAAATAGTCCTTTGTCTTATTGACGGGAATTGATATTTCCAAGCTTTTAATTACCCAAGCTACTAATTTCAAGCTATTAATTATTTACTACTATAAAGTTGAAGTCACTTAACTATGAAGGTATAGTCTACCACAGATACGAGCCATACGAAAGTACGAGCTTTGTTTTTGGAAATTCTTTGTCAAAGTCTTTGTCAATGGACTCACTGAAAATCAGCGCCGTAGCTAACACTACGGCATTATGCTGAGTGAGCTCCATTTTCTTGGGCCACTGGACTTTTGTCTGTTTGTAATTTTTTTATATCTATGTTCGTGTGTGTCAATTGGCACAGGAATAAACGTTTTTCTTTCATGCACCACTAGAGTGTTTAATGTAGATTCATAGTTTTCCATAGTAGTAACATCTCAGATTAAAGAACATGAAAAATGTCATTCAACGACCACCAACACTTTTACATCTGTATCGATAACGAACCCGTCAAAATCGAACCCAGGACCGATAACTCGATTAGTAAGATGTACGCCCCAACTCAGAGTCACTAACGGTTATTTTAATCGCTCCTTAGTACGGAATCACCATACAAATTCTATACTAAGGAGCGATCGAAGAAGCTTAGAGATTTCTTTATTATTCCGCACACACTGAGTACAGGATACGGTGTCAAAGCTTGCACGTTGCAGTCCCTGGAGAGTGCGTGTAGTTTGCGCTGTGAGCCAGCTCCCACGAGTCCCAAGACAGTTTACATCCGCCGACTAGCCGACGACCTCGATACGACGACCTGGCGATACCGACATTCACCTTCACGTCACAATCTTAATGCAAATCATTGCAAATGCACATATATCTTAATCTTAATATATATAAATTACGTGTCACGTTGTTTGTCCGCGATGGACTCCTAAACTACTTAAGCGATTTTAATCAAATTTGCAATACCGTGTGCAGTTTGATCCAACTTGAAAGATAGGATAGCTTACATCTCAAAATAAAAATAAAAACTTTTGACAGAACGAAGTCTGTCAGGGCAGCTAGTATATGTATATAAATTACGTGTCACGTTGTTTGTCCGCGATGGACTCCTAAACTACTTAACCGATTTTAATCAAATTTGCACACCGTGTGCAGTTTGATCCAACTTAAAAGATAGGATAGCTTACATCTCAAAATAAAGAAAAACTTTTGACAGAACGAAGTCTGTCCGGGCAGCTAGTATACTGTAAGGTATAGTAGAGATACATGTATAGATCAGCGTGATAACTTTGTAATCTCAACAGAAACTTTACAGATTTCACGGTGATGAAATGTATCTGTTCATTATATAATTTAAACATGCTTCATTTATTTGAATATGCCACAAAAATGCTGATACATCTGATGGTAAGGTGCTAGCCGTTGCCCATGGACTTTAGTATCTAATACCAAAGGCATCACTAACGTCACCGCAAAATTGCGATGTATTTACTGTCATCACTCGAAAAAAATGCGATGATACACATTACCGTCACTATCACTTGACAATACTCACACATACTACCGATGGCGCCACCGACAACATAAACTCATTATATTACAATAGCGTCATTTAAAAATAAACCTTGTCACATGAACCGTACAAAGATGAAGATTTCATTTCGTACGTCCGTCCGTCCGTCGCGCAACATGAACGGGGGAATAATTAAACACAAACGTTTACAGCTAATTCCTGTAAACGGTGGCGTGTCGCACCGCCGCCCGCCAAAGGGAAGTCCTAATTAAATACTCGTACATCACCGTCGGCCGGGATTCGAACCCGCTACCTCTGGTGCTGGATACGTTACCAGCGATTCTCGTTGTAACTCGCACTGATCGCTTTGGTGATATTATTGTATAAATTGCTCTCTTGATTAACATTACATTACAAATAATAGATAATAATTAATTACCAAAATAAAATTTAAGTTAATATAGGTAGGCAGGTATATGTAGGATAAATTCCTATCAAAAAACTTAGTTAACTAAGAGAAATCGCTTGTAGTATTTATAGCTGCCACCTTCTTTGCACAAAATTTTAAACAATATAAAAAAAAAACGTTTAGATTATCATCGAAAATTTGGATACTGCAAAGAGCTTGTATATCGTACTGAAATTTACCAATTCTAATAAAGATAAAGTAGGTATCGTATGGCCCGGAGTCACCCGTTTCTCGATCAAACTTTCACCGCTATCGACAACCGGTGGTATCCGGGGCGCGCCCCATCCCGCAGTTTGTCATCCCGAATGGTTAATAAATTCCCTGTCATCGCATCGCCGCGTCGCACAGCGTCTATTCTCGGATCCAAAACTTTTTTTACACCCCGCGCTCCACTTTTATTTTTTTCCATAAAAGTTCCCGAATAAATCTCTGTCTATTGAAACGAATGGCGAAGAAATTGAATATAACTATGTATATTATTTTATGGTTATTTTTACACTTTTATTTTTGGTCAGATGTGAATATGGAGTTTTATATTCCGATGTCAGTGTCATTTTGGAAGAACCTCAATGTTGGACAGTCGTGGAACGGTTTAATGCTACAATGTATATGACGGCGAGCGGCCTCTTTGGTTCTACAACGAGATGCTGTCATACTAGAAGTCATGAAGAAAACTAAATAATATTTAGAATAAGGAATGTGTCAATCTATTGAGAACAATATGTGTGAGACATTCTATGGGGATTCGAATAGGGAGCACGGACTAGTACAGATTGTTATTGATGTGAACGTTAGGAGAACGTGAAATATAATATCATGGAGCAAAGTAAAAGGAATATTATTGAATAACCAACACCGTAGATTACCCTTTCTCCGTTATATACAAGCTCATAAATTATGAGAAAGACTTCTCTGTAGACATCATTACAGCTTTGTGCTATTGTAGAGCTTTGTTCTCATTAGTTCGATTCAAATGAAATCAAATGAAATCAAAATCTTTTATTCATATAGGTATCACTGATACACTTATGCACGTCATTTTTTAATCTACCAGCTTTTCGGAAAGGTGCTTTGTCAAGGAGGAGAAGAAAAGCCGAAAGAAACTCCTCAGCACATCTTTTAAAATCATAAAAGGTTACATAATATTATGTTCTAACCTACGCGGAACTGGATGCGGCATTAGTTTCCAGGCGTCTTTGTCATTAATATATTCATTTATACTATAGTATCCTTTGCCTACTAGCTGAGATTTCACATATCTCTTAAATATTTGGATAGGTAAATCACGTATTGACCGAGGTAATTTATTGAAAAAACGTACACCGAGCCCCATATAAGAACGTTGTACCCTACTTAGGCGAAAAGATGACGTAACCAAATTATGTCTGTTTCTAGTTAAATGATTATGCGTACCTATCACTATTCTGCTTGAACATACCTAAGTTATTTTTTACGAAAATAATATTGCTGTAAATAAATTGAGAGGCTATTGTTAATATGCCTATTTCTTTAAATTTCTCACGCAGGGATTCGCGTGATTTTAATTTATAAATGGCTCTAATTGCCCTTTTCTGCAAAATAAATATAGCATCAACGTTAACGTTAGAGCCCCACATCAATATACCATAGGACATGAGACTATGAAAGTATGCAAAATAAACAAGTTTAGCAGTTTCTACATCAGTAAACTGTCTTATCTTTCTAATGGCATAAACTGACCTACTTAGCTTACTCGCGAGAGCCGTTATATGGGTGCCCCATTGTAGTTTAGAATCTAAGGTGACACCCAAAAAAACCGTGGATTTTTCCAAAGTTAGAATTTCATTATTTAATTTGAGGCTTTTACTAATATTCCGTACATTAGGTAGTGAAAATTCAACACACTTAGTTTTTTTAGCATTTAGCAGCAAATTATTTGTAGTAAACCAGTGTGATAAACGAGACAGAGCACTGTTTACATCGTCAAAATTCATTTTATTTCTATTCGTCTTAAATATAAGGGAAGTATCATCAGCAAACAGGACAATCTCTGCATATTTCTTAATATAATACGGCAGATCATTTATATACACTAGAAAAAGAAAGGGGCCTAGAATCGAGCCCTGAGGTACACCCATAACCGATTGAGATCCCGATGACTTGGTATTCGTTGGTTTGATCGTTAAACTAGTGGGAATTTCTACATTGCTTGATTTGGGCCACCATTTAATTCTTTACCAATTCGCAACTTAAACTAAATCAATTAACCTAGCCGCTACATCTTTAATCCTTCAACATCACCTTTTAGTACCAAATCTTAAAAAGCACATCTTATGTAATATGTATGTATCTCATTCCAATAAAATCTCACATTCAGCTGAAAACTCCCTGTATTTTGTCCACAACAAAACATCTGTAAGTAGGTACATATTATGTACCTCCAATAAAATCTCACATTCAACTGAAAACTCCCTGCATCATCTCCACAACAAAACCCACAACGGTAAACGTGCCATTCGTGGTATTCGTCGTTTTTCGTCACAAAAACATAAAATATGTCAACGTTAACCCGCAGCCATGCGCCGTGCGATTTATGCGCGCGGATCAGCCGCGCGGCGCGCAATGTACGAGCGCTGTCAGCACTGGATTACCGGATTAGTGGTCAGGACTTCCACTTCACACAACCGAAGAACACTTAAGGAATCTACTGGAATATTATAAGCTTTTCGGAATTATTGGAATACTATAAGCTTTCGGAATTATTTCTTGGAATACTTTTTGTTTGGAAAAAGCCGGCAAACGAGCTGACGATCCAGCTGATAGTAAGTAGCTATCGTCACCCAAGGACTTCAGACGTGATTTGTTGCCGGTCAAGAAAGAGAGAGGAAAAGAAAGAACTGGCCAGAAGAACCACTTCATACAATAACAGAAGAACACCTCTAAGGAATCTATTGGAATATTATAAGCTTTCAACTGATTCGTTTTTACGCGATATTAATTGATATCAGAAACGGTAGACTGGCTTGAATATGGCTTGAGACTCGAGTAGATATTGACGCTCGATCGTCTTTATCAACTGTTCCACTTCTTGGGTAATCGTGGGACAGTTATGGTATCCCATAACTCTTATGCAATATCTTGCATAATGAAAGTTAGAGTCATAGTCTGGATGTTAGAGTCAAGTGTGCGTCGACGGTATTCATCCACCTGTCAAGACAACGTAGAGTCTCAGGAATGTAGAATTCAAAGCACTAGAACACGACTATTTGCGAATCCGACGAAGTGCGAACAAACGATTTATCTATACTAATATTATAAAGAGGAAAGATTTGATTGTTTGTTTGCGTTGAATAGTCTCCGAAACTACTGAACAGATTTGAAAAATTCTTTCACTGTTGGGAAGCTACACTATCCCCGGGTGACATAGGCTATATTATATTTTCAAAAAATTAGGGATCCTTAATAAAACTCCAATAATGTAACCCAAGGTGTCAAAAAATAAGAAAAACGAAGCAAAGCGAAGGGAGTTACTCGTTTGCTATAAATTCTTAAATAACAACTTCCTAATAAGTATCAGGAACTATGATGGGTAGATAGGTTTGTAATAAAATCATTCGAGTAGAGCTAATAACTAGCATGCAACTCTTATTTTATTTATTGACATTGGACACGGTCTTTGTTAATATTAATAACAAACATACAGGTGAAGCTAATATAAAGCGTGTAAAAATAAATTATCGGAACTTTATCATACTTGGTTCGATGTAGGTACATAGTTAATTAACTTATCCAAAAATTCTGAGAAGAAATTTTAATACTTTTATCCAATCCATGTTACAGTTTAATCTTTCGGAGCGCAGTGAAGTACCTAATTAGATACACGTGTTTAGTTGGTTCACTCGCTAGCGGGCGGCATCCCTTCCGTTGCTTATTACGACGATGGCTTCCAACTAATCCCGTTAATCGTGTACAGTGATAGCAGCCGAGTCAACAGAATCCAATAATTTTCAGCCGTACCAAATTTTAATAATAAGTATATAGCAAATAAATAAGTAAACAATTCAAGTAACATAAAAATATCACAAAGAAACTATAAGCAAATAAAAATAAACACAAGTAGAAGATCATACATATCATATCACCAAGCATAAGTTATTAAAGTCTTTTGCAATGTTGATGAGCCAGTTAACAAGTGCAATCATTGCATCCTTCCCAGTAACACCCGGTATTACAGACCACCCAGCATTCTATGTATTAACGTAATAAAGGATTAACAAATACTTACATAACTACGTCAGTTTATTAAGACAGAAACGATTACCATTATCACAACAACCTCTGAACTTCCACTACACCCACGAAACTCACACCAGCTTATAAATCTCAGTTATCTATAAACAAACTGACGATTCGACAGTAGCGGCGTTATCAATTAACACGGGTTCCGCAGTGCAGCCGGCTCGTAAACCCTCAATCCTTATCTCGAACCTCCTGTTTATCGCTGTTAGCCTGGTACCTATCTACGGTTAGTGTGAGGTTTATTTATTGGGTTTATTACTAAAAATAAAATGAAAAGTTAACTTAAAACTTCGTCTCTATGACCGGTTTGGCGACTGCTGTATGTTAGATTTTTATTTTTTATGTATTGCAATAAAATACATAGTTCGAATTACCTATACTCGTGAGATGTGGGATGGTAGGTACCTACTAATAACGTCTATAGTTAACAAGCGCACAGTCCGCGTCTTTGCCTGTGTTTTCCGGTATAATAACTACTAACTACCCTATCTATAGGTCATTAAAGATCATGGTCGGTCTGTGTGCTTTTCATGAAAATCCATACAAACTTTCACATTTATAATATTAGTAGGATTTTGCAATGTCGTATTGTTGTAACCTACCTTGCTCGTGATGTACCCTGCCAGAGTCTATGCTATGGCAACTGGCGAAGATGCTAAGTTTGTAAGCTCTGTACCACTTTTTTATGGACAGTAAGTTAATGCTTGACCACAAAACCACCTGATGATAAGCGGAAATGAAGTCGTGGATGATAAAACGCACTAATTTAGTAGAAGCCTATAGGTACTTTTGACTTCCAAGACGCTCACATTATAATCAGACGGGAACACCTATGCGGGCAATTAATAAAAAAATGTAAAACCAACAATGCAATGATACAAATTGTACTTATGCATCTATGTTTTATTATTTTTATGTAATCAAGCTGGAGCTTTGGTCATAAAATTAACACTGAAGTGTGTTTTACGTGAATCAGTGTGCTTTCTTATTGGCCGGAAACGCGACGGTGATGCCTTTTAGCTTTTGGTGTTATGGACGTCTTTTTGATGACCACAGTTTTTATCAAACCATTTTCAATAACCACTGAATCGAAAAAAAAACTCGAATCTAAATGAATAGGGATGTACAGTGCTCTACCTACACTTGAGTTCAAATCAGTTTATTGTCTTATTATCTGTTTGCTGTAGGAAATCGCTCTTTAGATAGATAATTAGATAGGTAGGTATATTGGTTTTTTTATTTTTGGATGCTCAATAAAAAGTAGGCTCCTACTCTATCTCTACCATTTTACTTGAATTAACTCCTTAAAGGCCTTCTACCTTTAAGAAGACATCATAAGGCGATACTCTCATTTAAAATCACCAACAATACTCGCATAACAAAAAGCCCAATCGGACGCGAGAACAAAGCCGGCGTCCACTATCGGCCATCTTTATAATAATTACAACCGACCGCGACGTCTCAATCCGCTGCTCGACCGCGATCCCGTATCCAATTACCGTGCACCGAAGTATCTTCGCAAGAAAAATAATTGTCGATAAATGCAACAGTAGCACAACCCTATTCCTGCCAAACCAGTTAGAATAAAACGCACTGAATCACTTCAAATTTAAAGTCCAAAGTCACGTGTCATGCGCAATGATGTATACGTTGTATTGGTTCTAAGTGGCGTTCCATAAGGGGCGGAGCTTACTCCCCACTGGGTGCGGGCTGAAAGGGTGGAACGCGTCAGTCGTGCGCCGGCGGTGGGGGATGACAGATGTCTGTCCGGCCACATCTTTCATACGACAAGATAGCGAATTCAATACACCATATATAATGACGAGTTCCTTCGATCCCTCGCCGTTGATGCTGCGAGAATCCGATTCGTTTTAATCGTCGTTTCCGTTCAGCAGCTCAGCTAGCCGCTACAGTTATTTCAATCATGTGACGTTACATCCAAACAGTTTGCCGTATTAATTACGAGCGCCCGTTGTGTTTCGATACGACGATCGTAAATTAGTACGCGCGTTGCCGCGTCGTACGCAACTGACGTGATTTTAATAGTTCCGTTGAATGCGCTCGAAATGTTCCAAGATAAAGATGATTTGCTCAGAGCGGTGGTGGCTAATTCTAACAGTTTTGTGATGTGTTTATTGTATCTCGGTGGAACACTAAACGGTTCATTTTGTTTTTTTTTTTTTGTTACTTTGGACGTTTATTTTGAGTAATGCTTATAAATAAAGTGTATGTTGAGAAAGTGAAACTATAATTTTAAAAGAGGTCAATGTGCTCTTAGTAGAAATATAATAAAAGCTTGATGGCCGCTGATATCTACTTGCAGCTCAGATGGTGCCCATGGGATGGCCTAAGCCTAAACTAAATAAAGTTTACAAGTTCGATGGTCTACAGTCCAACACCTGTTCCAGGGCTCGATATTAAAGTAACAGAGAAAATTTTGCCCTCGGATTTTTTGTTTAAGATGTCTTATCAGTGTCTTCACATAGACATGATATAGGGAATCTAAATGATGGGGTATGAGTGTGTAAAATTTTATACTACATGTAAGGCTCTATTAATAAAAACTTGCAGATATAAAAACAGATAAGCCCCAGAGAAAACCTACTCACCTTCTGTGTAGTCAACACTGACAGTTGTGGGCGTTTATGCAAATGATTTTCATTGTTTTTATTTTTATATTTTATGGGAAGGCCGGCAAACGAGTTGATCCACCTGATGGTAAGTGCTTATCGTCGCCCATGGACATCAGCAACTAAAGGCATCACCGATGCGTTGGCGGCCCAGAAAGAGAGAAGAAAAAGAAAGAATTTTATTTTATTATAGGTACCTAACTTACCTATAATTTACATTATACATTTATGGCCAACATTAACAGTAGATATAATTGATATAGTTAAAATAAATATAAGAATGCTGAAGATTTAGGTAGGTATTACTGATCGTGGATAGAGTTAGACTCTTTGTTTCACTTAAAAGGCAATCTTGTTGATGTTGCAAATACGAAATGCTGTTAAGAAACAGTTAAATAAATTCACTGCAAGTTTATCTACCTACTTATCTTCTTTTAACAAAATGATAAAGATACCTATTTACAAAATTACATTGGTGCTCTACCAATTATCTATTCTGTGGCTCTACACCCGGTTAACGTTGAATTTTAAAAGTAACGTATGCTAAATGCTAAATTAAAGTACCTACAGTTAGGTCAGGAATAAGGTCATATCATGTATGGAGAACAAATTGCCATCACAATCAATTCTACTAATATTAATAATTATTAATGTGAAAGCTTACACAGTCCGCGCGAAGTTCAATGAGAGCCGTGAAGCTTAATTTGGATGAATAGGTACCTACAATTAAACTGAGCGATAAAATAATAAGAATGATTTAATTTAGGAGTCGAACACTCCCATTTCAAGTAATAGGTATTATTCAGAATCACCGTAGTCAAGTAAGGTAGTTACCAAATAAGATCCTTAGTTAAGTATCTTACTTGAAAGGCCAAACACGTAGCTCGAACATAAACTACACGGATGGAATATTAACAAGGGTAATTTCGATCATTTACAAAACGCAATAGATACTCAGGTATGTATTTAACGATAGTGACTTCATTAAATTGAAATTGCTAGGATTTTCATTACAAGTGAATTTGCTACGTGAAGACGCTACGGCAAATAGGTATATGTGAAGTTGATTAAGTTATTATTACCTAATTAGGTATGAAGAGGTATGGTATATTGAGAAACACTTAACAGGTTCAACACCTGTTTTAATGCCACTCATGGTCATGGTATTTACACTTTTACCTTTGTAAGGTATTAGGTATCACACATCAATCTTTTAAATATTAAGCCAAATTAAAAAAAAACTAACATATCTACCTTGTTACGATCATAGTGACTATCTATCTATCTGACTATCTATCTGTCTATCTATCTATCTGTCTATCTATCTGACTGTCGGAATTTAGAGGGCTAGCGCCAATAGAATGCTAACACGAAATTAGCTCGTATATAAAAAATATAGACATCATTAAAAAATTACCATGTCAACTTAGTACCTGATCAATGTTACATACCAAATCAGTATAGTAGTAGGTATACCTATCTATTTCCTGACCAAAAATATGATTACGATTTTTACACTTTACTACATTAATACAGGTTAACAAAATGCTAGGTATAATTTTCGTTTGTGAGAGTAGCAAGGTACCGGTAATAACTCAACACGAATCCAAAAGACGGGGGCGCGAGGGTGTCCGTCCGTCCGTTCGTCCAGTAGAACGCAGGGCGGACATCCGGCGGAAGTGGGCGGGGCGACACCGACGCCATTTTGCGTACATCGCGCGTGCGCCTTGAACGGAGTATCGCGGGTCTCGCCGCAACGCTTGTTTTATGGCGGTGAACTAACACCCGTGGGAATATCCTTTTTAAGATAAAAAGGCTTTGAAGAGAATAACTTCTTGTTTTGTTTTGAAAAATATATGCTGGAATTTTGCTGAGTTATCAAGAACGATTAAGAGATGCTGCCTACGTGTCAAATATTTATATTAATATTCCTAAATAAAAAATAGCTTTATGATCTTTTTTAATATAATAATTGAACAGTAATTTCGTTGTACTCGTAAATAGCTGTTGTAATCCACGCAGTTTAAATTCATTCAAAAATCGAATACCTCACAGATCAATTCAGCCATTGTGCACACAAGTGTTCTTGTATTAGCGTGTTGTCCATGCCACCGCTGCACCGGCGACACAGGGAATCCTACTGTGTGGCTATGAATGTGTGGCGTAATAAAAAAGATGACACGACTGAAACAGAACCCCTCATACCAGTTGTGAGAGTCACTGGTCAAGTGGTCACATCTACCTCTTACAAAGGTAACTTGGATCAATTGGTTGTCTCTACCTATTTATTTCTCGAGTCGAAACATAGCGCGAAATATAATTTATCATACAATTATATAATAGGTATTGCTACAGAACAAAATATAGGACTTTTTTTACGTATATTTTTTACAGATTGTTATCGTTCAAAACTTAATTACTTCGTCAATTACTGTGGGAAAAGACAAAGTAACAAAATGTTCAACAATAAACATACCGAGTATCGAGTAGGATGGACCAATGAAGAATTGTACAACAATAGGAGTACACAGCATGGAATAAATTGACCATTTATCTTCGCCGTATAGAGGACTAGGTGAAACCAACAAGTACTACCTATTATTTCTTCTGTGGTGAAACAAACAACACCTTATTTTCTCAGTCTACGTGTTTTTCAGACCGATTTCATCTTATTCCATACAAGTTCGATACTTCGTTAGTAGATGAATAAAAAGTGGTGGCTTTATTACGTTGTCTAGACCATATTGGAACCTTATTAAGGAAGCTAGGGTCTGGGGAATGTATTCCAGTCTGCCAATGTACGGTCGAAGTAGGGCCAGATATTTTAATGAGGGGAGTAAAAGCCTATTTCGCTGCAAGTTATTAGAGCCAGCTATCAGAGTAAGCGTATCGTAAACCGCGGATTTATTCTTTTCTGACACTTTTTGGTCACAATTTCACCTCATGGTATAGAGATGAAGTAGGTACATTATGGGTGTACCAACTTCGAAAAAGCCTTCAAAAGCACTATCATAATACATATTATTAGATTAGAGCATATTTCATAAATTTGCTAGGTATTGTAAGAAATTGTGAAAAGATAAAAAACAATAAAAAAAATATGGAAGCTGTAAGTGGTGTCACGCTCTACCTAGGTTAAGACTGTAGGTAGAGCATAGAGCAAAATCTTTGACAGATTTTAATTTGACAAATATTTGCGATCGTCACAAGTCTCGGCTTCTGGAATTTCGAATAAGAACATAATTATTCAAATGACCTCACCTTTTAATCTTTTCTGTATTGAAAAACTTAGAAAATAATTATTTAGATAAAGTAGAAGAAATAGCTTCTTCAAAAGTAATTACTTGTCAAATATTTTTACCTACTCTAATAATTACCCATTCTACGCACAAACAAATGAGCTCCCAGAATTCATGCTATATACCTACCTAGGTACCTATATATATTACAGTCTGGTTATCATTAATTACACCAAACTACATGGTTTCGGCCATTCGATGTAATTTTATTAGCTAGGTAATTAATTTATTGTTCGTTGATTAGTATAACAAGATTTGGTGTTATTTTGTTTGAATATTCAAACCTGTTTCACAAGCATGTCCAAATGTCTAGATGTTAAGCTACATAGGTAGGTAGTTTATTTAATTATTTTATTTCCTGATTCGATCTCAGTTTATGTGAAAACTAGCGTGATTAATTTTTCAGAGATTAAAACACTGATAATTCTGTCTAATTATATACAAAAGAGGACCATCATAAGGAAAAGCAAGCGGAAATTAATTTAAATAGTTACCTATGTTAATGAAACTGCATAGATCTTCCTTGGGATATTAGGTAACTAGGTATTTTATTACGATTGTATGTAATTACCTACTGAGTAGGTAGTAGGTACAGGAACCCCTGAACCAATTTTTGTATATTTTTTGTCTTGAACCACCTGAGGATATAAAATGTTAATTATTTTCAATGTTGTCACATGTGAACGGACCTAGATGATTTTTCACGAGCTCCCCTAGCCCAGGGATTCGCAAAGAAGAGATTCTACCCAAATAGCCACTAGGCTATTTGATTAAAAGTAGGGTAGAAGCACGTATTCTCGGTAATGTCCGAGTATCCGGTAACTAGTCAGTTTTTCTATCAGTGCACCATTCTACCAATATTACATTAAAGTTTGTTAATGGCAACATATTCTTGGTAATATTTTGTACAAATGCTATGGTAAAACTGTCTAAAAAGTGCAATAGCGTCGAAACTGTTTGACATGAAAGTTGTGTTATAGGATTTTTTTACAAAAATACAAAGTTCAGTTACTGAACTAGGACGTCACCGCGTCATATTGTTGAGCTTTCCATACTGCTGCGGATAACGATACGGTAACAGGATTACATTACTGTAATATTTGAATGAATTATCTAGCGATCTAACCTACAAGTTGAGGTGAATCTAATTAAAATGTTAATATTTTTGCGTTTCACATCTATTGGTACTCATAAATCCCTACTTGACCTAGTACCCGGCAAAATCGTACATTTTCTACCGGATATTGGTACGCGCATCAAACTTGAACCAAAACCCGTTAAACTATCTTTATTGAACCTTATTGCCTTCACATAGGTCTCATTTTAGCTTGAAACTGTATATTTTTCTGCCGGATACTGGTTCGTGAACTAATAGTTGCTCCTAAACCTGTCATGGTCCTTATTGTCTTGAGTTAAAGTCTCACATTCCTTGGAATTAATAATAATTACCTACCTTGTTTATTTTGGTTGTTTCTTCGTTTTCCTGTAGCATTTCTATAATATCATTGGTAGCTGAGATGGATATTAAGGCATGTGGCATGACTTGCAAGAAATGTTTCATTTTTTAATTTCAGCTAAGACTGAGAAGCAAAAGGCTGTATTAAAAGCCATGGAGGCAGTCAAAAAAGGGACCTCAATTTCAGCTGCTGCCACGCGCAGTACGGTATCCCACGGTCAACGATGCATGTTATAATCCGTGGTCTCTATCCCGTCAATTGCTCCAAGGGACCGGGTACAGTTTTGTCGAAGGAAGAACAAAATCATTTTTCAATTGAAAGTTTCAGTTAAAAGTCTCCATCCATCCATCAGCTTTTGGAAGTCCACTGCTGGACATAGACCTCCCCTAACAAGCGCGATACTGACCGGTCCTGAGCCTTCTGAATCCAGCGGATACCCGCTGTCTTCTTCAGGTCGTCGGTCCATCTGGTCGGGGGGCGTCCTGTGCTCCTTTTACCGAGGCGTGGACTCCATTCGAGGACCTTTCTTCCCCAACGGTTATCGGTCCTTTGAACTATGTGGCCAGCCCATTGCCACTTCAGCCTACTAATTGTCTGAGCTATGTCGGTCACCCTCGTTCGTCTACGGATTTCATCATTTCTGATTCGATCGCGTAGAGAAATGGCGAGCTTAGCTCGTTCCATAGCCCGCTGGGCGACTGTAAGCTTATGCATTAGGCCAATAGTGAAGCACCACGTCTCGGATCCGTATGTCATCACTGGCAACACACACTGCTAGAACACCTTTGACTTCAGGCACTGAGGTAACTTTTTGGACGACAAGATATGACTTAGTTTTCCGAACGCAGCCCATTCGAGTTGGATTCTACGAGTGACTTCTTTCTCGAAGTTGGACTTACCCATTTGGATTACTTGGTGTGACATGGACATTTGACATGATTTTCGTCTTATCCATGTTCATCTTAAGACCCACCCGTTGTGAGGCGCTGTTCAAGTCCCCGAGCATTGTACCAAGTTCATCCAGGGTCCCGCCAGGATGGCTATATCATCGGCATATCGCAGGTGTGTGATGTATTCGCCATTAATGTTAATGCCAAGTCGTTTCCACTCCATCAGCTTGAACACGTCTTCCAATGCAGCGGTAAACAGTTTTGGGGATAAGACGTCCCCTTGAATGACACCTCTCTGCAGTTTGATGGGGTTCGTTGCTGTGTTGTGTACTCTGACGGTCATGGTGGCTGATGTGTATAAACACTTCAACACCTCGATATACCGGTAGTCGATCCGGCACCGCTGAAGAGAATTTAGTACTGCCCAGGTCTCGATAGAATCAAAGGCTTTCTCATAGTCCACATAGGCAACTCGGTCTTCTGTATAATCTGCCGCAGTGTGTGTATGTAGCCCATGGTACTGTAGCCTTTTCGGAATCCCGCTTGTTCGGGAGGCTGGAAGTTGTCAAGTCTGCTTGCAATGCGATTTGTGAACACTCTCAAAAACAGATTATAAACGTGGCTCAGAAGTGCTATGGGCCTGTAGTTCTTTAAAAGGGTCTTATCCCCTTTCTTAAAGAACATAGTCACCACACTTCTGCTCCACGCTTCCGGGGTAGTCCCAGTATTAATGACGGAATCGAACAGCTTTCGGAGCGCTGCTAAGAGGGGTTTCCCCCCAGCTCTTAACAGCTCAGTTGTGATTCCGTCATCATCCGGTGCCTTGTTGTTTTTAAGCTACTTGAGAGCCTCTCTAATCTCATACAGGCTAACGTCCGGGATATCTTCTGTGTAGTGTCGGGCTAGTTTGGCTTGCTTATCGCTCTCCTCGAGGGGAGCTGGAGCTTGAGAGCAGGCATTCAACCATCCATAGTATCTCTCCGTCTCACTCAGAACTTCGGATTTCGATGACACTAAGGTACCGAGCTCGGTCTTCAACCTCGTAAGCTGACTTTGCCCAATAGACAGATCTCTGGCGAATTGCGTTGTTTTTTCGCAAATCGCGTCGCCTGCACTTGGAGATCTGTTCATTGAACCGTCTGTACTCCGGCATAGAGGTCTGACACTGCACACATAGTTCTCGTTGGTCCTTCACTAGACCGAGGGTTTGTTCTGAGAGAACCTGAGATCTACCACTGGGGTGGGTCTTGAAGTACTTCGACCCTACCTCGTGGACAGTTGTTACTATCTTGGTTTTAAACTCGTCCACTGACGTGCATGATTCTAAGCACGCAAAACGGTTTTGTTGTTCGAATTAAAAGCTCTCGGAACCCTGGATTTGGACAGGTGTTGGGCATAGCGTAGACTTCATAAGGCGTGACCGTTCCAGCTTGACGTCGATATTTAATATGCTTCTTACAAGGCAGTGATCGCTTCCGGTTTTAAGCCTGCTGATCACAGAGACATCATTAAATATATACCGTTTGTCTGCCAGAATGAAGTCTATCTGGCTTTTTGTTGAACCATTAGGGCTTATCCAGGTCCACTTGCGATGCGGCTTCTTCTTGAAGAAGAAGTTCATCATGAATAAGTCCTCCTTCTCCATGAAGTTTGCCAGCAATTAGTGTCCCCGGTGGTTCCGTCGTCCATATACGAAGGGTCTCACCTTCATCTCGTTGTCATTTCGCGTGCCTAGTCTTGCGTTAAAGTCCTCCATCACAACTGTGAAATGAGTTTTCGAGGTATGGATGGTTCTACTAATGTCATCATACACAACCTCAACCTCATCGTCGGGATGTGTCGAAGTCGGCGCATATACCTGTACGACCTTCAAAGAATACCGTTTGGATATTCTGAGTGTAAGGTACCCTGGGCGACACGCTCCCAACTTGCACAATGTTGTTGACGAGGGACTTGTGGACGAGAAATTCGACACCACCTTGGGACAGGTGTTCGCCCTCCCGGTGATAGAACAAGTTTCCGGATTTGAGTATTATCGTGTCCTCCTCCCTGACTTGGGACTTCAGATAAACCCACAATACTCCAGTATAACTTGTGTTTCTCTTCTTCCAGCTCTTTTACCTTGTCGTCGGTCCACAGTGTCCTGGTGTTGTATGTTGCCTGCCTGTTGACTGGGGGCCGAGGCTCATTTGTGACTATCATGCGGGGTTTTTAGCCGGTAGTCACCACGCTTGGCTAGTGCGTGTTGCTGACCGCAGGTGATAGCAAGTTCAATTCTTCTATTTTGTAAGCGTATTTAAGTGTTTTCTAGCTAATATACTGTTCATGTAAGGTTAGTGATATACCTATTTGTTACTAAAGTTATAATAGTTACAATTTCACAAATAATTGCAGTAAGTAGTGCATAGCTAAGAGTTCAAAAATAATGTGATTCATAAATACCTCCCTAATGATAGTTCATTTAAATAAATCATATTAAAATAATTTAATGATTATAGAATTTAATAAAGGAATTACCTATGTATAATTTGTCTTAAATATACATATTTTGTTTATTTAATGTGTATTCTTTGATATGAACATTTCAACATTTCTTTGGTATGAATTTTTCATTTCAATATTTCTGTGAACTTTAACGTCAAGCAATAAAGTTTCAATTCGCGGTAAAAATTACCGGATTCCAGGACTATTTAACGAAAACTAGTACAAATTTAACGGATACTGGGACAAAAGGCTTATTTTTAATATTTTTCGAATTATTGTGCATAAATCTTTTTACTAAAATGAAACGATACAATAATCTGAAAACTAGAATAAATTACCTACCAAGTCATATATATCTCGTTTTTCTAAGGTTATTAGTTTTTGCATAAGAGACCTGCAAAGTTCGTGAATATCAAAACTTCACGGATATTGGGCCGTTTACCCTACTCTACTATTTTTCCTGTAACTAAGGAAAAATACCTGCTAACCAATGCTTTAAAAAAATAACATCGCAATTCAGTTCAATTCTGGTGGTTAAAATTAAAATACTGTGTATTTTTATTTAAACTAAACCATCGGATCTAACAGATGTACCAATTAAAACTCACATCCTACCAGGGGGATATAAACGCAAATGACGTTGAATTTCGTCCGTCCGTATCCCGTATTCCCTCAGTGGCAGTCGGCAGGTACCAGGGGCGCAGGAGAGACAGCGGTGCGTAAATCAAGCAACGTGAGACCATCCATCATGACGCGGCCGGCCATCAATCGCGACCGAAATAGGACGGCATGCCTATGGAGTGGAAGCGGATCGGCTCAACTTGGTTATATTTTCACCAATAGATTTATTTAAGCGTTCTAAGCGTTCGATCTCTTGTACTAGTTTTTGCTCGTAGATCTCGTTTTCCGTTTGCGTTAAGACGAGGTGTGAATAAATTACATGAAGCAGTTTCGAAACAGTTTACCTATAATCGGTACAACGGGATGGCCTGATATTTGAACTTGCCTCCCGCATCAACGAAATTATACCCACGTTAGTAAAGGTAAATTAGTTAGTAAAGGTAAAACGACATTAGTCGACAATCAGACTTACCTAAGTATTAAGTAGCCCTGAGCTATGTACTTGTACATATCATATGTACATGTAGTCATTTGTACACAAAAGCCTGATCCACGTACAAACCCATACCAGACGTTTCTTGGAATGCCAACGGGAGAATTTTTTCTATGATCTCCACGGCAGTAGAGTAGTCTACTAATTCTTGATAGAGACGTGACTCGTATAGTTGGCGAATTTATTGTGTGAACAAGCTATTCATTCTATCAATATTAGGTCCAAGCAGCTAATAATTTCAGTAGGTTATTTTTGTTTTTGTTAAAACTGAGTCGCCTTAGTTTTATTACTTAGAGGATATGACATTAATAAAGATCATATTTTCCTATTACCATGAAATATTAGGGGATACATTTTAAGTCTAAATATATTTAGTAGCATAAAATTTATAGACTGGTGCTAAACGACAATACATTGAGAAAGATAGAAATGACAAAATAAGTTTAAAAAAACTGTGGTTATCTTCACCGTAGCTTTTAATCCAGACACTAAACATGACCTTTTCACCTTTGCTGATGTAATTAAATGAGGTAGGCAAAAAGAGTAACAGAAATCTCGAACTTTCGTTAACAAATCAAATAATTATTAGTGACATAGAATAACTATCTGTACCAATCAGGTAAATAAAAAAATCAAGACATAAATTAAATCGACATTTGGAGACGTGTGAGACGTGTCAATGAGCCAATAAGACAGCAGCAGTCGAGACAGCGGCATCCAGACGTCTTATTGGATAGGACATTCTAATTAACTCGTTGCATTACAATAGATGCGTGTCTTATTGTTATTGCATACCGAACATTCGCTACAAGCTGCACGCTATAGACAAGTTTTGGAACGGATACATTTACCACGATAGAATTTGCGGCTCCTGCGTTCTTTCAAGTGTGTACTACATTTTTCAGGAAAGTAAGTATATTATTAACAAACAAAACAGACACAAAACACAACGAACAAAATATTTATCCGACAATGATCTTCGACGTCTCAGTCTACCTGAAAATGACTATCCTGGCGAAATATTTATTAATAATCCTGACATTTTGGTGCAGTAACCTACCTAATTAGTTAATCAGAGATTCTTTTTTTGATGTTTTTTTTTGTGATTGACTTTTATTTAAAAACTTCAGCCTTCAGCTTCAATCTTAATTTTTTTTATGTGGCACGTCATAAAACTTCTAATCATCTGGGAACTAAAAATTCTAGAGAAGACCTTCTCAGCTATGAGAAACAAAATGATGTCTTCTTTGGGTAAAAAAATTGGAAGACATATCAAATCCTGAATTTCCGAGTCGAGCGCAATACAGAGCAACAATTAAAAAAAAGAGTAGGTAGATACACCTACTAGATTGCAGAGGGGATTTAACTGAGTAGAAATTTCACTCAATCCAAAACAATTTCACAAATCCAAACAAATGGATTACTTTGGGGGAGGCAAAGTGATCCGGAGTGCCTATTTTATAGGTACACGCCACCAAAAACCTATCCACTTCAATACAAAAGTCAATACGCGAGTCTCTGGCTCTGCATTGTACGTCGCTTTTCAAAACAAAACCGTTGAGTTATCTAACGATATAACGATAGACGTAAGAAACGACGATAATAACTTCATGCTTCGTGAAATGTATTCGATCGACGGCGAAGTATATTTATTTGCGAACATCTAAACACATCACATTTTGTTCGCTGATATTATTATGTTGTTCTCGACGAGTGCTGCTGCCAATTGGAATAAGCATTAGGTACCTACCTATTACATAAATGATTTGCATAATTACAACTAGATAACGTACCCAGATCTACTATTTATTTTAAACTGTACAGACAAAAAGTGAAAATCTGAAATAATTTTCATAGATAAAAAATAAGTGACAAAAACTGAACAAATGTATAAAAATAATAATTAGTAGGCATGAATTTCATAATATTTACTTTGAATATGCAGTTAAAATCCGTTATAGCGTTGTCGAAAATTTTTCATCTCTTTGAACCTACTAAAAAACAAAAGGTATGTAACATGTACCTAGGTAAACCCATGAGATGAATTTTATTTAATTTAGTGAAGCTTTAAAGGGCGACAGAGCCATCCATCAACAGTAAAAAAAATGATTTTTCGTCTTAAATATATTCAAGTGTTTTGAATACAGGTGCAGAAATCTACATGAGTTATAATATTTACTATTCATTTTAAAACATGTTTTTAAACACTCATAAACCTATTTCTAAGCGTTGCGCATTGCTCACAATAAAGTGTGTGCGTGCAATGTTGCCAAGTAATTTGTATCGCGGGATGTTTAAGGGGGAATTAATAGCAGGAAATGTTCATATTAATATTCTTGAAGTGCAAATAACTTCGATGAAAGCTACACTCAGTGTATGATGTGGACTAAAATTAATCTAACTCTATAATTTAATAAGCTGTGTTTGAGACGCTATATTTTATAACAATGTGCGAATAATTTACGATATACCTATAATTCTCCTATAATTAAACAAATATAATTATACAAATATAATAATAATCCTCTAATTGTACAAATAAAATGGGCTCAACTTTAGAAAACGATGCATGGGGGCGACTGCTTAATAATGTGTATGACATAATTATATTGACAGATTTTTAATAGAATTGTGTGTTCGAAAAAAAAGTTATGCCTAGATAATTTGAGATAACATTCTTGTACCTAAACTAATTATTTTTAAACAGAGGTACCTAATGTAAAACGTCCCTCCTATATTTCTAAGATTCGTTTCTTGTAGGCTGTTAATATTCCAGAGTTCAGACTCCTTAGTTATTAGGTCATTACCCAAAAATATTTTAATTACTATAAAGTTAATGATAAAAATGACTATAAAAACATAATTAGCGACATTAAAAAGATTGCGAGAACCAAAACCATGTGTTTTTTATTGTCGCCAACATCTCCATCAAACATTAAGAGTTATGACAGTAACGACGGCCTCATATTAGAGCAATTAACACAATTAGGAAGTTCATAACAAGAAGCCGAAAAAAATGTTGTCATTAATAGCCGATCTTGTTAGCCGCTACCGAATTAACGAGGATCGTTCTAAGCCGATCATGTAATTACGATCACCTCGACCTCTTCGCCACCAGAATACCTACCTTGTACGAGGCGGGGCTGCCCTCCGATCAATACGCTCCGACCGAACACACCGCTACTCAAAACTATCGTCGTCTCTGTCCGTCGCATGCGAAAACTCTGTAGCGGGAAGGGGACGGGGCGTCCTTTTCCGATTCGTTAACCGGCACCACGATGGGCGTACCCCGGCCTCGTCACCGGATGATCGGACATGGCTCAGTCGTCGAACGACTGCGTTCCGAGCGCGTGTGCACCGCCGGCGAGGACCATGACCACCGCGTGAACGCACCCTGCCACCATGCTCGTGCCACCCGAGATGATGGCGGCCCAATCCAAGCTAGTCTACCAGATGAACAAGTACTACAACGAACGGGTCGCCAACCGCAAGGCGCAGATCGCGAAGACCATTCACGAAGTATGCAGGATAGTTCAGGATGTTCTCAAGGAGGTGGAACTGCAGGAGCCGAGGTTCATCTCGTCTCTCACCGACTACAACGGCCGGTTCGACGGCCTCGAGGTGGTGTCGCCTCACGAATTCGAGATCGTCATCTACCTGAACCAAATGGGAGTGTTGAACTTCGTGGACGACGGCTCCCTTCCTGGATGCGCCGTGCTGAAGCTCAGCGACGGCAGGAAGCGCTCAATGTCCCTCTGGGTGGAGTTCATCACCGCCTCGGGATATCTCTCGGCGAGAAAGATCCGCTCCAGGTTCCAGACCCTGGTCGCTCAGGCTTGCGACAAGTGTTCCTACAGAGACTGCGTGAAAATGATCGCCGAGACGACCGAAGTGAAGTTGCGGATTCGTGAACGTTACATAGTGCAGATAACGCCCGCTTTCAAGTGCGCCGGACTTTGGCCTAGGTCGGCGGCGCACTGGCCCCTGCCGGCCATCCCGTGGCCCCACCCAAACATCGTAGCCGAAGTCAAGACCGAAGGTTTCGATCTCCTATCGAAGGAATGTATAGCCTTACAGGGGAAGAACTCCGCAATGGAAGGCGACGCGTGGGTGTTAAGCTTTTTTGAGGCTGAGAATCGTTTGCTGCAAGGTGGATGCCGGCGGAAGTGTTTGAGCATTCTCAAAACGATCAGGGACCGGCATCTCGACTTACCGGGCAACCCGGTGACGTGTTATCACATGAAGACGCTGCTACTGTACGAGTGCGAGAAGCACCCGAGGGAGCACGAGTGGGACGAGGGTGCGATAGGGGACAGGATTAACGGAATCTTCCTGCAACTGATCTCGTCGCTGCAGTGCCGGCGCTGCCCGCACTACTTCCTCCCGCACGTGGACCTGTTCAAGGGCAAGTCTCCGACGGCCCTGGAGAACGCCGCCAAGCAGGTGTGGCGGCTCACGAGGGAAATGCTTACCAATTCCAGAGCGTTCGAGAAGCTGTAGGCCGGCACGCGCCGGCAGATTCCTAATTCTACCGTATATTCATGTGGAGTGAGTGAACTAGTGATTTGCCGCTATTTAATTCATCCTCGAGTCATTTTTAGTAGATTAGCAATGTTGATTAGGAATGTGCGTTTGGTTCCAATAGGAACAGTGACTTGAAGTGGTTCATGCTTGTCGATTTCGGTTCGTGAAACTCTCGAATATTCCATACGGAGCGGACTGACTGTAAGTAGAAGTGATAATACTAATAGAATAGGACCTCTTTCAATTATTATTTGTGATATATTGTAAATAGCTTATCTGTTGTACAATTTTAGTGATATTTAATTTAAAAAACAAAAATCGTGTATTTATTTGACTGAAATCTTTTAAAGTAGGCGTATAATCTTTAACTATTATAATAAATATTTTGCAATTAAGATAAACTCTTTAATTTTCGGCCGATTTATTTTTTGCTTTACTTTTATATATCAAAATTAAGGACGCAAATAACGTCATATAGTTTTAGACTATATTTTTTCCAAGAAATCAATTATTTAATTTATCTTTATGTAGGTATCGCTATACTTACAACCACATACATATTGTACTACATAAATGCTTGTAAGAATGTACAACAGACAAAAGACGAATCAAAAATGTTATGACGTTTAGGCCTAACCATACAACATGATTGCCATAGAAACATGTAAACAGAAATGCTTATAATATCGTTACAAACAACATTATCATGTTACTTTTTGATTTAAAATCGAGCATTTTATTATTATGAAATCTGAATAAGATATCGATTCGATTACCATGTAAATATCTAAATGGCCAAGCGAGTTCTGAGAACTACATTTGACACACATTAGAGTCTTGCACGGCTTGATAAACTTGCCGGCGGATTCCATAAACATGACATATTTGAACACGTCAATAATATAATTTTAAAAGGCCTACAGGTAACTGCGCTTACTTTAGTTCTATGATTCCCATTACTAGTTCATACGAAAGATTCGAAATTACTGCACTAGATACGGTTGGCATATACCTTATAAACATCGAATCTGTACATGAGTATTACGAAAAATATTATAATAGATCAAATTTTAACACAAGTATCTTAAAAGTGCTTTGTCATTGGAAGTTGTATCTAGTTCTAATTCAACTTGCAAGATTTGTCCCATATCTACATTATTATATGCAAACAAACTATTATAAACAAACACTCATACAATGAAGTGACTCAGTATACTTGTCACTTGCGACATAAATAAATGATATTAATATTAATTAATAATTCATATGTTATGAATACACACGAAATCCGGTGAAATATTTATCTGTTGTATTGAATTGCCGCTAGAGCCAAACCAAATGGTCTGTAACTCTTATCAATACACTAATTTAAAAGAAGTGCTCAGGAGTATCTTTCATCGTTTCTTCTTCTCAAGGAAAATAAGTTTTTCAAAACAGTACTAGAAGTTTATGATGAAAAGCATAAATTATTGACAGTAGTTGCAAAAAATAATAATATACGGATGATAATGTTTGGCAAATATAGAGACAGTACGCGATTTCCATACCTGAAGCCTAGAAAATATGCACCTAAAAATAGTCACCAACAAAATAGTCACCTTGTCGGTAACAAAGTCTATCTATCTATCTCTATAAACTATACAGGCGTCCGTCCGTGGCCTTCCTACACAAAACGTATCACATTACACGACAATATTTCAGTAGAGTCGCGATTAAACTCTACGTTTTAGGTTACAATCTGTGCGCTGAGGAGTTAAATTAATGCCTCGGGCCGTGGGCGGGCTGCGCTTTGTTTGAACAACCACTACAGCTACAGTAGATGTAGGGTTTCGATTACAGAACGTGGAAGATATTGGCCACAATAAATTACTTACTCTACATTGTGTTTATTTTATACTCTAGATTTTGCAAGCGACTTCATCTCAAAGAGTTGAGTTACGTTGAATAAACTCAGAGTTGAGATGTCGTATAGTGTGATGCCTCGAGGAAGTAACCAAGTTATTTCTGGTGTAACGTACTGTGATGTCTATAATGTGATGATTGGATTCTTAAGGAGATTCCCTCTTCTCCTACAAATTGGTAAATTTTTCATCTAAGTAATGTAAACGAAATAATAATGGCAAATAACTTGGCATATAACTTTGAAGACTGACATCTCCATGTACGACCACTAGCAAGGTTCCCACATTCATCTAATCAAAGAGTCCCATCACGTGACCCAACTACAGATGAGGCGATTGCAATAATTTAGATAAAAAACGTGCAACCAGATGTGTACCGTGAACATGAGTCGCCTTAATTAAGTATCGGATCATTGAGTATCATTGTGCATTCCATGGGTCTATGGAATTCAGGTTATTCTAGTTCCAAAGTATTTGTTATCAATATATGTGTAGAATTGAGGAAATTTTTACAATCATACATCAGACGTAATAGCAATGTATGAATTATTAAAATTAATAATAGAAGTCACAAGAAACAAAGACACTTAGGGATAAGATGAAAGGTAAGGATGAGTTTCTACCATTCACTAACGGTCACTCTAGTGACTTGCTGATTCACACTCTAGTGACTTGCTGATTCACTTCTAATGCGCGCTCCACACTCACGCGAGAATCTCGCGAGAAGGCGAGAAAAACACGAGAAACGTGAATGTGGAACCGATCCACATGATTTTCGCAGGTTCTTTTTTCAGGCGCCGAGATTCTTGCCGAGATTCTCGGCGAGATTCTCGCGTGAGTGTGGAGCGCGCATTAAACTTTTGTAATGCGCTCTCCAGACTCACGCGAGAATCTCGCCTTCTCGCGAGATTCTCGCGCGAGTGTGGAGAGCGCATAAGTACTTACTAAGATACCCAGTCAAATTACTACATTTGCAAGGAGGTTCTACTTACTGGTTGGTTGCCTATTAGTTTTTTCATATGTTATATGAGTTTTTTTTTTATAAAGGACCAAACATTGTATGAGACTATCAAAGTAAACCAATTACCTAGTTTATTTATTTAGTAACATGATGAACTTAACTGCTTGCCTATTAATACATGGATTATATTTGTCCCACACACGGATAATCTTTTTTTGCGATTAATCAATAATTAATCAGCTTTGATTGATTAGGTAATGTTTTTGTGACTCGATTTTACAATATCGCCTAACTAATAAGCATAGCTACCTACGCTGAACTAAAGCTGAACAATACCTATACCTATAATTATTATAATAATGTTCTTGTTAACACAAAACAAAGAAATATTAACATTTCACTCCGCCAGGCTGAATTCGTTAAATGCTAATCATAGTAAAATGTAATTCTTTTTATGCTAATGAGGCGGCACGAAACACACCCAGTTCTATTCCTCTTTAGATTAAACGTGAATATGTTTATCGTAGGAAAGAAGGAAGTTATAAAAAGTAACATATTTCTTTAGCTAAGTAAGAAAAAATCTCTCATGCAAAATGTAACGCATTGTGTGATAATGTGTTAACGTAAAAACAAAACATACCGATTCTATTTCGACATCTTACACTTTTTAATTTTATCATCTGGAGACGAACGTCGAAGCGGATTTTTCTGAATCGCATGGCTGTATGTCGTACATGTATATATGTATATGGATAACTTCAGAATTATTGCAGAGACATGGTAAAGATAATCGTTTTAGTAATGTTTTGCATATTTTAATTTACTTCGAAATTAACTTGTTTTATGTAGTTCCTTATTCCTTTTTATTTGATTAAGATGCTAAAACCCAAACCTGATAATACATACTTACACGAAATCATCTATCAATATTAAATACATTATGAATTATTAAAGAATAACTACTACGAATATTAGTGCTAATATTCGTCGCGTTTTACAAATTCGATCGTAATTCAAAGTTTTTTATTTGAATGTTAATGAATATCTTTTATCAAAGATTTATAACCTCTGTAATAAAATGAAAAATAATTAATTTGACAACATTTTTTATACAATGGATATCTTACGTAGCTACAGTGCAAATTCTTCAAAGTTTGACATACTATGAACTTCAACCACAGACAATTTTAATTGCTCACACAATCGATAATATGGAGACCTACAATGTTCTTTTAATATATAGACGTACTCCAAATTACTTGAATATACAGAACCCTAAATGGGGGTCGTTTCAATAAATAAGTGAGGATCTAAATACGGGTACGAGAGGCCACATAAAGTGTCTCATAAACCGTGCGCGCCGCCCGGCGCCGCCTACACAACGTTGTTTCTGCTTAAAAAATTACAGGTTCAATACGGTTTTTGTGAATAAAAGAAGTTGAAACTCTGTGTTTAAGTATCTTAGTTACAATTTATTTAGTAAAATTCCTAGTTTGCGACTGGGATATCGACATAGGTTAAATAAATCTCGTAAGTATGTGTGGGTCTAACGCCCCAAGTCAGAGTCACTAACGGTTACGTAAATCGCTCCTTAGTACAGAATTTATATGGCGATTCTTTACTAAGGAGCGATTAAAGTAACCATTAGTGACTCTGAGTTGGGACGTAACACACACTGATTTCACACTAGCAAAAACGTAGAGCGTACTAAGGAGCGATTAAAGTAACCATTAGTGACTCTGAGTTGGGACGTAACACACACTGATTTCACACTAGCAAAAACGTAGAGCGCATTCGATCTGAACTTACATATGATCGTATTTTGTTTTAGTTACGAACATAAACTCCAATTTTCGCATGGGAATATCCTAAAGAAAATATGACCAGACGAACCATCGTCGATGGTCATCCTCCCGCACCCATGCATGGGCATCTGTAACACCAAAGGTATCACCAAAGATTTGCCATTCAAAAAGAAGAGAAATAAAACAGAACTACCTACATAAAACTCAGCGCTATCATACAAAAAAACAATTCCTACTCGACTCAGATGTATGGGAAAACTGATTTTTTTATTTTATTTCGACATTGGTCCCATAGACAGAGTTGTTCAGTTTCATGGTTAGATCTACCCCTTGAGCAAAGCTACCCATTTCTGTTACACACTTAGCAATTAGGTGAGGAGTCGCTTTCACAGTTTCTTCTCAATTATAAAATACGTATTTGAACTTAATATCATAAAGAGGAAATTTTAGATTTCTTATGTTTGCAATGGATAAACTCACAAACTACTAAACTGATTTTGAAAATCCTTTCATCCGTAGAAAGCTAGTTTAATTTTGAGGGACACAGGCTATATTTGATTATGATTAATAAAATTTTAATGTAAATATAAAACATGTTGCAGAACGTCTGCCGGGTCAGCTAGTATTAAACAACTTTGTATGTAGGTATCTCGTCAAATAACTTAACCTAGCTGTAGTTCTTAATACTAGTATTATGTGCTTAAATTATTCATAGCGGCTAGCATAACTGCTAAAATTTAGATTAATAAATTGAATTAAATGCGGCATTAATGTAGATAAGTGACTTGAAGTTGCATTCAACTCAGTTCTTTATCAAACTAATAGTAGCTCGTTTAGATAAGTTCACAAGCTGCGTTGATTTTAGATTATAATCAAACATTCGTATGCATATTATATAATCAGGTGCTTACTCCAGTGTTTGTCAACGTCATTTATAAAATTTATGTAGAGTCTTAGAGCAAAATATGTTTCTTACTGTCAACAATTAATTAGGTATGTACTTTGTCTTTTAATATTATATTTTTTTGCTCATTCAAATTCAAATTCAAAATCATTTATTCATGTAGGTATCATTGATACACTTATGCACGTCATTTTTTTAATTTACCAGCTTTTCGGAAAGGTGCTTTGTCATGGAGGAGAAGAAAAGCCGAAAGAAACTCCTCAGCACATCTTTTAAAAATAAAATACATTGGTATATTTCTTACAAAGAAGTATCACTAGCCTGTACGGAACTGGTTGCAGATCTGGTCATTTCCATGCGTCTTTGTCATTTATGTACTCATCTACAGTATAGTAGCCTTTGCCTAAAAGTTGAGATTTTACATGTTTCTTAAATAATTCCACTGGCAAATCACGTATTAACTTTGGGATTTTATTATAGAACTGTACACCACGGCCCATAAAAGATCGCTTCACTTTAGAAAGACGGTAAGATGGCGTTACTAACTGGTGCATTTTTCTTGTTTGGCGATTAGTGATATCAAAATTTTGTTTATACGCGCTTATATTATTCCATATAAAAACCACGTTACTATAGATATATTGTGAGGCTACTGTAAGTATACCTATTTCTTTGAACTTGTCACGCAAAGTTTCACGAGATCTAAGTTTATAAATAGCCCTAATAGCTCTTTTTTGTAGTATGAAAATTTGTTCTATACTGGCTGCTTTGCCCCACAGCAAGATGGCATATGACATAATACTGTGAAAATATGCAAAATAAACCATCCTAGCAGTTTCGACGTCAGTAAACTGCCTTATTTTCCTAACAGCATAAGCAGCCCTACCGAGTTTAGTCGCGAGATTTGTTATATGTGGGCCCCACTGAAGTTTACTATCTAAGGTCACCCCTAAAAAGACCGTGGATTCCTCCATGTGCAATATTTCATTATTCAGTCTGAGAGATTTGTTAACTTTTTTAACATTAGGTAGTACAAACTCTATACATTTAGTTTTTTTTGCATTTAAAAGCAAATTATTGATAGTGAACCAACGCGACACATGCGAAAGAGCACTATTTACGTCGTCAAAATTTACTTTATTCCTTTCACACTTAAATATTAATGATGTATCGTCAGCAAATAGTACAATATCCGCTTGGTTCTTTACATAATGTGGTAAATCGTTAATGTATACCAGAAAAAGAAACGGACCCAAGATCGAGCCCTGCGGTACACCCAACACAGCCGGTGACCCCGATGACTTAATATCTTTTATACTAACTTTTTGTATCCTATCACTCAAATAAGACGCGATCAAGCTAAGGGCCTTGTTTTTTATACCATAGTGGCCAAGTTTAAACAGCAATGTTTCGTGCTGAACACAATCAAATGCCTTAGATAAGTCACAAAATACACCTATGGCATTTTGTGATGATTCCCATGCTTCAAATATATTCTTTAAAAGCCTAGCCCCTGCATCGGTTGTACTACGGCCTTTAGTGAAACCGTATTGATCAGGATGTAATAAATTATTATTGTTGAAATAGGACAGCATTTGATTCAATATTATTTTTTCAAAAATCTTACTAAGAGTTGGTAAAATAGAAACTGGTCTATAGTTATTAATATCGGTTTTTTCGCCTGTTTTAAAAAGTGGTATAATTTTACTGCATTTCATAAGATCTGGAAAGATACCTAGATCTATGCATTTATTAAAAACTATGACCAAATATGGTGCTATAATATCTATAATATGCTGTATTATTTTTACCGAAATGCCCCATAAGTCACCGGTATTCTTTACCTTCAGAGACTGAAATGCGCTAATTAAGTCTCTAGTGGTTATATGTTTAAATTCAAATAAAATATTACATTCATTAACATGATTTTTTAATATAGAAAGTGCTTCCGTCGGCGAAGAAGCTAATGAACTAGTTAACGTTATAGGAATATTACGGAAGTGATTTTCAAACTCACTTGCCACGTCTTTATCAGCAGTGATTGTGTTATCATTAATCAACAGTTCGTAACTGAAATCACAGGACTTTGCGTTACCATTCTCACTACTAATTATATTCCAAGCCGTTTTTATTTTGTTATCCGAGTTAATAATCTTGTCCTTTATGTACATTGATTTCGCCTGAATGCAAACTATTTTAAAGATTTTTGAATAATTTCTTACATGCTCCTGAAAAGATGGAGAAAAATTGTATTGTTTCTCGGCATAGAGATCGTACATCTTGTTCCTGCTTTTATAAATACCTACAGTAGCCCAATCACTAAATTTACTATTTTTAGCTATATCTATGTATATACCTAAACTTGAAAATTTGATTAAATTCATTATTTATGTTATTTGACAATGTGTTATATAGTTTAATTGGATCTCTTTGTTGTAACGTTAAATGCGTTTGTAGTTTTGATTGAATTTTCTCTTTAAAAGTTGAAATCTTTTTTTTAGTTATTGGTCTACATTTTATTAATTGTTTTTTCTTATTAACAGAATTATACAACGAAATTTTTTGTCCGCAGTGGTCTGACCTCAACTTACTGAATATCTGTTTATTTAAAATCTCACAATTGCAAAAGATATTATCTAAACATGTAGCTGTAGTGTCAGTTATTCTGGTTGGCTCATTGAATATTATGAATCTTATATTAATAGGATTATGAATAGGCCATTATGAATCTTATATTAATAGGATTGATTATAATCGTACCTGATGGTAAGTGGTTTATCTAATCTGTAGATATTATAGCCGCACCAAAACTGTGACTTAAGTTTATATTACAAAACGCAGGTTTACGAGAAGCGTTTAGACTGACGAAATCGAAATCCTTATTAAAATATTTAGCTGAGAGTTACTTAAATATGTATTTCGAATTAATGCTTCAAGTTAATAAAATTCAGTGCGTATTTAATTAATATTATTATCCTGTTATTAATATCTTCAAAGAATGTAGAGTTTCTCACTGTATTAGTTTGTGTAAATAAGACCAAGAAACCATTTTTTTCTGAATTGATTTCTGTCAATTACTGGTACAAATACCTGATTGTGGTGTAACACTCCATATAGTAATTAAAGTTTTACTATATTCACACTAAATAATGCCACCTAACTGCTTAATACCAAATACCAGGTGCATTAAACTATTCTATAGGTACCTACCTTGATTACATCATACGACTTCTTGTGGTCTGTGAATACATTGATACTTAATTATATTCTACTACATAGCAGAACACCCGACTGAAACGCGGTGTACACCATATCTACTTGATTAGCGGTTTCAGCACACATTCGCAACTGTAAGGCAGTAGCACTTATCAATTTGGACTGTCTGTACATCGGAAATTCGCAAGAGAAAGAAAATTAGCCGCCAAATATGAAGCAGTGGGCAGGCAGGCTTATTTACTAATCTATTTGGAAAGTTCTAAGATTGAAAATTCACAACAGAAAGAAAATTATTAAAGTAGGTACCAACATTTTTAAAACCTAAAAGTTAAGTGAACACCAGTAGATATATGAAATAAGTTAAAATGAATTAACATTACAGAACAATAAACATTAATTAATGATACTCCGACGCTACAACCGAAACACGGTTGGTAGCTCGCAAACTGCAAAGTTAACAGTTCTATCCTCACATACAGGTGGATTGAATTGGATGATACATATTTTCGGCTCAATAACCATCATCCACGTCCTCTTCTGTTACTCATCAAGGTGTACCTATTACGAGCAGGGGAGCGTGCGGACATGGCAGACTTAATAATGGATAGAGCCCTTTACAATCCAACTTAAGGATGGATGGAAACATTTTCATACTCTTTTTTCCAAGTTTAAATATTTATTATAGTTTAAAACAACAATTAATGACTGTTAATAATCTAAATTTTACTAACAAAAAATAACCGACTTCAAAGTCTCAAAAACTACATAGTTGTCAGATCTCGTTCAAATTTATGTGAGACCACATGACAAGCACCTGCTTTCGATTAAAAAAAGAATCATCGAAATCGGTTTACGTGATATTGAGTTATTCGTCAATTTGTCGCGCACATCTTAACACAAATTTACGACTTATGTAGTTTTCTCATGGATGCCATTGTCAGATCTCAATAAAATTTATGTGGGACCACATGACAGCCACTAGCTTTCGATTAAAAAAAGAATCATGAAAATCGGTTCGCCCAGTCCAAAGTTCTGAGGTAACAAACATAAAAAAAAAAAAAAAAATACAGTCGAATTGAGAACCTCCTCCTTTTTTGAAGTCGGTTAAAAATACCAGGAGTCCAAAGTTCACAACAACTAACACGAGACACAACTAACACCGTTGTTCTAGTGATAGTCAATTTTACGCTATAAAATTATACAATCTCTCACAACCAACGGCTAATTTATGGCCTTTTTATAACTCGAGTAAACATAAATAATAATATGGGCGGACGGGTAGTTCTGGAAATTGAATAGTACACAAATTATAGTAATAATGAGGAGGCGAAACGGGGCGGGCGCCCGTCCATAATACGGGAGAAAAAAATTGGGGCAACATATAAAACTACCGCGTTCCTTGTGTCGAAATAGAACATTTTAAATGTTGGGACGATTGTACTGTAATAGAGGAATCGTGTTTTGACTCATCGCCGTGATACTGGTATAAAAGTGGAATCATGTTTTCGACGCAGTGTGTTAATTTTAATTTTGTTTTTTGTTAATCGCTGGAAATCGAGTACCTAGTATTGTCACTGATGTTAATGGACGGTATTTTAATGGACATGAGAAGATCACAGACTCCTTGCATACATGTTAGAAATTCTACTAATTAAAAATAAACGATAGACGACAAATAAAAGATGTATGGAATTTTATCATTTATTTTCTTCTTGATAAATATATCTTTGAGGAGTGTTGACAATGGGACTGTTACTACTAAACAAAAACAATAACACTATACCTAATTAATGCAGTGCCACTCGCAGTCCCGATTAGAATTCCCGACGGGAATGAATATCTACCGATATGTGGAATGTCTTTGAATGCTTTTAATAATGCATTATATTGTGCATTATAATTGCAATATAAGTGTAATTTCCTGTGGAGGTGTGATACATGAGGTAGCTATTATGCTATTACACGTCATATCTACTAATAGTAGGACAAAAATCCAACTATGAGCTTAGATAAGGTCCTTGGCTAACAACATAGTACGAGTATGTATGTACTAGAGTTATTATAAAGTTCCTTAACAACAAGAATTGATTGATGGTTTTTCGTGTGGAGACTGTCTAGAAATGAAACAAATACGATTTAAATTTTTTGTTAAACTGTAAAATGGTGAAATTTCACTATACGCAGATGACTGATTTGTTTTAATAGTCTCAAACCACCTTCGGATTATTGCCTTTCAAATGAAACCATTTTGAGGCGTATCAGTTGGATGGGTACAGAATCTATAAAGGACATTCGTACAAACATTTATTGTATTTTATACATATAGATTATTTTGTCTTAGTCAAATTAATTACTCGTAGTACCTAACTAGTAACGTAAATCGTACGGGAGTAGCAAGGGCTCTTTTACCTAACTTCATTCCCTACTGTGAAGTCCCAGTGGTTTAGGGAAACTGATTTTATTGAGATTAACAACGAAAAATAAAGTGCTACCTTCATTAATATCGTTAATATTCCTAAATTAACTATTTACTGAGCCATCAGGCAACTACAACATTTTCCCTCCACACCGTACCTACTACCTACGCAATTCGAACTTACTTGTACTTCCATTATTTTATGGGCATGCACCGCCATTTTGTATTCAAACGAGCACATTCAGACACAAAACATCCTCTTTCGTTTATCTAAAGCGACACTTAATAGCTAAGTACACTTTACTTTAAGTGGCTCTCGAATGTGTTATAAACTGGGAATGATTGCCTATTAACCACCAATTACAGATACCAGGCAATCATAGAAAGAACGGTGATAGATTGGGCATTTAGTGATTTATGGACATGTGATCGTGCCTGATTATGTCATTAGGTCAAGGCCTATCTTGAAACTGTTAAAGGCATATATATTATTTTATATGTAACGGTGATCATCATTACGATCCCTTTTTCTGCTGCTACCGCAGAGTTTTAGCCTCATCTATAATAGAAAGGAGGGCCTTACAGAGGTCACAATGTACGCGGGTACCAATATCTGAGTATCTAAAAAGAGGGCTATTTAATTACCCTATTGGCTACTGGTGAAATATGTCATTGGGCTGCAGTAGTTAGGTGAGTATATAACGTCAGATCGACTGCTTAAAAAAACCCACTTCCAGGATAAAAGTATACAAATTGCATGACGCTTTTCATTTCGTTCCTCTTAATGTATGAAATTATTATAATCTTATTAGCGCTGGAGTATTAATAATAAGCCACATTATATATTCCACGCTTGGCCGATTGTTAAATACGATATGTCTAATTTATGTGAAAACACGTAACAGTAATCCCTATAAACAAAGAGCTCCCATGGCGTCGCCTTTTCCCTAATAATAAATTTTAATAATTATCTATTATTTCCACGTGTAAATTAGTATGCACTCCTGGCGCTAGTGGCGCCAACACCATTATATATTATAACTCAAACTAAACCGTTATAAAACGCGTTTGTTTCCTGCGTACGCGCACGTCACTAATTGCATTATATCATACGCATACAGATTAAAACGTGAAAATATTTGTTTAATCCTCGATTAATATCGAACAGTAAAAAAGGACTATTGCTTTATTATGTAAATAAAAGAAGTGTTAGAATTTCAAAATTCAATACAAAGTTTCACGATTTAAATTAATAGAGAGAGACCCTTTAAACGTACTACAGCGACTTATATAAAATTAAGAAATATGAAGACTAACTACTACAGGTGATACAATCGTAAAACAACCGCCTCTGTTATCGTCTTAAACACTTTATATAAGACAACTGACGCAAGCCATGTGCAATCGATGCCATGAGAAGCTCCCCGCCAATCTGAAGGTTCTGAAAGCCTGAAGACCTGACAGTAAACACCGTAGCATAACGTGACAATATTATGAGTAGCCTGTGAATATCGCTTGTCCTCGACTATGAACACTCGTCAACGCGACGTGTTTCATGAAAACAATAAATAAAATAAATCTCCACGACAGAATTAGCAGGGGCGGTTTGTCCGTTGTGCTTGAACTGTTATGGAGGCCATACACGATCAAGTGTACTTGATCAAGTCTGCAGTTTGACTTGTCAAATTTGCAGCAACATCGTGCATAGCTGATTATGAATTTCTCAGCACATTTTTCTTCATGCATGAAAATTTTCAGCATCGAATAAAAGTTTCTTTAAGATCGAACGATCGATATAACGTTTAATCCTAGGTTTGGCTATCTCACCCAGTAGGCTCATTGATAAGCAATGAAATAAAATCTAAATTCATAGCGAAACATAATTTATCAGCGCATCACACCAGGGCTGCATAAGAAATGCACGAGCGCGTCCCGACCGACAAATTTCAATGTAATCTGTATAATATTACAATTTGCCGAATGAATTATTCAATATGGCGGTCGCGGCTCGATCTTTATTCGATTATATTGAAATTTACATATGTACGTAATACGCGCCGTGGCCTGTACCTGTCGTCCTAGTAATAATAGTAACCGGCTCTAGGGCGTCGGGCGACTAGGAGAACAACCAGTGGAAGATCTAAATGGAAATTTTGCTAAGAATGTGCAATGCTCCGCTCATTATAACTTCCTGGTCAGCATGGGGTTCACCTCTGGTTATGTGCAGGTATTTTCCTACTTTTCCTAGTATAACGCAGGAAAATCTAATTGATATAGAAATATTTGTATGTATGACTAGAAGGGAAGTATTAATAAAATTTAATCAGATGATTGTAATTCTACAAAAAAATAATAATAACCGTAATAACGAAGACCGTAATTTATAAGGATTATAAAATTATTAATTAACTCCAGAGTCAAATTGGCTTATGTACCTGCATTTAAGTCCATCGAGGATCTTAAATTGCTGATGGATGGATGAATTTAAACAGTATTCTGTATTATTTTTATTCCCTCAAAAGATTCATCATCATCATCATCCTTCCTGGCCTTCCTGCCCATTTCCCAATTTTATTTGTCGGCGCAATATGTTTTTTTCTCTTCCACACTTTCCTATCAGCCGTCATCTTTACAGTAATGCTCTTAAAGATTAATTTTCAAAAATACTGTAATAATGCTATTTGCAGAGGATTTAGATGAAATTAAATCCTCATGCAAAAACAATGGAATCGACGCAAAATAAACAGGTTTAGTGTAGACCAGAAAATATACCTCATGGAAAGCAATAAGGCTAACAAGACGAGAATTTTTAAATACTAAATGAACTGCACTATCATTGTGACTGCAATGCCATTACATTGAAAAGTATCCAGTACTGTAATGATGCACGTCTATGCCTACCGCAATTAATTACAACTGAAATAGCGTCATAACGACGATCTGTGATCTCGGCTGTTTCATAATTCATTCCCGTGAATAGCCCTGCTTGGTGGCTTCACCTTTGAGGACATCTAGAACTGAACAAATCCATGTGATAACTGTTCAGTGTTCAGCTCTTTATTATGGAAGCTTTCATGTTATGCAGGCTCTACACTACTCTCGTAGCGGTTTGAAGTTGGGTGAATAAAGGAGGGTAGAGAAAGAGAGCTTCTACAAAGAGGTTCGTCAATACTGGCTTCGCCTTGAGTAACTTACGAACCGAACGAATTTTTTGCACGGGAGAAAGAAAATGAGTTGCACGAGGCTCTTCGACGTATAGTTTCTGCCAAGTAGAGTAGGTACTTCGAGGAGGAATTTCAACAAGTAGTGAAGGACTACTTTCAATAGATCTTATCTTATATGACCTTAGCATATAGACCTTAGCGTATATGGCCAGCATTAGGTATAGTAAAGGTCGATGCATACGTAACGTGTTTTTACCCCGTACGGGACGGGGACGGGGCAAAAATATTATGTGCGTGCCCCGTTCCCGTCCCGTACGGGATTCCGCTGCGTATGCACTATCGTATACATTTTATTATTTATTTATTTATTACACTTTATTGTACACCACAATCAACAGTCAAGAGACACATATATGAATAAAAATTCTAATAATTATAAAAATTCGTTTCATTTTCTATGAAACGATGTTTCCAAAACTTCCACACGTTACGTATGCATCGACCTTTAACTGCATACTACGAGTACACCTCTCAAGGCCTTCTTGTGTGCATTTCACGCAGAAACCTACTACACTTTGGAGCAGGGTTAAGGCCTCTTAACTTAAGGCGATATTATCCCAAGAAATGGTATTTTTGAAGGTGTTTTGTTCATAAATGGTACATAATACAATTCTAAAAAAAATATATGTTATTTTACAGTCTTTGTTCTTTCGTTCCCTCATACTTGATACACGATAGCAATTATTTCATTGGATAGAAATAAATCACAAAGTGGGGTCTAATCTGGCATAAAAATGGCGTTTTATTTGCGTTTTAATCGCTTCCAGATAATAAAAAATATACCACAGTATAGGTCCTATAGATACCAATATTTCTTTCTGATCATAATTTGAAATTTTGAAAAACTTCCCTTTCAATTTCTATTTTTTCCCTTTCCACGAGCAACGAAACGCCCGACGCGTTAATTTACTCAATTTTACTCTCGCGCCAGTCGCCTTCGAGGTAGGACCTGTGCTAATCGGCATCGCAGCCGCACGTTGTCGAATTTCCGACACTAATTTTAATTTCGAATTTGGCGCGCGCGCCTTCTGAACTTATATTACGTATTAGGTACTGTCCAAAACTCCAAAGTATCCACACTGCTGTAATTTGAAATAATAAAAATTTTTCGTTTTTATACTTTAGTTACTATTATAGTATTTGGGTATTGGTATAAGTCAAGTGCTAATTACACAATTATTATCTAATACTATCCCAAGCCGGATGGGTGTCGTAAAAGGCGACTAAATCCGGCCCGCTGGTGGTAGGGCCCCTCGAGGGATTATATTGGTAATATTGATTTTAAATTTAATACCATTATTACTATTATTATTTCTCCATGGGGTTCGCATGGATAGCTACCACCCTTGAGCATATTGTGTCAGTCGCCAAACGACTCGTCGTGACGGCTGGGAGCTTGAGAGACAGTTTTCTTTTTTGAAGTTATACCTTATTTAGGCGCGTTATGAAATAAATGGAAAATTGTTTTGAAAAAATGATTATTGAAGTGAAAACTTCTTGAAGTCAAAAGTCAAAAAAGTCGAAAGTCAAAAATGTCAAAAAAGTCAAAAAAGTCAAAAGTCGAAATTCAAAAAAGTCAAAAAAGTCAAAAAAGTCAAAAGTCAAAAGTCAAAAGTCAAAAGTCAAAAGTCAAAAAAGTCAAAAAAGTCAAAAAAGTCAAGTCAAAAAAGTCAAAGTCAAAAAAGTCAAAAGTCAAAAAAGTCAAAAAAGTCAAAATTCAAACAAGTCAAAAGTCAAAAGTCAAAAGTCAAAAAAGTCAAGTCAAAAAAGTCAAAAAAGTCAAAAGTCAAAAAAGTCAAAAAAGTCAAAATTCAAAAAAGTCAAAAGTCAAAAGTCAAAAAAGTCAAAAGTCAAAAGTCTAAAGTCAAAAAAGTCAAAAGTCAAAAAAGTCAAAAAAGTCAAAATTCAAAAAAGTCAAAAGTCAAAAGTCAAAAGTCAAAAAAGTCAAAAGTCAAGTCAAAAAAGTCAAAGTCAAAAAAGTCAAAAAAGTCAAAAAAGTCAAAATTCAAAAAAGTCAAAAGTCAAAAGTCAAAAAAGTCAAAAGTCAAAAAAGTCAAAGTCAAAAAAGTCAAAAGTCAAAAAAGTCATAAAAGTCAAGTCAAAAAAGTCAAAAAAGTCAAAGTCAAAAAAGTCAAAAAAGTCAAAAAAGTCAAAATTCAAAAAAGTCAAAAGTCAAAAGTCAAAAAAGTCAAAAGTCAAAAAAGTCAAAGTCAAAAAAGTCAAAAGTCAAAAAAGTCAAAATTCAAAAAAGTCAAAAGTCAAAAGTCAAAAGTCAAAAGTCTAAAGTCAAAAAAGTAAAAAAAGTCAAAAAAGTCAAAAGTCAAAAGTCACAAAGGTCAAAATTCAAAAAAGTCAAAAGTCAAAAGTCAAAAGTCAAAAAAGTCAAAAAAGTGAAAAGTCAAAAAAGTCAAAAGTCAAAAAAGTCAAAAAAGCCAAAAAAGTCAAAGTCAAAATTCAAAAAAGTCAAAAGTCAAAAGTCAAAAGTCAAAAGTCAAAAGTCAAAAGTCAAAAAAGTCAAGTCAAAAAAGTCAAAAAAGTCAAGTCAAAAAAGTCAAAAAAGTCAAAAGTCAAAAAAGTCAAAAAAGTCAAAGTGAAAAAAGTAAGAAAAGTCAAAGTCAAAAAAGTCAAAAAAGTCAAAAAAGTCAAAAGTCAACAGTCAAGTCAAAAACGTCAAAAAAAGTCAAAAAAGTCTAAAGTCTAAAGTCAAAAAAGGCAAAAAAGTCAAAAGTCAAAATTTGTGGAGTGGAGTGGAGTGGAGTGGAATAGTAAAACCTACAATTATCATCTTCCCGAAATTTTACATTCGTCTCATTATCTTGAAAACAAAATTTTTGAAGGTTTCACTTCTAAGTTCTAAAATGTGTGAATGGCACACATTTTAATTTTTTTGTTTTTATTATTTTTTACGTATCTTTAGGTATTTTATTTTAAATTATTCTTATACTTTTTATCATTCTCAACATACTTGTAAAATATCTTATCCAAAGGGTTTGAAGATTTTTGTACGGAACCTGGCATACCTACAAGTCCGCCATTTTGAAAAAAAAGCTCGTTTCGATTTTGAAGTTGGTTACTTTTTGTTAGTATTTAGATGATATTAGTCAATTTTGTATGTAAGTACCTACTTATTTGTAGGTGAACCGATTTTGATGATTCTTTTTTTGATAGAAAGCTGGTGCGTATCATGTGGTTCCACATAAATTTGAGGGAGATTTGACAAGTAGTTTTCGAGTTATTTTGAAGTTGGTTATTTTTTGTTAGTATTTAGATGATATTAGTCAATTTTGTATGTAAGTACCTACTTATTTGTTATCCACTCACCTTTAGTCTCCACTGGACAGTTTCGTTTCATAAAATTTCAAGTCAGTCTGCACTCACCTCTAGTCTCCACTGGACAGTTTCGTTTCATAAAATTTCAAGTCAGTCTCCACTCAACTCTAGTCTCCACTGGACAGTTTCGTTTCATAAAACTTCAAGTCAGTCTCCACTCACCTCTAGTCTCCACTGGACAGTTTCGTTTCATAAAATTTCAAGTCAGTCTCCACTCACCTCTAGTCTCCACTGGACAGTTTCGTATCATAAAATTTCAAGTCAGTCTCCACTCACCTCTAGTCTCCACTGGACAGTTTCGTATCATAAAATTTCAAGTCAGTCTCCACTCACCTCTAGTCTCCACTGGCCAGTTTCGTATCATAAAATTTCAAGTCAGTCTCCACTCACCTCTAGTCTCCACTGGACAGTTTCGTAACATAAAATTTCAAGTCAGTCTCCACTCACCTCTAGTCTCCACTGGACAGTTTCGTATCATAAAATTTCAAGTCAGTCTCCACTCACCTCTAGTCTCCATTGGACAGTTTCGTATCATAAAATTTCAAGTCAGTCTCCACTCACCTCTAGTCTCCACTGGATAAGCTAAAATTATCATTACTCTTATTTTATTACACCTAAAATTCCAATGAATAAATCAAAATAAAGTATACTTACACCCCAACTCAGAGCAGTTACTAATAATAATAATAATAATAATAAAACCCTTCCACACTCATACCCCCGCAGTAGGTTACAAGTATTTACCTGTGTCGCGGGTGGCATGTACTACACATATAACACATCACAATAACAGCCATGACACGAGTACAAATATTTATCTGTCACATAAATATTTGCCCCGGCCGGAAATCGAACCCGAAACCCCTCGCTTCGCAGTTCGCAGGCAGGTCCACTACCAACTAGGCTATGTAGGATCTACAGCTACGCACGGGGTCATTAACCTCACAGCCGCGCGCGGCCGGCTCACGGCGTGGCGGTCGAGTTTACACTCAGGGGAGCGGGGTAAAGGGCAGTGAACAAAATGCCTACAACGGTCGAATACGCTCGCCTTAATGTTGGCCTCACTCAACACGAGAGTCGGAAGTTCTGATGCCGCACGAAGGATTGCCAGTCTAAATCTCAAGCACGTCGTAGGGCTACAATCGTCGCCTTGCCTCTCCTTACTGCTATTAGGACCACCCAATTCCTTAAATAAATATGACACAACTAGGCCGACATCGGGAGCCTAATAGTCTACGAAAAACCTGCTTAGTACTCAGTCATTGTATATCAAATACTTAGAATACATTAAGCCGTCTAGACATTCAAATTACCACTTGATGCCTAGGATAATGTATTGTATTTGTTTTTGGGCCGTTCACGTTTAACATTATAATACCTAAGGCCTGATAAATTTATTATCTTATACTTGTTGCTGTTAGAAAGTGTTAAAGTTCCACAATTTCTAGATCTTGCTCCTGGCAAAAGCCTGGAATGTATTAATTATGACGACTTTCGTTATCGAAAAGAAAGTGTTAATTTATGTTTCGCATTTCACTCTTCCCTCACATAACCGCCACATATATAACTAATTAATTAGCAGATAAATATCCATTTCCATTCAATCCAAATTGGTCCACGAACTCACATCGCTGAGGTTTTTTAGATTACAGTAAGCCCTCATTTTTTGTATTTATTGTTCTACACAAAGTGTAGTTCATATTTATATAGTCAGTCGTAAACTAACAAGTAACCCAACACTAGCGTAACATCGTCAGTTTAATATTTAATAAGTCACGCGAACACTGAGACCGACCGCGCGTCTAATGCGTTCTGACGTAGTCAGCGGACGAGCGAGCGGAGTGCGGTGCGACTGATAGCGATTCTGGAATTAATAATGGAAAAGATAACTTTAATATTATTTATAATTATTGAGTAGGTAGATTTTACAACGGTTGATTCAATATCTGTTGATATTCTGTGTAAGAAAACCCGAACTTTTTAAAGCGTATTCTCGCATTGATTTTCAAAACATCATTTGAGATCTTTGTTGTAATAGGGTTTAGGGATTTAGGTGATAGATATTTTAGCTTTAAAGACGGACGACAAAAAAGCCGAGACATCAAACAGTAACTGGACGTTTTCTATTTAGATGGGCAACGTCAAACCCGAAGACAGAACCTATGAATTTTTAACGTAACCGTTAGGAAAGAAATAAATAAATATTGAAATTTTTTTTTAAATTAAATTTTTACTTTACATTACCTAACTCACATCTCTGGCAAACGCAACCCGCGAAGAATATAAAGAACCCGACCGTAAAGTTTTGAATTTTGACTAAAAACGGTCCATATTCTTTCATTATATCACGTCTGGAGCATAATGTTTGATGTAACGTACAAAGGTGGGATTATGATGCCGTAATTGATGTTATAATAGATAATGTGGGGGATTATTACTAGGTTTACATGACTGAGCAACTAATATGAAGAATAGGGCGAAGTAATGTACAATCATTGTGCCAGGGTTTAAGTATTTTGATTTGTATATTTTTATAAAAAGCGTTATTACTTTTTACGATGAGCATTCATGGAAATGTGTTTCTTGTACATTTAAAATTATATAGATGGTTATCAAGCTACACTTTTAGTGCACTCTCTGAAGTCGCATCACAAAAGCTGCAAAACTTTACTTGGTTTCTCGAGATTCACCGACCCGAGTAAAAGTTTTTTATGAATAATATTAATTGCGCGAATGAGCATAAAACATTATAATAAAAAAAATCGTGCGCTGTAGGTTAGGTAGGTATACTTTCAATACAAAGATAGAGTTAAACAGTGGAAAAATAAATTACATAAATTCAGTTTTATTTGCAGCGCTGATGATCTAATTAATAATTTGAGTCACCACTACTTGGACGGCAACGTATCGTTACCAGTGGCAGACGACGACCGTTTCATTTAGTAAGTAGGTAGATCCTATCTAGTTATTTTCTGGTTAAAAACATAAAATTATAAACTTTGCTACTATGTTATTCAAACACTGCAAAGAGTTGTAGTTTTAGAATAGTCAATATTTTTGTGAATTTAAAATGGTTTTACTAAATCATTTTGTGTGTGATTATAAATCATACATTAGTAGATATACCTAGTACCCACTCAACCATTTAAATTTTACGACTGAACGCGTTGGCGGAATCCAAACCGATCCAAAGTGAAAAGAAAATTAAGCAATAAAAATAAAGTACACATAAGAACGCACGTTATAAAAATCTCGTAAAATTATGAAGTATTCATTACGAACTTTATAAATCGCCTTGCAAATATAAAGAAACGAAATCATCACTTAGTTCTTGTTGTACATTTTTTATTATTTCCTCACTACATTTGAATACAAACGTATCGCGTCGGGGACCGTTCGCAAAAGTTTTTTACGGTTTCCCTCGCGATAACGCGCGACGTCCAAAAAGCTTTTCTGTGTTCGTTTGCATCGCGACGAAAAAAGCCAAAAACACTAACATGGCCCGACCGTGACGCATCCGACGACATTTTTCAATATCGACGCAAAAAAAAGATATTAGGCGAAATATAAGTAACTATGTTTCGAAAATAACCCCGCTATCGTGCCGGCTGATGGGGCCCTTATCGAGGGGGCGATTATTCAAATCGCTCGAAAACGAAAACAAAAACCGCGTCTCTTCTAAAAGCCTAAGGTTCGAATTTCTTTTTGAAATTTCATCGTTATTGTTTTACGCGGTTCACGGATGGCTCGTTAGAGGGAGAAGGACGCTAACTTTCGTACGGAGCAAAGAGAGGCGCGCATGTATGATGGACGGGCATAGTCCGTCGAAGCGACGTCCGCCGTACCTTAGGCAGCGGCGAACACTTTCTCATCCTCATACTAAAATAAACTATCGTTTGCTTTTTATGCGCGGCTGGTATATTTAGACGATTGTCGCGTTGTTTTCCATTGAAAAAAGTGTTAAGTGGATGATTTATATTAAGTGCGGTGCGTTTCGGCGGCTTCCGGAGTAATTATTAACTGAAATGGCCCTAAACTCCTTTGCTCGGCTCTATTATGACGGCACACAAATGGAATTATTCATCATTTTCGAATGTGAATTTTTCTTTGTCGGCTAGAAAGGTCGAGCTACCGTTGATGGTCGCCGGTGAGTGTGTATGTGCCTACTATACTAATATGCCCTTTATAAAACAAAACAAATGGCTGTGTTGTAAAAAGGTGTAACATTATGTCCTGTAAGAATCACGCAAAGCTTAAGGCGAAGACAGCTTGGGGGTTGATATACCTACCATATTAAAAAAATGGTTCCTAAAAGTATCAGTGTTTTCTATAACTCTATGGGATGAGAGTCCAAATGAATATTGGTTAGTTCAGTAATCTAATGATGTGTGGTACCTACTACCAGTAACTACATTATTTTTGGCTCTCGAGTTCATGTGAGCTAATCTTCACCTTGAGGCTTTTTGACCATCAGAGATGTCTTTGACCCAGTGGTCAGTACCACCGGTCTTTGTTCGTGTGTCGATAAAAACGCATACTTATTTAGGTCTAGTAAATAGCTGGTACAGAATAAATTAAGCATTAAGCACGCCTTTTATACCGTAATTGTTTAATTGCGGTCAATAAAATTTAAATAAATGAATAGTTAATACATCCTCCTTTGGTTAGAGATGACAGCAAGTCGCGATGGTTATTTATGACAAGGTGTTCTCTAGAGTGCATTAACATAAAATGCATTTATTAAAGTAAAAAAACTACATGAAATGTAATTAATTTGAGACATTCCATTGTCACCTATTTAACTTATCGCATAACTATAATAAGCTGGCTAGGTTTTTGTCTTTAGAAAAAAATAATTACAAATTATTAATCGATAGGTATTTGTAGATAAAAATGATGTTTTTAGCGTTCTCCCACTGTGTAAAAAGTGTGTATTCATAGCACGATGTTACGAATCGATTTCTATCCGAAAAAATATATCAAACCTGCAGCAGATACATCAGATTCCGTAACTCTTTTTAAATGGTTTCCTCGTCATACTGGCGATATGACGACCGCCAAGTGTACCTAAATAAGGACTGAAGTAAAAATTAAAAACTTGGTTATCAATACACACACTACCTATCATTAGTAATACATAATACAATGTACAATAATTCATCAGTAGATAATGATTATTCGAGTCTTTAATTAAATTGAATTAATTAATTGGTTTCCAAAGCATCCAGCTGCGCTACTTAACATGGACTGAATGTTTGCATTTAAAATATCAAGGAATTTTAATGTTTATTTATTTATTTTGCTTTTTAATTTAGAACTGTAAATTTGCCACTGTAAAATTAAGTATTATTATAGTCGAGCCATTTTTAGTTTTAAAATGATATGCCATATTATAAGTGTGGTACTGTGTATAGAAACAAATACTTACAAGTCAAGTCGAGGTATTTGGATCGGTCAAAATTATTAATGTAAAGGTTTTCTGAACGTAAATCGTTAACAAAAGCGCAGAAAATAGGAAACCTATTAATTTCTGGGTCCTCGGTCCTAAACTGTGACCGAAACATAAAAAAATATTTCACAGTTAATTTGAACCACCCTCCTTGGTTGGATTTTTGAAAACTCGAAAAAAGTGTCATATTTAGGTACCTATGTTAAAATTAGTTATAGCCTACAGTTATAACTTATAGGTAACTATTTTATTGTTATTTTATTCCATAGATCCTACACACAATACACATAATATAAATAATGTCTGAAATAGAGTACTTTTCATACAAAAACATTTAAAAATAAAATTTATATCACATTTTAGCATAAACGTGCCATTACAAATCTAAATATTTTTCTCAGCAACACAGCAGTAGATTTACTAGGGACATGTGTTCACACGAGGTGGTAGGTACCGACAGGTGATCAGCTCGTGTCTCGTTTTATTGATTGGCACCATTTTATTGACCACCTCACCTAATCAATTCCTTTATTTACACCGGAGCCCACAAAATGGCTCGGTTTTATGTTCAAGATAAGAGTGGGCCGTTAAAATGACGCATTCAACTGATATTTTTAATAGGTTGTGAAATAGAAACGTTATATCATTATAATATGCAATGAAGAATGTTTCAGGTAATTTCATTACGATATGTAGAGCTAGTCAGTAATACGAAGCGTTCTCGGCAACCTTTTTAACCGTCAACGGATAACGGATGACCAAAGCGATTTTGATCAATACATACCTAACCATGTACAAAAATCACTTCTCAGAGTGCCGATTTATAACCATCATTGATTTTTTTATTATTTCAGATATCTGTGCTAAATGTTATGGTACACACCTGCTAAAAAGAGCCGTGATTAATATATTAGGTACCTACTCTATGATTTAAATAAAATAAGACAATAAATGCAAGACCGAAATGAAATATACATAGTTTTCCAAACTAAATATCTATTGTATTTTGTTTATAATATTTCAGTAATTTTGTATTTATTTACGACACTTACTTACTGATTTCAATTTAACTGTGCGTGGTTAGTGTTAGGTCGTATAGCAGACGTTATTTAAGCACAGAACAGATAATAATAGTACCTATTGGTACAGAAGAGTCACTCCGCAAAATCATTTGAACAAAGCGACACTTGGTCCGACACAATAAAGTGTAATTCATATTGCACAATGCTAATCGTCGTTAACAGACGTTGACATCTCTAGACGTTGCCTCTCTTTCTAAACATAACTCTTAACCTCTCTGACAACGTCAGGGTTGTCTTTTTTATGATGACATGTGTAATCTAGATTACGAATGTATGACACGGCGTGGTCACCCTGAAATTGGCCCGACACGTCGAACGCGGCACGTACTTGTAACATCATACTAAAAGTGCGGAGTGTGCTACGCCTGATTTAAGCAACATTTTAGTCACCTCTAAGTAAGCGGTATGGAATGACATATTCCAAGTGTATATCGACAGTCAAACGGCCATTAGCTCGTCAAACTACGAGTAGGTATCTGATGACAATACTGAAGGCCCCGGGGCGGCCGCATACTGGTCGATAATAATTATCCGGCACAGATAAGCTAGCCAGGTGATAAAACCTTCCCAAAACACACATTCAAATCACCCACGATTTCTCCAATAACGCTAATTAAATTTAAGTGTTCGATAGCACTAAACTAGAATAAATGTAAATTTCTAAGTACCTAATTGGATAATATAGAAGAGATTTTAGTAGTTTTATAATTAAAATTAACTCCGTTTATTTTATTATTCAATTTTATATTATAATTATGTATGTATTAAGTATGTAACCACACAATCGGGAATTTTAGTACATATTTAAAAATCTGCTACAGTGTTATTAAAGATATTTCTTAAAACGCTCTTGGCATGGTATTTAACATGATAGCATGTAATTGTGTACCATTAAGAACACAATCTTTGGTGCAATTTATTATCAATTAACACCATATACCTAGTCATCGGCCAGGAATCGAACGCGGGACCTTATCTCGGCAGGCTAGGATAAAGGTTAGACAAGTCATTGATCGAGATATCTTGTGTGGTAAGGCGCACTAATTGATCAACTTATTCGCTCTTAATTGGGTATCTTCAAGTCATTGCACCTACTTAATCGAATAACACCAAAGTAAAAAAACCTTTCAATATTAGAGTTCTGTAAACATCTTTCACTTTCCTGCCAATTACATTTCAAGAGCATAATATTACAATATTCTCATGCTCAATGGTCCTTATCTCCTCCCTAATAAGTGCGATGAGTAAGTGATTTACAAAACGAAGTGAGCACACTTCACCCAACACTCAGTGCCCCATAGGGCAACCAATGGGCACTTACGGCTACACCAAGTGCACTTACTAAGGCTATAGAGAGCACGCGCCATAGACAATCTTGACATTACAGATAACACAACGCGTTTGTAAGAATAAAATTAAATAATTCGGTGTTATCATTAGTAGAATTGATGAGAAAATAATCATCGCTCTAGCATTAGCAAGTTAAAATTCAGTTTATTACCCACTAAACTATAATCATTATTACTTTTTTGATGTAAAAATACGACAAACGTCACCAATGCCTATAAACTGTCCTCCTGTTGAGCTTTAATTATGGACGAAGTGAAGAGGAGGCTTTGTATGATGACTCAATGCGTGGTGGGCTGGTAGCAGACCTTATACAGATTTGAAGACTGTACAAATTCTTTGGCGAACATACGATAATATACCAAATTACAGTTTTTTTTGTCGTTTCTTCTCTAAAGTTTAAGTTTGAAAAGAAGGAGCCACCGCTTTACTTTCCAAAAGGACTAAAATCCGTACACTTCTAAAAAAGTTTTAAAAATGCACGTAATTATTAATATAGTCTTCATATCAGATTCCCACCATCAATTACCAAAATAAAAAATAAAACCTTACTTAAAAATCACTTCTATAGTTTTTATTTCGCTAAGCGCTTCCATCTAACAAAATCCAAACAACAAAAAACACGATTTGATAAACGATGCCAAACGACCCGTTAATTGAATATCCGTTCACAATCTGCACATCTCAATCGCTCCATCTCAGTCACAATGCAACATAATAAAAGTCACAAACAAAAATTTCTCAAAGATTTATGGTGCCCGATTAGATAACGAACGAATAACTGGGAGTTCTGTTAGCGACGGCTTCGAACCCGGTACCGGGACTGGCGCCTACCGCCCGCCGCGGCGCGTCCCCGGGATGCCGGCATTACCGGCCCGGCATCGGGTCTTACACGAGTATAATATAAACAGCAATAACAGCATCAGGTCATGATCACCTGGTGAGATGTGATGTTGGGTTATGTGAATAGCTCGTATAATCGTGTCTCAGGCAATGTTTGCGCCCGTTTAATGTTTATTTTAAGTAGCTTATGGATACGACAAGACGTTACCTACCCACGCCCAGTTAGTTAAAGATAGGTAGGTGCACGTAAGTGAAGACAGTCCTATTGTAACAAATAGAAATAACAACAAGAAAATAACCGACTTCAAAATTAGGGATAACTCATGAAATGCTCGTCAGATCTCGCTCAAATTTAAGTGGGACTACACGACAAGCACCAGCTTTTGATTAAAATAAGAATCATCAAAATCAGTTCACCCAGTCGAAAGTTCTGAGGTATCAAACATAAAAAAATACAGTCGAATTAAATACCTCCTTCTTTTTTTAAACCGGTAAAAAAATAAGAATACGTCTAATAAAGTCCGCCAAAATAATATATGAAAATTATACTCAGACTAGTATCTTGTCCTAACTTAGCTTTTGGTATTTTTGGTGTCTAAAGGGCTAAGAACTGTGATGGATCGCCATGAATCCAGTCGATGCGGATGAAATTTGAGTACTTAATTCTTAATACCCCGTACCCCTGAAGCAACTCCTAATTTTTTAAGCTGTATTTTATAAGCTACGGATAAGTCACGGGCACCAATTTAGTAAAAACCTGTTCATTTAATGCCTCGAAGAAAATTTGTCAATGATTTATGTAACGGTTTGAAGTGATATTATTTTTAAAAATATTTTATTTTCGTTCCGGCAACCCCACGCTATTATCAACCGATCCCGTGCGATCCCTCGGGAGGCAGGGAGTATCTCAAGTATATCTCTCTTTGGAAATTACGGCGATAGCTAGAGGAACTGCACTTCCCGTTACGAAGTGTTGTTTGGAGTTACGGAAACATATTGAAGACAACTTTGTTTTGATGACTCCCTGATGAGCAATCTGAAGTTATAGGTTTGTCAAAAAGTTTGCAACATTTATTTCTCAAACTCACCATATATCTCAAAACTCAACATTCATTTCTCAAAATTATGAAATTGGATCTTTTAAAATGAAGAGTATAAGATGGTATAGTGTGTATAGTCAATAAAACGGATATCACCAGTTCACCAGCAGCAGCAGGTTATTACCACCCACGGATAATTGAAAAAAAATCATGTTATTTCCAAGTCATACTAATTGGACTCCCTGATCAGCCACCTCTCAATATTTAATCTCACCACAGAATCCCACACAACCATAATAATACAAATTCCATCCGTCACCAGAATGCAATCCATCATAATTTATAAACGAGGGTCGTTTTGCAAATGCACACGAAAGGGTCTAAAAGGCCCTGCGAGGGCGAACAAGGGGTTAACTCACTGGAGTAATTGTGTTGCGACGGGTTAAACAAAGTGAGCGCGCCGGGTCGTGTTTTATGCTTTTTAATTTGTTATCGAAATTGTTTGCTAGGAAGGGTTGTAATTTGACAATGTTTTATTACTCTATGGATATAATCAAGTGTTTCTTGGTTAGACATCACCATACAGAGAAAAAAGATTAGGTACTTACCTATTTGTAAGATGCAACCAGGTAAATCCGTTTTCAGGTAGGTCCACTTAAGGAAGCGAGCCTCTTCTAACAATGAAAGAGGTTGGAAATGTACCTACTATACTACATCACTTTAGTTTAAACCTAGTTTTATTAGTGGTCAAGCCTAGTTTTATTAAGCCCAGCTTATTGAATCCTGTCTATCTATAACCATAACGACACCATTCCAACTACACTAGCTATCGGCCTATGTGCAGCTATTTTATTGACAAACGTGAGCGAGTTAAACTACATGGTCTTTATCTCATATTTGAGCACCTACTGGTGCATAAACTTTTTCTAAACCTGTGAAGTTGTATTTTTTCTGCCCTTTTTTCCTATCAAACCAAGATCCTCTAATAGCCAAAGCGTTACACGTTTCTTCAGGACTTCAGTATTTCAAACAGTTTAAAAGTGAGACCAAAATACTTATTCATCTAAACGTTCCTTCGCGTCCATTACCCTGCGTCGTAAAACCTATTTAAGCATTTTTCCTCAACATCTGATCTCAGAGTGTCGCTATTAGCCGATTACCTCCTCCGCGCCACCTGGCTACTTTCTTCATATTCTATTAATACGTTAAACGTTTTAGGGAGAGTTTAATGCGCGCCTTCCATTAGGAGACGCTCTAAATTATATTCTGTTTTAGAGGACGACATTCATCCAAGTACCTTCAGAGGGTACACCTGCTGGCATCAAGAATATCGAACGCTGAAGAGTAAAGACGCAATTATAAGTTTGTTAACTTCTGAATATGTAGCTAGTGGTAAAATGATAAGATATTTATTTCAGGTTCAAACAATTCATTTCCAAGATTCTTTTCATTGTTCTATAAATAAAAAAAATAATAATCGCAAATTACCTAACTCTTTCTCCATTTTAATTCTTTGATATTCTTCTGTTATTTTTAATTGTAAGCTTATGAAATCTACCATTGCACTACTGTGTTTATGATGATAACTTTGTTTTTCCATAATGTCAAGTAAGTTTAAGGTTTACCCTTTTCATTAGATAATTGGACATAGCATCTATTTCGGGTCGACGCTCCACGTCGCGACGGTGAATTAAATTTTTTATGGGGAGTGAGCAACTTTGTGTCATTTGTTTTCATTAGCCTCCACCCCGAGGAGAAAAGTTTGTTATTTCATATTATGTATGACTATATTATCCTAACAACCGCGCTGAGAAAAGTTAAGCAACCGGAAAAATTGGGAGAAGATCTTCAGTAAAGAAGAGTGCGATACAGAAGAAGGATATAAAAGATAAGATATATAAAGGATAGATTTTTTATGGAAAACGCCGGCAAACGAGCTGACGATCCACCTGATGGTAAATGGCTATCGTCGCCCATGGACATCAGCAACACCAAAGGCATCACTGATGTGTTGTCGGCCAAGAAACAGAGAAGAAAAAAAAGTTATATGGCAAAAAACTTGAATTAAAACCGTTTTACGATATCGAGAAAAGAAAATAAATTAAAATATAATGGACGTTTTATTGTAAATATTTTGCTGTAATTGTGTAGTTATTATACATCAATGAAGAAATTGTTAACGCTCAGGGAAAATAGCAACATGAGGAATAGTCATTTATTTGCCTTCTGGGCTTATAATAGCTATCCTTGTGTGGTTCGATTTTTTCCTATTAACGACTGATAAGCCATCAACTTTGAAATGTTTATTCGTGTTTTCGCTGCAGTCTGAACGGGTCAGTGTTGTCTTCAATGTTCCCTCAAAATGTCATGACAGAGTCACAGAGCACTCTTACCTTCAAGTGACTTGTCTACTCGTCCAAACTACACGTTACATTACCAGTACTACCTTTTCCCAAGAACTTTTCGTCCAAGAACATTTTTGTCATACTGGCATACATACATTTGAATGCAGCCTCACTGCACGAACCCTATTTAACGTTTGGTACCAGTTCGCACGGTGTACACACACCCCAGCAGTGATAGCCTAGCGTTTAGAACGTTGGTCTCCCGAACGAAGGGGCCCGAGTTCAAATCCTGGCACGCACCTCTAATTAATTTTCAAATATTATGTGCGTATTAGAAGTTAATTATCACTTGCTTCGGTGAAGGAAAACATCGTGAGGAAACCTGCACACCGGAGAGTTCTCCATAAAGTTCTCAAAAGTGTGTGAAGTCTACCAATCCGTACTTGGCCAGCGTGGTAGACTATGGCCTAATACCCCTCACATTGTGAGAGGAGACCCCGAGCCCAGCAGTGGGACAATTATGGGTTGTTGCTTTGCTTTTTTTTACACACACCCCGTGTTTTGACTCGGCCGCTTCCCGCTTATAAATCACACGCCTAATGTATCGAAATGACGCACCAGCTCATAAGTATCACTACCTTAAAACATTGCTGACGCAAAAGCAACCTTATTTCTTCGAACTTAGATGTTACAATGAATAATTTTGAGAGTTAAAGAAGAGCAATACCGATGTGTATTACAATTTGGTTGGTTTAGTACTGAAGGGTAGGGCACAAGTGGTCGAATTTAAACCCTGAGTGGGGGTGTTTGGGAGCATTTTACAGTGTTACAAGGAGATAGTCAAGATCTGATCGAGCGGGTGCATGGTGGTACCACAGCAAAGTTACATTTATTACCGAATAATGTTTTTATTACCGAGAAATAAGGTATAAAATTGCAGTGTCTCCGTTTTGCACATCGATAATGTGCCGGAGATCTGTAATCCACATGAAAGCTTTTGGATTAGTGTTTGATGACATCATTATTTTTCAAATGATGATCGTGTCGCGATTTTCTGCGCTCTTGAGGGAGCGGAGGGGTGTTGGGATTGTTATTTTTTCTCCATTTTCTATTACTTCGTGATTTATGATCTGGATTGCAATTCGGTAAATGGAGTTGGTGTTTTATGGTAAAACATTCTGCTACACATCATGTATAAAACTTCTGTTTATCAACGGAATTAATCAAAGAAAGTTTTTTGTCAATATTGATTCTTTAATTTACTACATACTGCGATAGTTCCTTAAATCCATTTTCATTATTAACTTGAGCACTAAATACGACTACATACATTCGTACATTTGTTTGTAATTACTTATTTGATACAATTGCGCCTTAGTAAATTTACCTTAATTAGAAGTTGTTGTTTTAAAAGTATGCTTTTCTCGCGATTGTAGAAACTTTTTTGAACCATATGTACAATACAAAATGAAAGCTTAAAAAATACCTTTTACCATTACATTTAGCTTACGTACGTTACATTACACATGACCGATTCCAAACAACATCTGAATTATGTCCCAATAAACATTTTAGAATCCCCTAAATCCTTAAAATCGCCTGGGACGCCCATTCTCTCGCAGTCCCGTCATTCATCAACTGACATCAATCCATTATCGACTCTAACGCCATATCTTCAGAGATGATTATGAATTGTAGTGTCAGTCCAAGTGTCTATTCCTCCCTTGTTTCAATTTTCCAGACCAGCGATCCCTGTCGGACTGAGATTGGGATTCAAAGTAATAATGTAAGTAGAAATACTGCAGATGTTAGCAAAATTACATCGGTGCGATGTAAATGTAATAAATCAAATATATAATTTGCATTTGATTATGATTCAATAGGGACGAGTGGCTAAATAATACGTAGCATCCGTAGAAACACCGAACACAGAGATGATATTATTTTCTGTGTGTAAAAACTGCACTAATAGGCGAGTGCATATTAAACATCTTTCGAAGAAATCAGTCAAATCTTGAGCTTCAATGTTACATGTTAGGATTTTCTACACAGAATTTGGTATCCATATAAGATCTTAGATATCAATTCTTGTCGTCGAAGCAGACTTCTTAGTATTCAATTTTGCTTTCATTACACATTTATGTTTTTGATGGGTTTTAATACATATATTGGGACATATTTATATCGTAGCATGTACAGAACACCAGATTATGATATAGCTCATTCCGTTACAAACAATATAGGTGCCAGTAAGGGAATCGAACGCAGTTAAAAATTTTCATATTTCAGAATTTTATCATTATGTTCTTGCACACGACGGATTTACAACTCGGCACTGCATTATTAAGCTGGCACTCGAGGGAGCGGACAATCCGGCGTGTCCCGCGGGACACGTAACGCGAGACACGACAAATAGATAAATTTGTACACTAATAACTGTGCGTTGTGTTTACTTGTTCCGATCAGCGTCCCTCGTGGGACATTTGAGACAGATATATCAGTGAAAGAAGTGACATGTACGAGTAATGAAGTATACCTAGTTAGATAAAAATATTAGTAAATTGTTATAGTTTCCTTCTTTATTGCGAACAAATGAAAGTTTTACTTTCATGTTTGAAATCCACAAAACAATGTGTGGGTGAGTTATCAATAAATACCACATTGTATTTAATTATAACTGAGTAGCAAATTTTTATAGACAGCCACTTATATGTATTGTTTAATCCATCTTATGAAAAAAACAAAGAGTAGACGTGTGCACGTGTGTGTTAAGTAAACGCATGCGTTTAATGTCAGCATTGTTCAATGCATATACAAAGTTGCAAACAGTAATATCATCAAATAATCAAGAAATTTCTTAGCTTGTACATGAGACTGTTATCTACGTTTCAATCGGCTATACCTGGCTTTTAAATATAGACTATTTAAAGACCATGTATTTACACAAGGTACTTCGTATTTTGTAAACGTCGACGATAAAATATTTAAGGACGACACCAGCCATTAGTTATCCATTAACGACTAAATATTTCCGTACTTACCTTGCGTCGGTATTATCGCGCGATCTGGAGATGCCTGTCTCGGTGGGTATGTAAATAAGCGCGTCCGAGAAACCTTGTACTGCTTTAGGTTCATAAAGGGAATCATTCGTTCTTTCGGCCAACGATACACGATCTACTCGTACGATGCCGAGAATGCAATCCTCCTATCTTTCATTCGTTCATTCAACGTTGAAATTATTATTATTGCAATCATTGAAAATGTGAAGTTTATTTTTGCTTTCCTAATAGTTGAAAATACCAAAAATCACTATTGTGTGATGGTCATAAAATTCGTTACAGAAGTGATAAAGGTTTTTCATATTAAACGTAAGAATAAGTTCCGTAGTTATACAACCACAGTCATATTTATAACATACCATAGTCATACTTGATATTAAACTAATTTTTGTACTTGAATTACTACCAGTGAAACAAAATAGTTAAACGTTAAAATAACTTTTACGGGTTCACCAGTCAACACGGGATAGTTGTTTACGTTTTTTCCTTACAGTGAGCTACTCAAGTATGTATCGTGAGGAACGAATGTTGACCGTTAACGTTATCTGTGATCAGCGCTGCATCTTGCGTCGAAGGCTGTATCTGAGTTACACGCGACGTCCGTTGGAAAAGCTCGAGTTTCGGCAACTTACCTGGAAAGATAAAAACGGATATGTTACAACCACGATCGACTTGGAAAGATAACATTTTTTCTCCACGCAACCATAATTTAAGCATAAGTTAATGTTTGATACTACTATGTTAATGGACGATGCTACGAATTAGATTTATGTCAGAACGAGAAATATTTATCGCTAAATGAATATTAAACATTTGTACCTTCTGTTCATTAATATTTGAACTAGGTGTTTTAAAGGATGTAGAAAACTTAAATCAAGATTTATATATTATGGAACTTATGTTCGTGTAGCTAGATTAAAATCATAAATAAAACAAAAGAAAAACAGAGACAATTTCTTAAACTGAAATAGATGACTTACGGCCGGTCTCAATAATGTACTAACAGATGGAAGACTGTGGATAGGGCTGTCATCTGTCATATTTGTCAATTTTTCAGAGGCAAAAATTGACAAATATGACAGATAACATACTAATGGTAGCCCTATTCACAGCCTTCCATCTGTTAGTACATTATTGAGACCGGCCGTTAAAAATGTATAAACATCTAAAGTTATGTAAAAGTAATCAGTGAAACAAAAAAACAAGTTAGATCATATATAAAGAAATATCTATCAAAAAACTTCACTTTCAACCTATACAAAATAAAAAGTTTAATTCACTCTCACTATCGCTATCTATGTAGAACTAGATACGACGCTGGCATATAAAATAAATAACTTAATTAGTATAATTGGCTCTCGTTTATCTATACATGATTGTGGCACCATAAAATGTGCGAAACGATGCGACGCGGTTGCGCTATCTGCGGAGAACTAGACTTTTATTATGTTAGAAATTTCCTGCACCTTGTTATAAACTTTAACATCATCAATCAACATCAATTAAGTATTCGTAGCGAATGTCTCTACATATGCGATGAAAAACTCCAATGAATTTATGGCTGTAGAAAACTGACACATTTCTTTTAATTGCGTCGTCATAACCCATGAGCGATTAACGGAGTGGACTATTAAAGTATTTGAATGTCCACGATGTTAAGTTTGGTGGCTCGTCGAAGATCTGATAAGATAAAATTTTAAAGAAGCAACTATCATCAAGCTAGACATATTAAAAGCAGTGTACCCACATAAATAAATTCGACGTCTGTCGGCGATTCCCAACAATCGATGATCCACGATATCGCGTCACCACGCAGTCACCGCTTCAACGACAAAAAAAGTCGAAACAACACTCCCGGGAAGGCAACGCATAAATATATCAAATCGAAAACAATAGGAGACATCGAGATATCGCATCACACGCCGTAGCCCACGGACATATTTCAAAAACGGAGATCCAAAAACGAGTCACGAGAGGGAAAAAAAATAAAGATAAACCAAACGTCGAAAAAAATACGTGATGGGCATTAATTAAAACGGACCCACGACCAGGAATCCAGAAAAACAAAGAACTTAAACAAACCTTCGCAGTGGGAGCCCCCGCAATGATCATCATCTCACATTTTTAATCATCGGACATAAAACTTTTAATGGTGATCGAAAAAGGACCTTACACGAGGTAGCCTGAGAGGTGAAGCTGAATTGATCGGGTCGATAAAGAGCTGTTAAAGAATATTTTTTGGTTGGTTTGTCACCGTTGTTTTAATGGTATTACGCATTGAGGAAGGGTTATCTTGCGGATCCGATCTCTGGGACCAGGTACGGACCAAGATTGATTGGGCACGACCCGACATTTTTATGCCCACAATCTCGGGTGTCGTCGACTCGGTTGTTAAGGAATAGGTTATTAAATTAGAGGTATCGATCAACCAAATAACGACTATTAACGCTGATCCGGCCTCCATTGTAGATCAGTGTTCCCAAGTGGATGCTCACTCGTTTTTGTTTCATTCTAAGTTTGTCGATTGAAATGAATTCAATGTGACTTTGAATGTCATCGAGATTGTGACGAGGATGTCATTTTAATTTTAGAAGTTTATGTTTTAAATGTTTATGTGCTTACAATTTTATCTGTGTGTAAACTGAAAGCCGTTGAAGGATTTTATTTAAATTTAATAAAGTATACTAAAATGACAAACGTTTTAACAAAAATGGAAATCCCTTTTTTTCAAGAGACACGAGCGAAGTAAATTCGCAAAAAAATATGGAACTAGTATCAATAAAAAAGGATTGTAGACCATAACAAAAGCATAGCGCAGGACTCGAGCGCAACGCATACAATGGTTGTCAACACAGCTTCATTGTGGGGGCAGCGACGGTGACAGACAGACGTACAAAGGAACAACGCCATTTAGTGGTTCCTCGTGCGCATATGAATATACTGTCGATCTTTTATAGCTTTTTATGAAACGCTTTTGAGAGTTTGTTTTTATTATAACGCCACACAATAATTGACGGCTGTAAAATTTGTGGGCGTTTTGTGTTATCCAAAATTTTTGCTACCGCGGTGTTTGCACTGTTGTATTTTTATTTCATATGTCTTGTTTCATTTGATATTTATAACGATTCCAGACTCATGGATCAAAAAGATTCTTCTGTAACATCTAAACCAAGACATAACTATTTAACAGAAGTTTTTTTTCAATCTCGTTAGAATTGTATTGGTAATAACTAATAAGGATTGCTTTTTTATTAATTAAGTCATAGATCAAGCAAGCGTATGTTTATATACCATTAGTTCAAGTACTACCTACTAGAATAGTAATGAATACTGAAGAATTAAAAGTAACAATTATGAGTGCCAACATATTAAATGTAAAGATATTGAAGACTACAACAAAATAACAATGTATAGCAATAGACTCAAATTACAACAAACAACCAGGTGACGATCATGATCATGACCATCACAGACGCAACGAGACTTCACGACACAAAACACAAACACAGAACTGAGATCATCCGATACCAGATCCTATCTGGATTACTCCACAATGCTATATTACATTACGCCGTTCTATATATAGAAAAAATCCAAAAAAACGAGGCTGCAAAGGGGCGAACAATAGTCAATAGAGATTTAAGACGGGATTTGGATTCAAAGGGCCTTCGAAAGCCCTCATTGTTTCTGTGGAGCTTTTATAAAATTGGAGTCTTGACGGAACTGGATTTGTGAGGGTGCGGCCTCGCTTACAGCGGTTTATTTCATTTTAATGCTGTACCGATTTGTTAATTAATTATTAAAAAAAAACTTATAAATAATTAATCTGTTAATAAAAATAAATGATCAGCTGATAAACACATCCATTTAACGCAATAAAATCCTTCGTGTCTTCAGTGACACATAAAACTGAATCATAAAATAACGTAAGCCCTATCTTTTGAGATCGATGAATGGGCCAGGGATATTTAACCTAACCTAACCTCTGTACTCAGAAAGGTCTTTATCAAAAAAGAATTAGATCATTGATGTGTATTAAAAAATCAATATCTACATTAAAATTTTGTCGTCCACAGTATCACGAACAAAAATCAAAATCGCTAATCGCTACTCGGCCCGCTGTCACTAAAGCCGTAAAAAGGCCCAGTTTATATAAGGCTCTTTTGGCAGTCGGCCTTCTTTGTGCAAAGCCTGAAAAGGCGTGTGATCGCAATACCGAGTAATGGCCGTTGTTGTTTTTTTGTCGCATATGAGATTTTTTGCCGCATGCGCGATAAAAAGGCGGCGTTCGACGCCGTTGCGCCGGCCACCTCTTTCGTTTAATTGAATACTCTCCCGATGAAAGGATATAATGTGTACTTATAAATAAATTGTAAGACGGTCGTGTGTAGGCACAGTGAATATTTTTGAAAATTGCAATGTGGATATTCATTCATACAAATCAAATTTTTTTTTGTCTTTCTTTTATCACATCACGTGGCGATGAGCTAAAAAGTTGTAGACGTAAGGTCATCATTCAATAATAATCATAGGAAATAACATTATTTCCACGTACGGGTTATGTTTCGCTAAAGATAGTATAATTTATTAAGAAAAAAATTTAAACACAATGTATTTATTTATTCGCTGATGGTCTCAATTAAATAAAAAAGTAATGGTAAAGGTAAGGCAAAAATAAAAAGCTATGTACAAATTACATGCACAACAACAAATACAAAAACAGTATTGACTAATCCAAAACTATGAATACCGTCATCATAACCCACCGGAAAAGTTTATTTTTATTTTGTATCAAGTCCAAGTACTAGTGTAACTATCATATTATAATCACTACAGACTACAGAGCATATGAACTGCGACGAACAAAAACATCACAGAATCAACAATCGATAGCATATCCGAGCCGCCGCATCCGATTTTCCGTCTGACGGATCACGTAACAAGACACCGTTCTCTAGCGAGCGCACGTTGAAATCCAATCGATCGGAATACGGCGATCCCTTCAAAATATGATGTTGTCCGCTTGCGCGTAAGCGAATATGAGCGATACCCTGTTAGATAATATAAGTGGAGGAGACAAAGGTCGGCGTGGACAAAGCGACGCTTAATCAAGATATCAGCCTGCGTTTGGTCCGAGTGGTAAACTCACAGCGGTATCGATTGCGTAGATACCTTTGTCGGACTTCTTCCCGAGTTTTGCTGCGATTACGATGTTGGTAAACATCATAGTAATCAAATATGTACGTAACACACACGTTTATTTTTAATTCGACAAAACGTAGTAATTTAAGTAAATGATTCAGGTGGGATACTACATCAGCATCAAAACGATGCTACAATCAATGTAGAATTAAATAAATGTATTAATATAGTAATGCCCTGATGATTATATCAACATTAACGAGAATCAAAAAAATGCAGCAATATATATTATTTGATTTCATATTTCCTCCAGTAATAGAATCAGGATCGCATCCGTTAGTGGCTTACACCACAAATGCTACGATGCGCCGGCGCAGGATTAGTGCGACGCAGCCGAGCGCACGCGTGCACCAGACCTGATGTAATGCCGGCGGCGCCGTCGCCGTGCTCCCCGGGTCCCTGGTGCCCACTCCAAGACACTACGAAACTGTTATTAGATAAGGGCATTGTATGGCGAAATAGCAGACTAAACTGGAGAAGAATCATTACTGGAATTCACGTTATTGCTACTATAAAGTACTTTGATGTCTGTAGGATTTCTATTACTGACTTGTATTGTCTATCAATTCCGTTACGATTGAATCACATATTACCAAAAAAACCGGCAAAGTGCGTGTCAGGATATGCGCAATGTAGATCGCGTTCGCTGTCGCTTGAACCAAACCCTTTGCAAAATTATAACGAGCCAACTACAAGACTACAAGTAGCGAGAACACACAATCAAATATCCTTAAAACGATGGACATTTCCTTCAGCAGTTTAGATAAGGTATATCTACAGTTGGCCATTAAAAGTCATCATTACTGCCTGGCTGCAATGTAAGCACCTACCAGGCGCACAGCGCTGCGTAGGTGATGGCCTTAAAAACGATTAAAGTTGGAGAAACAAGAAATTGGATCCGTTTATTGCCTGCTCTATGGGCGAGGGCGTAAATACTCAATATGCAAACAAAGAATAAATTACTACGATTCCATGAAGTCCTATGCGCATTATCCGTAGGTGTAGTACGAGTATGTGCACAATACATTTTTGGACAGATCTTTTAAATTGAACAGATAAAATTTAAGTGATTTGGCAGTATAAGGCATTCCTGAATTTTGTAAAATATAAATAACTCTACAAAAAGTTAATTATGGTCTTGAAATTAGAGCAATCCATAACTTTGCAATACAAATGTTGATATTAAAAAATGTCAAACATTAAATAAAAAAAATAAGGAAGGACCTTGCATTAGGCCTAAATTGAACCAGAGTAGTATAGCCAGAATCACTTATCCCGACAAGTCCCAGACTAGGTACAAACCAAAAGACAGATCGCAATTATGACGGTTCGTGTAAAACCCGCATTACTAATGAATGTAAAATTGTTTTGTTCATGTGTTTAAGGACATCTGCGGCCCTCTAAATTGAGTATCGCATTTGCATATGTATCAAAAACGATGCAGGCTACTTTATCGATTGTCGTGTTTATCTTTAAGTCTTTATTTTTGTAGAAACAGGACACAACGCGTAATGTGGACTATGAATTGCTATTTAAAAGGTCCCCGTTGTAAAATACTAGATGAATGTTATGTGTAACGGGTTATTACACGGTTAAATTAAATACGATCGACTGGCGAAGGGGTTATATTAAAATTGAGGCTCTATCCTGAATACGCAGTGGGTGCTAAAAATGGACTCAAAAATGCATATATCAGATTAAAAAGTTTTGTGGATAGGGATGAACGAAAATAGAGTATTTTTTTTAAGTATGAGTGGACTGAGTTAGGACCACGACGCATTGGTAATTTTTAAAATTATTATTGGAACTTAACTAAGTACGTAATTTTTCAAAGTAAGTAACGATCAAACGAGTAGATGAGAAAAAAGAAATAAATTACCGATATTATGACAATATACTCGATAATGGTGTTGTTCATAATAACATTTACTTTGTACAATTTCTGCATGTCTTGTAAACGATGATAATTACCCTATTAGCCTTTCATGTGCACGAATAAATATTAATTTTGAGGTATGCCCTTTAGGGCTTAATGTCGTTAACGTTCTGACCTTCAAAGGGGCCGATAATGAGCCATCCGGGTTGCTTCATAAAAGTAATGCGAACCTATTATCTGGGATATCGAGTAAACGTCTCGTATGAACGTAAATAATTCAAGCATGCGGTCTAATTAAAATCATGTTCTATAAAAGACTAGCAATTTTCCAAGCAGAGATGCGCCCCGCCGCGCCGTGATTTCATACTTCGCGTTCAACGTTTAGGCATGCCGCACACGTTGGTGTTTATGTAATGTGGGCTTCAATTTTTATCATCAAACTACTTGACCCACACGGCACACCACAGCCCTACGATTTCCTAAGCAACGGGTAGCCAAACCAACTCAACTATCACCAACATTTAATAGAATTATAATTTGAAATACTATTTTTCAGTTGAAATGTATCTAATTATTTTGTATGTGCATGAAACAACTTACTTCACACCATAATTAACAGAAACCTAGCAAAATAAATATTCAGTAGTAAAAAAAATATGTCGTAGTAGGTACTGTACAGTACGGCCGTCGTATCTTCCCGTGTCTGAACATAAGCTTTGCGAACTTTAGTGCATGTAAGACAGAGATAGCGAAACATGCTAACGTGTGACTGAGACATAATACGCCGCGTACCGAGCATTGCAGAATTATGTTACTGCGCAGCCTTCTGCGCGAAGTTCAGTCGCGCCACGATACGTCGGCCGTACTGTACCAACAAACGCATTGCAAACGATTACCATTACTTGTCTGACTGGCACTAACACAACTAGCACTGACGCATTGTATTTTCGTTAGACTTGTAGATGAATATCCTTTTTACTTGTATAATATAGTTTTATAGTATAGTTTTAATATACTTTTTACTAAAGCATTATAACATTTTTTATGTTAAAAATTAGATATTTGCTGCACTGAATAACGCATGCACCGGCGTGCTCCCATCGCGTTGACCGTATGCTCGTCCTTACATGCGATCAACTTTCCGGTCGATAAATTGGACGACTTACGATGTCACGACGCAATCAATCCATCGATAAATACCTCGTGACATCACTATGCCGCAGGGCGTTTCGGCCCCGCCCACTCGGTGCGCGCCCGAGTAATTACCGTGCGTCCCTTTCACACCTATACGTACACAACAATTAGTTCCTTTGCATTTCTTTTCCCCAATTCCCATAGAGTTGTCAATAGACACAATGGCGTACTAAACAGTCGATGTAGCGTTTGGGACCTGAGTTGGGAGTTTTGGGATCTTATATTGGTTGCAAAAGGAATCCTTATAGGATCGCTTGTGTGTCTTGATTTTGACGGTAAAACATAAAATTTGGTGAACAAGAAAATTTTATGAATCACAGAACCTGTTTTAAAGTTTCACCAATCACTCATTCTGCAATGTATAATGTTTACAATACAATATGCTTTGTGCTTATTGAGCATAGGTACTAATTAATTATATAAAACAGTAAATACCTGCTTGACAGATTAATAAAAGTATTTGTCGGTGCTCTCAGACAATCTTATTCAAGTCAGGTTCACAAATAAATTAAATCATGATCATCACATGGATGGTGGACTATACCTGACCCATTTCATACTCCGAGCGTGAGTGTTTGTGTAGAGGATGATCTTATTGTTAGATCGAAACTAAAAAACATCTCAGAAAAAATCACTTGTTTTGCCGACTAAGAATCTAGTACTTAGGACATTTGCAATTGACTGCGAGATGACAAAGACGTCAATAACATATAAATTATTACTTACATATTTGGTATTCAATTATTGACATACAGGTGATGGCAACACAAGCACCTACTGAATAAGTTGTACCTATTTAAAAATGTTTTTGTCGTTAAGCACGGGCATTGCGCGCATATACACTACGAATAGCACGCAAAAACAATTAGCACACCTACGAGTAGGTAATTAAAATGTTAAAAACTTCTAAAACATCACTAATCACCTCAAATTCGGCGAAGCTGTCAGCTGCTACGATGCCAGTGATTTAGTTGTGACGATTTTTTCCCAACGTCTTCGGCGTTGACAGCTGGCGGTATTAAATCATGCGACGTCGACTAATCCGTGGATTTAGGAGCTTAGCGGATGTCATCGTGTCGTAACGCGGTCTGAGGTAACCGACAACTCCGACAAGTGTCGTAGACCGGGCTTACGAGACATTGGTGCGTAAATTTATTGCAATGGGTTAAGGTTAACACTATTGAAATACAGCTGCAGACAGGCTATTACTAAAAATAGATAACAAATAGTCACTAATCGGTACAGGCAATAGTTAAACGCGAAAATGCCGCTCCGTGGTTAGGTTTCGTTCTTTTCCTACTCAAGATGCAAGCAAGCGTCAATTGACGATAGCGTCTACGTGGACAGAAGACCTAAGTTTTCATTTTTTATACCACAATCAACATAATTATCTTAGGCGACTGTACAGGCAATAGTTAAACGCGAAAATGCCGCTCCGTGGTTAGATTTCGTTCTTTTCCTACACTAGATGCAAGCAAGCGTCAATTAACGATAGCGTCTACGTGGACAGAAGACCTAAGTTTTCATTTTTTATACCACAATCAACACAATTATCTTAGGCGATTGGAAATCTCTTTTATAACCACTCAGAACAGAAGTGCGAGGGTTTGGTTTTTGCAATTCGATTTCGTCAAGCTTCACGAAGTATAACTAAAGTGTTATTTCACGGTGACGGAGTCAAGTGCAGTGTGGCGTGAGGACCCGCGGCGCGCGTGCGCGTGGCGACAACCGACAACCGACAACAACGGCGACGTCGGCAATCGCACGCTTCGACGGACTCTGCTACAGCGTCGTATCGTACGCTATAACGATAAAATTATAGTGTTGACAATAGAGTAGATAAGATAGTAAGATTATCCATCGCATTACTATTCGAGCATTGCAATCTGCGATATTGCGTTATGTTTGAAATAAGTTTTATGTGAACAAATCCTCTCAAAAGGGATACAAATATCGTAAAGAAAGTTGTCTTCTCCTGGTATAGAGTTCCTATGTGCCTATGCTTCAAAATATCTGATCAATGACACCATAATAAACCCAGTGGTAGAATCTTTGCTTGATGGCTTGTAAGTATTACCTGTGCCCTATCAATTGTTAGATCTGCTAAATGATATTCCACAAGAAAAATACTTAACAGAACCTTTATAAACCGACGAGGCCTGTAATTAAGTTTCTTTTAATTATGAAATCAAGAAGGAAATGCTTTATTCAAAATAAGTAAAACTTAATCTAATAATGACAATTCCAATCAGATCATGGACCATAGAGTGGTACCAGGCGCGCATAATTCAATAAGAGCACGCCGAGGGCCTCAAATGAAAACTAATGTCCTCGCAGGGTGTTGCGAGCCGGAAATAACTCCGAATGCAATCTAATTAGTAATACCCTCCTGCAACGCGGATGGATGGTAACGGAAGATTGAGTGATCGTGAAAAATGTAAATAAATTGATATTTTTTTTGGATTGAGGAAAAGGTATACTTTATCTGAATCAATCAAGATTTATTGGTTTGGTACAACAATATTCAAACTTTTGTACGTAACATTTTGGCGAATTAAACAATTAAAAGTAAAGCTAAGTTGCGCTCTTCAATAGTTATTATACCTACTTATTATCTACTACATACTTAGATATCATAGACAGTAATCGTTTTGATGGTTATATTAAACATGAAATTATTATGATCTTACCTACATTAATTTTAAGTTTTCTTTCAAGAATTTTTTTTCAAGGCTTCAAAACAAAAGTGGCTCCCATAGATGTAACACGCTCTTTTCATGGTATTCTTGTATCATCAACGGTTTTATTTCCCGCGACCTGTCATAATGACCATAAAACGATTCCATCCACTCACGTTTGGTTATCAAAACGCATTCCCGATGCTCACAAATCATCCATCGCGAGGGCTCCGTGTAATCACTTTAGAAATGCACTCTATGTAATCTAGTTACAACCCCAAGCTCCAGTTGTCCCAGAGCCCCAATAACGTGGAGTTACAGAGCCCCACGACCCGTCCGGCTCATTAGCTTCGCGTCTAATCTAATTCCGATTTCATTACAGCTGCCCCGATGTTGTGATGTCTGTTTTGTGTTTGTGTCTTCGGGAATATCTTGTTAACTTTAGCAATTATGTCATGTATTTCGACTTTATTAGTTTGTTCGTTGTAAGTATATACTATGGTTTGAAATTACGTCTTCAGAATGACCTAGTTTCGAATCATACATAGTTACAATGTTCATGTCGTGCTTCAGTATATAAATTTTTTACCTGGAATATAATCATAGTTACAACTTTTTAACCGACTTCAAAAAAGGAGGAGGTTCTCAATTCGACTGTATTTTTTTTTATGTTTGTTACCTCAGAACTTTGGACTGGGCGAACCGATTTTGATGATTCTTTTTTTAATCGAAAGCTGGTGGCTGTCATGTGGTCCCACATAAATTTTATTGAGATCTGACAACGGCATCCATGAGAAAACTACATAAGTCGTAAATTTGTGTTAAGATGTGCGCGACAAATTGACGAATAACTCAATATCACGCCAACCGATTTCGATAATTCTTTTTTTAATCGAAAGCAGGCGCTTGTCATGTGGTCTCACATAAATTTGAACGAGATCTGACAACTATGTAGTTTTTGAGACTTTGAAGTCGGTTATTTTTTGTTACTAAAATTTAGATTATCTATACTAATATTATAAAGAGGAAAGCTTTGTATTTTTGTATTTTTATATTTTTGTATTTTTATATTTTTGTATGTTTGCAACGAATAAACTCAAAAACTACTGAACCGATTTTCAAAATTCTTTCACCATTAGAATGCTACATCATTCATGAGTAACATAGGCTACATTTATTACTAGAAAAAATTAGGGATCCTTGCTAAAACATCAGTAACGTGAACCAAAGTGTGAAAAAATCTGCTTAAAAATTTCTTTCATCGCATACGCTGCGGAAACTATTGATGATAGAACAAAAAAATGTTCTACAATATTATAGAAAATATCAATATCTACAAAAAACCTCGCGATAGTATATGTCCAACTATTGTCGTTATGTCACTATAACCACTTTTTACATTTTAAAAGTTAATAAAAAAGATGACCAAAATCAGATCATGAAAACCATACCTTCGTATTAATCCTTATCCAAATAAATCATTTCATATTCAAAACTGTTTCAATACCTATAGATTACTTTTTGAATTACTCAAATCGGACATTCCATTCAGAAGATATTACGTAGTAAAGGAACTACGTGACAACGTACAGCGCGGCCGGACAGCTCGCGCATGTTCCGCGGATCCCGATTATGTAACACGGGGAGGGGAGGGGAGGGGAGGGGAGGGGAGGGGAGGGGAGGGGAGGGGAGTGGAGTGGAGTGGGAGCGGGAGCGGGAGCGGGAGCGGGAGCGGGAGAGGGAGAGGGAGAGGAAGAGAGAGAGGGAGAGGGGGAGGGGAGGGGAGGGGAGAGGGAGAGGGAGAGGGAGAGGGAGAGGGAGAGGGAGAGGGAGAGGGAGAGGGAGAGGGAGAGGTAGCGGGAGAGGGGGAGGGGAGGGGAGAGGGAGAGGTAGCGGGAGCGGGAGTGGGAGCGGGAGCGGAAGCGGGAGAGGGAGGACACGGAAACTATAACGGCTAAGAACGGCTGTACCGATTTTAATGATCTCTGATTTGTTACATTCTTAGGCGATACGAAGTTCGCCGGGTCAGCTAGTTCATAATATAGTCGTATATTACATTAGCCGTATTGGGGCGTAATCCCACGCCGGATGGGTGTCGTTAGAGGCCATAGTCTACCACGCTGGCCAAGTGCGGATTGGCAGACTTCACACACCTTTGAGAACATACAGGTTTCCTCACGATGTTTTCCTTCACCGAAATTCATTCGTCTGCGCATGATTGCGGCGGCGCTCCGAGCAGTTGATTTATCAATCAATAAACCGCGGTCCGCGAGCCTCTCCATCTCTGAGCGCTCTCTGAGCCGCCGACAAACTCGCCGACACGGCATGCTATTGCACGCTTTTATTAAACATATTATAATGTAAATACATTTCTAATACTTAATAACTTTTAATAATAATTGCCGATAAATGAGTACTGAGATACTGGAAAATCTCGCATAGAGAGACAAGAACGACATCTCCATCAAAAAACACCTACCTGTAGATATGTACATATGGTCGCGCATCTACTCTCACCATGGCTATGATTTATGCCCCCGCGATGCGCCCGCGCACGCACTGCCTACTATAAATTATTATCGGTAATGATCTACGCGATGATTTATCGTCACGATAAATAAATCGATGCGCAACCGAATAATATATCGGCGTGATTGAAATACGAAATCAATCGGACCAGCGTGGATTGATGACAGTTCGAAACCAGTGTAGGAACGGACCCCGTTAGGTACAGTACCAAGATTTTTATGGTAATTTCCAAGACAAGTAAGTAAGTAAATAGTGTAGTAAATATCGATATAAATGATGGGATTAAAATCGCTTTTCAAAAAGACAACTTATAATATCTTTTTAGTGAAGCCTTACTGATAACACCCTCGAACGATTCATAGCTCTGAAACGATTCATAGCTCCGACTTGGAAGCCAGTTCAGTTCTTTCTCTTCTCTCTCTTCTTTCTTGATCGGCACCGCATCCGTGATTCCTATTGTGCTGCTGCTGATGTCCATGGACGACGGTGCGTGCTTACCATGATATGGATCATCGACTTGTTCGTTAGTTACAAAAAATTTAACAGATCGATAGGTTATTAAACTTAACAAGAGAAACATTGAAACTTGATCACTGGAATTCTGATAGATAATCAAATTTTGAAAATGAAACCAAAATTAATTTGAAGACGATCACGTAGTATCCATAAACAATCCTTAGTTATATTTTTTTAACCATTATATAAACGAGTATGCGTTCTTCGATAGCATGCCAGAGAATCGTGATTGGTCGGTTAGTTAGTTTTGACGTTGAAGTCTTTAAGAGCGATTCAGGGCCCTGTGAGTGGCAGCACTATGGGCTTATCTCCCATTCAGGAGGCTGGCAAAGTTGTTTTTGCTCGAATTTCGCATTTAATTCGACTATTTCGGCTGGACCAAAGCCGTCGAACGCAAAGCATTTAAACTTCGCTCTCGTTTCGTTGCGATGGTATTTTAATGGGAGCTACGGGAGGACTGGATGACGTAAGGGCTGTCACGTTTAAGTTCATATAGTTGACATTAAGAACATGAATTTAAATTTAAATCCCAAAACTGTAGTCACTTGAAACCTACCTACCGAATGAAGGAATTTGAAATATAATAGCACCTCCAAAATGTAATTCTTGGGAATCTATATGACCGAAGGTATTTTACGATTTTTGAAATATAATAGCAGGAAAGTTTTATTTTTTATTTCACAAGGATTTACTGTCCCTCACTTGGCATTAATAAACTTAATAGCTAACGACAGATGACCACTAGTTTCAGTACCTGCAGTGGCCATTTGAGATAAGAGTGAGCTTCTTATGCTCTTGCTCCTGCAAGCTGGAAATTAAAAAACAAAGCTAATGATTTAGTTACAATAAGACACGTTTTATTAATTGTTTCAAACTTTGTGAACTAAACTTTATATTTCCAATAAATTAATCTATTTAATCCATTCTAATTGCAGCAGCACCTTAACATCATTTGAGGATGAAGCGATTACATAGTGCGTCTTGTTTTTACGGCGACCACTCGCGAACCGTGATGTTATGCCGCGCCAATCCGGCTACACGTAAAAAGTTGTTTTGTCACTACGCAGGCCCTTATACGACGCGACGTCTACTAGAATTGGACTTTAGATGTGGTCTCGTTTCTTAATAAAGATTTCGTCCAAGAACGGAAAGATATGGGCGTGAGGTATCGAGAAACGGAAATGCTAAGATCGTTGGGAATGTTCAGCTGGCTAGCAGTATTATTGCAAAGTTAAATCGCGATATTATTCATTTGGCAGGTAAAGTACTTAATTGTGAAGAACATGTTATAATTTGAACAGTATTGTGGAAAGCAAGCAAATAGCTTTTAGTTGTACCTAATGAATGAATTGCAAGTATTGCAACTCTTTAAATTGACAATGATTCAGAATAAATATTGAGCATATGCATCCAAAAAGTTCATCACGAACGTCATCATAGACATTATGCCGTTGAATCGGCATATCGGCCTCCATCGCCGCTGAACTGGTACCGACAGCGACCGAGCACAACGCTCAACGCCGGCGTCGGTACTCGGTATAAACAAACTCGTAACACGTTAAATAAATCGTGGACGCGCCGGCGAGATACCATCGCTAACTGCTCCGTGAGTAAAAATGCAATGTTTTAATTCCGTGCCGTCCACGCTCGGGAAATTCTTCGATGAGAACGTGATAAGGCCGTCTATGCACCGTCAGGCAAAACGGACGGATTTGACTCGAAATTTGTTCTAAATGTTAGTTCAGTTCAAGCATTGTGGAAGTTTCAACAAATAAATTCATGAAATTTAAAGTAACAGCAATTTATCTTTTTTTTTTTTTTGCGTTTCGTGTTAGATAGATATTATTATGTATTTTTTGTATACTTGCTCAAATTAAAAGGAAAAAAAATATGTATCTCTATCTCTGTTGCCTAAAAATGATTTCATTGAAAATTACCATTTTACCGCATACAACAATAAATTCACTCATAACAATTTTGCAAAAATACAAGGATTAGGTAGCGTACCTGTATTTAACAGTTTTAAAATGTACTTGTATCTGGGGGCACGGCAGTGCCCCCGCCAAGTCGAGCAAAAAAGCGGCACGGCCGTACCATCCTTTTCTCGAAGCAATTCAGGCCATTTTCGACCCTATAAAATACTAGAACGATTTCAAGATAACGTCGCAAACGAACGATAAGTGTGTAGCTTGCCTAACTGTTCTTTTTGTCTTTAATTTCTACATTTTTTTCGATTCGACCGTGATTTTAGTCGGAGAGTTATGCGACCGGTGCCGCAGTAAAATTTCATTGGCCATTCGAAGATTCCGAGATGCGGGAGATTCCTCGTTTTAATCTCGAAATGAAGCTACTCTGTTCTTTGTTGTTCTTATTAATTGAATTATAGTTACGATTTAAATCCTTGGAGCCATAATTGATTGTATATTATGATAATCTATCCTGTGACGCGGAGGCATTTTGTTTCGTGGTAATAAAATGTTGTTTGTGAGTTTAGTTTTAACATTTATGCTACAAAGGTGAGGAGTATTGTTTAAAGAGTTGTGTGTTTGATATTGTTTAAAGAATTGAAGAAAACAGGTATGCATTTATGCAGACCACCTGGTGTTAACCGCCTCATTGCAACAACACAACTACTGAAATTGACCACGACTCGAAGCAATTTGAAATTAAATATTACTTAACAACATAACTTGAAATAACTTTAATATTAAAAATACAGGTGCGTGAAGGTCAGGATAAAAAAAACTGTGGTCTCTTTCTCTCTTCGATCACGTATAACACGAGATTATATATTAGATTATATATAAGAAGTTTATATATCGATGCTTTCTCTTGCGCTGAAGACTTACTAGTTCTATTCTTTTAAACCCCGCCAAAAAAGAGGGTATGTCTATCTCTATCTCTGTCTATCTCTATGGTCTGTGTATCTGTGGATCTGTATGTCTGTCTGTGGCATCGTAGCTCCCAAATGGATGAACCGATTTTGATCTAGTTTTTTTTGATTGAAAGGTGACTTAATCAAGAGTTTAAATTAAGATTATAATGAAATTGGGTATCTAATATTTTGAGCATTCTCATGTTATGTTACCTTACTCTAATACTCCCAGAACTAACACATGGAAATGATATACTTTATGATCTCGATTCTCTTTCTTTTGTTTATATTCCACTAGTGCTATATCCGCGGCTATGTTCGTGATTTTGGGGATAATACATCATACAATCTTTCACATTCATAATAATATAATAATAATAAACGCTTACACGCTCATGCGTGATGGACGACATATATATCACATCACAATAACACCCATGACCCGATTACAAATATTTATCTGTCACATAAATATCAGCCCTGGCCGGGAATCGAACCCGGGACCCCTCGCTTCGCAGGTAGGGTCGTTACCAACTAGGCTACAGTTAACATTAGTAGGATTGCATACATGGGAAATACAGATTCCCTCAGACATAAAACCATATGAATTGTGTTATAAATTTCCATTTTGAACGACCTCACAATAACCTTGCGCGCCACAAAACTGCGAATGGACGGCGCATCGACATGTGACATGTTATGCGTCAACGTTTTTCTCAACGCGCATGGTTTAATCATGACATGCGCATGTTGGCGTGATGCGGTGCGAATCGTATGGCCGTTTCTTGACTCACGGTACGACACAGACACCACAGCGACATCTTATGTTTGTATTCTGTATACACGCAAAATTCGGGTCTGTCCCACTAGTTCCGTTTAATTGTTCCGTGACGGGACAACAACAACAGTGCCTGTTTAGCACATCTGAGTCTCACTTGTCCCGTTGGGAAGAAAGTCATAGAAAATAATTTGTTCCATCCCGATAGTAGGAAACACACAAAACTGAAATCCAGTATCACATTTCATCGGTAAGTTGATTTTTATATTTATTTTTAAGAAAACAAATCACGCATCGCGGGTGTGAAGGAGACGTGAGGGGCGGGCACGGAAAGACCGCCCGCGCACCGCGCTCTCCTCGCGAGACTGTAGTGATGTGATGCGACCAACGCTGTAGTCGATATTTAAAATATGTTTTGAAATGTTTGCTATGAGAACAACTTATTATATTTATGTAACTTTAATAGTCAAAATCTTATAAACATTTATTATAAATCATTATAGTGTGTGTTTTTTATGATATACTTTGTAATATTTATTATGCGAAAGTATTTTAACGTAAGCTAGGAATGTAAATATAAGGGCGTATTCACGTAGAAAGCTGGCTACCGGCGCCGATCTGCCAGTAAAATTAAAACTGAAGTAAAATGAAAACAAGATTAATATTAAAATGGATGATTTATTTAATTGAGTCTATGTCTAATATTTTCTTCGGTTGTTTGTACCATAAACATTTATTATCTAAATAACAAGAATACTCGTGTAAAACTAAAAAACTGAGTGACTTTCATATTTTAAATAACCAACAATATAGATCACACTCACAGCTCCATCACTAGGAGAATCTGGTATTATGGGTGCCATAGGTACAACTAATGTACTGTAGTACAACAAATGGTGTAATAAATACCTGGGCAAATGAGCTTGCTCAAGTGAAAATAGAGAAAACAAATTTTCCCAGATATGAAAACTAGCTAGATCGATTAGTCGCCCCCGTAAACCATAACATTGTAAATTTCATCGAAATCGTTAGTGCTGTTATAGAGAACGTGATTACAAACAAATATATAAATAAATATATATATTTATATGACGGCGCGACAGTGACGTTGTCATTTTTGAAGCAAGATTGAAAGAGTGACACGTCTTTGTCACTCTGGCGGAACGTCAAAAAGAGCAGCCATCTTGTGGCGACTATCTTGTAGACACCACGGGAGTTGCTCGTAAGCGACGGATCGCCGAAAATTCATAAATCAATCTTAATCGCCGTTATCCTTAAAAGTGTTGATATGTAATTGATTCCAATTAATTAGAGAACCATCACGGAAGTACAGTGAGGTGCTATTTTGCTATTTACGATTGTAATAAAACAATAGTGATTTGACATTGTCCTTTGAAAAGTAACTGCCCTCATACCCACGCAGCATGTACATACTGATGTCGATCTAGATTTGCCGATATCAGAGCGTGGGAAGTGGACCACACCCATTTCACCCATTTTGAGATTTTCAGATGGCTATCCTGGTAATACAAGCAGGTAGATGGCGAGCATTAGTCATTACCAACTTTGTTTAAATAAGGATTCGGTTATGGAGGATCGGTTTGAGGTAATATGTAAGGAACCGAAAGTAAGACAGCTATTATTGGTATGACACATTTTTTTATTTTATTATTATCGATACGCCCTTGCAGCCAGAGCAGTCGTGGTCAGTTATGTTATCTTGTAGCGAGTAGCACTAGAGCTCTTCGAATATCACGAACAGGAGCTTGGCGTACGTTCTTGTTGGTCACAGCTTTTCTTGTCAGTACAGTGTTCATTCAGGCAACCCTGCACAACTAGGCGTTTCATGGCGTCCACGCGACACGTTACATAACTAAAGTATCGTAGGATCCTGATGCTAATGGTGGAAAGACGGGTCTTTATACCGAGCATACTTAAAAAAAAAAAAAACGTTCGTGTGCCGTTTATAAAACATGGAGAATACTAGAGCTATTGTGTTGGCAAAAGACTATGATGATGATGATGACTATTAAGAGTGGTGGTTGCGTAAACCAAATTGGTTCGCTTTGTTTGTGCTTGATTTAACGAAAAATTACTTAGTCATTCTTGTATCGTAAGTATGGTTAACTGGCACCCACAAAAGTATCGGAAATCTGTGCAAATGTCTGTGCATCTCAAGCGAGTGACATCTAAGAGTGATGATAACGATTCGATTAAAGACATTCTGTAATTCTTTAATGTAATATCATTTAGAAAATTCGTGTTTTTGGCGTTTGGTTTTTTTTTTGGTGTTTCAGATACATGTAATATTAAGTGACAGTGACTGTGGTATGGACATGCAAGGTCGAAGATAACAAAAAGGGATTTCATCATTGCGACGAAACGAAGCTGAGCACCAACTACCGGCATTTTGTTGATATTGATGGAAGCGCATACGCCTTCTTTCACTAGGCTCACGATTTACATCATCGGAGGACGACATGATATAACGGGTGATCTGTATTGATTTTATCTTTGTGGCTTAGGTAAGGAATAATTATTCCTTATCTAATTTTTGCTGTTATTAGGTGATATGTGATTTAACATTTGACATTAGATAGTTACTGGCATTTCAATACTTGATGATTTCTGGCAACAAAGGATCTGTAGGGTAAAAAAAAAAATTTTTGTGCACCCAACATTGAGTAACTGGCACCAAATGAGTGAGGAATAGACGTTTTGTTACTTACAAGAAACATCTAAAGATAATTAATTAATTATTACTTTACTGAAGAGCTGTGCGGTTTTTGATTATCCTTAAGACAGACAGAATGACATAGTAAGAAAATTTAATAGGTGCAGTTTTTTTTGATTTTAAAATATTGCTGAAGATACCTAACCTCTTCAAAGTAGAAACGTATCATGGCCAATTGCCAGTTCCGTCAGATGAACCATGATCTTTGTGTGTGATAACAATTATATTAGCTAAAAGTTAAAGTGCTTAAATATTACTGAAATTAACACATCTTTTGTTAGTGACAATATCAAATTATAGTGCGCACTTTATGATAGATAAGAAATTAAATAAAGAAACCCTTTTCTCAATCTTCACTGCTACTGAAACCTGTAATTGCTGACAGATTAAACATTTTACCATCACACGGGGTTATTGATAGCTTAGTCAACTGATTGACATGATATAAAATCTACCCATCGCAAAGTATCTCAGTTAAGGTGATTTACAAAATTCATTAACAGCTATGCTGCTGTAAGCTGTTTCTTTGGCAAGGGAACATTATTGTGGTTGTATCACATATTATCATGGGGAACGTCATAAAGCTGTCACTACCTTCTCAGATAGTTCAGAAAGACTGTTTGAAACAGGTGATCTGCATTTCACAGTAAATGCGTTTTACATCAACAACTCTTTTGCCGCAGTGTTACGCTTAAACGGGCTACCTACGTAATTTTCTTAGAAAAAATAATAATTTCGAGTAAACACTCGTAACTCGTAAGGGTGGTGAATGTACACGTTTATTGGTCGCGTAATGTCTAGTTTTTTTTATTGTGTAGTTACGTCAATTTCAGTGTACAAACCAAATTGGAGAATAATAATTTGTTGGTTGTATCCTGGAGATGCCTTCCACTTTCTACGACAATTGATTTGTTGGTTTACCATTATAGTGAGAGGCCACAGTAATAGCAATCAATCGGTATTGAGTTCTAAAATTCATAGAGTAACTATTTGAATGAATCTTATTGAAATTAATTGTTGCTTTGTTGAATTTTATCTAATGTAAGCATTCGATGGTAATGCGACGAGCAAGCTACCTATTTTTTGTTGCGAAAATTATTAATTGTCCTGGGGAACGCGGTAAACAGTCAACTCCGATGGAAGTCTGATTTCAGAGGAAACCAGAGACGTTTTCTGGAGGAATTACACCATTAAATTTTTATTGTGAAATTATCATGTTACTTATTATTCTTTTATCACGACTATGAAATACCTACGTTAAGTGTAAATGTTGGTTGAATATTAGTTCGATGCTGAAATAATGTTCGGTAAAATTTAAATACCTTAGTCAATTTTGTCATACAAGGTGAAAATAACTTGACAAAGTGACATTGTTATCGGTTGGTTATTAATTATGCGTGGAATGAGTTGGTTGAATTGCAGACATAATAATTGACATCATAAATTATTCAATTAGACACGCAAGTTTTTTGAATTACCCTTATTTATAATTTTTTTTCGCAAACTACCTTCAATATTTGCGAACTCCTTTCAATTTTGGTGAAGTATCCTAAATAATTACTAGATAAGTTACCGAAGTATCAGCCGTGTAAATGATGGGGGGCCGACAATCTGCAGCCGATACCTGGAGTATATCGTTACAAGGAGTATAGCGTTGTCGCCGTGCGCGGGTTGGCTAGAAGCTAGAAGTGCTAACTAGGACAGCCTGTGGTGGCTCAATCGCTAGGATCTCTTTTTTTTTTCACACGAACGCAACTATCGAAAGTTCAGTGAATAATTCGACTGAAAGGTACTAAAATACCATCTCGCCCTACACTGATCAGGGGCTCAGTCCTAGGGCGCTGACCCCTCGACAAATTTGATATTGCTCGTCAAAAGTAACTTTGCCAATGCCTCAACGATTAACATGTGTAGCTTTACAATAGGTCAGGAAAGGCCGAGCCTGAAGAGATACTCCCGTTTGTTTTCTTGTTACAGGTAAATTGTGATAGTGAAGTCACTCCATGATGTGTACGGCGTTCCGATTCAAGACCTTAAAGGCTTCAATGTTATGGTTAATGCACCATCGCGAATATGGAATCACAAACATCACACGATGACGTGTGATCTGTCAAGAAGGCCATGACGGCAATCATTAAATGGAACGTCAAGCCGGAACTAGTTTGGGTGTATTCGGAAGTTGAAGATGGCAGCACAATGCATTTGAGTACACGCAGTGGCGGCGTTAACATAGAACAGCTATTGACTTGCCATCCGCCAATAGGCACTCTTTAGACAGCCTCCGAGCTAAGCGGACGATTAGAGCAGATCGACGTCATGCTAATAGCCGAGTTTAATTTGCATTAACATTGCACGACGTTAACTCCGTGGAGAGCACAACTGTGTACAGTATGTACTGCGATCGAGCAAGTATTACGTGTGTTGACCAGTCAGAGTCGCGCGTTATGCCAGAGCCAGCGAGAAGTACCTCTGAACTGTTTTCTATGTACAATCATACCCTTTGCGAAGAATGGCACAATGAAAAGTCATGATGGCATCTATTGGCGGAGTGATCACGCGGGTTTTTATAAGCACTGGAGGAACGGACAAATTTTGGAGCCGTAAATAGAGTCAGGAGTGTGGAGCCTGGTCGAAGGGACGGTGTTGTCCGGTCCATGCCCTTACGGGATGGTCGGAGGGACGCATTTGTCCGGTCCAGAGTAAGGAGTGAAGAGCCTGGTCGAAGGGACGGTGTTGTCCGGTTCATGCCCTTACGGGATGGTTGAAAGGACCCATTTGTCCGGTCCAGAGTAAGGAGTGAAGAGCCTGGTCGGAGGGACGGTGTTGTCCGGTCCATGCCCTTACGGGATGGTCGGAGGGACGCATTTGTCCGGTCCAGAGTACGGAGTGAAGAGCCTGGTCGAAGGGACGGTGTTGTCCGGTCCATGCCCTTACGGGATGGTCGGAGGGACGCATTTGTCCGGTCCAGAGTAAGGAGTGAAGAGCTTGGTCGAAGGGACGGTGTTTTCCGGTCCACGCCCTCACGGGATGGACCTCCCCAAGGGATGCACTTGTCCGGTCCAGAGTCAGGAGTCCTCACGGGGTGGTTGAAAGGACGTATTCCTTTGTAAAGTACGCATGAAATGAAATGAGATGAGACGAGACGAGACGAGACGAGAGGAGATGAAATGAAACGAAGTGAAACGAAATGAAATTAAATGAATAATACAATTATAATGCGCCCGAGGACGGGCGATTGTCAGTATGGCCGTGACGGCGCGACCGTGACGTTGTCATTTTTGAAGCAAGATTGAAAGAGTGACACGTCTTTGTCACTCTGGCGGAACGTCAAAAAGAGCAGCCATCTTGTGGCGACTATCTTGTAGACACCACGGGAGTTGCTCGTAAGCGACGGATCGCCGAAAATTCATAAATCAATCTTAATCGCCGTTATCCTTAAAAGTGTTGATATGTAATTGATTCCAATTAATTAGAGAACCATCACGGAAGTACAGTGAGGTGCTATTTTGCTATTTACGATTGTAATAAAACAATAGTGATTTGACATTGTCCTTTGAAAAGTAACTGCCCTCATACCCACGCAGCATGTACATACTGATGTCGATCTAGATTTGCCGATATATATATAAAAATCTCGTTTAATAGTAGGAAATAAGGTAAGTTATCGAAATAACTTATCGATACCTCGTTGCCGATCGGCACGTAATTGAAACATCCCTATCTGTCATACACGCATCGATATACGTATCTATAGATCACCTGCCTACGATGCGTTCTGTACCATTTGTGTAATACACTCGCTCTATACTAATACATACTCAAAGGCGTGGAGCTTAAAGTTCCACTTGCAGTTTGCAGTCCATTCATTTTGTTCCCTCCTCTTTCTTGGCCGACAACAATTTGTTGATTCATCAGTGATGTCTCTGTTGTGTTGTATGGGCGATGATAGCCTTCACCCACAGGTGGATCGTTAGCTCGTTTGCCGGCTATCTATACTTGCCCATAAAAAAGTTTAAACTTACTGCTAAGTGCTACAGCTGTAAATGTTATACGGTTAAACAACTGTTTAAATCATTTTATATGTGTAGCAAGGCAGTACCACTTGGCTGTGCTTGAGTACAATACCTGATGTGGAGGTGGAGATATAGTTTATGGTAGTAAAGCGCACTAACCTAGTAAGAACCTATTCACTCTTTCCTTAAAGACTCTTACGCCCCAACTCAGAGTCACTAATGGTTACTTAAATCACTCCTTAGTACCGAATCGCCATACAAATTCAGTACCGATTTAAGTAACCGTTAGTGACTCTGAGTTGGGGCGTCACATTACAATCAGACGGAAATACCGACGCAGCCAAGCAATTCCAATCCTTCGCCGTACGTAACTACGTACGAATCATGAAGGATGACATCCATCTAACATTATAAATGTGAAAGGTTGTATGGATGTTTGATCGTTGATACTCTTTCACGCAAACACTACTGAATGGGTTTTCATAAAATTTAGCACAAGATAGACCATGATCCGGAATAAGACATACCGGGTACTTATTATCCCGTTAAACGCCGGCAAAGTTGTGCTGTATCGTGTCGTGTCGTGTCGTGTCGTGTCGTGTCGTGTCGTGTCGTGTCGTCCAATATAGACTCGCCCTATCGTCGCACCATATTATGATTCTGTCCGTTCGGAACAACTTGTACAAGACATTTTTTTAATTACTGATACTAGTCCGTGAGCCAGATAGTATTTTTTGTCAGTCATTTCCTCTCAAGCGATAACTCGTGAAATACTTCAGAGAGTTGCATTATATAGCATGGTGAACGTCAGCTGCCGCTCCAAGGGTGGGTAGGGGGGCGGCAGCCTTTCAATCATGTAAAAAAAAAAATTGTTTTCAGTCATTTCCTCCCGACTGAAAATTTGTTAGATGATAGATAACGTAATTATTTAAAGGTAAAAAAAAGTCAGCTGGCCATACCGTGGTGGATTATACGTCAGCTGGGCACGCGAACATGCAAAAAAAAATTTTTTTTTCAGTGATATCCTCTCACTTGAAAATGCGTCAGATGATACTTTACATGTTATTTTGAGTAAATAAAAACGTCAGCTGGCTGTATGTTGGTGGAAAGGTCGTCAGCTGATGCAGTGAAAGGTGGAGATCGCTTATTTACATTCGTCAGCTGACGGGTTTTCCACCAACTTAGAGCCAGCTGATGTTTTTGTTTATTCAAAATAGCACGTAAACTATCACCTGACACATTTTCAAGTGAGAGGAAATTACGTAACTACAGTTATTTTACTTTAATAAATAATTATGAAAAATCAAATTTTAGAATAATTTTAATCAATTTTGTACGCCAATAATTGGCAGAGTAAGAGAGCTATTTATTAATGTTACCATCCTTGTGTACCTTATTTCACAAATAAAATATTTGATTGATTGATATACGTAAAATGTGTATGTGGGTATTTGTAGATGTATAGTATTATATTATATCTAATGTAGCTGCTCAAAATAAACGCTTCTTGTACATTCTCAAACAGAAAGTAATATGCCCCACCTTTCAAATTTTCCACTGGTAGAAAGTACTTGGGCCCCCTCCTTTATTTCGTCCAAGTCCCCTCATCTGTGAATACGCTTTAAAAGCGTATCGAAAAAACTTCCGTGAAATGTTAATGATCTTTAAAAGCGTATTTCCCTCATCGCGCCACATTTAATGTCACTGTGCGTCATAGTCTGTTTCTGTCTTGCTCAAACTTACACAAAATGTAGTGTAAAGAACAAGGAATACAAGTCTATAGATTTCAAGTCTATGGACCATACCCATACCATAGACTATGGATGGGAAGAAGTCGACAATAGATATGACTTCAGGTGGTTTTCTGGAAACCAATTACCATCATCGATTACTGAAATAACTATCCAACCAGAAAAAGGTAACATTTTATTTATTCTATTTATATTGATTAAATAACAAATGATATAAATACTTCATTTTTTATCTTTAAATAGATGACGATGAAGAAATAGCCACAATGGACAGCTCTGATGACAGTGATAGTGAATCAGAAAAAGATGAGAGTGGCACGAGTCAAAGTGAATGAATGATTATTTTTGAAACGACATTTAAAAATGTATAATTAATAAATATCGTTATATACACTACAGTTTCATTGAAAATAAATAACTGCATTTATATATTATTAAATTTCATTTTTTTATTTATATATTTATCAATTTTTACGTAATTGATTCCTATCCAAAATAGATATGAGAGTATTGATTCGATTAGTACATATAAGAGCGCGTGCATAGAGCCTAAAGTAAAATAATTGTAGTTACGTAATTTCCTCTCACTTGAAAATGTGTCAGGTGATAGTTTACGTGCTATTTTGAATAAACAAAAACATCAGCTGGCTCTAAGTTGGTGGAAAACCCGTCAGCTGACGAATGTAAATAAGCGATCTCCACCTTTCACTGCATCAGCTGACGACCTTTCCACCAACATACAGCCAGCTGACGTTTTTATTTACTCAAAATAACATGTAAAGTATCATCTGACGCATTTTCAAGTGAGAGGATATCACTGAAAAAAAAAATTTTTTTTGCATGTTCGCGTGCCCAGCTGACGTATAATCCACCACGGTATGGCCAGCTGACTTTTTTTTACCTTTAAATAATTACGTTATCTATCATCTAACAAATTTTCAGTCGGGAGGAAATGACTAAAAACAATTTTTTTTTTTACATGTTTGAAAGGCTGCCGCCCCCCTACCCACCCTTGGAGCGGCAGCTGACGTTCACCATGCTATATAATGCAACTCTCTGAAGTATTTCACGAGTTTTCGCTTGAGGGGAAATTGGTCATGAAAATCTGTCGCTAGCTCACGGACCATACGTATTGACATTCTCGTGTCATGTACGACTTGATTTGTGTGTAACTAGTTAACCATATTATTAGCACTCGCATTTTATAAACTACCTACGTCTGTTTTAATTCATTAATGTTCGCTTTCAGTAAGTTTTACATTCACGGGTACACCCAGTTCAACCATGTTCATGTAAATTTTGGAACAAACTACCACTACTGGTATTCATACGGTAGTTACAAAATGTAGACCGAAAAGAGAAATTTATGTTCTTAAAGAAAACGGAACTGAAAACTCACCTTTTGCCCACGAAAATGATTATGGTCATAACCAAGGATATTATAGTTTAACTTAGACTAGGTATTAAGCAACTTAGACTTTAATATGACCAATGACTCACAAACTCATAACTTTTTACCCAGCATTAGGTAATATAAGTAATTATCTTAATGTACTACTACTTTTTACTAATTACTTATTTACTACTCACAAAATTTGTTTACAATGGACCTCCGATTAAAATAATTGTTTGGAATAATTCATACAGAAACTTAGTTTATAGCAACTAGAATAAAATTATTATCTCTAAACAGTAACTGGCGACATTTTTCTACTTTTTATCGTATCCAAGGCGCTTGCGTCGCGAATTCGCTAAAATTCGGAATGCGTTTTTTTCCGAACGCGAATTCCTTGCGAGCGCAAAACCTCACGCTGTCCGTGTCGCGGGACAGACGGACATGCCGACACACAAAAAGTTTATTAATATGGAACGGGCTCGCCCGCAATAGTTTGCTAATGCATTGTTATATTGTAAAAAGTAGCCATATCGATAAAGGCAATCATATCAGATATTGTATCGACGTAAAAAGAAAAATGTGTTTTAAATTTTAGTAGGAATATTAAGTATTTTTTTTAAATGGAAATAGCCGGCAAACGAGCTGACAATCCACCTGATGGTAAGTGGCTATCGTCGCCCGTGGACTTCAGCAACACCAAAGGCATCACTGATGCGTTGCTAGCCAAGAAAGAGAGAAGAAAAAGAAAGAAAGAACTGACTCTAAAGCCAAGTATTATCATATGATTTAAATTTTCTTACGGTTATACACGGAATAGCGATATAAACTAGATAAAATAAACAACACCAGAGTAACCAACGAAAACCGCAAAAGCATTAGATTGTTAGGTAGGTATATTTTGCATTGAGTATTTGGATCGTTATAATTCGCATTGAGTAAATGGATCGTTAAACTTCGTATTGTATTTTATTTCCGTTAAGTGAAACAAATATCCAGAGCAAAGAGAACACGGGGATCGTAAACTTAAATGCACTTTCGCTTTATCGCTTACGAACAAGAGTATTTATACAGAGCAATTAATAGTGTCGTGTTAGCTGGTAAATAATAATATTTTCTTACATAAAAATTGAGTTTTCTGCCCGTAGCAAATTCGCTCGCACTGTACTTTATGTTTGACAGACTAATATTAGTTAACGCGTTAAAAATGACATAACGAAATTGTTAATGTCGGTAGACGTTATGCGAAACTCAGATGGCGGTTTATTCGACACATCTAATTATTTTAACGCGTGCTGACATCTGCGGCCTATCGCGTTATATGGGCCTTGGAGCTCCGGATTTGGGTTCCAGGTCCAATCCTCGACTGTCAGATATCTATTTGACAGATAAATGTTTGTTCTCGGGTCGTTGTTGCTTGTGACGTGTTAATTGTGTTTGTTTGTTGGAACCGCGACACCTAGTCCTAGTCGTCCTAGTCCTAGTGCAAGGGCATAGGCATGTCAATGTTAACGTTTATTAAAACCCTGATTGAACTCAAAAAATCAGATCAGGTAGAAACAACATTCTATAAATCATCAGGAAAGCATGAACATGACCGGTTCTCGACGGCCGGCGGTCGATAAATCCGACCTTCTATAAGCTCGCGTGATCGCCTGGTATTTAACTTAGGGCGCCATGATAATTACAATCAATAATACCGAGCACGATATATAAACCCACCACCAACTATTAATCTGAAAATATCGACGTTTCTGGCTTCTAAAATCCAAAACCTAAATGACTTTACGAATCGAATATTCCAAGTGAAAAATCACTGTCACTACAACGTATTAAAGTCGAAAATCGATACTGTAATATTTGGTATTCGATTCGAATCGAAGCGTAGTTCGAAAGAGTTAAATGTGATAAATAAAGTTTAAGTAGCTTCATTGCGATGCGTTGGAGTGAGAGGCGTGGATAGTGAGGAGTGTAAGAAGGAAAGGGAGGGAACCAGCGTGAAGAGTTAAGGGTCGAACAAAACAAACATTGGGCGGCAATTACAAGCGCCCGCGGTGAGCGCGTCGCCGACGTGCCGGCTCGCTACGACGAACGGTTCAAACTCGGATACTTTAAGAAAATGTTCTAACGTGATAAAGGCGAACGTAAGATAAGAACACAACAAGAAGATGTTCATTAATCCTCTGGATCTATACCTGGTCAAACGCATCTAATTCTAGAAATCTTAAGGTGAATCTTATTGTGATCAGCACGCAGACACCGTTTTGAGTATCCTACCTATTGTTAGTAATAATAATTATGAGCAGAAAACAAAAAGGACTTTCGGAGAGCGAATAAGAAGAGCCAGTAAAGAGTAAGAGCCAGTAAGAAATAAAGATCATCATATCATTCATAAAATACGACAAGAGTAATAAATGTCTTGTCATCGTATCTTATGCCATATTAGGTCTAATCTGTAAAAAAAATCTTTACGAAGCGGACGTTTCTTAGTAATTAAAATGCTATGTTAGGTGTAAGAATTTCGAATTATAAATTAAATAGTGCTGTAAGATGTCAGATATTCAAATACATGTGTTGTATGTATTCACGTGGTCAAGATAGGCTATTCATAAATATTGTTCCTAGCAATTACCGTCCAGTTGCAATATATCGACGTTGATAAATTTCAAAGTCCGTCTCGTCTCTCGTTTTAATAGTTTTTTTATGTTTATTTAATGTGCGGGCCACGGCACGCAAACTACTGGTTTCTGAAAAGAACGGTAGCGAGAATCGCGTTTGAACCAACTGCAATTTTGTTTTATTTTTAACTATCGACCTGTCGAAAGCTCGAATCTAGATTGCACATGCCCTATCAACTACCAACAGGAAGGTGAGCAATTTCATCGTTTTCTAGATTTAATGTTGTGTGAAAAATAATTTTTCATGTGTTAATGTGTGAATCAACATAGAAAACACCGAACATCCGTAACAAGTGCGCAGATTGCAATAAAAATGTGTATTTATGTATAGAGCAGTATTTATGTATTATTTTTATGCATCGTCGGTTATTTGTTTTTTCATAAAAGCAAACTATTAACAAGGTAGGTAATGAAGCAATTTCAAACAAATTAATGAGGTAAAACAAATAATAACTCGGGGCCAGCACCAGGCGTGCATAAAACAAAGGGTTCTCTTATAAATCAGAGTGCGACCGTTCGCGAGGAGGAAGCGGTCAATCATTCCCCTTTCTACCAAGACACACGGGGTTTCGTTATGGGGGGCTATGAAACGTGCGAGCTCAAATTGAGATCAACTTAATTGATGACTGTAATACCACCAAAACGTAATTGCGATGTACTCTTGGGTAGTCAAATGTCACAATTTACTAAAAGCTTAATTATCAAGTCTTGAAATTGAACAAATATTATTATTTTTAAATAGGTTAAATTACATAAATCAACTGATGTTGTATTAGAACAACTGTTATGTAAAACTGTGATTTGATTTCATCTGACAAGGAATGTATGCCAAAATATTTAAACATGCTTTGACTGACTTTGGCTATTTAATTTGGTGAAACACTATAAGCTGGCCATATACATACGCAACGATATGCCATATACCTACATGGGCATACGCAACCAAAATCTCTACAACTCTAACGCCTCAACTCAGAGTCACTAACAGTTACTTAAATCGCTCCTTGGTACAGAATTTGTACGGTGATTCTTTACAAAGGAGCGGTTAAGGTAATGACTTTGAGTTAAATAATAATAAATAAATAAATAACGCTTCACACTCATAGCCCCACACTAGGATTCCCTGTGTCGTGGGTGCCATGGACAACACACTAGACAAGGACATTCACACCCAGACCGAGAACAGAAATTCGAACTCATCATTAAAATTTCCGCCTCGCTGGGAATCGAACCCAGGACCTTTGGTGCGGCGATCCGGTATGGTAACCATTGCGCCACACGGGTCGTCTATCTTAATTATTTTTCTTGAATTTAACAAACTAAGGTTACATTGAATATATTTATGGTAAGAGTAAATTGAAAAATAGCTAACAAACTATTTAAAATGGTTCGTAGACCCGCGGACTGCAGGGCCGCACCCCGCATACAACGGCGGCCACAAAAAACATTGCACACCTTTGCCGCACAAAAACCGCGTCGCGGTACAAAAACCGCTTTAAATCTATTATAACGAAGGTAATGAATAAACAAACATGACTAACGTAAGATTACATCTTGATATACGGCCGCCATCGCATAATTTCATAATACAATTTCGCATTGCGATAGTAATTGAATGGTTAATATTCATGGCAATCTTCTTTTTTTTGCAATATGTGCCATCTTGGGTTAGATACTGTGGTAGTGCTGGTACTGAGTGACATTTTAATTATTAGAAATAAGATTTTTTGCATTATATCGTTACTTTTAAACCACATTGTATTATTATTATGTCATACATCATATTAATAATTCAATTAAGCACTACGCATGAGAAATAAGTGACATATTTACTTACATAGCTAATCAAAATCATAAACAAACACAGTTTATATAGGTAGAGGCGTAGAGCTAAGTCATCGGGCGGCCATCAATTCCGGCTGGATACCTCGCACGCGATACCACATGGCAGAAATCAGAATCAATTTAGTATTTAGCCGGAGATAGCCTAGCCGGCTAGCCGCTGATAGCCCCCGCAACGTGATAGTCTAGCTCGTATTCAAACAAGTAACCCGTTCTCGCTTCCCTTCCGTAAACATAATCATTACGTTTACAAATCGTAATCGCACTAAAATATTATTTTTTTTTAATAATTTTCATCAAAGTGATACGAAAAACTGTATGTAAAGACCCTGACATATTTTTTATGTTCTATTTGTAAGGGACACTTAAGTTAAAGGTGATACTTTCCACAATACAGAAATTGCTAGGAGATATGTCCCAGTAGGGGAATGTGGGGGGACACCGGATAGTTAAGAAAGAAACACCATAAATTCGTTAAAATGTTATATATTTCAAAAATCAACAACACTTCTCCAAGAACATAAGTATGACATTACTTTACCAAAAAATATGCGAAATCAATGAAGATAAAAAGCAGTAGAAATTTATTTTAATAAAAAAACATAAATCCGGATTCACCCCATATGTATGGGTAAAACCGGATACCCATAGTAACGTAGTAATTTTAGTCAACGGGGTGAATAAGGATTTTTTTATGCCTTAGTAAACAGGCAAACAAGCAGACGGGTCACCTGATGTTAACTGATCACCGCCGTCCATGGACATTAGCAGCACTAAGGGCGTTACTAATGCGTTGCCGGCCTCGAAGAAAACAATAGACCCGCTTCTTGAAGGACTCCATGTCAAAGCTTAGTAGGAACACCGATGCAGGAAAGGTTTAAGATTTTAGGTAAATAAACAGACATAACCTATTCAATAACTGGGGTATGACACCGAATATCCGATATCACCCCGTCCGGTGGTACCCCACAGATGCCACTTTTAAAATACTACTTGCAAAAATTTTATTCTTAGACTCACAGCAACAATTAATGCAGTTTTTTTAGCATAAATAACCAAGATATTATAAAAAGAATGTTACATTATGATTGTACATGGGCAAAACAATTGAGATTACGTCAAAAATTACAAAATATTAGATAACTTACCAATTTTTTATATTTTGTAGAGTACAAGCACGCGATGAAATTCTATCGTGTCCGCCATTTGCAAGCAAACTGTGCGAGTGTTCCCAAATAACTGTTGACTATTTAGAACGAGATAGATATATGCCTACTAGTAAAATAGCAACTATCTGTTTTTACCCCCTGTCCGGTTTCCCCCCACATTCCCCTACGTATCCAATAAGTTGTGTGGGTGCGTTTATAAAATTAAGATTAAGAAAAACGTTTACTCTACTCTAACGACTACTCAATTTGAACAGCGCAGCGGAACTACGGTTTCAGACTCTTACAGGGAAGCTGAATGCAATAACTGTACATAAAACACTTATGGCTGACAAACAAGACAAAATAATACGATAACATTAATATCAAATAAAATATCATGCAAGTACAATCGTCCAGACATGTGCATTGAACAAAACGAATCGATATTCCGCATACTTATGCAAATAATATTAATTTCGCTTACGAACAAATGCAATGAAATTCGCAACTACCCGCAGCTGAGCGGCAATATGTTACCGGTGTCGCCTGTCCGTGTGCACTTATATGGAAATAACGCTGTATTGTAAGCAAATGTTTCCTACAATTGAGGAAATCGTATAACTTAGCGTTGTAAATAGTTATAAATTAATTATTTTCCACATATTTCACGTAGAATTGTGACCATGGCATGGTTTTAGCTGATGTAAGGAATTTACACGCAATATCAGTATTAATAGGCGAAGAGAAAATTGGTATCCCTTTTTAAGAAGAAGACACATGCTCGTCACTTCTGGTAATGATGAAGGTATGTCACTACATAGTATTGTTATCTTATATCTTCTATTATTTATATAATTAATGGCAAAAGTGATTGACTGATGTATCAACGCACAGGCTAAACTCTTAGGGCTAGAAACTTAAAATTTGGCACACGTATTCCCTCTTATGACGTAGGCATCCACTAAGGAAGGATTTTTCAAAATTCAACCGCCAAGTGGGTGAAATAGTAAATAAATATGATAAGGCTTATCAGATAAGCATAACTTCCGCGCGCGAAACTGCGGGCAACAGCTAATTAATTATAAAAAACAAGCGCTTTGATTTGCCATGTTTTCCAAGATAATATGTACCTTATATCCCAATCTAAATCACGTTCTACCTGTGTGCTTTTCCTGAAAATCAGTTCAGTAGTCTTTGCGTGAACGAGTGACAAACATCTTTACAAACTATCACATTTATAATACTAGTAGGATTTTATTTAGAGGAAGATAACACGCCTTCAAACAAGTAACAGCCATAGAAGTATGTAATTCAGCGATAAACTCGTCACCAACGTAACGTTTCAATCGGCGTGGGCGTGTTTCCATAGACAGCACACCTAGGGTTGTCAGATAGCCGGGAAATCCGGGGTTGTCGACAAAAGGGCACTTTTAAAAGAAACGGGCACCAGGCGATTTTTTTTAAAGGGACACTACGTTGAAGGTGCCTTCAAATAAAAATCCTAGCTGCCTCGAGTCCGACCGAGTCTTAGAAAATTTCTCTGAAAATTATAACCTTGTCTTGCAACTGCAATGTACCGGCCGGCTCATTAGCAACGCTATTGAGATTGCAGCCGCTAGCCGAGGGCGCCGCTAAACCGAACCAATAATGCATTAAACAGCATAAAGCATTGCCCGGTTTACATATCGCAAGTTGCAACTAATTATTTTCGTTCGTCTCTCTTAGCCAACGACGATGGCGCATTTGGTCCTACTGATGACCATGGCGACGATCACCATATACCAGCAGGTAGCTCGATGGCTCGTTTGTCCCCTATTTAACGTAAAAATAAAGCTTGTTACGAAAAAGAGATGGGTGAAGTTTTTCCTAAACTTTGCTTTTTTACATTAAAAAATTTGTTCATGATAGGTAGAGATGGGACATGGGACGAAATCGCAATAACTTAAAAATTAGTTTCGGGTACCACAAGGTCTTTTTCTCAATATTAAATTCAAAATTACGCATCAAAAGCGTAATTAGTAAAAGTAACTTCCAAGGAGTCATTTTCTTCTTACGATTATATGCATAGAGCTTAGCTCTAACTAATGCAACAGTTATTTTATCCAATTATTTATTTAAAAAGTAAAGTGAATTTCTAAGGCTTGGAAAAAGGAAATTAATATTAAATATATCTACCTACCTACCTTCTTGTAAGCCCGTCAAATATTCATCCACACCGCAAGCGCATTTCGCGGGCCGAGGGCAACATGTTTCGGGCTCTTCAAACGATAACCCGCTAATAACTCGAATAAACAACCCCGAACGTGTCCTCACATAAGTACACATACCACACTCACTAACTACAAGTCAGTTACGTCCTTACGTCATTGTAATACGGATCATAACAGCGTGCGTTGTAAAGATGTAGAGAAGCAATTTGCGTTGCAAACATTTTCAAGTACTATCGTCTTGATAAGTGTACTTCGTATATTATTGATACGGGACCCGTTGACTAAGTGGAGACGTTGGCGCTTAAAAGCGTCGTTATCAACGTGGCGGTAATTTTCAATTGGACATTATTTAGCTGTCTTTCTGCAATCTACAGTATAGTGAACGCAATCAATAAATAAGAAAACACTCGAATACTGACTCTGCACGGTAATTTATAGAGGATCACTCTTGTCAGTATGTCTGTCCATTGGAATGTAAATTATGGGGATAAGGTGACACGTAGTTAAGAGAAAAACCTAAACAATAATATCACCAAAGGATTATTTTTATGAAATGAAATTATTTTTAACCGATTTCAAAAAAAGAAGGAGGTTCTCAATTCGACTGTATTTTTTTATGTTTGTTACCTCAGAACTTTGGGCTGGGCGAACCGATTTTGATGATTCTTTTTTTAATCGAAAGCTGGTGGCTGTCATGCGGTCCCACATAAATTTTATTGAGATCTGACAATGGCATCCATGAGAAAACCACATAAGTCGTAAATTTGTATTAATAATGTGGGCGACAAATTGACGAATAACTCAATATCACGCCAACCGATTTCGATGATTCTTTTTTTAATCGAAAGCAGGTGCTTGTTATGTGGTCCCACATAAATTTGAACGAGATCTGACAAGTAGTTTTTGAGAAACTTTGAAGTCGGTTATTTTTTGTTAGTAAAATTTAGATTATTAGTATAAATAAATAAACGCTTACACACACCCCCGCAGTAAGTTTTTACTTGTGTCGCGGGTGGCATGGACGACACATATAACACATCACAATAACACTCATTACCCGAGTACAAATATTTATCTGTCACATAAATATATGCCCCGGCCGGGAATCGAACACGGAACCCTTCACTTCGCAGGCAGCAACTAGGCTACAGGGTCATCAATGAATGTATTTGAAATACACGCATTAATAAGTAATAATATAAGCACTATACTACACTAGAGGTAGCAGTCATCTTAATTCGCATTAAGTTAATAATCTTTTTACCTGACTTACCTGTCTTCCCTAGTATGTTTGCAGTGAAACAAGTAAAAAAAACCAAAAGACAAACAAGCACCCCGGGTCGCAACAATTACAGCTAGCCGCCTGCAGTGCGCCTGCGCAGGTTTAATTCCCTCCGTATGCTAACGACATCTTGTTTTGCTAAAACGTTTTAATTTTTTTGTTGGTATTCATTCTCTCTCTCTCTATAGGTCGGTTTCCTCAGTGCTGAGGGTCGTGACCACCACTAAGCACTTTCCTTGTTATGTCTCTCCACTTGTTGCGGTTTTCGGCGCCTTTTAAACCTTTGTGGAAAGTAGTATCAAGAGATGTCCGGATTTGGTCGGACCAACGTATTGGGCTTCGTCCTCTAGGCCTCTTTCCTTCGATCTTACCGGTAATCATAAGCTTTTCCAGATTGTCGTCATTTTTCCTCGCGATATGACCGAAGTACTCAAGGATTTTCTTGAGACAGGTGGTAGAGAGCCTCGTTTGTACGCCTAGTTGTTTAAGGATTGATACGTTGGTCCTATGTGCTGTCCACGGTATTTGCAGCATTTTTCTCCAACACCACATTTCGAAGGCATCTATGCGGTTTCGATCTGATGATTTTATGGTCCATGTCTCAGCTCCATACAAGAAAATAGAGAATATCAGTGTCCGTATCAATTTCATCTTGGTTTTAATTGATATTGTCCTGTCCTTCCAAATTCTTTGAACCTGTGACATTGCGTTTTTGGCCATACCAATGCGACGACGTATTTCTCCGTATGGTATGGTATTTCTCCTTTGGTATTCATTATGTAGTACATATTTCAAAGTTTTTAGGGATTCATGATTCTAAATGCCAATGCCTATGACAACGGGCAACAGGACAGGCGAGGCGGAGAAGTCTTTAATGCAACGAGGACGTGGAAGAAAACTCTTCTCCTGTCCACTGTCCTGATACTGTGGGAACACCTCAGAAAGAAGCCGTGAGGTATTATGACCACGAATCGAGGGTTAATGAAAGTTAAGGCTTCGTTGATCGTTGCCATGCCGTTTTTTACGTAACTAAATCTTTTGAGTGAATAACCATTTCATAAATCATTTACTACCCTCATAATATTATAAAGAGGAAAGTAATTTTTAATAACCAAATAACTCTAAAACTGATCAGAGTTTGAAAAGTTTTTCAGTGGTAGAAACATTCTTTCCTAGTAGCATAGGCTATATTTTATTAAAAAAAACATTAGTGGTCTATACGAAATCCAAAATAAAGTGAGGGTCATTACAAGTTTGTTCTATATTGCATTGCATAATAAAACCAAACATCTTCTTTTCTAACTTCTTCAGCCCGGACAAAATGTACCTCGTCTAGGGGTCCAGGGCCCGTATTATGAACTCTTAATTCCAGCCAAGTTCCAGCGTAAACGTCAAATTCGTATTACCAAAGCGGTCACGTGACACTTTTTAGCCAATCATACGTCGTTCCAAGCCCGATAAATGAATTGCCTGGAACATGAATGGTTTTATAAAAGTTCATAATAGGCCCGCAGTCTCCAGAACTGGCCATTACTATGAACTGGGCACCATCACGAGGCCGCACAATAATCAATTACGCCGCGAGGCTGGATCCCGCCGAGCCCACAAGCCGCTAAGTAAACATTGACCGCGGGATACGTATCGTCTGTATCTGTATCTGAGTAAGCAGTACTCAGTACACTTAGATATTCATATATTACTAGCTGACCGGGCAAACGTTGTTCTGCCAAAAAAAATTTAGGGGTAGGGGGATGAAAAATAGATGTTGTCCGATTCTCCACCCTAGCCGATATCCACGCAAAGATTCACGAAAATCGGTCGAGCTGTTTCAAAAAAGCGTGACGCGAGAATTTTATATATTAGATGTTTACTAGCGCTCTACCCGCGGCTTTGTCCGTGTTCTCCGGGATAATAAGCACCTTATATCCTATTCCAGATAATGGTCTACCTGCGTGCTAAATTTCACGAAAATCGGTTCAGTAGTTTTTCGTGAAACAGTAACAAAGAACTATACAAACTTTCGCATTTAATCTTTGTTGTTAAATAATGCACGAGTTCCAAGTGTCTTTGGCAAAGAGTAATTTAAGCTTTTTAGCTTAAATTCAGAGAAGCATCATAATGCCTTACGACGTCCTTGAGACGGTGATTGTCGGAAGGGGCGTAATATGAAAATGCATACAGCTTACAACTTGGTTATCGATAGCGATACCGTAGCGGATGTTTCCTACGGGAGAGGAATAGTTTCAGTGAAATTACCTAATAGACAGATAAATAGTTACCATTATGTAAGTATTTATCCGGCTAAGGTGGCAACTAATGCACTAAATCTTTCGAAGAAAATAGATGGTTAGATAGTTAGACACTTATCCAAGTAAAAACACAAAGGGAAATGATCGGAGGACTTAACTTCGAAACCAACTTAGACAGCGATCGTCTGTAAATACAAGAATAAACTGGAAGTGATTACGCCAAGTCCGAGTGAACAGTAAATTAGCAGAGCCGTGGAAGGTAGACAAATTAAAAATGGCGGAGAGTGAACAACTGCGGCGGGGCATCACTCATCACTCATCACTCAGCGCTCGCCGGCCGCTCGGTGCCGACAGCGCGAGTTAGGGCCGCCGCACACCGCGCCGACAGATTACCGCGCCCGCCCCTCACGACTCACACGCGCACATACACACACACACACACACACATATACGCAGTGTTGGCCACAGACCTTCACTTGAGTTGGTTGGTGTCACATTCTGAGTATATTTACCAAAGCGAAAATAATGGCGTACATGGGAAATTGGCATACCTTTTTAGTAAGAAATCTAAAAACAATAAATTACGATTTAAAAGAAACTGTACTTAAAAATATAGACCAGTGTTCCCAAGACTCGGAGCATTTTTGATTAGGTACGCTGGTCCAGAAAAAGTTTGTAAGGCTTTGATATCAACCAGCCTATTGGAAGTTCTTGGGTCACATAAAATATTGTACAGAGCTTAACAGCTATTGTCTGACGATAGCAACTAATAACAACAGTGGAAACTGTCTAACAAGCATTCCACAGAAGGAATCGTTCATATTTTGCCTGTATCAGTCACCCGTTTTACTACCGAATGAAAATGGTAGCAAACTCTGCTCTTGTCTTGTTTTATCGGGTAGGTCATATTGTTGAAGACCACATGACATGAAAGTTAGTGATGTGACAGAAATGTTTGTTCTCGGGACGTGGTTGTTTGTTATATCTTAATAGTATCCCTGCACATGCAAGCCACCTGCAACACAAGGAATCCTAATACAGGGTGGTTGTAAATGTGAACGTGAACTTTTATTTATTATACTCGTATTTACATAAACTATTTTTAATACAAGCATGTACATTTTGCCCACGACGTTGCTATTTTTTTCGTCCTATGAGGGAGAGGTCTAGTACATAATTTCTGCAAATCCTTCTATTTCTTATTAAACTATAAAAAGTCGTTGACGCACAAAACGCTCCCATCCTCGATGCATCGCAACTGCAGTACTGTTATAACTGATAACCATTATTATAAACAATAGCGAACGTAAAGTCAACTGTCTGGCTGATCGGTCGCGCTCAGCCCTCACCGATGACTTAGGGCCGCCACACACCGCGCCGACAGATTACCGCGCACGCCCCCTCGCGGCCGCAGCCAGGGCGCCAACAAACACGGACCGAATTAATGTACACGTGTTTTTATTAGGCATCATCGCCGTGTCGACGCCTACGAATCAATAAAACGCCCAAAAGATTAATTTTATTAATAAGTATTAGTCGAAACATAAATTCAGTTTTGTCAATAGGCTAATGGTTGTCCTCAATTTAACTGGCGATTCTTTTGCGGTTAATTTTGTATTAAATATAAATTGCGGCTCATTGTTTTGTAATAAAAATAATTAAATAATAATTTAAAATTTCGATTGCGACTTAGCCATCTCTTACCCTTAAGAAAACAGCTAAGAACTCTTCACGTCTCAATCAGTACTGAATGTTAATGAATGACTTTTTATAAGTTTTTTAACTGTTCACAAAGGTTAAAAAGCTTCTATCGAACGAAAGTAAACGAAACTGGCAGCCTGAAATTTCACTTCAAAAAGTCTTCTAAAATCTTACTTACATGAGTGTCTGTATATAATTATGAACAATAATTATATTATTACAATAACAACTGAAAATACGATCGATTTACACAGTTTCTACGAAGTATTAATGAAGAAAAATATTGAAGTTATAAAAAATAATGTAATAATTTATCATTGCATAGACAGCCCTACGCGCAAGCGTAGCGTTTACACGAGGCGTCGAGAACCTACAATTAGACGCGGGCCAAAAAGACCGAGACCGCTAATACCCACTTCGCTAACTAGTTACACGGTCAACAAAATAAACCGAACGTCAAAACGAACAAACATCATCTCTGGTGCTACGTAACACGGACCTGGGCAAGAGTAAACACATTTGGGGGTCGAAAGTACCACCATGGAGAGAAAGATACGTCCATTTGCGCGCACTTCAATCGAAATACACGCTTATTCACCAAACTATAAGGTAGTTAACGAGTTTTATCATTGCCCCGGCCCTGTATGGGAAAATTGTTGTTTATTGTTTATTGGCACAAACGACGTGCGCGAGAATTATTGCGTCGGAATTCACCGAAAAAAAATTGCGAGTGAAAATTGATTTTTCGTCGGATAAATTGCAGCACTTACAACGACTCCTTGTTAAAAGGAGAAAATAGTTTGTAAATCGCCGTTAATTTTTACAAGATATGTTTACTCAATTTTGTTACTTCTCTGACAGTTTGATTTTATGAAGCCTTATGTTTATCTTTTTATGTTGCAGGTAATAATTAAAGCCCTATCATACGCAAATACAAAAATACTTTTGCAGTGTCGTAATAACTGCAGTAAGTAGTGTAAGGCCGAACTATAAACTCAACTATCGTTTAACTAAACAAGTTTTACTTAGCAAAGAAGCCATGCAAGGAATTGAAAACCGATTAGTGTAAGGATATTTGGGAAGTATTAACGTCTGTCAGATTTAACTTGAAAAAAAGATAACTCGCTTTCTCTGCAAGCCATAGATTTTATGTATCTAAATCTATTGAAGAACGTTTCTTTTGGTTTTTCAACAGTCATCAACAATAAACAAATTGTGTAATTATTCTGTGATTAGAAATTTAATACATTACGAGTATTATTTCTAGCATGTGAAAAGCTGACAACAGTCCACTCCACACGTAGAGAACGCACGATAATTGTATCACGCTGAGCAACACAGGCTCCGGCGCAGGCGCAGGCGCATGCGCAGGCGTCATAAACCACAACTCTCGTCTACGTAATGCGATATGTGAATGGAGCATGGAGCAATGTGCGAGCCACGATCATACGATAGAGGCCACACGACTCGAGCTTGCGAGTTTGTTTTACTGGGTTTCATCTAGTTATCTGCACTATTGAACTTGCTTTGTCGTTTAATGTGAGTGTTTGTTACTAGCCATCAATGCGTGACATTCGATGTTAAGGAAGGAGGCCTATGGACAGCGGTGATCAATTTTATTAAGATGGCCCTTCAAATTCGTTAAATATTCTCGAACGAAGACGTTATTCTTATAAGTAAAGAGTAGGAACAGTACTTTAAACAGTAGTTTAAATTGGTACCAAATGCCCATGGATATCAGGAGCCGTTAACCCCATATGGATTACATGCCGGATTTCCCGTACCAATTCAATAAAGCAAGAACGATTCCATAAGTTTTTATGTCATCATCCATCATCCAACGATAGACCTTTGAAGAGTCACCTTTTCATATCAGTGGCTTCCTGCTGTTCTCACCAGGTGATTCATTGTGTGTTTTTTGAAAATATTGCTACCTGATGACCTGATGATTATTAGCTATTTTTATATGGGTTGTATTAGTAATGAGTGCGTGTTTAGCTAGTAGACCTATATTATGAGTTTACCGTAAACATTTTAGCTGTTGTTAGTGTCTAATAATCGTAACTAGGCATTTTAAACCTATCTTTGTTTTTGCCTGATTAATGAGGTGGCATCAATATCTATCTCTTCGGACTGAAATGCAAAATACCTTAGACACAGCTGAAAGGTTAAAGGAAAGTTTCATATCTTCCTAACTTTGACTGACCACAGAAGCATGACTCGATGTTTCTAGACACAAGGCGATAGTTGTCGTCGTGGACCACACAAGAGGTGGTAGTTGGCCACTCACCGGACGGTCGGACGCGCCCTAGCCGCAGGGATCGAAGCAAATAGTGGGTCGAAACCTTTAATTACGTTGGTTAATATGATCTATACAATCAATTCCTGTTTGAGAAACTATTATGTTTAGTCGTACGGGTATATGTAGATATTTATTAGTTAGCACAATTATTTCAGTATCATACGAGAGAAAAAATAAGACGCTCTCATCATTCGCAAACCTACACTAGGATTTTATGTGTTACGAATGGAAAGGCAAATAAGAAATTACAAACACCCAAGATACGAGATCTCGTGCATTTTTCTACACTACATAAAAACAAACATTTATCAGTTATCACCCATGAAAACTCCTAGCTCGGCCAACAGGGTGTCTTCCTAGTAAACATGCAAGCTATACATGTATGTCATGTATTTTTATGTGAACAGCCAATAAACAAGCAAACGAGACAACAGACGGGAAGTGATCTTCCTGTGGTCACCATCACACCAAAGGTATCACCGACGCCCGAGAAGAACGACATAAAAAGAAAGCAAGAGAAAAAGGAAAAAGTCCATAATAATTTTCCTAGAAACGTTACGTAATAATCTTCACATACCGTGAATAGGCACACCTTACCAGAGCAAAATTCTTTAGCTATAAATTTCATTTATTATCTGTGCAAAATTTCCATTTCGTACATAATTCAATTCAATTCCGCGGGGAGCGTGGAGAGTTGTGTTGTTCTCACGTGTGGCAGAACAGCAACTCTTGAATAATTCCGGTCGGTGCTATCCGCCAATCTTAGATGCGACAGCGCATACGCAGTTGCAATGCCAAGTGATTGCTGCGCCCTTTGCCACAGTATAGAGTTATATTACAATTTATAGACAATACTTAACGTCTTCGTACAATATTATGAGTGTTTTTAAATTTTAGGCTCATTATGGGCCTTTCCCACGCTGAGATTAATTGCGCCATAATCGTCATGCATATACAGTAAACAAAACAATACATATCTAAATATTCAATCATTCAGTACCATGTAATCTACTTGTACCTGTAATCTACTTGGAATTAGTTACCATGAGTATATTCACTAAAAGGTTGTAATTATTTCTGCACCGATTTATGCAGGCATTTATGTAATAAATACGAGTATTTGTTTATTTATTACATATCAACATGTTGTGTAGTAAACAATAAAATAAATCACGTTACGTACATCAATGAACATGATAATATCCACTATTATAAACAATATGTACATATATTAGTCACAGTATGCCATAATATTTTGAAAACGTCTTTGCCAATAAATTCGGCATAAATTAGTTCTATAATTTTGGCACGCAGTTATCCGAGACATCTTCATTGATCAGGACAACAGAAAGACAAAAGGCGAACATAAAACAATCCTACTATGTAATGTAATGTAACTACATTGGGGACGTTCCACTGAAAACATCGAGCGAGAAGCGAGGGAAATCAACTGGCAATCCTATTGATATTATAAATGTGAAAGTTTGTGAAGATGATTGGATGTTTGTTTCTCAATCACGCCACAACTACCTACTTGACCGATTTGGCTAAAAGTAATGGAGATAGCGCCATACCCTGGATTAACACATAGGCTACTTTTATACCGGAAAAGTTCAGGGTTCGGTTCTCACGGTTCGGGATTCGCAAAAAATCGATTTCCACGCGCGCGAAGCCACGGGCATCATCTAGTATCTAATATGGTTCTATAAATCTAAATTAATTCATTAAAAAATTCGTTTCGAAACCACTCTACCGCGGGCGAAGCCGCGGCCAAAAGCTAGTGATGTAGTGATACACTTATACAATGTGGCTATATGTTAATTGTAAAATGGCAATTACCAAGAAAATAATATAATGAACCCAGTGTATTGAAACAAATCACTAAAATAAATAACGATATCTATGAATGTGTACATATCTACTCATATTGTCGAGGGGGAACCTGTATACATGATTTAAATGTATGTCTAATATATTCTATTTATAATTAACCAGATAGAATACAAAGCAGAGAAAAATCCGTGTAAAACTTAAAAAAAAACCCGAACTGAATACCGCTGAAGTAAGTCGCTATTACGTGTTCCGGTTTGAACTGTGTTTTTGTGTCTTTGACATAATCACCACAGACATCTCAATCCGCAGGCTCTGTAATCTATTTGGAATTAGTTTCAAGTCTTGAAATTGTTATGGTCACAATATTGTACCTATACTATATTTAAGCGCACACTGCCTACTTATCTGTATGTACTAAAAATAAATCGCTATCTTTTGAAACAAATCGTATACGGTACAAAAACTTCCGATCGCTGAAAATGTCGACCAAATCGCTTGTTCGCCCGCTACATTTCATGATTGAAAATATTAAGCAGCTTCAACGAGCCAACGCACATCGGATGACGCTAAAATTCTTTGTTGTCATGCATTTATTGGTGTTTTGTTTGAAATAACTAATGGATGTTTCGTACGTGTAAAACGATTCGGTACTCACCGAGCGCCGACAGGAACGACTCATTCACACGATGTGATTTATAAATGCACTTACCTGAAAGAGAAACAGAATATTGTTTTAAATAACTGTTCAATGATAAATGTGAAGAAATGAAAACGCTCGATGGTGTGTCGTAGTATACAATATTATAATACTTGTCTGCGGTAAAGACAACGAAATTCGAGTGCAGATGTGAGGTACGGGTACCTATAGAAATAATGTATATCACTGTATGTACGTATAATTTAATAAGTAATTTCAATTAACACAATAATAATTTTACTTAGCCGGTATACTATAATAATAATACGAATTAATTAACAATTGTAATGAATGGTAAATCGAATTATGGAATTATTGTAATTGATAAGATTCGATGTGAAGTTTTTCGTAAATAATAAAATTAAGTGTTTTATATACATTTGCAAATAAGTATGCTTGTTATTGGTGCAACAAATGCCTGATGTATATTTTGGGTGTCCGATAGAAACGTTTCAGCCTAGGCTTGCACTATGTTATAACAAACAAACAGATCTTAAAACCTTCGAGCAGGACAATGTGTGAATAGTTGTGAGATAATAAACATAACTAATGCATTATATAAAGAAGATGAGAGGAGTAAAAATGTAGTAAATAATCTGAATCAAGAAAACTTCAAAATAACTCAAAAACTACTCGTCACATTTAGCTCACTGCTCATGACACATGACAAGCTCCAGCTTTCGATTAAAAAAAGAATAATCAAAATCGGTTCATCCAGTCGAAAGTTCTGAGGTAACAAACATAAAAAAACAAGAAAAAGTCGAATTGAATTCCTCCTCCTTTTTTGAAGTCGGTTAAAAACAATGATGCGTGTCAGCGTCGCGTTACTGATTGGTCATCTTGGTCTCTCTACGACTGTAACCACTTATCTTCAGGTGGTTCACAAACTTGTTTGTGGATTGTCCAAAAAAGAGCCTAGCTATACTGTGGTCCGTGACAGTAACTAGTTAACAGCTATGACAGTGGAGACCACAGAAACACAATGTAACTAAAAAGTTGTCCCAAAACAGCGAGTCAATCGAGGGTCAATTACAATTAATTCTATATGCAATTAGTCCAAACAGCTGGCATGCTGACCACACAACGGTATAAGACCGTCCATCACCAGCAATTAGTCCAAATGACGTCACATTCATTCGCATCACGACGCACAGCAGTCCACTCCGCACGCACATCGCCCATACCGCGACCGGGCGACCGTAGACAAACAAAACAAAACGCCCACAAACAATAACGACACGTGTTACCCATCAATTAAAATCGAATTAACAATTTGCCCGTCAGAAACAATTTACTTCAGCCTAACTAGGAACAACTCGACGATTGACCAATGATTAACGACTTTAAGCTTTAGAATCTGAGGTCGAATTTTGATCAGTCGAATTGAGGTAGAAGTCAAAAGCTATAGAGATGAGTGGTCGTGCATACAAATTGTTGAAGACACAGGCCGACTATGCCTTATTGTTTTTTAATAACCCACCCCGCCCCGCCTCGCCCTCCCCATCCATCATACTTGACCGTCCACATTTATTGTTTTTTCCTCTCAGACTTGTTCAAATAAAAAACTTGGTACGATACGAATTCCCCGCGGCGATTCGGACATTCCTAAAGTATGTGTTTTATTGGGGTCTAGCAACGAGTAACGGTAAAACTAAATAAGCATCCTTTTGGTATGAAAAACATTATTTTGACTATGCCGACAGTGAAAATTATGTGATAACTGAATCAAAATTAGAGGTAACTGTGCAATAGATTAATCGCCTAATTAGCAATCGTATGTTCATATTTTTATATTTTAAAGATTTTTGTAGTATTCTGTTCTACAAATATTTTAATAACATTTTTTTCGCAGCTTAAAATCAATTAGAAATATCGTTTTTTATAGTTTGTCGCCGACTATAAGACGGGTCTGCTAGAAAGTTTTTCAAAGTACCTACATTTAAATTAATATTTCGAAGGGTTAACGTGCGGCGTGGAACACTCGTCGGGCAGTAATAGTCGGGTTTCAATCACACAAATCTTTTATTGTAACGTGTAATCAAGGGAGCAATCCTTTGATAGAGCACCCTTAAACTAATGCCCTAATGCTCTTTGAGGCTGTGAATGGCAATATGCTTGGAAAAAAATGCTAGCGGTTATTTAAGAAGAATTATCTGGAGCACTCTAGGAACCACAATGGTCATTGAGAGAGTGTGAGTCAGGGTGGGAACCATTTTGCAGAATATGGTTTTGAGCTCTACATAAGTAAAACGTCTCTAAAAAGGGTATAAATGAGTGGTCATTTGCTCGTTTCAGTGGTACGGCAGATGGTTATAAATAATACAAGAACATTCATACTATATGAAAACTAGGATTTTCTATCTCAGTCCAATCTCGTCAATGCATTTATGATGAAATTAAAATAGAAGTATGGTTTTACAATTTGATCATACCCTAAAACCAGAAATTGGTCTACACTGAACAATTCATAACAGGCATATAGCGTAAGACACCTTTTAATATGAGCGTTTCTAAGGTCAGGCTCGTAAAGTGTAACAACATTTCATTTATCGTCCAAAGGGACCAGAAGACTGGCAGTTCCGGATGGGGGCTTGAAAGACAGTTCTTTTTTTGTTTTCTTCTCTCTTTCTCGGCCGGCAACGTATATGTGATGCCTTTGGAATTGCTGATGTCCATGGGCGACGATAGCCACTTACTGGATCGTCAGTTCGTTTGCCGGTTATTTCCATAAAAAAACCAACGTCACGTCACATCATGTCATCAGTTTATCAAGGATATCCATCTCTGCACCATGAGCCAGCTGTCCTATATACATATTTAGTATAGCTAATTTACGACATCACTTTATGTAAATGCGTGTCCCCTAATGAGACATTGTATTTCAACGAGGCCTAGTGTGGGCGGTTTCAGTTTTTTGCTCATCTCATATAGGGCTGCCATACAGCTGTCTGGTTAACATGTTTATTATTATTTTTAGGATTACTAGGAAATGAGGTATCAATGACCAAATTATCTCCTTAAAATTTGCCCCGAAATACACAGCGATGCGTACCCAGTATAATAAGGATTGATTCTGAAATTGACTTCGCCTAGTTGTTATTTATTTTGGGTTAAGATGTCAATTGCTCATAGCATTCAATATGGTTTGTCCTAACTCCGAAACGTGTAGGTACGGCTAGAATAGATCAAACCTGGTCGCAGTGGCCTTTGGAATAGCTGTCCCATCTCCCAAGTCCAATATCCCAAATAATAAATAATAAAAAAACTTGAGAGGTGTCAAGGGACACCCGGATGGAACGAAGTTCCTTGCAGTCAATACTAGGATAGCAAAAACATGCAGCAAGTGTGCCAAAACAAATCTAAGGTAATTTCGTGGTTTTGGATTTGTTTGGATTTGATTTGTTTTTCTAAGGTATTAAATTTAGATTTGTTTTGGCACACTCGCTTGCATGTTTTTGCTATCCTAGTACTCTGGCTTGCTTTCTATGTAAAAAAACTACGACGGTAAAAAGTGTCGTTATCAAATTTTCCGCCTAGCCCCCTTTCGCAACGCGCGATAAGGAACTTCGTTCCAATAACGTGCTGTGCCAGCCCTGGTCGAATCTTCGACAGGAAGTGTACGTTAGCGGAATACCGGCGATAGATCTCCCATCCAATTGTTTTAGGGCACATGTCGTTAAATTCAACAATGTATGCACTTGTATCAGATGGTAAATGATAAGTTTTTGAATGGAAATAAATTGTCAAGACGAATTTATTTCCCAATAGAAGAGAGAGGAACGAAATACTTGTCCAAAAAAGTAACGATATTATTTGATGCATAACTTATAAAATATATTTTTTGACACGTATCAAACCTAGTTGATCTAAGGTAAGGTAAGTTTTGAATAACGGTCAAATCATCATCACGCAGAACTGAAGTTAAATACCAAAAACTTTAACTCTAATATCTGAAAGCTATTTTAGAAATGTGTAAAAAAATTTTAACTTCAGGACTAGTGGAGCATTCTTTTCCTCAATAATAGAAAACCTTTTTAAAAAAGTAGTAAAAAACAAATAACATTTCTGAGTGCATTCAAAAATGCTATGCTTATGAGGACTTGAATTTAAATTTGCAGTGATCAAAAGTGGACTGAGCAAAAAAATACAAAGAACACCTCAATCCCTTTGATAATATATTCATTCCGCTAAAACAATTCACGTATCATTTTATCAAGCACTCAAATAATGGGCCCAATCGTCCGCGGGGCCGATAAAATTAACCCACAGTCAATTTTATTGAGAGGGTCAAAAAACCAATCTATTACGAATAATTATTTATCGGTTTGTTTGTCTGTCGGACGACATATGTTCGCAATCAGAAGTAGATCGTGTAGGAAGAGGGAATTCGTGACGAGTGTGCAGGTTTTTGCTTTGTCATCGTTTTTCACGATCGATCAACTTCGATGATTTTTTTTCGCAAAAGTTGTCAGATCCAATGATGAATCATCAGTAGGCTTTTGCGGTTACTATAGAGCACGGACTTTACGTATTAAAGATAACAAACCAAAAAAAACTTTTAATTTTGTGGCAATTGAAATTACGCTACTTAATGAGTGTTTTTATATTCTATACTTTTTTTTAATTGTTAATAATTACTTTTTAACAAAAAATAAAACCAACGAAAAAAAAACTGAAAAGCAAAAAATAAAATAAACCATTTAGTATTATAAATTAAGATCCGAAATTAACAGTAAATAAATAATTTTGAGACCGTGCCAAACAAACAACCAAAATTAATTACATAAAATTCATAATATTATGAGGGCAGCGCGGCAGCGGCATGCGATGCACACGGCAGCAGCAGCGCGGCTCACATCTTTTCGCCGTTTGTTTTTTCATTGGTTTGGCACCGCCTCAAAATTATTTATTTACTGTTAATTTCGGATCTTAATTTATAATACTAAATGGTTTATTTTATTTTTTGCTTTTCAGTTTTTTTTTCGTTGGTTTTATTTTTTGTTAAAAAGTAATTATTTTTTAATTTTTAGTTGCTATAATACTTATAATTAATAATAAATTATTGATTTTATGAATTATAGATTCAGTTACCAGGTAAAAATGTAGTAGATGAAATATCAATCATCCCCTATTTTCGTACCTATAGGGGTAAAATTTTGTTTCGAAATTTAAACAACAGTAACCTCAAGGTATACACTATTCAACAAAAAAAGAATCATCGAAATCGGATCATCCAGTACAAAGTTATTGGGGTTAACATGTACAAATTCCGGGTAAAAAATGGGTGAATAATCAATCATTCCCTATTTTCGTACCTTTAGGGTGAGAATAAAATTTTCAAAAAAATATGGGACCAACTTCAGGACATACCCTATCCAATAAAAAAAGAATTATCCAAATCGGACCACCCTGTGCCGATTTCTGCGTGATCATACAAAAAAAAAAAAAAATATACGTGTCGAATTGAGAACCTCCTCCTTTTTTTTCGTCGGTTAAAAATTAACAAAAACATAACACAGAAATAGATAAACAAACAGTGTTTAAATTCTAAGACCCAACATAATTACGTATGCTTATAAAACAAAATAAATTAGTCGAACTTGCAATCAAACCTAACGAGACGCGAGACTTTTATTGTTATGAATGAGTACAGCGCCAATAAAATGGCGCCTATTCGCTTTTTATTGTTCGAAAAGTCATATAAGACACTATACGACTCTATAACGACCAATTACAGATTATCAATTAGTAACGTGGATACAGCCGTGAGCCGAGATAATAAATTCCACAGACATATATACCTAGAGTAGATAAGGCATGTACCTCGAATTGTATGAAAACCAAGCGTGTCACTTTTTTTGACACAATGATATGTCACAAGAATATTTTAGTGATTGACATACATCATCCTAGCAATACCAATACGAAACCGATTTCTTACCGATTCTCGATATCGATAACCGATTATAATAATCAGTCAGGTTGGTTGTTATTGTACGTATAGGTTATATGTAGTGCTGAATAAAATCAAATTATTATTTTGTTATTAATATTATAAATGTGAAAGTGTGTTTGTTTGTTTGTCCGTCTTTCACGTCGCAAATAAGCTGTTATGTGGTATGGTTTTTGTGTGTGGAGTTAGTGAGGAGGGTGGAGAGTAACGTAGGCTACTTTTTACCGCGGTAAAACATCCCCATGGGGAGATCGATATTTTGTTAGTTACTAGATATTTAGTTCCGGATTTTGTTAATAGATGGCGTTAGTAAAATTCCGCGGGCGAAGCAGTGAAGCTGCGGGCAAAAGCTAGTATGTTAATAATTTTGTTTTGTTAATATTTTGTTACTATATCATTGGGGTGAGTTCGATTTAATTTGATAATTTATTATAAACACAAATTATAAAATTTATTAAATTGTTATTAAAATTATAAACACGTTTCAAAAATATAAATAAACAGATCAATATCATATTATATTCCTTACTTCAAAATTTTACGCAAAATAAGTAAAAGAGAATTAAAACAAAACTATACCTAATCATTCATTTATTGAAATCAAAACCTTTGTAATTTAATAATCAAAATAACAAAAATGTACCACCATTAATTTAAAAAGTAACAGGAATTTTGAATAATTTTATGATCCAGTTTTATTTTATGTTTTATAATTTTACAAAGAGAAAAGTTTTGATTTATTGTTTTTTTTTTGTAATGAATAAACTGAAAAACTACTGGACCGATTTCAAAAATTCTTTCGATTGATGAAAAACAGCTTGTAAGGCCATGCGCAATGTAGGGTTCCATACTTGTAAGTTGATCGATTATTACTCGTTAACCTGCAAACCGTTCGTAACCGTGATAGTTTTCCTTGAAAATTCACTGTATAACCTATTATTGTGAATGTTTTCACATGTCGAACTCCACCTTTTTAGCTGGCAGGGGAGACGGAAACTTGACTCGAGCCAAAATTATTACTTTTTTTAGACAATTAGCATTTTATAATTTTAACTCGTTTTTCTTATTAGACTTATTAGTGAAAATGAAATTATTTCACCTATTAGTTTTTTTATACCGAATAAGTTAGTGAAATTGTTGTATTCTTATGACAATAATATTCTTTACACCGAACCCATAACATTTTTTTAAATATCTTTGCAACGATACCTTACGGCTTACACTATCTATATTGGGTAGGCGAGAAAAAAATCCATCCCCACTTGAACTTTGGTAAATAAATATTTTTATTATTTTATTCTACGACTTTGTAGTTTTAATAAATATCCATGCCATATTTTCTTTCTTTATTGCTTAGTACAATAAATTAAATATTTTGTAATTAGTAGATAACATTTATTGCCCTAATTTCTGTAAGTCAATAATTAAGTACGTAGTTATTATATGTCGTTATCTCTAATAAATAAATAAATAAATAAATAAATGCCAAATTACACCTTTCTAGCTCTTAGGTTTGAGAACCTAATTGAAAGTGCTGAGGCACTAAGTTGCGAATGGATGGACGTACGGGCGAACAGACATGACGAAACTATAAAAAATTAGTTACTTTTGGAATAAAATTTGTGTTAAAAAATATATATCTACGAGAATATTTATTTATTCGACAATTCTCAAAATCGATTAGAATCGAGACAAGACAGGGTAAATGAAAAACACTATATACTATATTTGACCGAAAAACGACAATATTGACAGTACCACGAAGTAAAGCGTTACTTAGCAACGATTGATAGTAACGATTGTTGTATTTTCATTGCGTGTTCCAACAAAGAAGCCCTAATTTTTTTAAACCAAAACGAGCAATGTATTGTGTAGTATGTAGTACATATACTCAGTAAGTGCTCGTCATTGTAAAACGTGGTAAAACCACAATAAACATTATATGAATTTATTTTAAATAGATAGGAACACAATTTCATAACAAAATTACTTAGCGATGAAAGAAAATGTTTTCTTTATCTTTCCTAACGATATTTGTAGATTTTCTACAGTTTATAACATTAAAATCAGGCATTTTCGTTATTTCAGTTGACATCTGTTGCCAATAGCAATGAAAGTCCGACTAAATGACACGGCGCCTCATTAGGATTTCAAATCCTAATTGTTACACGTGAATTGTATGAACTTGCCGTGTCTACTCTGGGTATACATGTTTGTGATAAATTCCATTTAAATTTGCGAGAACCGACCACTACGTGACAGATAAAGTCAAGTCCATTCCGTTTATAAATGACTCGTTAGTAACATTTTTAACTTTAGTAGGTACCAATACCACAATATCGAGAAAAAAACTTTGGGCTTATCAACGCGAAATGTAAGGACTTACGGACTAATGTAAATGAAGAGATAGCGAGGTTATTTATGAAATCAGAGTTATCTCGGTTTCGCCCATATTTTTGCTCCAGTTGGTGGCAGATAAAGTATGGTTAAAATTAAAAATTAAATACATGTATTTTTTATGGAAATAGCCGGCAAACGAGCTGACGATCCACTTGATGGTAAGTGGCTATCGTCACCCATGGACATCAGAAACACCTAAGCCATCACTGATGCCTTGCCGGCTAAGAAAGAGATAAGAAAAGGAAAGAAAGAACTGGCTCTCAAGCCCCCAGCCGGAACACGACGAGTCGTTTGGCGACTGACTCATGCTCAAGAGTCAAGGGTGGTCGCTATCCAGGCGAACCCCATGGAGAAATAATAATAGTAATAATAGTATTAATTAACAATTAAAATCTATAAGTACCTACTACCAATATAATCCCTCGAGGGGCTCTACCTTCCTTCCTTAGGTGGAAATTGGGATATATTTAATAGAGGTAATATGTGGTTTTCAGATTTTTCCCTTTACCTACTTAAACGAAATAAATTACCCTATGGGTGTTATAAACGGCCGTATCATTTGATTGAGATGCTTAATTTTTTATAGCTCTGGGATTGCAGACATGAGTATTGCACATGAATTACAACTTGATACCTCCATGCATTTTTGAAAGAAAGGGTCTTGACAGACAGACGCGTAATCAAATGATACTAGAAGGGTTCCGTTTTTTCCTTTTAAGGTACGGAACCCTACGGTAAGACCTAACTTAATATTGTATCTTCTATACGGATCTATTAGTAGATATGTCACATACAAATAATTTTATAAATCGTCCATCCATCCATCCATCCATCAGCCTTTGTAGGTCCACTGCTGGACATAGTCCTCCCCTAACTTGTGCCACTCTGACCGGTCCTGAGCCTTCTGAATCCAGCGGATGCCCGCTGTCTTCTTCAGGTCGTCAGTCCACCTGGTCAGGGGGGCGTCCTATGCTCCTTTTTCCGAGACGTGGGAGCCATTCGAGGACCCTATATAAATCATGCCTTTTTATATTATGTAGTCCAGCCCAGTGATAGATATGGCTTGGACTCTTTTCATAATACCCAGTCTTTACTCGAGCACAAATACATCCCAATCTATGTACCTACCGGCCGGGAATCAAATCCGACACCCTTCAATAAAATTTCAGCTTTAAGAAGTGAACACTAGGATGACATAAACGCATAAGCATCTAAACAGAATAATATACCTACTAGCAAGATTTTCGACTCTACAAAGGTCAGTTACAAGAGGAAGTGAAGTTAAATCTCTTTTGCGCATGACGTATTGGAAGTAATATCTCAGTGTGTCTGAGAGGTACCTATGCCGTACGTATGCGCGAAGATTGACATACATGCTAGCGCCGTATACGACACGGCGTGTCTCGGTGTCCACTGCTGCACTGGTATGATGGAGTGGACGTAAGTACTCATGTATAATTATAAATGACAGTATTTATTTCTTGAAACGATAACTTTTGTTCGGTTATATTAAATCTAAAAAACAGAAAGTCATTTGGCTTTATCTCACCCAACTAGGCTACCCTTTACCTTCAACCCCCGCTAAACTGACCTGTCATCAATTTTTTTTTATCATAACCGAGATTAACCAAGCCGCTGCTGCAATGCTGTGGTGAATGTCAACATGAAAATTGAAAAGGATTTTTGGACATTCACCATTCAGCTTGGTGAATGTTTTAAGATCAACTGGAGAATCTTCAGGTTTGCGGTTTTCAGACTTTCACAGCAACATACATACGTCTCGGCGATTGTGTAATATCTCTCAAGATACTAACGAAATAATCACGTTCATATTGATGTTAGCGCCAAGTTCCTCAAATCGGTCGTCCATCTGAAACCCAAACGCATGTAGCCGCCCCTAATGTTTGCTCACGCGTCGTCATTATGACGGACAGCCGCCACCCGCCTGCGGACCGTTTTACATATAAATTACCAATCAAAGCAAGCAGCAGACGTCAACATGTAGGAGAAGTGGCAACGCAGTTGTGGGATAATAATAGTGTTTATTTACTATGGATAGTTAATAATCCTGTTTACTCTTAATTGACCATGTCGTTAACGCTGGCTAAATATATTTATGAAACGAAAAAAATATAAACCTAAACGTCTAGTGGCAAAACTCCCGTGTTTTGTGCTAAGCCTTCACCAGTAGAGAACAGGACTGTGGTTCAGCCATAGTCCTAGATGACTCTTCAGTTACTTGGGAAGAATTGCAGAGAAGAACCCTTCGGTTAATTACGAGGGAAAACTAACAGACAAGAACCCTTCGGGGTGCCAAATTATGCAGAGTAGAGAAAGAGGAAAAGGAAGAAAATGGACCTACGTTAAACGTACCTAAGGTACTTGTAAATGTAGGTAGGTATAACACGATTAAACCATCAATATTTTCTTTACCTACGTAGGTAATAAAAAGACGTTCTCAATCAAGATAAAATACCTACGCTATTTGTGTAGTACAATCCCTGTGAATTCATCTCTCTAAGAATTCTAGACAAATTTTATTATGGAGCTTACATTTCTACCGACGCCGATTGCCGACAATATGTCCTGATACTAAGTTCCGCAATAAAACGACGCTATTTGAAAAGCACAGACATTCCACGCATACAAATACATATTACAAATGCATCACTTAATATGGATAATAATACGCACATTCAACGACCGGGTCTATTCCTTTTAAGGCGCGCTGCAGTAACGGTAGCCACTTCTAATAATGAGTAATGAGCTACAAAGAATGCAGGATAACGACCCGTGTTAAAATATGAGTACTCTGAACGGTTTATGCTCGCCTGGCACTTTGTGCATTAAATAGACGGCCCTCATTAACTCCGTGATTGATTTCGCCCGGCCCAAATACAGTAGTCGCTACCGGATCGTAATGGTTATCTTCTAATTACGAACCGACCGCATTTACCGACAACCAATCCACCGGTTAATTACTATCGTTCGTCCATCGACATATATCAACCGCACCTATGACCGATCGTGGGATTGGTATATAATTCTTAAACGCTCGACAACTTCATTTTAAATGCGATGTTAGATTCCGGAAGAACACTTCGAATCTTAAAACAACAATAATTATAGAGTCGAGAAACGATCAATTTATAAAATTAATAGATCACTATCAAGATAATAGTTGTTGACATTTCAAATTATGTATGGATGGTTATTAGGTTGCTTACGCTCATAAAAAAGTGAGCGGTGTCGATAACTAGAATATTAACTCTGTCAACGGCGACATTAACGCGCTTGAACTATTTAAACATGCAAGTCACGCGACTACGGGGTTCGTTGGGTTTGTTTAATTTCAATCATACACCGGGCCGTCATAGTCGTCGGACAGGAGGTCTTTAGCGGGCCGGGCAGGCGGCCACCCGCGAGCTCCCCGAGGCAAGCACGCGCTCTCGCAAATTTGTTCCTACCAACACGAGAAAATTGCCCTTTCAGTCGAACAACGGTACCTTTCGTGTTATGCGCGCCTAGTACTCTCTCCATTTCATTTTGCTTGCTTGATTCAACTTTCTAACGGGACTTGACATCGAAATTATCCCAATGGAAATTGATAAGGAAACTGAAACACGTACTAAGCAGAAAGGTAAATTACTTACACTTACTCAATTTGGATTTCATGTGAATATGCTAACGAGTTGCACGCGAATTGCCGTGAAGTGGACATAAATAAACAACCTCACACTGCGACTATAGGACAGTGTTGCTTTCTCAGGCACAGGTTGCCAACTTTTGGTGCCAAGAATTTTCGCTCTAGTTTCCTTTATAAGAGGCATCTTTATTGTCTATTCGTGGTTGCATGTATAAATGGTACGAGAGGATCAAGGTATTGCTATACTATGGAACTGTGCTATGGAACCTATTTATAAATGACATTATCTTATAGGTACTACGTATTATGTAATAAATATTTTTCTACTCACTAAAATCCTGATCCCTAAACTTCTTCCATAAATGCATAATTCTGTCACTGTCTTCACAATTTAATTTTATAAAATTAGCAATTCAAAGCACTTGCTACTTTAACAAATTACATCTACAGTAGTATGCATGCACTAACAAAAACAGTTACCTGTAAAACGCGAAAGAATGTATCACTGGGAGTATCAAACCACCGATTAACAATTTCCCATATTACCGATAACATTTCCAGGAACTTTCAGCGTAATTCCGTCCGAGGCGTTCTAATCACCTGATAACTTTCCCGTCACGTGCAAAGATGACTTTATTTTGATATTGCAAGACTGTGCTTTATCGTCCATTGTGTTTTTTACATCGCTACGTGTTTCAATGTCGGCGCCTATTACTTATAAATATTTTACTAACTCGTGAGAGGACCACACGTTTCTTTGATTCGAGACTTATAATATGGTTATCTAATGTTTCGTGAAAACCGTGAAGTTAAGTTCGTGAAATGAAAATCTGGCAAATAAGGAAGTCTCTACGAAGAAACAAGACGAGGATAGTCGGGTAAGGAACTTTACCACCATGTACATGTCATTGTGATTAAACTAAAGGGTAAAAAGCCGAGCGATCTTTATCGCTATTAGCGATCGCTATATATATATATTATTATTATTATTTGAGCGATATTAATCAAGTATTACTTGGAAAAAGGAGGGCTTGGCGCCATTACGTCGTTTATATTTTAGGAGTATCTGCCTATAATACAGTACACCACTGCAATGATGATAGGCTTGAGAACTCGAGGGTAAATGGTTATAAAATCTAAAACAATGGGCTGATATAACATTGACTGGGGGTTCATAACTTAGACCAAATGCGCATATTAAAAAACTAAGCGAGTCCTCGTTCGTCCAGCATTATGGTGACACTTCACACATTAATATTCCGCCATTGTCTGAGATTTGTGAAAGGGCCGGTGTGAATTACTATTTCTTTCTTATAATCCTGCACCCAATTTATTTCTTTACACCGGCTAAAACATTACGGTTGGATACACCAACTGATTGAATTTAAGTCGGATAACTTTCAAAAATTGGCACACAATGCACGCGGTGTGCGATTGTTTTATTATTTTGACGGCTCGGACATCGTAAAAGTGTCGTCGAAATGGCGCCTGGATTTAATTTGATATACGTGCCACATAGGTGGGGGTCATACTAATGAATGAAATGCAGAGAGCATTGTAAGCAATATGGATACTTGTAATTAAACACTCGCAGTGTCGAAAAAAGTTAAATAACAAAAGTATCTACTTAATCATGATCCGAATAAAAAAACAGAATAAGAGTTATCTGTAAGTCCCATTGTCGGTCAATAAAAATTAAAAATCTATACCTAGGTATTTCTTCTTCGATTTTTTTATATGTATAGACGCACGATGCGACGGTACTTTTAGGAACAAAAGCTTATTTTTCTCGATTAAAAAAAACATGGATGCTCTAAAACTTTTAACACAATTACTACTCGTAGTTTCTAATGTTATTGGTTGAATTTGTAAATGAAATTTCTTTTATTTGTTATCGCAAACCCAACGTCACCCCAGACACTTAGCATGTGTGGAAATCATAAAAAACTTAGTTGCTTTTGTTTAGCGAGGTCAAAGTAACGCGCAAACTTGGTCGCGTGCACAAAGTCACAGGTGACACGCTTCCCTAGTTTTTTTAATCAATAAAGTGATAGACTGGCGTCGCTTTAAAACGATAAGGTCATATAAAGGTGTTACCTTTACGTGTCCCTAGATATATGCGTGAAAAATGGACTTAATCTACAATTTAATTGATGTAAAAAATTATAAATTCCTTAAAATGATGGCTTCATAAAGAAAACTGTATCATTAATAAACATTATTATTAATGATGCAGTTTTTTTATCCATTAACATGACAAGCTTATTGAAACGTACTTTACATAACTATTATATTAAAATTTTACGATCAGTCAATAGAATAATATTACATATTAAGGTGTCAACATCCATTAAAAATATAATAATTCAGTAGATATTGAAGTAGTTGTCTAACAAAAAGGGAAATATGTATTTACGTAAAATATAAAAATAGATAAGTTATATTAATCAAGCAATTAAAAACCGTTAACATCTAAATTTTATAATGACTTTCAGCTTGCATTTATTTCAAAACAGTTTGTGTGTAACGTTTGTTTTTAGTTAAATACAACGTCAGACAAATTAACAAAGATTTATAATAAACTGTGCTACCCCCAGAGATGCCGGGCATTCCACACCGCACACATGAGTGGAACTACACCCGCGGGAGACGATTGTAATTATCCACTTCCCTATTATATTAACAAGAACCACGTGAACGACAAATAGGCACTTTTTTGGTTATTTTTTGCATAAGCACTTCGATGCGGTCCGACCTACAGTTCCGCCCTACAGTTAATTTCTGCTAGATTCGAATATGACATAGACAACGTTAGTACAGAAGTTCAAAATTAAATGAATGTCGAATGAAAGAAGTGGGGGGGGGGACCATTGATTTGTGCACGCAGAGGAATCGCGTACGAGATTTGTAACAAATCACAGTGTCGCCTTAATTTAAATTCTCAAAATAAACTTACAATTAATATAAATGCTTAGGAATTACCTCTACTTTAAAAATTGAAAAGACTTGCGACTTTCTGATAATATCAAAGAATAGAATAAACTGATGTCGACCTTTGAGCATCAAAGGTGTGAACGATATTCAATGTCAATTTAGTATGTAGTAAACCCACTGCTTATTTAACTTCATCATTGCAGTACCGGGCTCCCGCCCAGAGACTCAGCTCAAACAGTCCGTATCATAAAACGCATAGAAAATAATAGAAATTCGTTACAACTGTAACAAAAATTAATGGGGACTGAATGACGTTGACGACGAAGATTTAGGCCATTTTTATGTGAAAACTAGCTGCCCGGACAGACTTCGTTCTGTCAAAAGTTAACAGTAAAAATTAAATATTTTTTTCCGAGTGATCACGTTATTTATATCTCAACAATAAACGACGATTACTTACATAAGTTAATATTTCTTAACATTATGACTACTGATCCTACTTTCCATTGAAGATTATGAGGTGTCAATCCCGGAAAATTTAACGATTCTGGTGGATAGTTATTATTATTATTTGCCCAATCAACTGTATGTGAAATTTGTATGTCTTTAATTCACCGGCAATTTCATTTTGAAGTTTATTTCATCTACATCCATAATTTTGGCAGCTAATATAGCACGTTCGCTCAGCCACAAATGATCTTTGTAATTTTGAGAGACGTTTGGGAACACGTTTTGTATGAGCTCGATTATTGTTTCATTAAACTGACAAAAATATAATGCAGCCAGTCGAATCATTAACAGGGATTTTGCCATTACCAAGATCAATGAGTTGCTTTGAAAATATTTCTCCAGATTGATCATTTTGCTATCGTACATGTATATATTCTTGTTTCAATTTAGTATCTTTACGTATTTCCACAAAATGGAGGACTTTGAACATCATCAAATCATCATCATTGAACGTTCATCCGCTGGCGTTGATCGAGGAATCACTGGTAATGTTTGACGGAAATCTCCTGCTAACAAAATCATCGCTCCACCAAATCGGTTTCGATTGTTTCGTAGATCTTTCATAGTTCTGTCTAATGCCTCCAAAGACTTTTTATGTGCCATCGTGCATTCATCCCACACTATCAACTTACATTGCTGCAAAACCTTTGCCATTGCTGTGTTCTTTGAAATGTTGGAGGTCGAAGTTTCATTGCTTTGAATATTCAATGGCAATTTTAGCGCTAAATCGGCTGTTCGACTGCCTTTCAATAATGTGGCTGCAATTCCAGATGAAGATGTACCACCTGGAGCGTCCAAATAGTAAATTCCTCCAGTTCCATCATTTACAAATTTTTGTTGTTGGTTCAATAGCGGAACATTTATTCTGATTCCCTTAAAGCAACGTCGTGCATTGGACGATTAGGCACGACCATGCTTAATTGAGATGATACTTTGTTTGACATCATCAAGCACATGTATTCAACTATTATTATCGTTGTAAATTTCTTCTGTGTATTGTTAATGTATATTCCCTTTTCTAGTGCGCATTTGATGCAAGATATCGTCACACATATCATCTTTGTATTTGATTCATAAATCAATTTGGTTTGACGGGAAGCATATCGATATAATTATAGAAAACAATGTTCGTATTTGCTGAGGTTTAAATGAAATTACAGCATCATTTGAGGTTTGATTCCAATGGGAATCATTTTCTAGCAGTGTTCGGGCAAAATCATCATTCTGACACATACCAAAAAAACTGGTCAAGGTTGTAGATAGTGGTTGAATAACTCGTTGTAGTACGTTCTGTGCAGTGAAAAATACTCTTTGGCCAATTTCTAAGTTGACTGCTAAATGAACTACAGTGGGGGATTCTTTCATGAATGGGAAGAGGAAAAATGCGCGAAATTGCTTCATTAATACTAACGTAACGGCACATTTGGTATTGGTTAACTTCATCAACAGAAATCTAAGCACTAACTCCAGTCACAGCCATATCGCTTCCTTTTGTTACTTGCAAATGTATTTTAAAGATTTTACAGAATGGCAAGATTCAACGTTGATGTGCGCCTTGAAAGTCTTTGATAGGATTGGTGAATAAGGAACAATGCAACGATTATCAATTTCGATATTTTGTTGATTTACGTTTACACAACTGTTGATCTTCTTTTATCTGCAGTTGATCGGCGACGATATAGCGGATAGCCATCATTCCCGGTAATTGTTTCTGCTACTAATTCCCGTGGATACCGTTTCGAATAATTACCATCTACCATTCATGCTGAAACATTTTTTTATGTGAAAAGAAAAGTATTGTTTTTTTAGTATTGTTCGCGCATTTTTTTATATTATAAAAACCTTCCGTGGACTCCAAGGAACATACAAAGAAATTTTTAGCTGAATCGGTCGAGCCGTTCTCGAGTTTAGCGCTTAGCAACATCCATTTTTATATATATATGAAAATAACAGAAACTCCTAAAATATCTATAATTATTGATCGATGGTGGTAAGGTAAGTAGCTAACCAGGCACACAGTAATCTGTGTGAATAACTTTCCACTTTAATCATCATAGCTGTTGAATTATGTGAATTGTGTAACCTCAGCATGACCGCACCCGCACCAGGAGAGCAGAGACGCGATGCAGATCTCAGCGGGGGGTGAGGAGGGGCGAGGGGCGCTTATCAAGTGGCGCCTAAATTCTACGGGTATTGCCCGTTGACGGACGCGGGCCGACGCGAGTGACGCGACGGGATGGAAGGAACACGCTTACTGTGGGTACTGTCACTTTAACTACTACTGTAACTTAGAAAACTGCTAATTATATCACTGAAGCTTAAGCACACATAGTCAAAATTCATATTAAAATGGTTTACCTAATTTCAAAAATTATTTTCGAAAGACATCGACATCAAAATGGTTATTTGCAGTAACCTATTTATAATTAATATCTATTAATTTATTTTTTTGTTTATCCAGCCATAATTCCTATCAGTGAGTAAGCTTATCATAAAGAATGTGTCTGTTAGAGGCTTGAAAATAATTTTATACTTAAAAGATTTATACCAAAAGTCATAACTAACATAACGTATCAACATATAATAAATAATATGTAATAAATAAATAAATAAATAAAAAATAAATAAACATATGGTACGTCCTACATAAAAACACGCAACGCAGCGTTATCGAATTCAAGTATCAAACATTAAATAGGTAGGTATAATGCAGAAACGACAGGTAGGCAGTAGGCGCCGTACAGCTTGCCCACGGAATACCAAAACAAGCAAAAACTTCCTCCTGAGTCCTGACATCCCGTTTAAGAAAATGCAACTTTACATTTACGTAAATTGAGTTTAAATTAGATTACGTAAAGTAAAGTAATAAATCTTACGTCACGATGACACGTGTCAGGTGTTCCGGGAGCTGTCAGAGTGACGTAATGAGTTTATTTATGACGGCAGCGGCCGGTCATCGATGACGTGGGAACAAAAACCGACGCCTCCTCTATGATAATATGATTTATTTTGTACGAGTATCGTGATACGGTGTTATCAATTTTTAAATCTCGAGTTAGCTTCGACGTTACGTACGTGCGTCAGTTTTCTACTGTCAGACTAAAAACGGACATTTGAAAATAATTGATTTTTCTGTTTAGATAGATATGACCTACTGCAATAGCGCTGAGGAATTGATAATAATTAGATATTCTCGTTTACTCACATTTTATAGCCAAATGATTAGTAGAGACCTAAAGGCGAGAGTCACAAAACACATGTTAATGTGAAAAATATTCTAATGAATTAAAAAAATACTCTTTACGTTTGACGGGTGTCTGTGTATAAAAGAACATGCACAAGGAAATATTAGAAATAAATATTTAGTAACATAATAACTTTAGATGCAGTGGTTAATATTTCAATTAATTATCTTTTTACATTTCACATTAGTTCATATAAATTCCAAAAGTATCGTGTTCGAAGCCCACTAAAATTTAATAAGCATAATCATAACTTTCCAATCCCACCCATTAAGGTCCACGGCCACAAAAATCATAAAACTAACAAGACACCATCATCAATTTATCAACATTTCTATAATGACGTATGGTCCAATAAATCGAATGCTTTTTATGCGGCATTGTCGGGATTCCTCGTCTGCCGTCTCGCTCGCACGTCTCATAAACATGACACGGTTAATTAAAAACGGGGCATTAGCATAAACAAATAAAATGCCCCATTACGAATTCAATTTACAATCTTTGAAATCGGTTGAATTAGTCGCAGTAAATAATACTTCGGATACAGGTCGTATAATCGCGTGTGGTTCGATTCATAAGCGGAGCGAGTATGGTTAGTGAACTTGAATTTTAGATGAATAGAATTCCTCACTTGTTTTGAAAACTCAAATTATAGGCTTGAACAAAATTACCTTCCTACATTATTATTGATAGAGGGGTTAACACTTCACTATAACCAAAATTAGCACTTCAATGTGGGATATTTCGCAAACGGTCCATGAATCGAAGAATGATATTTGCAGACCCTTAATGTAATAAGATCTGTTTATTTATTTATTTCATCTTTTTTGAACCTTACATTATGTTACATTCTGTACAACTATTATGAGATAGACGAGAAAAAGTAATTCATAATTCAAATCATTTCATTATTTACTGTTTTTCATTCCTATACCTTAGATTATCATGCGATCATAAATAAATAAATAATCGCCTCCCTCTAGTCACTTAACAGAGGAACGGAAAACGAGACCGTTTCTTTTTTTGGTGAAACGATGTATGTTTTTATTTAATATCCCGTCAAACAAGCGAATATGCCGGTGGGCATAGAAGGCTGAGATTTGCTTAAATACTCTCTTTATGTTTATAAACTCTCTTTATGTTTATAAACTCCGCTACTGATGTTGGAAATTCATAACGAGTTATGTATTAACCGATATCACACGGACACTTTACTTAACAGTTATAAATATCAGTTTTATCATCATAGATTCGAGTAACATCGCATCGTAAAATCATGTGATTATTAATGCAAGCCTAAGGTGCAAGTGGACGTCGAAGTTACAAATAAGTAAGTTAATAAAAGTTCATCAAACTTGACACTTTCCAAACTTATGAGGATAACACTGTAGTAATGATGGCACTACTATATTGATAGCCAAAGTTTGGCGTAATCTGATACTATTTACAGTATACTAATGATTTTAAGTGTTTAAAGTAGAATACATAATTCTACGGACTAGTTTGACGACTCAAAATACATGCTGCCAGCACATAATTTTAAACAGCTGTTCATATCGATATTATGAAAAGTGACATAATATGTTAAATCTTTAAATATTCAAACTCATTCATGTGGATATTTTTTCAATACACTTATGAACGTTATTTTTTCAAATTTACTACCACATTGGAAACCAGGTCCAACTATGGATTCGACTAAAGATATAGGGTAGAAAAGACAATCACAAAATATGTACATCCAAATAATTAATCATGTGGTGTAAGTAACTAATTTCAAGTATAAACAAAAATTAAACATGTAATGTAAGACGAGTACCATCCACCAGGGCCGCAGCACTGCGGGGAGTCATTGTCCCGCCGTCACCCGGACCACACCACACCACACCACAATACAGCAGAACAGTTAGGTATGTAGGGCATGATATAACAACGTTCGTTCTGTGATGTTTAATACTAGGTACACAATGTTTTTTGTTGTTATCAATGTTAAATACAAATAATATACATAAGGAATGATTAAGCATTGGGAAAAACAGAAACATTCTGTAATATTAAACCGCTAGAGCGGAAAAAAATTTGAGCGTTTCCGTGTTTCGGATAGCACGTAACGCCTTCCGACTCGGTTGTTATCTTAATATAACAGTCGTTAAGCCATGACGGAGGCCTTCGGGCAGCATGAAAACTCCCGACACAGGGGTTGCCACAAACCCCTTCACCAATCGCACTGGAGCAGCGTGCTGGTGTAAACCGCAGTAAGTGATGGACAGGTAACCGAGCGGCTAAACAAGGTATGAAACTCAACGTTCAGGTGTGTCACCACAGACTTGCGGTCAGAAAGTCTTACTGACTCGAGGCTGAAACCGTTAGGTTCATATTGCTATGCATTTCATTGGCACAGTAATACATAGTAGGTAGGTAGGTATTCATTTGAAAATACTTTCTTTTCTCTTTACCTTTCTTCTCTTCTATTAATTTCTTATATAATTGTTTACTTTATGTAGTACGCCTGTTACCCATTTTCTGTTCTAGCTAATTTCAATTTACTGCTGGGTTGCCTGGAAGAAATCGCTTTAAAGCGATAAGGTCGCCCATTGTTTTGTGTTCCTTTCGTGTGCTCTTTATGTATTATTATGCTTTGGTGTACAAACAATAAAGTGTTAAATAAATAAATAAACTCTATAGAAGAGGATGACTTGAATCCAGCCGTCAAGCTGTAAAAATAGACCGAGTTTTATGTTCTACCTGTGGTTCTACCTAGTAATATTTAAAATCACGAGTAAGATTTCTATGCAGACTTTTCCATTTATTAAACAAAGCAACAAGATTACACGCATTGGGGTTTGGACTCGATTCAATATTGAGCGATTCTATTCCCGTGAGTCGATTGTAACAATGAACTATTCTTAAAATTCTTTCTTTAACCATAATTTTTGTAAAAGATTTATCATAATTGAATTTCATATTCCTTTAATAGGTACATGACTGGTGTCATAAAAGATGTAGTTTTAACGTATAACGAATGCATGTGTATTCAATAATTATAATTTGGTTTGTTTAAATAACAATTAAAGGTATATGAATGTCTTCGTCTGACGTGTGCGGCTCTCGCAGCGGGGCGCCATTGTCTGCTATGAGGAGAAGTACCACACACTGACATGGCAGAGGGATGTTCAAGGATACGTATCGATGTAATCGATAATTTGGTTCGGCCGTTTTATTTTAACTGATTGCAACTGGAGCGAAATATCGTCGTAAAAATTAAAGTGAGTATCCATAATATTATTAAAAATTCTTAACCTTGTTTAACACATATGTAATAAAAAACTGGTTTAACGTGGTAAATATTGTATTGAATAAATTGTGTACTCGAGGTCATATATCAACACTATAAAAAATGCGCTAGTTAATATAGCAAATAGATTCCACGAATATATTTCATACTTATTGATATAATTAACTCATTTATTTAAAAATATTATTATTATGTAATATGCGGATTACATTAAGCAAATTTTATCTAATAGCAAATAACGATACACCTCTACGTTTAAAAAAACCATATTACATATTTTAATCTACTAAAATCATTTATTAGCACGCTTCAATAAGCTGTAATCTTCGTAAATAAATTCTCGAAAATATCGATAGTAACCCACGTAAAGCTTTACCATCCCTTGGCCGGCGCCTCGTGCGTTTCGCCGCGGGGCAGCATTGTCCGCCTGCCTCATATTCGGTTACCGCACGATATCGGTGTCTTCCCCTACTCGCGCGCTAACAACCTTCAACCTACACTGTCACAGCCCAATAAAGACCCTAACAACATCCCCATAAAGTCCAATTAACCTTGCGAGTAACTCGGACGTATTACAATAAAAGCTACGCGATAAAACGATATAATTCTCATTTTACTACACCCTGAACAAACACTCGCCTTCCAATAAATAACCGGAACAAAGAACAAACGTCACACCTTATTTGAAATCCTTTTTGTCATATTACTTTCCTCCATTCCGTCCATAATTTATATCAGAATGGCCCAAGACGAAAAAAAATCTTTATTTATAAAGCAATAAAATAGAAAATTTATAGTGCGGTTTTCATTAATATGCCTTGAAATAGAAACATACGACTGGAGAATAAAATTAATGTTCCAAATTGTTATGAGCTGTTTGCATGTGAATTGTATTGTTGGACGCATACGCTCATTCGTGTCATGGCGATTTACGTACATACGAACAGTTCGATGGTACGATTATGGTAATTCTCGGGTCAATAATTGCTTCTATAAAATAATATATGGAATGTTCTATTAGGTGTCGATAAACATTGAACAGCTACTCGACTTTTGTATACTTAATTATAATGCAAATGTTATAGGTTTTGCGTGGGCTAAAGAAATTAAATTGGAAAATTTTAAATCAATAAGCAGCTTTATTATTAGATTTGATATTTGAAATCAATAAGCAGCGCCAATAATTTAAGCAGTATCTAAACAAAATTAAATTAAATTTGATATTAAAACTAAGCTATGAATATCATTAACAATGCCCATATTTGCATCAATGTTCGAGTTTAGATATAGAGAAGAAAAGCCGCAGTCAACGTTTGCTAAATGCAGTTTGCCGGACTTTGTATGTCCCAACAAATGTTATCGAAAATAACAAAAATAGGGAAAAACAGTACTTATTACGTAACTTTTCTGAATACTTGGTAAATTACTTAAAACCAATATTAAATCTTTTCCATATTGTCAAATTTTGTTTAAGCCATAACTGATTGAATCTAGTTACAAATAGTATCATCGCTCTTTTCTTTCAGAGTAACGTAGGCTATATTTTATTAGAAAAAATTGGGGGTTCTCGAATTGTATAACGTACTGGCTGAATCGGTAGAAAGAAAACTAAATAAAGCTTTGTACTGCTGCTTGTTTCCTTCATCGAATTAAATATTCCTAATCCTGTTTTTTTTCTCAAACTTATTTTTTTTACAAAAATCCCACCTGGAAGATAGCGACATAGTCTTGGGTGGTAAGACGCACTAAACTCAGTAAAAGCCTGTTCACTCTTGTCTTGAAGACATACATTATAATCAACAGAAACACCGACGCGGGCAATTTATTCAATTCATTCGCAGTACCCATAATGACAGACGAAGCAAAGTGCGTCGTCCGTATTCCTATAAAAAAAAACAATTCAGGTGCGCACTGACCTCAGGATCGATGTTCCGGTACTCGGGATCCTCCTCATCCACCTCGAAGTACAGCTCGCTGGAGGTGAGCGACAGCGCGCCCGCCGCAGCCAGCCCCGGCGCCACCAGCCGCGCGCGCGTGCTGATGTTCACCGGACCTGACGCACAAACACACAGTCAGAATAAAACATCGAATACTGAAAGTCGATTTATTTATGGGAATAGCCGAAAACTATTAGCTGACTGACCTTAAACACATTACAAACGAATAAACGCTCAAGACTTGACAACATAAGTTTATCTGTAACGTAATAACGTACGATTTGTGAAGGTTTTTATTAAAACGTCCATTTATCCATTCATCAATCCATCAGCCCTTGAAGGTTCACTGCTGGACATAGGCCTCCCCTAACTTGCGCCACTCTGCCGATCCTGAGCCTTTTGAATCCAGCGGATGCCCGCTGTCTTCTTCAGGTCGTCAGTCCACCTGGTTGGGGGGCGTCATATGCTCCTTTTTCAGAGACGTGGGCGCCATTCGAGGACCTTTCTCCCCCAACGGTTATCGGTCCTTCGAACTATGTGGCAAGCCCATTGCCACTTCAGCCGGCTTTTTCGATGAGCTATGTAGGTTAACCTTCTTCGTTTACGGATTTCATAACTGACTACTGACTTGATCACAGAGAGAAATACAGAGCATGGCCCTATCCATAGCCCACTGTGGGACTTTGGAGCTTGTGGATTAGGCCTAAGACGCACAGTGGGTTACGGAGAGGGCTATGCTAAAACAAACGAATAAATTTTATCAACCATCAATTTCTTCATTATTTTAAAAGTATATCAAGCACCGTTGCGCAAACAATAACAATTTACTAAACGCCTATTTTTTTAATAGCAATATAAAGTTTCGTATGCAAGTTTATCAATATTTTGTAGGCATATAGGCTTTAATCCAATATTATAGATTAAGGATATAATAAACGAAATACAATAAATAAGTTTAATGTAATAATTATTTTTAGGTGACAAATTAACGAGCACAATTTACTAAAAAGTTTTTACGAACACGCTTTTACGTACACGCTTTAACGAACAGGCTCTTACGAACAGTGTGTGGTGTAATACGCTAAGATAAAACGCTATGACAACCTGCGTGGCGTAATAGTGCCAACGGCAATGGTCCTGGGTTCTCAGCTAAAATTGAGTTTGAATTTCTGTTCTCGGTCTGAGTGTGCGTTTTGTCTTTGTGTGTTGTCCATGGCACTCACGACAGGGAATCCTAGTGTGGGGCTATGAGTGTAGCGTTATATTTACAGTTCAGCCGCTGTATCTTGGCGCGTCTGAACTTCGCGCAGAAGGCTGCGCAGTAGCATAATTCGCCAATACTCGATACGCGGTGTATTATGTCTCAGTCATACGTTAGCATGTTCGTGTTTCCATCTCTGTCTTACACGTGCTAAAGTTCGCAAAGCCTATGTTGAGACGCGCCAAGATACGTGGGCCGTAGTGTACTAACCGGTGAGGTCCTGCTCCGCGTCCCGCTCGTCCAGCAGCAGCTCGGCGTCGTCCAGCAGCTCGGCGGCGGGGGGCGGGGGCAGCTGCGCGCCGCCGGCCGCTTGCGCGATGCGCGCGTGCAGCTCCTCTGTAGCCTGCAGGAGATGGGGTTGGTAACTTGTGTTAGGCTTACGTGGATTGTCTTAGTAACCTACTACGCGTTCACTCTAAGTTTGCCCTCGTCGACCTGTACGTCGGTACTGTAGACAAAAAAGTAATAAAATAATTTCACTAACTTAAAATAAATCAATAGAAAAATAATTTAATGAAAGTAACATCAAAATCAACAACAAACTCAAGAATGCACGCGCCGCACGGGACCTCAAATATACGCGACTAGCGTTGCTGTCCGTACTAAATGAGCTGCGGTATGAGGAGCGGGACGGGAGGTAAGGGCAAACTTAGAGTGAACGCGTAGTAAGTAGTACACAAATGTGCAGCTCAACCACCAAGCGAGCCGGCTTCTTTCGACATCTGGCACGGGATAGGGATCAGCCCTCTAAGCCGCCCCAATGCGATGAAAAAGACAGACTATATTCACCGGTCATTGGTATACCTATCGACAGCATACGTATAATATCAGGTATAATTCACGTGTGCCGCGTGTCTCCAGCCGCACGGATCGGACAATAGTTACTCGACAGTTGCCAGGCAACTTACTAGGAATACAGTCAGCCTCAACCATCCCTCTACTGAGTGATAGATTCTCTGGGCGTCGGTGCGGTGGATGACGCGGCGTGCGTGGCGAGCCGCGCGGGTCGGGCACTAGACACTTGACAGTTGCTAGGCAACTCACTAATGTTCGGCTTACACGTATTAAATAGTTAAGTAGTTAACTAAATTTTAAGTAAATTAATACGTGTAAACGGACAATTTAGTAGTCTAGTAATTTAGTAGTTAAGTAATCAAGTAGACAAGTAATTTAGAAATTTTTCTATTTTCTATTAAGCAGGTGGGCGGGGCTTATCCCTTAACACGTTTGGACAGGCACTTTTTAGTTAAACTTTAGTGAAATGCTTAAGTAATTAAGTAAAATGCTTAAGTAGTTAAGTAGAATTGTATGAACTAAAGAGCTTTACTAAATTATTACGTGTGGACGCACACAAAAAATTATTCACTTAAAATTTAGTTAACTACTTAATACGTGTGTACGGGCTATAAGGACAGCTAGAATACTGCCACTAACGCTACTCAACCACCACTCTACCTGTGTGATAGCGTCTCTGGGCGGCGTCGCGGCGGCCGGGGCGGCGTGCGCGCGTGCGGCGTGCCGGCGGCCGCGCGGGTCCGGCACGAGCCGGCGGCGGCGGCGCGCGTCGTCCTCCCACGAGTCCAGCTTCCAGAACCCACACTCTGGACTGTCCGTGTCGCTGTCCAGGCTGTGCGAGCGAGAGATTGTGCGAGTGAGAGATTGTTGCGTACAGTATTGCGTACAGTATCGTCGATGTTATCAGTTTATTGCGTACTCAGTCGTGACCCATTCGCTCGATTTTATCGGTTCGTTAAGTGCTTCCTTTACTCATTTTCTCGTCTATTCATTCAGTCGTTCATTCATAAGTTCGAAATTAAAAAATCCCTGATACACATAAATAATAATCAATAGCACCTCATTTTATTCATATGCTTTAAAGTCATGATTAACAGCCATAAGTCATATCTATACGTATCAAAGCCATGACCACTACGTAGATGGACCGTGCTCCGTCAAAAATTCAAAAAAAAAACAGTGCCTATAATCACTTCTCATTCACACACCTTCGAGTATCACTACACTCACAGCCCTATGTGTGAACAGTCCTTAAATCTCCTATCAGAACATCACAAAGCAGCCATACCCCGAGCGAGCCGCAGCCGCATGCCGCAGCTTGTCGAGCAGCCGCGCGGCCGCGGCGTGGTCCCTGCGGCGCGCGGCCGCGATCAGCCGCTCGCACGTCTCCTCTTCTTCCACGCGGTCTTGGACCGTTCCCTTGCATAGACTCTGAAACGTCACCGTGGTGTCAACTGACTTTCACCGTCAAATAGACAGAAATTTCATATTGATTATTGATACATCCTAAAAGTCAAGATATTATTAACTAATAATCGCCCTCGCATTGTTTCAGTTTTAGTATAGATTTTTTATATAAAAAAATTGTAATCTTTAAAGTCGTTTTTGAATTTACGTTACAAGCAAATAAAAAATAAAAACAATCCTCTTTAATATAATTTGTAAAATTGTTTTTGTTCTAAATAAATCTTTATTATTATATTACTTTAGGTACAATATTTCACGCATACAAAGTCGTATACACTAAATAAAAGGATATGAATCTGTCCCGCTCAAAACTTCGAGCATATTGCGAGCGCCACATAAATCTTTAGTGATGCGTATGCGTATGTCGTGCGTGCAAATACTACACAAGCGCAATATCTGCATTTTTTCTAGATACCACCAACTGGTTTCCCTGATCAACCAAATTGTTGGCCAACTGTAATGATAATATAACTGAACTATAGCCGTATGAAAAAAAGGGTGCGTTTACTTTGGTATGCGCGTGAGAAGTTATTCTTCTTTGACATAATTAAATAAATATTTAATCCCCTCCTCATTCCCTCCCCTCCTCTTCCCTCTCCTTCCCTCCTCTCCACTCCCCTCTCTAATTTCCCACTAAAATTTCACTCTCATAATTTTTTCCATTTATTTCATAACACGCCTAAAGAAGTATAACTTCAAAAAGTCGGTAACGAACCTCAAAATCAGCATGTTTGAGCACATCGTCCGCCCTCATCCTGTTCAGTATGAACTCTGCCTCGTTGGCGACGCGGACTATGTGGTCCCTCATCGCGTGCGACAACAGACGGCCCTCGTTGATGAGCTCGATGAACGCCAGCCCCGCGTGCTTCTGCAGCGAGTTCTGCCACTCCTGGGAGCACAGCAGCATCACCAGCTCCACCACTGACGTGCTCGATTTGAATGTCTGGAGACCTGGAAGGATATCATTGGTCATAAAACGCTAAGTTAAGTGAGACAAAGAACAGCTTAAAGCAGTGGGCCTTAGCGTGAAATTTTGCAGAACAACAATTTTATTTATGAAAATTCATTCCCTTAAGGCGTAAAAAATTTGAATATGTATAACGCGGGTAATAATTCCAGACCATGACTATAGCATACCATCACAAGCATGGTAGAAAATATATATACATGTTAGTTTATACTCAAGAATCACCCCTAAAAAGGGGGTTATAGAAAGTTTGAATATGTATAACGGTAATAATTCCAGACCATGACCATGGCATACCGTCACAAGCATGGTAGATAATACATATAGATATTAGTTTATACTCAAGAATCATCCCGTAACCCCGATTTAAGCTAGTGTTCCCCGAGACGTTGGTGTCAAAATCCAAAGCACAAAGAATACCTACTTTAATACTTAATATTATGCCACTGAAACTATTGTACCAATTTCTACCTTTTTGTTAGTACATACATTAGTAAATCGTTGTACGCAGCAGATAAAAGCGTGATAAAAATAATGAAGAAGTGCTGTTTTTAACCTTCGACGAATAAAGAGAGGTGTTTTAAGTTTGACGTGTCTGTGTGTCTGTGTATCTGTGTGTCTGTGTATCTGTGTGTCTGTGTATCTGTGCGTCTGTGTATCTGTATGCCTGTCTGTGGCATCGTAGCTCCC